>CM046300.1:15917202-17117202 GCA_025267735.1 Mactra quadrangularis | reverse complement strand
ATTAAGCTTATCTGTGTATTAAATAACACAGACAAAATTAAACAAACTTTACTTTCTGTTCTAGTCAATATGATATGAGACCAAGTACATTGAGCAATCTATGTGAATAAGCGAACCGGCTATCTCAGTTGGTAGCATGCTTGTCTACTGATCGAGGGGTCGTATGCAAAAAACCCTTAGTCCCATTTACGTATCTGTCTTTCATTTAGATAACATGTACACTCAATATGGCATGTCATTCTATCATAACTCTCATGTACATTAAGGTTTCTGTCTTCAAATAAGATAAATTATACTCTAATGACATGCCATTTTTTGCATTTTGTGTATAAGGATAACATACACACAATATGACATGTCATTCTATCATTACTCTCGGGTAAGTATCTGTCTTCAATTAAGATAACATACACACAATATGACATGCCATTCTATCATTTCTCCCTTGTAGGTTTCTATCTTCAATTTAAATAACATACACACAATATGACATGCCATTCTATCATTTCTCCCTTGTAGGTTTCTATCTTCAATATAGATAAAATACACACAATATGGCATGTCATTCTATCAATTCTCTAAGGTAAGTATCTGTCTTCAATTAAGATAACATACACACAATATGACAAGTCATTCTATCATTTCTTCCATGTAGGTTTCTATCTGCAATTTAAATAATATACACACAATATGACATGCCATTCTATCTTTACTCTCAGGTAAGTATCTGAATTCAATTAAAATAACATACACACAATTTGACATGCCATTCTGTCATTTCTCCCATATAGGTTTCTATCTTCGATTAAGATAACTTACACACAATATGACATGTCATTCTATCATTTCTCTCATGTAGGTTTTTTGTATCTTTAATTAAGATAACATACACACACAATGACATGTCGTTCTATCATTTCTCTCGTGGAGTTTTTTATCCTCAGTTAAGATAACATACACATAATATGACATGTCATCGATCATCTATCGATTCTCTAAGGTAAGTATCTGTCTTTCATTAAGATAACATACACACAATTTGACATGCCATTCTATCATTTCTCTCTTGTAGGTTTCTATCTTCAATTAAGATAAAATACACACAATATGGCATGTCATTCTATCATTTCTCTAAGGTAAGAATCTGTCTTCAATGAAGATAATATACTCATAATAGGACATGTCATTCTATCAATTATCTTAGGTAAGTATCTGTCTTAATTAAGATAACATACACATAATTTGACATGCCATTCTATCAATTATCCCTTGTAGGTTTCTTTCTTCAATTAAGATAAAATACACAATATGGCATGCCATTCTATCATTCTCTCATGAAGGTTTTTGAATCTTTAACTAAGATATCATACACACAATATGACATTTCATTCTATCATTCTCTCATGAAGGTTTTTGAATCTTTAACTAAGATATCATACACATAATATGACATGTCATTCTATCAATTCTCTTAGGTAAGTATCTGTCTTAATTAAGATAACATACACATAATTTGACATGCCATTCTATCAATTATCCCTTGTAGGTTTCTTTCTTCTATTAAGATAACATACACACAATATGACATGTCATTCTATCATTTCTCTCATGAAGGTTTCTTTCTTCAATTAAGATAACATACACACAATATGACATGTCATTCTATCATTTCTCTCATGTAGGTTTCTATCTTCAATTAAGATAACATACACACGTTATGACATGTCATTCTATCATTTCTCTCATGTAGGTTTCTTTCTTCAATTAAGATAACTTACACACAATATGACATGTCATTCTATCATTTCTCTCATGTAGGTTTCTTTCTTCTATTAAGATAACATACACACAATATGACATGTCATTCTATCATTTCTCTCATGTAGGTTTCTTTTTTCTATTAAGATAACATACACACAATATGACATGTCATTCAATCATTTCTCCCATGAAGGTTTCTTTCTTCTATTAAGATAACATACACACAATATGACATGTCATTCTAGTTTTCTCTGAGGAAAGTAACTGTCTTTTTTTAAGATAACATTCACACAATATGACATGTCATTTTATCATTTCTCCCTTGAAGGTTTCTATCTTCATATAAGATGAAATACACAATATGGCATGTCATTCTATCATTTCTGTCATGTAGGCTTTTGTATCTTTAATAAAGATATTCTTTATTTGTCTCATGTAGTTTTTTATGTTTAATTAAGACAAGATTTAAGTCTCTGCCTTAAATCAAGATATCATACACACAAAATGACATGCCATTCTATCATTTCTCTCATGTAGGTTTGTTTCTTTAATTAAGATAACATAGACGCTCTTATAAATGTTTAAATGCTGCCCTTTTCTCATCTAGATCTCTGTTTAAAGATAACAGATATATAAATCAATTATGTAAACATAGCATGATTTTGTACTTTTTATTTTGGACTCATCCAATTTATGGAGGAACACGTTAGTACGGGATATTGTGGTATAGTTTCAAAGTATTTTTCGTTCTTATGAAAGCAAATGTATCTGTTCAGTACGTTTGGCTCAGTGGATAAGTGCGTAGATATTACTTACATAGTAATAGGGTTAATATATTCATTTCCCCTGTTTTTGAGCTCATATTTTGTTAAATTGACCCACTAAAAAATATCGATAAAGTATAACATGTCAACCCATGACATGTTATTCTCATTGAGATTTCTATCTCGAAATAAAATGTCATTACCTGTTGTTTGTTTCAATTAAGGAGTTAAATGATATACTGTTCATCATTTCTCCTTCATACAATTGTTCATATTGTTAGCAGAAATTATGTTATTACATACTGATTGATCTATCAAGAAAACATTGGAAAGTTTTCAAAACATTTTTCTCTCCGATAAAAATATACTCATGCAATGTATTTTTAATGTCAATACATTCTAGTAGAAATGAATGTTTTAATTATTGTTAGGCTACCATTTTAATTTTGTTTTGCATTTGTTATATTCAGTAGAATTTTGACATTTAAATCACCTACTTCATTCACAAAATCAATGATTTATACTTATACCTACACTTCTATGTATATACAAACATATTCATTGTATTTAGTATTTTGTAACGTTTTTTGTTTTAAATACCATGGAAAATTGTGGGGGGGGGTCTAACTAAACTTTCATTTTTTTTTGTAATTTTCATATACATGTCATTAGACCTGATGATGCTTGATAATGATGTACTATGTCTATAATTATTGTATTTGTATTTTATAGAAGTAAGACCTAAACATTTCCTCATTAAAATATTAAAAGATATCAATAATTCTGAGCAATCTAGTGAAGGACCCTTTATGGGAGGATAGCTAGATCGGAATTATTCTTAGAGTTTAAACACATAATTCTGAGCAATCTAGTGAAGGACCCTTTATGGGAGGATAGCTAGATCGGAATTATTCTTAGAGTTTAAACATATAATTCTGAGCAATCTAGTGAAGGACCCTTTATGGGAGGATAGCTAGATCGGAATTATTCTAAGAGTTTAAACACATAATTCTGAGCAATCTAGTGAAGGACCCTTTATGGGAGGATAGCTTGATCGGAATTATTCTAAGAGTTTAAACACATAATTCTGAGCAATCTAGTGAAGGACCCTTTATGGGAGGATAGCTAGATCGGAATTATTCTTAGAGTTTAAACACATAATTCTGAGCAATCTAGTGAAGGACCCTTTATGGGAGGATAGCTAGATCGGAATTATTCTAAGAGTTTAAACACATAATTCTGAGCAATCTAGTGAAGGACCCTTTATGGGAGGATAGCTAGATCGGAATTATTCTAAGAGTTTAAACACATAATTCTGAGCAATCTAGTGAAGGACCCTTTATGGGAGGATAGCTAGATCGGAATTATTCTAAGAGTTTAAACACATAATTCTGAGCAATCTAGTGAAGGGCCCTTTATGGGAGGATAGCTAGATCGGAATTCACTATCTATTCACAATATAATAATGATGCACCAAATTTATAAGGTGCTATTTATGATACATGGAACAATCTAGTGAAGGGCCCTTTATGGGAGGATAGCTAGATCGGAATTCACTATCTATTCACAATATAATAATGATGCACCAAATTTATAAGGTGCTATTTATGATACATGAAATAACAGACATAAAGACGATAGTACTAAGTCTGGCTAGGGAGCTAATTACATGTATATATTTAAAGCTAATTTAGAGAAAGGCCAATTTGTAATTCCAAAATCACCATATGTCCTTGTTAATACTTTCTATTTGCCTCGCGGAGTATTCGTAAGAACAAATAATGTATAATGAAGTATGTTGTTGTATACATGGATGTGGAAGGTATTTGACATAGTTCATTTTTGTTTTTTGAAAATAAATTAAATGATGAGTTTACATTATTCTAAATCACTGAAAGATATATTTTTGTATACTTTAGCATTATGTAATAATAAGTTCGGTATATAAAAGTTGTATTTAATTATAAAGCTAAATGCTTTTTATAATGATAGTTAATGATTTTACTACATGATACTTACTTGTATGATATTGTTTAGTTATAAGATAATGCATACAGGATTTTTGTAAGTTGTTTTCTTATTTTTATTTTCGAAAGAGGTAATTAATTAACTTGTGTATAGAATTAGTTAAATGTTTTGTTGTAATTATTTTTATAACAATATTATTTCAACTTGTAAGTGTAAATAAATTATTTATAAAATATACAGTGTAAGATAAAATTTAATCTATAATGTAATGATTATTTATAATACGAACTAATTTTTAGATTTTTTAGATATTGTAAGCAATAATATTTGTGCTATTCTAAATAGTTTACGAACATTTTAAAGAGAAAAAGTGGTATGAGAAAAAATGATTTTTCAATGTTTTCTTACCGTTTTTGGTTAGTGTCAGTTATGAACTATATGTTATAGATTTGAACGTCAAAGTGGTTTATCAAAATCAGTAAAAATGATGTATAAGCATCAGTATACGAGTATTCACCTTTTGAGCGGACAAGTCCATTATTTAAAGTACAAAAACATGCATGGTCTATTATACAACCTGTAGGTTGGTACATCTGCTTTAAACGTTCAGTGATGTTTTTACCACTATCCTTTATAATGAGGAAAACCTTTAGCTTCTTGTTTCGTTTTCTGATATTAGCGTCTATTTCATAACAAAAAATTAAAAACATAAAAAAACTTTCTCTTTTATGCTTTGTTTCTGTGTGAAAGGTCTGTGTTATTTTACTGTTGCTGTTCTTAATGTCTCAAACTCCTTTACCCTTAAAACTTTCGGCAAAATCTTTATTTTCCTCTCCATGTCAAGAAATTATTGACTGTTTATGAAGAGTCATATGCATCTGTTGTCCAGGTATGACGTAAGCTAGCCTTTTGCCATACATGCAGTATTGCAAGTGATGTAAATCATGAACACGATCAAAATCCTTACATAATTGTCCATTTCTCTGTAATACTCAGTACAGCAAGTGTATGTATTAGCATTCGTGAATGAACGTTTGTGTATTCACTATTCAATTACTGCTTATTTCGCCCATTAAATGATCGTCTGAGCACTTACAATAAAGCCTTTATCAATATGTCAACACACTACAATCCTTTGCTTTGCTTACTAGAAGAGGTAGAGGGGTTAAACAGAACCCTGGGGCTGTTTGGCGTGGTATGCCTGCTCCAGGGTTGGGTAGAGGAGTTGTTGCCCCACCCCCTGGATTCTGTGTTCCCAATGTCAACAATCATATGACTTATCAGCCCGATGTTGGCCCTGGGATGGAGAATTTCAACTATTCATTTATTCTCCTTTGCTGTAATAGAAAATAGTGATTTCTTTCCAGTTTGGTTAATCACAAACAACAAGTACTTTGTGCTGATTTTCAGTATAGTAATACTATTTCAATTAAAGACGAAACTCAACTGAAAACTGCTATGAAGTTTTCATTCGTTTTCACAAACATTTCTGAAACAAAATCTACTAAAATCACTCTTAAAATAATGTTTGATTTTCAAAAAACAAAACAGTACAGACTCTCTATTCAGTTATGTATACATATAATGCATCTTGTTACAAATGCACATGTATGTATAATTCTAAGTATCTACAAACATTCAATCATTCACATTTATACTGTCACCCAACTCTCAAAATCACCTCAATCAAAGCTTTATGTACAATATTCGATATACTTACTACAAACTACTCATGTATGACAGAAACATATTGTAGATCACATGACACAAATATGTTAAATAAATGTGTTAATTGATTTTATTTTCGTACATCAAGGGGACAAACAATTGTCTCTCTTTTAGTTTAAAAAATAGTAAATAGTCAACAAACATGTATTGACCGTAGCGTTTTAAAAAAACCTAGATGAGGGTCAGTTTATTTTTCAATGTGGGAGAATTGTTATGTTATTTAAGTTCTGATTAGTTTTAACAAGAGTAATATACTGCTAATTTAGAGATGGGTTTGGTGCATTTTGTGTCAGAGGCGTTGAAGATTTAAAAGTTTTAGGTGGAGGGTTGGGGTTAATACTAAGAAAGGAGTGATTACTTAGGGGTAACTGAATGGGGGGGATGGATTTTAGGGGTATTAAATAAGATTTTCTTAATTAGGTAAAACAAATTTTTCACGCAAGTCAGCTATCTTGGAATAATGGTGATCAGAGACCTCCTATAACCCTGGTAGTTAGGTGGGAATGGTAGCGGAAATGACCGCCCTAAACGGACCATAAAACCCCCATGGTGTAAAATTCCCTGCCCGTGCCCCTCCCTGCCCCCATGCATGCTTTCTTACCCCGTGTCTTTCCCATGTCCATTCTAATTTGTTTCTTTTTCAGCTTTTCATTTTTACATTATTTAGTACAATGTTTGTGTCATTAAAAAACAAATATTTCTGTCGGGTTTCTCTTCTCGTGTTTTTTGTCTATTTCAGGTTGTGACTGGTGTATTTTGGATCAAGAAGTGCAGACCAGACTAGAAAATTTCAAGATTCATATAATCAACAATTTATGTCATATTATAAAAAAGATCTAACAACAAAATCTTCCGTAATTCAAAAGCAGAATATATTTATATTAAAGTGCTTGATATTTATTTATATTAATTCTAAAAAATCATGATGTCAAATACTGTATGTATACCTTCTGGATATAACTTCACAAAGTTTCAATCTTCAAACAATAATTAAAAACTTCACATTTCTAGTCTTCTAGTCTTCAAACTAGATCTTTTTTTATATGACACCTGCCCTTTGATGACACATACCTACTGTTCAAAACGTGACATAGACCACTTGACCACTACTAGTAAATGTGACTACAGTAATATATTACTCTAAACATTTTTTTTCGTTTCCGACGTAATATTTGACTTCCAAATTTAATTATTTGACCTAACTAATGAACGCATTCTATTTGATTGGTTTGGACAAAAGCATAATTATACAAAATTTCTAATTTTAGTTTTACATATAAATGAAACCTAAAGAAATATTTCTGTTTGGTTTGCGTTGCTGTATGTTTTATATTTTAGGTTGCAACCTATGTCTGTGAATCATGGCAATACGTGTTCAACGCTGAGATTGTTTTTAGAGAAAGTGGAAACATCAAGTATATGAAGAAGTTCCTGTGGTAAGTAGGATGAAATTATCCATAAGAAATTTTGAAAACAATACATCTACAACAACAATAAGGGCTGTCACAGTTCGCTCACCTTACGGTTCGGTTCCAATCGCGGTTTTAGTGCTACAATTAGATTAATGTCGCGGTTTACTAGAATGCATGTTAAACAGACTGAAAGGCATCTTTAGAACTTACTATACCTTTATTGTCACTTCTCATTATAAACAGTGATATTGATTTAGATATTTTCTACATGTTTTGTTCTGGTAAATAAAACAGCGACATTCCATAATTCTACTTGTATGAATTGAGAAATTAACAACACATCTTAAGATACCTGTACATGATACTTGTATATATTCTTGAATATAATACGTAATATTCTTATTGATCGTAAAACGAACCGAATCGTATCACCCGTACTACAGTTTGAACTAAACCCTACGGTGGGCCAACCGTCACAGTCCTAAGCTAAACGAACAATGTTCATTTTTATTTACTTTTTGTACAGTTCTTGTGGGTTTGAATTTGTCTAAGACGTGTTTGGGTTTGGAGCAATACTTGGCTCCACGTTGATCGATAATATTTTTATCTAACTTATGCAAACCACATGCACATGTATATCGTAGTCTTCTTGGGGCGAGAACACAGCCTCAGAGACATATAATTTTTCTATGTCTCTGAAAGCCTACACAACAAATATCGTTACCTGTAATGACCCAAGTGCGCATGTACTTAAACGCCCGATTTTCTTCAATTTTCCATTTTCAACGATTTTGTAACAAAAATGGAAGCAAGAAGACAATATTTCATTTTAAATTTAAAACTACCATCTTAAAGCTTATTACCCATAGATTGTGCGTATAGGAGGAAAAAATCAAATTTAATGCAAAAGTACGCTAATTTTCGATTGAAAATAGAAAAATTGCTTGTCAGCAATATTTTTACTCTATTTTTAATATGACTCATAGTAGTCAACTTTAAACTCAAATGGAAGCAAGAAGATGTTACTTAAACTCATTGAAAAATATAGCAGATTAAAGAGGATGGACTAAACTTTGTCTCAATAGGAGGAATAATATTGACATATTTCAATATATTGTCGAAAATTATGTTTATAATATTTCTTACTCTATATTCTATATGATAAACTCTATCGATTCAACCAATATCGATTTTAACTAACTCAACAAGGGGGACAACTTTCGGTGGATTATCACAATAAGTTGGGTATGAACAATATGATGAACATAGTGTAATGAATGAAAATAAAGTAAAGTTCCGCTAATAAGACCATTAAAATTAATGGTCTTAATAGCGGAACGGTATTATTATCAGGACATTTTTATTCTCAAATTAACATTATTGACCTACAGTACATTAAAATCACATGATTTTGCAATAATCAAGGTGGTCTTTATAGCGGAACTTTACTGTATCCTATTTTGTTAGCATATACTACAATTTTCCAAATCAGTTTTTAATTGTGAATGGTATAAGGGATTGTATACCATTAAATAACCATGGAAATACATTACATGAATCATGATGACTTTGAACCTTGAATCTAATATAAATTTTAAATGTTTATTTTACAGATTGATCAGATGCTATCAACTCTATCAGTGTTAGAATGTACACTAGAATTACAACGATACCATGTTCGGAAGCAGAACACATGTATATGAAAATGCAAGTATTTAGTAATTTTCGTTTTTCTGTTCATAAGATTTTACAAAAATATCAGCAACTATGCCATGTATAGTGGCCAACTCACATAATTTCCTTCATAGTTTTCTTACCAGTACTTCGCACACAATGAATAAAAACCTGGTTTTTACAAGTGTATAAGTAATTTTAGATGGCACTGTATTAGTTAGAGTTTCCAGCGAAATTACTTGTCATTTCCTTAAAGCCCCATTATCAAAAGTAACTGTTTTTTGACTGCACAGAAAACTGACATTTATCTATTTCAAACACCTCTAATGAATCTTGCCTACCAGAAGTTTGGAGACCATGGAATTAACGAAAATTCTTAAATTCAAATAATTATTTTTTGTAGAACCATTATTTTTTATATATTTGTTATTGTAGGTGATAAAATGAAAACAAATTTCATGAATGTATCACATATATGACAATCAGCATATGACATCCTAAAGCCTCCAAAACCATATTCAAGGTAATTCCTTTCCATACTAAAGTTTTTAAGCTATTTTTGTAGTCTCAACCGTAAATAGTGGCTAAATATAAGCAAAACTAAAAAAAGCATTTGGCAAAATAAAGGGTTATCAAACTTTCAATAACAGCTATTGAGCACAGGGAATTGTCAAGTTACCTCCCTTTGATTTTTCAAACATACCTTTTATATACTTATATACAAGGGGTACAACTGCATTTACTTGACCACTTCATCAAGATTTATTATTTTGTGACTCACAAAAAATCCTGACACCCTGGTAGCACTTTAACCGCACGATTAAATCGATTAAACACAACTCTTCGAGCTATGAATGTTAAATGAATCAAAGCGCAGACCATAAATAATATTAAATTATCAAAACATCAAAAACGGCACGAAAAATCTCAACTCGGACAAGTTTCTGCACAGATGAAATCGACAAATCTCGAGGAAAATCGTTTCAGTTTCATATTTCAAAATAACCTATTTACCTAGTTGTACCCCTTGTATGTAAGTATATAAAAGGTATGTTTGAAAAATCAAAGGGAGGTAACTTGACAATTCCCTGTGCTATTGAGTAGGCTTACAAAGTGACAATGTCTGCAAACTTTTAGGGGTCACTGTTACCTCAATATTGGCTGGTCAAAGGGAGGTGATAACAATAACGTGCTCTTGTAAAGTTTTCTTACAATAATCTTGCAATGGTATGTTGCTTTTATTATTCGAATTTATACAATATAATTAACAGGATTTAATAGACGGAAATTCCAAAAATAAGCATGTTATACTCTGTAAGTATATAATTGAAATTGATATTAAGAAAATTGTCACTTACCACAGTGTAGTTGTAAATATTAAAAAATTGTAAAACTCACTTGCTCCTGTTAATTTTAATGTCAATGAAATTTAGCTACTGATTTATGCATGTTATTGCATTATATGTTGATTCTTGTTCATTGCTATGAACATAGTAATTTTTGTATGTAATAAATTGTATTGTATTGTGTTGTATTGTAATGTTATTTAATATTGTTGTATTATATTTTTTTGCAGGACTGAATACAATTAAATCATTGTTACTAAATTTGATATAGATGTCGATTTATAAATCTTCAAAACGTAAAGAAACAGTACAACATTTACAGACAAAACTGCAAGACCAGAATTTATATGTATTTTATATTTATTAAACTATAACTGTATGGTCTTCAAGCATACCTGAGCATATAATGCTCTACGACCAGGTGTGCTTTCTGGGTGTTTGTCTTTTTTTCTCTTTAGGAAATAATTAACTGTAACTTGTTCAACTTGTTTTTGTACAAAACGAGAGTACGTTACCAACTGCCATGATGGCCAATACAAAAAACTAGGATAAGAAACCCTAAAGATAACATGGTATTTGGAGGTACATATCATCATTTGGTATGTGTGATAATGCTTCAATGGGTTACCCCTTTCAAAATTTCTATTTTACTTTGCCCTGTGCTTAATTGTGCTAGTCATAATTTATTTGGCGTGTACAAAAAAATTAAGCCAATAGAAACAATGGAATAAACCGAGATTTTATTTTGATTTTGTACAATTGAATTAAAGCAAGTCGAACTTGTTACAGTTAAATATTTCCATATTGTTGGTATTACAACGTTGATATTGACCTGGTACATCTGGTAACCACTCGACCACTCGAGACAGTCTGGCACGAAGAAAGTTGTATTAGTTCAGAACTGTATGATTGGACAAATGTTCTAAGCATTTCGCTAGCTAGCGCTTTGTTCTCTGGTACCCTTCTTACACCAAAAGGAATGCACATTTGATATAAAATTAAGGGTACCAGGGGGCAACGCGCTAGCTAGCAATATGTTTAGGAAACTTAGGAAAAGTTTTGGAAAAGTTGATATTACCGTTAAATACAGAAACGCCTGGATATAACAAACCACTGTCAGTCCAGTCATAAAACAGCTGTTGGATGCAGACATATGACTACCTTATGGGATAAGAATCCACTTGATCTGGGACGGAGGTTGTGACATTTGAGAATGAACTCCTTGCTCAAAAATTGAGTTTTTTCTCAGGTTATAGTTGTATAACGGAAACCTTTTGAACAAAATCATTGTAAAACAGAAATACTATCAACACTGCTTACAGACTGACTTGGTTTTGTAAGTTGCTTTCAGTCAAGGATCCTATATATTTTTACATAGTCCTTGTTTCAATTTTTAACTTCATTATAAATTTTATTTTGAGTTCCTACTCAAATGTTACAATCATTGGCCCTGATATCATTTTGAGTCACTCTCGACACTATAACTGTGTTTTGATCGAGTACTCGAAATGATTGCATTTTTTATTAGTCCTATTTATAACCCATTATTCTCACATCGGGGAGTTACGTCCTGTTAGCACAAACCACGTGACGATAGTGGTATCATGTGACAATGCATTCGGAACTCTTCGGCAATTTTCTTCGTGGATGATCGCCGGGGTGTTCTGAATGGTGCCTCATGTATTCACCGGTGTGCCTAAAGTACGTAATGTAGCGCAAAATAATTTGAAATGGTCAGAAATATTGGTCATATTGGAACGTTCATAAACTAATTATACTAGAAAGTGTGCAAGGTTAGAGATAAGATGCATTCTTCTCTTGAATTTGGGATAAATTTTAAGTATTCATAGGCCATACCAAAAAGACAAAATGTTTAGTCTCCGCATGCGGACCTTGTGTTTTTGAATCTGTTTTTACTACATCATGAACATGAACGTATTACTTGCGTATTAAATTGACTATAAATTGTTTATACTGCAGTCCGAATCCGATCTATTATGTAATTGAAAAGTTACAAAAATGATCAACCTTATATGTCTAAGTCGACTGAACGCCAAGCAAAAAAAACTCTTTTTGGTATGACCTTAGAATATATATCATACGACACTTCACGTAGCATCCATAGAATTTAAGGACAAATTAACCATATACAAACTATTTTTGGACATACTTTCGTAGAGTTTGGTTATGAAATTCTTTCTACGGCTCTCCTACCATTGTTTCTTATTTATGTAGGGCAGTTGTCAGTCACTGACGAAAGTATGTGCTTAGTAGTTGGTTGACAGCTAAATCCAGAGATTTAGCCTTTCCAGGAACAGTGAGTAGATTGACTGACCGCCGTTATATGACCTATGCAATGTGTTGCTACGGCGGTAAACCCAACAAACAAACAAAACCTTAAAAGTTCATTTTATGCAATTTTACGTTACACTATACATATTTAAGGTTACCGTCGTAAAAGTCAAGATTAATCGTGCTATTTACAATTGTTTATTAATAGGAAAAATACATTTAACGGAAATATTTAAATGTAAAAAGAAAAATGTATTCAGCTCTCTGACGACTAAATTTACTTGCGAGACAGTTGGTATTCTTACAATAAAGGGAAGTAACTGCTGTTTGGTGTTTACTCCCCCTTCAGTGGTTATTTCCCTTTATTAAAGAAAAAAATATTGTTCCGTCAAAGAGGCGAATATGTTTTCTTTTACATTTAAATATATAATTCTCTGAATTTAGTCTTTCTTTTGTAAATAACAAGTCTATAATGGTTAACTATAAACATCATGCATCAAGAATTTGTGGAAGAAAACAAGATTAATTTTCACGTTTACATCGGTTACCTAAATCATGTAAAGTAGCGTGAATAGCATAATGTAGCGCAAAGTAAATCTAAAATAGACAATTATGTTTATATCATTAAAATACTCATGCCATATTATTAAGTATCATATTCTATAATAATTCTTTATGAATACATAAGATTTTTTGTCAAAATCATCATACTAAATGGTATCATAGGCGTATTAGGTGAATGACGTAGCCAATGCCAATTCCTAACCTTGCGCACTTTTTAATATAATTTGCTTATGGATTTAACAATGCTGATACAAAAGATACATTTTTATTCAAAACACCTTTTTTCTTTGATAAGATATGTAAAGTTACCACCTATTAGACTACTTACTATACTTTACGAAACTCCTAGAAGTACCCCGATTTCAATATCGTAGGAAATGCTAATTTTTCAACATTTGAGTCCGATCGATAACGGAAATATGTACATGTATATAGCACAATACTCACGTCTGCTTGCATGGTTTTATGTTACTTAATCGTTGCAAAACGGTTTGTCGTGCATACGTTGATATGGGAAGGTTTCTAATTGCTTTGATTTAACAGAAAAATAGCAATAAGTAATCTTATCCTGCATCGCTTTGCTAACGACCTATGGCAATTTCTCAATCTTGGAGCGACATTCGAGCCATTTCTTGACTTTTCCTTGTGCATATCAACGATTTACTCCAAAACTGACCACGTGGGATTTTCGCATAAGAAGTGCGAGCCCATTCCCGCTTTTCAGCTCATGTACCACAAAACCAATTTTGAATCAATAAAAAGCATGAAAACCTTGGAAGCAGACGACAATATGGTCCTACACAACTTTCCATTTACGATTAAACTTGAATGTTGAAAAATAAAAACTTCCAACAACATTGAAATCGGGGTACTTGCTGAGCGTGCTTACGGCAATCGGTTTGTTAACATAAGTCACGTGGTACTACTATCGTCACGTGATTAATATGATGGCCGTGTTGAAAGAAACAGTGCGTGATTCATCTGTTGTAAAGAGCGTTAAAATCGGAACTCATTGGAGATCTTCTGCACATATATGCCTTGGACATAAAAAATGATAGCAATAAAACAAGGTATAATGCCCGAGGTGTGTTCAACAATGCGAGCGCTCGAGGCAGCGCTTGCTTCGCGAATTGTTAGGCTATTGAACGTCTGCAAGCGATCGCTGTAAAATCCAAGATGGCGTCAAACAGCAAATATTGAAAATAGCGTGTGGGGGGACAATTATTTCTGCCGATACATGAGATCTTTCACATTTTTTATCATGAATCATTATGATACAATTAACTGTACTAAATAAATTAATACATTATTTGCATTACGTGGATATGTTTTAAGGAACAAGTAACACACAAGTTTGCGTCCCACTTTTTAGGGATAATTCTTTGAGATAAAAATTAATGTTTCCAGCCGCCATCTTTGATATCTAAGCGAAACACTCCTCAAGCTGAACTGCGAGCACTCGCGCGGGCGCCCGCATTCGGAACGATAGCGCTCGATGTCGCCCCGAGCGCTTGCATTGTTCAACGCACCTCCGGTATATAACTCGTCATTCTCGTTTCAAGAGGCTATCAGATCGAAAATCTTGATAACCTTATGGTAAGAGAATAAACTCGTTTGCAAGCAGTACTAAGTTAATATCTGCAATTTGACCGCTGTTCTGCTATCAAGCAAATTACAAAATTTAAAGGTGGCGTTCCCACTTCATTTAACGACTGTTAAAATCTTTCAATCGTGGCCGGCTGCCGTTTTCCGCAGTGATAATGTATTATGTACATGCATAATCGCAGTTGAACTTGAACGTGGTGCATCAAAGTGCAACTACACATCGTGTTTCTGTGCAGTTTGTTATATTTCCACAAAATACATATTCATGAACTTTACTTTTATTACGGAATCCATATTAGAACATATTTTTCTCCGTATGTTGTCCAAGGTATATTTGCATAGAAATCGCTCAGGAGTTCCGAGTGCACAATTGAGCCACTGCCAGCGTCTTCAGCGACTTCGTAATGTGCTCTAATCAATTCCATATGGAGGCTGAATTACGCCATGTCGCATTGTCATCCTGCGGGACGTCGCATGAAAACACTAATGTACGACAAAATAGTATTATCGTCGTATCTAGGTCCCGCGGGGCGCCATGAAATAACACAATCATGCGACAAAAGTAAGCAAAATTACGACATGAAAAGGTATCGTACGTTTGTAAGTTTTGTCGTATTAACATGTTTTCGTTATACACTTATCAGGCAAAAGCACAACAAAATAATTGAATTGTCGCATGATTGTGTTATTGCATGGCGCCCCGTGGGACGAAGATACGACTAAAATACCATTTTGTTGTTCTCGCGTTTTCATGTGGCGCCCCGCGGGACGACAATACGACATGGCGTAATTCAGCCACCATACTCCAATAAAAATCAGATCTTATGTGATGTAGTATAAAGTCACGTAATCTAAACATAGTAAACGAACTTTTGCTTGTATTGTCAACTTTTGTAGCAGCAAAGATAAGAAAGATTTAAACAGAGCATAAATAACTATATGGCATTTTTGTCAGAAAATGCCTATATTAGCTTGTGAGATGTACTTACATGTATTTACTGCGAATCCTCTGCACATTTTACACTTCACACATAGATTAATGTTTTGCAGAGGATTTGAAGCACGCAGGATTAATATCGGGAGAAGAAAAGTTGAAGTGTTTTTAGGCATTACTTGATACTATTCAATGATTTGCATGGAAAGAGAAATCGCAGAATTTTTTTTCGTTTACCCTAGTAGTTGCCATTTGGAACTATCATGCCGCGTGTAGATCACGTGATTTTACACCACATGTACGCTACCGCAAGCCTGTAATGGTCAGAGACATAGACGTCTGAATAGACAGCTGCCTATTCGGCATCTCGCGCAAAAACTTTTTGAACATTCTGCCTGCAAAACTGTGTTTTGCAAATGAACTTCAGAATTGACATTTGTATAGACAACTTCACGAATATACTTCTGAAACATTCTAAATGTATAGCTAAATTTTAGTGAATAGACTTCTGAATAGACTGTGTTAGACCTTTTATGTCACAAAACGCAAATGTAACGTATTGGTCAGAATATGTCACACGTGTGAAATATTCGTCGAATTACACCCTTCAACCGAGGATAGGACATTTAATGTGACATATTCGTTGGAATTAGTTAATGTAACACGTTAAAAATAGAATTTCAATTATCTAAATTATTAAAATACCAACCGAATGCTCGCATTGTTAATATCATCACCGTTGACGTGAATTGAAGGCATATATTTGGAACTACCTCGGCGATCTACGCAAACCATAGTAGAAGATCACCGAGGTTGTTCCGAATGGAAGAGAAACTGCTGTTGTTGCGTACGAAGATTATGGCAACAATGCTTTGAATTGGTTCCATTTATCGCTAAGTTGCATCAACTATACGTCACATGATAACATTGTGATTAACTTAGCCGAATATGTCACACATTTTTGACATGTGACATATACGTTTTGTGACATACTAGTATACGGTCCCAGGGCCGGCGAAATCTTAAAATTGTTTACTTGTCCGTTCTTGGCAATTGGTAAAGTTTCTTGAGCGTATGAACATTATAGAATAAAATTATTGAAAAACCCACCGTACTTGCATTGGGACAACACGGGCAATACGGGCGATTGATTTCGCCGCCCCAGCTGGGTCTAACACATCAGTCTATTCATCATTTTACGATTACACCTCGGTAATGTTCTGAATGCACAGCTCTGTTTTTTTAATAGCCTTCTGAAAAGAGTCACTTCACATTGCCATTTTCTTTAAATAGATGGCCTTTGGAAAGTAATTCAAATACAATACCTTTTCGGCTTAGCCACGTATACAGTAAAGGTATCATGGAAATCGGAAAATATTTAAAAGACACTTCTTTGAATTGAGGCCAATCTTTTTCTTCTTGAATGCGTAGCAATTGTGACGTCAAAGGTCACGTGGTGTTGTCACTGTGTTACCGTCTTTCTCGTAACAAGCACCCTCTGAACATTCCACAAGCAGTCAACAATTTCCTTCTGCACATTTGATAAGCCATCAACTTTACAAACTCCTCGCAGCGGTTATTTCCCTTTATCGAATGACGTAAAATGTGTGACGTAACCAGTGTGAGGCGTTTGTCAACAGTATTGCTTTGTTGTCATAGAATGGTACAGTGATCATATAAGTCTACCATTTAATAAATTTTGTTAAACTCCTCACAGTGCCTACGTCACGCTTTGATGCTTAACCACTGTCAACACGTGACGCTACTAATACCATGTGACAAAAAATTGCGACCGCCAATGTCCGCCATGAAATGGGAAACACCCAAACTCCTCGCAGCGCTTACGTCACGCTTTTAAATACTACTTAACGATCAAAACTATAATTTTCATTTTTATGTACTTTGAACATGAAATACAACAGGAAGGCATCATTTTTAGAAGATATTGAAATGTAAAAGAAAAGATAAAAAAATATTCGGCTTTCTGAGGGACAAATTTACTTGTGGTAGCAATGGGTAATAAAGGGACATATCCGCTGCGGGGTGTTTGGATTTTTGCATAGAGAAAAAATCACGTAACATAGATATTTATTTTGTTGTTTATTTTTGTTCACATACTTTGTACAAAAATGTTAAACGTTCTCGTTTATAATATCAGAGGTAAACGTGTTATATTAACATGTGACGTCAGATGGCACGTGACACAACATTTAAATCACGTGAAATAATGGCGTCCAGAAACAAGTGAGCAAATGCGTTTTTCTTGCATTAACATTTGTCTTTCATTTTCGCGATCGTATAAAGCTTTGAAATGAACCACACATTTAAACGACCTTTGACACTATGTTAAAGTCACGAGTATTAAGTAGGGGTGTAACGATACCGGTTGATATTGCAATACGAATTCTCACGGTTTTTAACCGGTTCAATTTTCCTTGAACCGGTTTTTGCATTTATGTGTCGTACTGTTTGTTTTATCATCTTAAGGTTAAATGTTAAAAAAGTTAAAATGTATTGAATACTTGAAATAATCCTACTGTGCTTTAAAAGGTTAAACATTAAGTCAAATGAGAGAAAAAAATGTTTTCGAAATTCGTTTAAAAAACAAGCATTTTTTTTAACATATAGATCATTTTACACTAGTAATTCAAACATTTGAATAAGAAAGCATCTAAAGTACCGATATGTGTGTTCTGCTGATCCAATTAGAACGAGGTACATGCATCAATTCATGCTTTGCATGTCTAAGCAAAAAACCGGTACGTATTGCAATATATAGTAATATATTTTTTGCATATTGCAATGTATAGCAATACGGTTTTTACCGTATTGTTACACCCCTAGTATTTAGGCTATATACTTACGCATAGTGTAAAAAAACTCTAAAAAAGGTTCGTTCTCTCAGACTCTGATTCTTTTGTTTGTCTCATTTGTATTGTTAACGTAGGCTCTTCATAATCATATCCTAGAATATGGCTATTAGACGATATAATTTAACGATATACATGTATAATAACATGTTCAGATTGACCCGAGACGGAGGTTCATTCAATCAATGAGTTAGTTGTTGCTATAGAAACATGCTGTCTGAATAGGTCTCGAGTCAATGCGTTCAAGATATTTATGATACATTGTAAGAAAAGTGATACATTTTGTATTTTAAATGCTCTATTAATCAAATTTTCTCAGGTCAAAATGAACAAGCTTTATGTTCATATAAAACCTAAGTATAAAAGTTTATAAATATTTTCAAAGAATAATAGCATCTTCATATTAACCTAAGAAGCTGTATTACACTTTACGATTTCGTTATCTCACCGATTTTCTTAATGTGTTTGAATAGCAAAATTCTATAACCCTACTCAAGTCAACGTGAAGAAACTATACAATGAAATGAATGCTATGAGAAGCTACTCTACTCTAAAATGTATAGTTTTACCCTGTTAAGAAAATCTCCTACGGAGTTATATTTACAACAAAGATGCATTTATGTATAACCTTCATAAATGGTTACTTATAGCCACAAAAGATCAATCAATCGATGCTATGAATCTTCATTCGAATCCATTTGTAAAATATTGGGTTAACTTAATTGTTATATTTGATACAGGTCATTCTAAAAGGTGAAATGTTTGAATTTTAATATAGTGTCATTCCATAGACGGTTCCAGCGGGGGGGGGGGTTTCAGGGGGGTCCGGACCCCCCCTAGAATTTGGAAATGTATTTGTCTAATAGTGAATTTCTTGACTGTAGGTCATTTGTAAGTATTATGAAGTAATTTTTCTCGGTGATTAATATAGATTTAAAGGTTGTGTTTTTTTTTTTTTAATATATTGCATTTTTTCTGCAAAATGTGTATTCGCCCCCCCCCCTAGAAAAGTTCGGGCCCCCTAGAAAAGTTCGAGCCCACCCTAGAAAAAAATCCTGGATCCTGCAATGCACAAAAATCTTGATTTATTGCATGACAAACATCCCATTGCAATTAACTTAACTTTACGAATTTAACATAATCTAAAACTGCACAATCGTGATAATATCATCCCAATTTCTATAAAAAATAAAATAGCTTGATACAAAAAAAACCTCTTGTGTATCAAACTTTCACAAAATTCCACGATAATTTTGTTATGCAATGTTCCTGTCTGATATAAAAAACAACTGAGCAACTAAATGGTCTAATGTAAACAAAATGGATATGAATCAAAAAGGTGTTGTTAAAAAAATTGCAGGTAAAGTATGTTCGCAGTGATAAACGTAATCATGATAACCTCGGGGTACGAGAATGTAATACAGCGGTAACAAATACATTTAGTACGAGTATATGGCTATAGAACATGTAGGTAAACGTCAATCATGGTAACTTAAGAGTTAAATAAAAAATACTTATGTTAATTGTAGAACAATCATGTATATGATACAAACCACAGAATTTGATATCATTACAAATGAACAAGAATTGTTGACGTCATCAAAATATGATGAAAATGAAATTAGTGTTGCGCCGCAACGCCGCTAATAAAACTTACATCGCAATTGACGTTAGCATTTATGTTGGTACGTTCAGCGTCGACTGCGACGTTTAGCAGCGCTACAGCATGTACATATTAAATGAAATCAGCTAAAGAAAGTGTATACGTATAGTGAGTAATAGTTCAGACACACTTCTTGATGACGTATGTTACAAAATGACAATTAATTTACATATTTATACACAATAACAAAAAATATCAATGACAACAAATTTTGTGAAATTTTACAACCCGTATTAGCTTTCAGTTCGACAATATTTGATGGTAGATTAGAATATTGTTGTTTATAAACTGGCATTTCATATTTTGATTTCTTTTCTTCACTCACGTCTTCTTTCTCCTTTTTGTTTGTCCCACATCTTACAAGTGGTCTTTGAAATGAGGTGGGTCTATATTTAGGGGTAGATAATGACACGTGATCACTAGGTCTCTGGCCCACATGTAACAAAATTTGTTGGTCTGTGACCTCAGTTCTAATAAGTTCATATTCAACATTTGGCAGTGTTATGCCTAGAGTATAACATCCACCCGTACCCGTTACATCCCGGGTTTCGCCTATCTTCCAGGCACCCGGTTCACCACACTCGTTTCCACTGTAGCTATTCAAATAACTCACAGTTTGAAAATCTTGTGGCATTATTTTTAATCTTGAAGTTTTGAAGACGTAATTATACGCCGAGTTAATGCTTTCTGATTTTTTCTCAATGAAATAATTCCCTTTAACCCAAATGGTAAAACTTGGGTCCAAACACAAAGGGTCTCTGTGGAACTCATACGTCCCCTGCCAGGATTTTCCGTCTTTTAGAAAAGACAGATGACGTGTTAGATACTCTCCATTAGGTCTGGTCTCACATGCTCGACTAACCCACTCTCCTGTAAGACCAACCTCTCCTCGACGATGTATTCTTAATATTGGAGGCTGAGTACTACTTGCATTAGCAATCATTCTGCATACTGAACATCCAGGAGTCTGAAAAAAGAAAGAAGTGTCGATAAGAAATAACATTATAAATGATTTACAAGCTTTTTGGTATGTACATATCGTGTAATAAATATGTACAATGTACATGTTTCTTAAAAAGTTCTGTTCGGTTCTATTCTGTTCTCTTCTGTAAAAATGTATCGAAGAAATCTATAAAGTCGCTACATCCAGTCGCGCTGATATACTTATGGGCCCGAGAAATGAACATTGCTCAAGGGAGGTAACACGTACAAGAATAAGGTGTATTGATACTGCGTGAGTTATTTCCCTTACAAAAGAGAGCGCCATTAAAAGAAATAGCGTTTGCTGGAATCATAAATTGCAATCCGAGACTTATCTAATTATTTGATTATCCTCATTAATAATCTCTACTCCGTATTGGTTACAAATGGAGGTGTCAAATGTATGACTTCACGTGTTAAACAATTCCATATAGAGATATTCTAAATTTGATAAACCGGAAGCACGTGTCACGTGATCTGTTTCAAGACTCGCAGTAAATGACCTCAGAGACATGAAAAGGTGTCGTCTGCTTTGGAGATTATTTATGATATCTCGTCTGCTAATGACGGATTCTATCCCCAGGAAACTAATTATGAAGAGATCAAGTTCTGGTCAAGATCTAATTAGTGAAATATGTTTCCAAGAAAAAAGCCGATTAGTTTCTGTTTACCTTCAAGCACGTCAATATTAGCAATGAAGTATTGTCACAGCAAATAGATTTGTGATTTTGGGGTATATAAATTGGAAACTAATTGGTTCGACGATAGTCTACGTTCAGATACTTGAAAGTTTAATGAATTTGATCTAGCTTTAATGATAAAGAAATCTGGAAGACAAGTTCGCAATTTACCCTACAGACATTTGTCACATGGTTTGCAGAGAGAAAGACAAGAATCGGGACGAAACGGAATATTGTGAAGAAACATGAAGAAAAGTCAATAAGAAAATATCGTTACTTGCAAACACCAATCACTTATTACATAACTCAATCGATCAAAATTTTGTAAACAGTTAAAATCTTCGTTTTAAAGATGTTATCGGCAAGACATTTGAAAGCGTTTCTGTTCTCTGTCATCGAAAGGCCAGTTGAAAAAATGTTTGTGTAATGTTTTACTTAATTTCGACATAAGAGTTAACAATACTCATAATACGTTTGGCCTTACACAACATGAATAAGCAAAACATTTGATATGACATAAACATTGTACAAGATACATCATTAGAGAGCTTCCTATTTCAAATTTAATCATCAAAATGATACCTGATATATAGAGCCCAGGTAAATATGCTACCCCACCCACTTTTTGTAAAAATTAACCCAGGAAGGGATAGAGACAGGATTGGCCAACATTAATTATGTGCAAACTTCAGTGGCATGAGTCCCGATTGTTTCGTTTTATAAAGAAACTTGATAGACTGTTCATCTTCATGAGCAGCATGTATGTCAAATCAGTGGTTCAGTTGTAATTCGTTCGTTTAGAAACAGGGTGGTTAAGACTTGTGCACTGCCTATATCATTGATCGTGGAACTATCCTGAAATTGCGTCATTCCAGCAAGGAGAAAATTGGCACCTAGCTGACCACATCATTAAAAGTGATTTCGTTGATCAGTTTATGTCGAACAATATTGATTAAATAGAATAGCATGTATATGAACGCATAAAGAAGCAGACAGCAATCCTAACACCAAGTGGAGTACAACTTTTACTCAAACTATGATTCCGGACACTAATTATTTGTTTGAATCATGTGTAATTCTACATGGAATTTATTCAGGACAACAACCTAGGGTTCGTGCTTAGTTAACTCATCTATTAAGCATGTAAACTATAATGTACCATGTTTCAACTGTCGAATGTTTGGTTTATGGAATATTTCAAAAACTTCAGTAAATCAAGATTTTAGAGTAATTTGTTTACATTACAGATTTATTTTGTTTTTCTACACAATTATTGTAATTCAATCGGACAAGATGGTTATCATTTCTTTTAGTTAATGACTGTAGAAAAACCTTGTTTTTAAGTTCACCTCAAAATACAAATGCAGTTAAGTTCCAATATTAAGACCATCAGAATCGATGATCATTATGGCGATATAGTCTTAATATAGGGACATTTTTACTTCTCAAAATCAAGTATTTCAGACTTAAAGAATTGTCAAAAACCGTAAGATTTTGCAATATCCAACGATGGTCTTTATAGCAAAACCTTACTTCAGTAATTTTATTTTTCAGGGAATATTCAATTTGATAAGTAGAATTGCGATTAACAATGACGAAGTCGTCCGATACATTAAATATTTTGTTCGAGTTCATATTAAGTCAGGGATTTTATACAACATAAATAAAATCCATGGTTAGATTAAAGGGCCAATATGGTGTAACTTAAGTTAGAGCTTCTGCTTTCATATACATTTTGTTTTCATGTAATAAATATTTTTTTATGTTCACTGAAAAACTTTGCAACCAAAACTGACTTGTGGTCAGAGGGTTTAAATTCAACGCATAATCAGGACTAAGAAGTAAAATCCTCTGAAAATTGCTCTTTAAATCGGAGGTTTTACGGTACTAAGATATTCGTATATAAGTAACAGTTAACATACATGGAGTCGTATTGTCTATGTTTAAGGTAGTATTTTTGTATATTTTGTCTATTTGTATTATCAAATATAACTATACGATACTCGTCAAGAAATTAAATATTGTTATGAAATTCTTTTAATCTTATATCGATATGTTTGATCTCATGTTCAGACGAACTGTCTTTTTATTTTAACGTGAATGATAAACGCTTTTTAGATTTTACTCAGAGATATTAATTTGCATATTTAAACATTATATAAAAATCATGTGGGTGTATATTTTTAGTTTCAAAGGATTAAAGTTAAAAGAACTGCGATTTTAATTTGTTGGATAAAGCGTATTGCGACTTCTGTAGTGTTTAAATGTTTTAATACAAGAAGTCGGCTACTGTATATCAGAAGAAACGATATGCTATTAAATAACAAGCGACAAATATAATGAAAGTGACATAGTACAATTATTGTATTGTATAGACTTAATTTCGTGCTGATGCATGTTTGTCGACTTTACAGCTGTTACCTCTTGTCATCAGTCTTTTAGTTAGCTTATTTGCAGCAGACAAATTGGCGCAAAGAAATAATACCATTTTTTAAAATCAAATTCACATTTAAACCGAGTGAAGAAATTGTTGGTAAATTTCGTGCTCAATGAATGGCTCAATTATATATTTAAATAACAAAAATAAATAAATGCATTTTATTTTATACAGACGTCGATTAAGTTTTCTCAATCAAAATGGATATCTATAGCCCGAAGGTGACCCAAAATGGTATTTAATGATAGTCATAAACTCGCTTGACATACGATTTAAGATTTATTTTCCATTTTGACTTAGGTTGTAAATGTATCCCTCCTAAGTTTGAAACAAATAGTGATCATCACCTAGAACAATAAAAACACATGTGTGTTTAATTATGTAATTGTAAGCAGACGAACAAAGCGGAAGTGATAATAGCGCCATCTACAGGCGCCATATTATTAATAATCCATTAACATTGGATAATTTCTGAGGTTTGTTTGGAATTACATCAATTAGTGTAAATTAAAGATAATTCGAGGTTAAATAATGTTGCATATCGGTAAGGGATATTTTGTACGTGGGACTGTACATGAATAGAGCCTTCAAATTTGTTGGTATGCTCCAAATGCTTTGAATCATCTTAATCACTTCCATAGAGACTGGTTGAAAGTACCAAGTACCTAGGGCATTGGACGAGTACTGGAAACATACAGCTAGATTGTTGATTCTTAGTGTTTAACCTTTTCATTGGTACTTATTCGGTATGGTCGCCCTCACTACTGCATTTAAATTTGTTAGTTTTATGGTGTTAACATAGCTTTGACTGCCTGATAAAGAAAAATACATTTCAAAATGCAATAAAAAGTATGACCATTGGCAACAAGCACGGTCTCGATCGACCAAAAACACTATATATACATAATAATTATACATGTATGATTATGTATGTCTTTGAAGGATTGAGACTGTTTGCTATAGGGAAATAAAAGACGTTTGAGAGATATCAACAATTTATTGCTTTGTTTGCCTTAATAACCAAACAAATCCGAAACAACATTCTGTTTGGTATGTTTTCCTTTTTGAATGCCCAGCCCTATCATTTTAGTTTAAGTTGTGCTTGTCACTGTGTCTCTCCTCTAAACTAAACCGTGCCTCGTACCATATAATAACATGTCTAGTACATAAATGATAAATATGCATAAGGGTTCATTAGTATGAAAGTTGTATGGCATACCACGTATTTTGGCGGGATAAGGCCACTCATTCTTTGTACATAAATCAGATAAAATGGCGTAATTTAGGCTATAATTACATACTATATTGACATGTTAAACCGCATCAAAGTTCTACAAACTATTCTGCCCATGACATTGCATACGTGAATCCTATTTACCAAACGGTTACACTATTTTACAAAAACAGCCTAGAGGTAATAAAGGTATACATTTAAATCCGACTAATATGTGAACAAAATTAATTGGTTCACAACGGGCACCTGTAATTTAAAGTAAACGTAGATCTAAACTTGTGAAGAACTATTGTCCGTCCATCACGCCTTCAAACTTTGTGTCATTTGAGACCTCCAAGCCTTTAATCAAAAAGATGTTTCAGGGTTAATGTTTCTAGTTTGAACTGTCTTAACATCAGTAATGTTGTTTTTTTAAAATAAATCTCTCTTTTAAAATTAAACTTCACTTATCTCTCGCATTTGATCCATTATTTATCTTAAATCTGTCACACTTTGAAACGAAATACTTAAACTAATTGTCAAATGGGTCGAAATGTTTTGGGATGAAACGCGATCGCCTTGAAGAGCGTTTTGCTGCGAGAAAAAGTTTGTGAATCGAGTTTCAAAGTAATGTGGTGTATTGTATTGTCACTCGAGGTGTACATATCTTATGAAATATAACACAAGAAATCCTGCCTCAGTATTGTGATGTGCAATTTTTGAAATGAGTTGTTTACGTGCAGATTTTTGTTGCACATCTCATTTCAAAAACGACCTTTAAAATGACGAGTAGTCGTTAACTTGTCGATGGATACGAGGTATTTTGTTGCGTGAATAAATTTGAAAAACAAAACCTTTTGATCCTTTACACGCATTATATAAACAATTCCTAGTATCATTTAAGTGCATTATTACGTATGCACCATTATAAACGCACATTGCTCTTAAAACATCATTATTCAGTTACAAGAGTCATATTTTGAGTTAATTTATAATATCTAGAATATTCATTCAATGAAACTAAAAGCTCAAATACATACATTTCATTTATTAGTTACATAGCTATACCTATCTGTTAGCTTGCAAAATCCATGGTCAATGTAACGCAGTGCTGCACCAAAGGTTATATTTATTTCATAATCTCTACAAAAAGAAAAACCTGATTTCCAAAGCAAATATATTTTAAACAAGTTTTGATTAACATCCTTTGCACGATTGGCAGTGCCTTATAGTACAATGAAAATTATCAACGTGTAGGCGACTTTTATCTAAGATGGCGTAGCAGTGCCCTAAAATGCTTTACTAGGTAAACGATTCTGGAACAAAAAAGGAATTTAATGCGTTTCCACAATTGAATTGGTTGCATTTTCGAGCTTTAGGGATCACAAGGAAACTTCTGACATGTTGGGACCAAAATTTAAGGGAAGCATCATTAAGTGACACCATTAATTCACGGTTGTTTTATTGTTGTTGAGCCCTAGTTTCTTAAGCCCGTCCTATTGAATTAAAGAGGAAAATAAATGTAGCGACAATAACAAAATAGGGTAATAAAACCCCCTGAAATCCGTTTCAATGTAATGACACCATATAATCGGTTAAAACTCATTTAAAGCGTTATAATAATGGACTGAATTCAAAAAGTGTAACATTTAAATAATTAATCTAATTGTTGGCAATTATCATTGACGTTTAAAATTGACGATATATTATTAATGAAGGTTAAAAACATATGTCAATGTATTGGTTTGACAGAGAACTGCGTGAATTTTGCTGCATGGCCATTTATACTAAAACGCACGTATTGTGTTTTACAGAAATGCAGTTAAATTAGTCGCTGAACAAACCATAGGTGTTATATCAATTTGAAAATAGGATAATAGTCTAATAAATAGAATAAATAATTAAACAGCGGGTACTAACATCAAACTGCTGGGAAAATAAATGGGAGCAATTTAAGAACGTGTTGTCGAGGGTTGATTACGAAATTTGAGAAATATAAACTACTTTCTAACTATTTTGACTTCTGTGTGACCTTAAAGAAGAATGTAATATTTTCACAGTACTCGGCAAGGTCATGAAACATTTTTAATACCAAGCATACAATATACATGTATATGATATACAACTTGTAGTTTGAATGCATGCATTATAAACTAGAGCTTACAAGTGACTTAATAGTTTGTACATGTTTTTTTTAAATATCACTATTTTCAAACCTGGGTTTATGAATCTTTAATGTGGCATACTATGAATAGAAGCGTTTTACTCAGGTGTTTTTCAAAGATACGTTTAAGAAAACATTATTGAGAAAACGTTTATCTTGATAATACGGAAGTAGCTCATATATAAAAAACGTACAAAAGGAGTCAAACAACAGTCAAAGCCTAAGACCTTCAACACAGCACACAAGCAAAGAAAAAAAATATTAATATTTCAAAACTTAATTAAAAAAAACACTTGACAGAGATTACTATATAGTCTATTATTGAAAGACAATAGACTCTTTGTCATGTAAAAGACATAACATGGTTTTCTAGACCCTTTGTTATATGAAGTACATAACATGGTTTTGATGTTCAAAGCTGCTCGTTGAAATTCGACTCTAAAATAGATTAGTAGTATGAACGCAGGCATGTTTGATACAGATGATAGAGTTTACAAATGGCCAACCAAACTGGCTGGCAAATATATACTTATTCAATCGCCAGTTATGTGAAAAACATTCAAGAGTTACTCACCTTCGATTTCAATAACGGCGTCTGATAATGTGTAGGTACATACTGACGTCTATATTTCATATTTGTACTGACGTCACCTAAAAATAGTTCCATCCTTGCGCGACCACGTGATGAGTTATCAGTCTGGCGACTGTTTTTAGATCTTCTTTTTTCAACTCTAACAAGTTGGAGTTCATTCATAGTAAAATTGAACAATTTAGAACAATCAAAGTCGTCATCGATGACGTCATTATCATAGTCATTTTTACTATATTTGGAAAATTTAAGAACACGAAACTTTTTGTACGGAACTATTTCTTCTATCCTAGATTGTCTGCAATATCTGCGCATTAATTTCCCGAACTTTTTAGAAGTCTCTTCGCTATATGGAATGATGGATATTTCCGTTACAGAATGTCTTGTTTCGTAGCCACCTGGGGTCAACCACGATGGCCTCGAAGGCTTTACAGATCCTTTAGCAAGAATATAGTGCGTGGCCTCATTACAATGTTCATCGGCGTAGTAATACACTTGAGCTTGAAAACTGTTACGTCGAAATAGATATTTCCTCATTACAAACTCTGGTCCTGGTCTTACTTCACACCTGAAAAAATAAGATTACGATTGAGACAAAGGTTTTGATTTTTGACATTGTAAATGTATACCCAATTTACGCATAAAATGAGCATCACTTTGCTAAAATTCAGAGAACTTTTTGTATGCAGCCAAAGAAAATAAAACTTTTCCTGGAAAAACAAAACAGATCAGTATGTTCATTAAGAAAGCTACAAAGCTGGTTAAACATTGTTACTCAAAGTTACATCTACATTGTACAACCACAATCATGTCAGGTGACAGGAAGCATTGATTCTAAACTAGAATCTCAGATTGCACTCAACAAATAACGAACAAAGTGTTAATCAGTCCATAAGAAACTTAGGTAAAAATGCTATATTTTTGAAGTTCAAAAGACAACCTCGAGAAAGTGATGTAAATGTACTATTATACATCTATTTGTAATTATAGAATAACAGTCAAGTAAGAGATTTTCCTTTCTTCATTAAACTTGTACGGCAGGCATATCACAACGTAAATGCAGTTAGAGATTACGCTTTTCAGAAATGATGAGAAGGTTGACTGACTGTCGTGATATGGCATATACATTGTGTTGCTATAGCGTTAAAATCCAACTTAAAATGTGAGGTTTCACTGAGATTTAACGGAAATTAGGCCTAAACAACTTAACGTAACAAAAATGACTAAACTCTACTACCGAGTTAGTTAGGTGCAATTGAACAAACTCTACAAATCAATAGATTATCTACGACATGGTCAACATTTTATCAGAATATTTGATTATTTCCCAGAAATCTGAGGTATTATTGCTGAACATCGAAATGTAAGATAGAACACACTCTTAATAAGTGGATTATCTTAAATTAACCATTTAACATTACACTTACTACAATTCACAGTTTTCATATATTTCTTGGATCATGAAAGACCTCGTTGTTTTTTTCTTAGTCCATTAATGACGCGAGTGTTTTGACTTAATACCAGAAACCGCGTTATTCAAATGAGTGCAATAAATTACAACCTAGTTCTGTTTACATATTTTAAATAATTGGATGCTACACGGTTTATTTAAGACAATGAACATAATTCTACACCCTGTCGTGTCTTTAGTGATGTTAGTATGGTACTATCTTTACGGAATCAACGGTATGGTGCTGGAGTTAGTTAATTTTCTCCGACGTTTTAATAGCCAGGCTACACAGAGTGTCGCTTGAACTACAATATAACAACATATGAATGGTGCATACTAGTTAACAAAGCATAAACAACCGTCAGACTGTTCTAATAAAATAACTATTAAATGTCTATGGTACGCTTGATTGTAATTTAGAACATTTCTGATTAATCGAATTACAGCAATAGTTGGTCTCGCGTGGAGAGGCGCTGTTTAGAGGACACCACACTCAAAGATAAGATTTTGATTAAAATATAAGGAATAAAGAGCCCGCTCAGGGAGCTGATCTCAAATCTTGAGAACCAAATGGTACTAAATGAAAGTCTTGAATAAGTTTGTTATAACCCCTTATATTATAAGATTTTTGATTATTTTTTTCCATTTCGAATAAAGTTGTTAATGTCTAGTTAGCAATACAATATAAAGGAACTTAAGACAAAAATGATCGTAAGACTTTTGCTAGTACTAATCCCTGGTGAACAAAATTTCTAGATACGCCCCAAGAGTGGAATGTTCTTGTGAATCTGTTTTCATGTTTAAGCCACAGTTGTGTTATATTTCAATAAAGACGTCCCAGCATGCAATAGTAAAACAAGTTGTTATATGAATGAAACATAAGGTGTCTTGTTTCACAAGATGAATATCGTTTGATATCAAATGTGAATGTGTACGCATTCTTGTTTTCCTATTATCATACGATATAAGATAAGAAACCATCAAAGTATGTAATTCATTATGGTAGTCTAAAAGATAGTGGGATGAATCACTGAACAACGTTCAGTTGTTTTTACGTCAAACAAACATACGATATACGTAAAGCAAATGCGGCTTGTACAATGGCATTGAAGGTTAACTGCGCGGTCCCCAACTGTAGAGTCGTTCGGAACTGTGCCATTAAGTGTTAAGCTTTAAGCATAGATGCTTGTTTGACAAAAAAGTACTGCATTTACAACATGAATGATTGTATAATATATTTTCTTTGGTGGTGTTTGGTGATCGTAAGTAAAGCTTTTGCATGAATGAATCGCCTTGATTGTAGACTCAAATTGGGTTTGTTTGAATGCCTGTGGTGTTGGCACTCATTTATAAAATATAATCATCAAAATGATAGATTTTTAGTAATATTAAATGTGACATAGTTCTTTTAGCGGTATGGCCAGATAGTACCGTTAGTGCAATAGGCGGTCGAGACGGATCCGAGTCCAAAACACTATAATATTGTTACAATAGATACGTATACATAGAGTCACAACTCGGAATCGTGCCGACCACCTATGGTCAGCGCCAATGTTGGATGGAATAAAGCTCGCACTACATTGGAAAGTGACACTAAAAGCTGGTACATGTGTAGATATCAACCGGGGCTACTAATAACCCTCCGGGGGCCGTATTATCAAGCATCTTACGACCGATTTTTGTCGTAAATCCTTCTATATTGTATTGTAAAATTATCGTAAGACTTTTGATAATATGCTACCCAGGTATATAATATAGGATACATAGTACCCAGTTCTGTGTGTGATACGCTCCTTTCGCTTCTCAGTGAAAGTGAACGAGTGAAACTGTTGACCGATGCACAGGAGAGCATGTGGGAGGTAGAGGATTGACCAGGTGAGACATTATCAATCAAAAACATAATCACAGGTCAATAAAAAAACGGGGGTACACTTGGACAGTGATTTAAGTATAAAAAATGTACATTCAGGCCATGTGGTCAAGTATGGTCGGGTTTACACGCTGGGAAAGGAATGTTGGACATTTATCAGTTAGTCCTGTACATGTCGAGTCACTAAGTCGGCAAGATGGTGAAACATCACGTTTAAATATAGTAAAATAAATAAATGACCATGTTTACACTGTATGTCTTGTATTAATTTCAAATTAAAATGCTAATGATACTAGCCAGTGTTCAGTATCCCAACTATTCCTGGACAAGTTGTACTAAATTAACCTTTGGTTTGGCTTTTTATATTTGAAACAAATAAGACATCCTAAGGCGGGGTTACCAAAATCGAGACAAATATTCGGAAATTGTAACAAAATATGTGACCGTCAATTTTATCAAAGTTTGATAAAACAATATAAGTGTACAGTATATTATGTACATTTGGAGCGTTTAGTGTTGTTTTTGTACCCAATGTAATAACCATCAAATGGTTCAAATTATAATAACATATTAGCAATAAACTTCATACTGTATCAAGTTATTTCAACGATATTGTATGGAATACAATGTATCTATAAATATGTACGAAAATATGCAGAAATGTGGCTAACGGTTAACGCATCGTCGGTAACCCACGGTAGTCATACGTTATGAGTTATCGTTGACGAATAATAATACCGTGGGTTCCAGAAGATGTTGTTATTGGTGTTAGTCATGTACTTGTAGTGTTTTCATTCTTCGAAATTTTATCTGTTGCTAGGGATCATATCACCAATACTCACCAATGATAAAACTAATTAGTGCTTGTAAAATACAAGTGTATAAATAATGCTGTATAAGTATACCAAATGCAATCGGCACGGTTTAGATTCATCTAAGACACTAAATATACATCATGTACATGTTTAAAATTGTGTTTTTGGTGGATCGGTAGATGCCGGTTTTGGAAATATTTGGAAGTGCATTCCAAGATTGAATGAAGTGCGCTGCGTGTGCACTAGGTTGTAAATTTTAGTCTGAACACAACCGTACAAGGTGTCTAAGTCTGAATTTCCGGCTACCTGATGCAACGTGCGACATGCCGCGTAATTATTAGGAGTACATGGAGACGACACCTCCAGCTTAATGTTTCTGTACATCGTGATGTTATGTATGACCACAAGAATACACCAACTTTTTTTTCAGTAATCTAATATGTTCGTGTGAAATTGGTGTATTTGTGTCTGCTAATGCTCGTATTGGATTAATTAATATGAAACCTTTCTCGCCAAACTTGTAAACAGTAAACACCAACCGCGAAATAAACGTAAATAACTTTCTTGGTTCATCGAAGTGCTTTTCACGAACGGGTACAAAATACGCATCGCCGTCATCAGTTTTACGAGAGCACCTGTTTATGTCGTCTTAATCCCTCCGTATAAATCGTGCTGACATCTACGATCGCAAGCCGCGAAAAAATACATAAGATCAAATTTTTGTGTCAACTTCGGATTACTTCTATATTCATTGTAGAGACTCACATACTTGTCTGATTCTATCAATGTATCTTTGATAAAGCTGGGATAGAAAAAATGTTTGGTTCGTTGTCTTGATTTGTTATTCTAGTCTTTCACAGGTGGTACGGAGAAGGGGATTGGTAACCCAAAGGTTTATTAAATTGAATACCCATGTAAATTGTGGAAATGTTAAGATGCTTCTTAATTGTAACTATGTAGCACAATACATATAATACAACTAATTTTCACTCTAAAACCCATTATATTTGATGATCCTAATAGTAGAATAGTCTTAAAGGTACTCATTCATTGATTTCAACTTAAATATCAACTTTTCCTAAAACTATCGAAATTGTATGGACATATTTTTGGAAGCAGGAAAGTAGTGTTCTGATAATGACAATTTTAGTACTAACATACAACTACAAATGATGGTGTTTCATGTAGTAAATATCTACCCCGTATGTCACGGTATAGACAGTTTTTTGTGCACTTTGTGACTTTTATTGTATATTTCTTGCAACATAAAGGTCAGTTTGTCTTAAAATAATAAGAATTCTTTTTTGACACAATTGCAAACAGATAATGGTATTTTGAATTTATTGAAAAAATAAATCAAATCTGTGAACTAGTACCTTTAATATAGGAACCTTTTTCTTCTCAAATCAACGATTTCATTCCAAAACATTGTCAAAAAAGAATGACTTTACAATAACCAAAGTGGTCTTTAAATCAAGGAAATGTCTGTTCAATAACATACTGTTTAACTAGCTATCTACATGTATATTGTATTATACAAATATTTGTTATTGAATAAAAAAACGAATAGACACCAAAAAGTTGACACATGGCAATTTTTATATGAAAACTAACAAACATGAAATAAGTCACCCTTTTCACAAAAACCAAGCAGTCAAAAAGGATGAGTTGCAAAAAATTTAACTTAAGCGAGTAAATGTGATATGAGTATCTACATACTTGATTAATTTATTGATTGAGAGGACGTTTAACCAACAGTTCAGTTTACTTGGCCTGGATATAGGCCAGTAAGAATAAACATCTGTCTGAGTACAGAGAAAAAATCAAGTTACAACAACAATATATCATATGTAATTAATCTGGCTAAAATACTTAGGGTTCAGTTACACATAGCAAATTGAAATTTTTATTTTACTATTAACTTTAACATAAGATTCCTATTTCAACACCCAAGGTCTCAGTCAGTTATTTTTCTACATAGTTATGTTAAGCTTGACAGGAAGCTGAAAAATTACAGTCATGCAAGGTTAACCTTGTTTTCTAAAAGGAAACGTTGATCTGGATAGACGGCTAGAAGAATGCAATCAGGTGGTGTAATTTCGAAATCCAAAGACGCATAATTGTTTCATAGGTAAAAACAATAAGTTCACGATTGTTGGTTGATTTTCTTCTTTGGGATTTATTGAAAACAAATGCTGTTTTGAATTCCATACTAATTCTCAAATTGTTTTAATCTAGTTATGTATACAGAGGCAATATTTTGAAGAAACAATGTAGCAAAATATTCAAAACAATATGCTGTGAATAAATCCACTTAAAACTTTTGGAATGTAAACAAAAATGTAGGCGATAGGCACCTGTTATCCTTCCACCACAAGTTAATGAAAGTCGAAGTTGTTAAAACTGGCACAGTGTCACATAGTAAATGTCACAAAACCTCACAACGCTTTCAGAGACATTGACCTGTAGTTCACTGTGGGACGGAACTATTTTTTGCGGATTAATTAATTCATTGACATGCGCAGTTAGCCTACAGTACACCATTAAAGTACTTCGTGAGTGCAATAACCGCCACCCTATACTAAGAAAGAGGCCTCGTGCGCTATTAAAGTACTTCGTGAGTGCAATAACCTCAGCCTATACTAAGAAAGAGGCCTCGTGTGCTATTAAAGTACTTCGTGAGTGCAATAACCGCCATCCTATACTAAGAAAGAGGCCTCGTGCGCTATTAAAGTACTTCGTGAGTGCAATAACCTCAGCCTATACTAAGAAAGAGGCCTCGTGCGCCATTAAAGTACTTAGTGAGTGCTATAACCGCCATTATATACAAAGAACAAAGAAGGAGGCCTCGTGTGTCATTAAAGTACTTTTTTCAGTTTAATAACCGCCATCTACATTTACGCGTACGCTAAGAAAGTGGCCACGCACGTATCACCGCTATTATCATTATGAAGGTACATAATAATAATATATTAATGCAGAGTCACAGCATTAATGTTATAATTAAGTTATATTATAGTAATACACACCATTATATGAGGTCAAAGGTGCAATTTTAATTAATCATTTATACCCCGTAACAAATTTAGAATCTTTAACATATTCATGAGCTACAATACACTTAAGGATGTTTGTAAACAAACTTTGAATTAAAGAGATTTAAGCATCCGTTGGATATAACATAGTATACAGTATACATTCGGACCATGGCCATCCAGTAACGAAATTTGTTTGGTAAATCATGGATGGTCACTCGTAACTACCACAAGTAGTAAATTAGGAGTGGGTACGTATATATACGTTGCATATTATATGTGTTTAACTGCGTATAGATGCTTAGGTTTGGGACCTTGTATGTCGTCTTTGGTATAAACAGCAATCTATCGGAGTTAGTAACAAAAGTCAATAAAAACAGCTGCAACTAGAACTGACTTGCATTTATTCCATAGCAGGATTACTTTTCTACGAGAACAACGAGCTGAAAATGGCGCTGATGTCGTAGGGGGGTCGTGGGTTCAAGTCCAAGCAGGGCATTTTCTTAAGTTTAGATTTAATCAAAATATATGTACAAGAATACTGCTAAATACATTGTGACATAGCAAATAAGAAATATGAAGTCATTTCGGCTCTAAGAATGCCAATGAAACCAAACGCAAAGAAATAAGAGACCTCATCATGTCAAACTATCATCGAACACCCTGAAGACATCGTGTAGTATTCAACATCATCAAACATGTATAGTTATGAACCAAGATAAACATCTACAACTCCACAAATAATGATGTCATAATATGATACATTTATTGTGTCAACATATTTAGCAACCAAGTTTTACCCCTGTACCTCAAAATGATAAAAAATACCAATAAAGTTCATATTTCTATACTACTAAGTACATGTATATCATCTTTTTTTATTTAAAAATTATAAAAAATATGAAGTAGGCAATGCTAGTTCAGAACCACTTGTTAAATCAGAATGCAAAAAGGGGCATGCTGTTTATCACAAGCCAAGGGGTACAGACTTAAATTATATGAGGCATCTTTGAATGTCATTTTCGCAACACTCGTTTCATTAATTACTAAAATGCATGGACACATCTATAAATTTAAGAAAATATTCATTGCTCAGGCTAAATATCAAAAATCTTAACTATCGAACTAATAAGCAAGTTGTTTCATATCCGCAACAAATTTTCTGAAAGTCAATATACAAACACAGAATATGATCAGATTTCTGGCGGAACTATAATAATAAATTAATGTTTATTGTTCCGTTAAAAACTGCTTTAAAATTTCCAAAAGTTCTTATGACAGGGCCAGAGACTAGTCTTTGAATATCAAAGTACTTCACTACTTACCACTACAGTGGCGTATCGCGGTAGCGTACCTAAAATATGGGTTTGAGATTGGTTAGAGACAACACCGATCTAAGAACTCCTAAAAAACAAATATTTGAACTCACTCTGATGATGTCCAGTGTCCGGACAGTTTTGGTGGTTTAGGTGCTTTCACCGACACGTCGGTAGCTTCTCGTAACATCCGTCGGCATTCATCTTCAGGCCATGTTTCAGAGTTCTCACTGCCGACGACTGTTAACACTACGATGCTGTACAGCACGGTACCTGAAAAAAAACCACAGAGATAAACATTAGAGATCATCGTGATTTTTAAGGGTGAGTGCGATGGAAGAGAACAATGCAGGAAGAGAACGCTTATGAGTCGTTGCATGAGTAACACTTCGGTGATCTTCGTACATCAGATGTAGTAGTAAAACAAAACAACACCATGCATAGAAGGTCTCGCGACTGAGTCGAGTTTTGTTGGCAGTCATATTGGAGCTACTTTATTTACTCATAAAGACTAAGGTATATGTACACCGAGGTGTTCCGATTCGAGTCAATATTAATAGGCATTATTCAATTTATACATTTGAAATCTTGTACTCGGACTATATCGTAAGTTACTCTGTTAATGCTATATCAAGAAAGTACAGCGCCTGATTTGTGTCTCTTTGTAGAATCGTCAGAACAAACTCTCGACAACTAATTAGTAGCAAGAAGTAAACTTGTCTTACGGTATATAAAGTTCAAGTAAGTTTCTGCTCTGTGACAAAAACCATTAAAATTGGTACCTTAGTTTTGGAAAAGATTTCGTGTTTCTTATCAGAAGGTGTTAACTTCTTAAATATAATAAGAAGCTCATAAGTTAACCTCTGATCCCCTGATTCTGACCCTCTTATACTTTGACCTGATGTTGCTGATTGTTAAGTTCCATATATTATGATAGAGAAAGATTCTATTTTGTCGTTGAAATAAAATGGTTGTCCAACTCCTTTGCATATGTATATTCATGTACAGTAAACACCCACTACAACTTCAGACTTGGACTTGTTCAGTTTGCGAAAATTCGCCCAAGACAAACTGTAGAGTTTAAGTATCATTCCCACACATATATTTAGTAAAAAATAGTAAAGTTACCAAAACCTTTTTAATGAATTAATCTGTCTCAAGTCAATTGACACATATATTTAGTTCGAATTGAAGTTTTAAAAACAAGAAATGAAAACCGGAAAATTTTATGGGAATAAAATTTTGTTTAATTAATGTTCAACTGTACCAACGTGTACAAAGAAATAATTATTGTACATCGCTAAATGTTGAAGGCGAAAACTACATTTTAATTTATGTTCATTAAGTATGCATAAAACATGTTTTAGCAAGGTGACAAATTGCCTTGAATCAATATCGTTAATTACCAAGTGCAAGGCGTTAAATGACATAAATTATAGCAAAGTAGTTGTTACATAGAGTGATGACAGCTTGGACAGTAGTAAATTAAAATGACTAGCTTATTAGACGTAGACATCTCGAAAACTTTCAATGAATTATGATGTTGAGTTTTGTATGTACAGTGTCAACCACATTATTGCGCAATATGGCGACTGCACACGCGCCACGGTTGAGTCTGTATAGACAACACGACGCTGTCGTAGAACGGATTGCCCGTTGTACGCGTCCCGAATACACAACAGTGGATAAAAGTCATAAATTATGTTACGTTATATCAAATAAATAATTCTCGTTCGTTAAAGCGAAATAAATGCAATAATTGAAGATTTTAGAACGGAATGACTTTTTTCTATTCAATTAATTGACCTAATTCCAATGATGAAGTGCTCTTCAAATTGTAAGGCGGATTTCGTATAGTCCAGGTGTACAGACCGTTCGAGGCTATTTTTACGAAAACAAATGACACAAAAGTGTCAGAAATTAATCAATTGATTTCAAGTATCAGTTTATATTGAATAAAATCTCTGTTAAAAATCCTTTGATATCTGTAAAGAAGTTAAATTTGTGTATTGAGAAAAGGAAAAAAACTGATCATGCAGCCATAATTAACCTCTTCAGCTTGATCAAGTGGGGATTTTTTCTAAATCATTTTTTCTGTCTGATTACCGTCGATTAGTAAGTAACAGGTGCACCACTACAGTAACCTTTTATACGACTTAATATTATATCAATTGTAAGACAGTTCCCCGCCCTTTTATATACTTATGCAATAGTTTTAAAAACATTACCCCACCCACCCATGCAAAAAAGTATAGATTGTACCGACGCCAGTTACTACAAACACATGTTTAAAACAAAATACTTAGCGATGGGTATTAGATAATTATGAATATGTTTGTATAGATATTTTACTACAAAACATAGAAAACATTAAAGTTACGAGTATAATCATTTTTGTATTGTATCTAGTTGAAATACGAGAGGTATACTTCATAAACGGCGACATTAGAGTGTTAGAGCGCGTTTTGAAACCAATACGCCCCTTGATTGTATACACTTTTTCTTAAAATCGTCTCCATCTATTAGGCTTGTTTATTGAAGGACAGAACTCTGAAATAGCATATGAGAAATTACAGAAAACTAGGGACTCGCATTAACAACGCTCTTACGACCGATTTTCGTCGTAAACTGTTCTCTATTGCATTATAGAAATATCGTTAGACATTTCATGATAATGTTGCTCAGTTTTTTTTTTCAAATCAAGACTTTGGCCTTTAATGGTCTATGAATGAGACCTTAAAGTACAATTCAAGTACAAGAAAACGTATATCAAACTATAAGAATGTCTGACCCGGAGATCATAACATAAGATTCATGGCTACATAGTTTTCAAAGTAATAGAAGTAAAAATTCAAATTCCTCGGTTAAGGAGGCAAAACCATAGCTGTAGTGATTAAGTCATTGTCAGTAGTTCATGTTTGATGCATCCAGATTAATACATTCTACAAATGTAATAATTAAACATAATGATTAAACAAAGAAAACATTACTATGGATAATTCATAATCAATAGTCAGTGGGGCATACATTAACCCCGCTGATTTAAATATTCACTACCGTATTTCTGTACTAACTATCGATAATCACCACTTACAATTGAATAAGACTTAACAATACACAGTACAGTATTAGAAGTAAATTTATTAAGTTGAATATTAACATGACTGCTTCATATGAACTTAAATCAGACTTTCTTTTATTGTTCACCTTCCACTAAAACAATTCAATGACAAAATGAGCTAACACTCACCCAATGAGCCAGGGTGACCTAAATCTGTAATCGGTAAAATTTTATAATCAAATTAAAATCAAATTAAAACTTTTTGCTATCTGGTTGAACCATTTTGCTATACCATACTGACGATACAACAAATAGACACCCACCTTTGTGTGAGGTCTGTTATATGATACAATATAATTACGATAATTTCAATATACAACCCAATGTAACTCATCTAAAATACATAGATAGACTCGGTATTATGCCGGGTATCACTTTCCCTTAGCACACCCCATTTACATTGGGGCTTTATACCCAACCTGAAATTAAACGGCGGGAATCTAGTTATCATTCTTATATTACCCTCTCATTTTGTCATTTTCATTATATTTAGTCATGCTTCACTCTGTCCTTAGTAATTATTGATTTCTGATATGATCGGCAATGTCCGGCATTTTCCGCCTATAATTTTACTACGATTATCGCATGAATATTCATCATTGCCGCCATACGCAATAGGTTTTTTGTGAAGCGGATAGGGGATGAATTCCAATCGTAGAGGTTATACCATTCCATGAAATTTTGACAATAATGTCAATATTCCTGCATTACTAAGGTATATGAAAAAGTTGCCAGCCGTGCGGAAGGCTGGTTGAGTACTAATTAAGCTAGGTTATGTGCGCTGATCGACGTAAAATAATCTAAAATGTGTTGACACAGCGCCAGTACAAAAACAAGAGACTTTCAGATTCCAGATCAAATTCTGGTGTATTAGGCTACAAACGTCAATGCCTGTTATAAGGACTGTTTAATAAACTGAATAAAGTTTGATTTCCGAATATCACCGACAATTGCCGACCTCACACGAACATAGGATGAAACACCAACGGTTCGAGACTCAAAGAACCAAACTCAGACAAAGGTATTAGTGTACAATTTTTGATGAACTTATCTCCAAATGTGTTATAAATTTTGATTAAAGAAATACTTGAAGCTTTGAAGTGATGCAATGAATAAAACCAATATGTCATTTTGATATATAGTTAAAGATATTTACGTAATCAATTTATACATTTTTCAATGACACATAAAAGACTTCACACCAAGCTAGGTGCAGTTGATATCTCAAGCAATGCCAAATTGTTCTACTTTTAAACCATCCTTGAACAACTGTCCTGGTTTCATGCCATGAACTCTATATGTACGAGTAAGTTTGAAAAACAGTCTGCACTTCGAAGATTTTGTTCTTATTACAGAAACACCCACCAACATTCTTTAATATCTTAATTAGACATCTTGATAATCCCATTATCCCAATCAACAATTATAAAATTAGATTTACTAGACTGTATATTAGGTTTCACAACTGCATTCTAAGAAGTAATTGAAATACGGGCTATCTTATTTAAAATTACATTACGCGAAATAAGTTTTAGGTCCATAAACAGCAGTCGCCGGTATTTTTATGTCACATCGATTATAACTGTACTTAAATACTTTGATATAATCAACCTGTAGACTATATTGTGAACTTTGTTTAAGTCAAATGTTTTACTAGTTCATTATAAGTAAAAAAAATAAAGAATTTGTAAGTAAATTAAGATAAAATAATTGCATTTCTGGTCCAAAGTTCATGCTTTTGCACGCTCATCGACTTCACAGCTATTTCCCTCGGTCATCGGGCTACTCGTTATATCTATACAACAACCTCCCCTGCAAGTGATTATTTGAACGTACTTAGAAGCCCTCATCAAAACACAGGTCCAAGGCTCTACTGTATACTCTAGTATTTTTTTAGGGTTATGAAAATATTTTCCAACATTTTGATGTGTTTTGTATCATTCACATTATAAAGTTTAGTTTATTACAATGTTTCACTGGAAAGTATCAGATTTTATTGAATCAGGTGTTACTTTCATTCAAGTACCATTCGTAAAGTATAGAATTCTGTCTTCTATTGTAGTCAAGAAATGATTGACCACTCAATTTGACCACTCCAAACATATCGTCTACGTGTGTATTTGACAGGCTTATAGCTTGACAAGATTGAGATCTTTATTTTTATAGCAAACTTGATAAATTGGAAACATTTTTCCTGACAAAATTTTTCGAAAGTTCAGAAAATTTATTTTCTACTCAAATTTCACATTTTAAAGATAAGACAAACATAAATTCAAAAGCATATCGGTTCGTACCCAAACTGAAATAGCATTTTGAAGGGTCTCAGATTGCAAAAATGCGAAAGAAATGCACGAAAAATATATTAGAAAATCAATTATTAAAATTGAAAGAAATTTGAGGAGCGTATGGGTTTGGTTGATTATTATAATTACAACCATAGAATGATAGCGGAGCTTATCATTATTCCGAAGTCAGTTCACTTCTTTAGATGTTTGACGCAAAAATTTACGTTATACTCAAAGATAAAACCGTCCAAGGGAACGTTAATTTGAAGTGCTTGAAAAAAAAGACATAATAGCCATGAAAATGTTTTATTTTAATTGTAATAAGATGCACTGTATATTTGTAAACGGTTTTAAATAGCAAATAATACTTGTAGACATTTATCTTGAAATAAACAACACGTTATATACATGATTTCATGATAAACACCAGGAACACTACATAAAGATTAAAGGGAATTAAAGACAAGGGCCGGAAAAATTCAGCTCTTCAGTAAATGACTTAGGTAGTTACTTATAGTACCAAAAACAAATAAGAGATACTCAAAACCGTGGAATGAAAAACAAAAAGTTTGGGCATCGTTTTATTCAGATCTCATGTTTTCAAGGCAGTTGTTACTCTCCATTGCATCGGTTCGAAAGATTAACTCGTACTCGTTCACTTTCTTTTTTGAATGTAATGTATTCACTGAGCTGCGAGGGGAGTGTAGGCAGTTGTAAAAGGAAACGTGTAAGACCGCAAGGGAGTGCATATAAACCTATACCAGCATAAAATGTATAGAGGATTTTATAGGATGATTTTTATACAACTTTTTACCTTTTCATAATAAGATATTATGAGTTCAACTCTCGTCAGGTACCTTTCACATATACAGTGCCTCTCAAAAGCCCTTGAACAATATCCTGTTTTAGACTGACCAATTCCAATTTACCCACAGGGACAAGACAGAGTCATTCGAGTAAGAATCTAACTTCAGCATTTGATGATAATAATAATAATAATAATAATAATAATAATAATAATAATAATAATAATAATAATAATAATAATAATAATAATAATATATCTCGGAAATCATACGTTGTAGGAATGCAACCAGGTTATAAGGTCCGGCGATTTACTCCCTGGCAAGTAGTTTTATTATTGTTTAAAATGGATGTGTAAAGTCAATATTATCTAACAATTCGCCTGCTATTCTACTAATTAGCTACAAAACAACTTTCAGAAGTCTTAATCAACGCAAATGGCCAAGGATTGCCAACATAATACATAGTACAAAACATTTCATCAGTACAATGTCTCACACGTCGTACTTCTGTGTAGTTCAGTCTATGTTACCACAGAAACCAAATTCCATCAAATTTACGTTTTCTACGGAATCAATGTTATATCTCCTTTCTCACCTTATAGTATCCGAGGTTTATCTGCGCAGAAAATTGCCGAGGTAGTTCTGAATGGTATGAATGATCAGCTTTTCTCTTATTTTCATAAGTCCAAGACTTTCGGAGGAGACTGTATGTTACATAGTTTCATTTCATAAATAGTAAGTTAACAAGAATAGCGACATTCATGCACACTTGTAAAATGGATAATATTTCGGTCAATAGGTCCATACGTCAATTCAAATTAACAATGACACAATTTCTTTGTTACGGTTCTTATGCTTCATTACATGCACGTGGTATATAAATGAGGAGGGAGGTGTATTACTTGTATATTATATATATACATTATGATGTATATGCAATATTTATTACAACAAACTCATTTTCTGAAATGAGTATTTTTGAAAGATGCCTTAATGTGCATCTAAATTGTGTTGACACTTGAGCACTAGAATTAAGGACCAATGAGCTTTTTCATGCAAGATCCCACGCTAAAATCATTTAAGCCACAAACAGAGCACGTTTATAATTAAAGTGTGCAATACTTTATCCTATTATTATTCAATATTATTATTATTGCCGAAAAGGACTAAAATTTATCAAGCATTATGAAGTAGAAATTGTTTGCTGCTTTGTCCTATCATTTTTCAAAGCACATTGCGTCCAGTGATCAATTTTGTGGGGCTATATACATTTTATACGCGATGTGTAGCCTGTTGTTGGTGGATATTTCTGACCATAACGTCTATAAACTTAAGGACCAATTCATTGACACTATACTTCAAACAATGAGATATCGATATGGTATTACCTAACCCAATAGAGGAAATTGTGGTGGTTTTATTCCGGATGAAATAAAATCTGAATGCAGCCAATCTGGGCCCAATTAAGTACATGTATATTACTATTAGTATACACTTTTTAATATAATAGTCCTTATTTTACTGAAACCTTTGCAAATAGACAATTTCATCAACACTCGAACATAAAAGTCAATGTTTTTAATTGTCAGCGAAATTTTAGTAAACAACAGCGGAGAACTAAATAGCTGTATAAACATTTATTTAATCAAATAAGCCGTTTACTAAACTCTTTCATCTACTAAGCCGTCTTTGTACTCGGATCAAGACTTATTTGTAGAAACAGTAGGTTTTAATGTTGAAGTCGTAAGTCAATATTGTGACTGTTAACCTAGCTAAGAAAAGGGTAAATATTTGATTCCCAGCTCTGTTGGTAGTCACTTTATTATCTTTTATTTACACGTAAGCGCCATCTTACAAATATAGGTGGCGCAACAATGGAACGCGCGCTAAAACACGGTAAATCCGTTCTTTTTACAAACCGCGATTTTCACTTTAAAACAAATTTTTGAGTTTTCAATTAAATAAACCATGTTATTGTTAAATATTAGTATTGACATAGACTTTAACACTTACATGGTATACCACAATAAATCAGTGTCAAATTGAGATGTCTAAAATTTAAATCCGCTACTGATCAAACAGTCAGCGAAAATAGTCCCTACAAAATATCTAAAAAAATTACCCCATATACGACTAAAACGATATAAAACTGCATATCTTCAATGACTTTCCATTGTCGAAAACGTCATCCATTATAAAAGTGATCGAATGACCGTAAACAATATTTCAAGACCAAACTCTCAGGTATGTATGTCCAACCCGAGCATCGAATCTACGACCTCTGGCTAGCTATTCAGACGTGCTTTCATCTGAGCTAATTGACCGGGTCGTATATATATTCTAATTTGCCATTCCGAAATCTAAATTTGCAAAATTTCTTTTCGAATCTATGATCTCTGTATTTGTAGTCTAAGCTCACCAGATGCGTTGTAAATATTCTTATTTGCTTTGCATATGATTTTCATGTATGTAAATTATATAAAATAAGCGAATAAAATAGTTATCAATCTAAAGCATACCGTCAATGCCGACTTTCTATAAATGACAAATAAAATAATTTTATAGGTTTATATTTTACCATAATGGTCAGCATGACGTTAGAAACGTACTGACACGTAAACAAAAACAAAAACAATATAAATAAAAATATAAACAATAACGCAATTAACTCTGTAGTATAACCGATTATGTCATCACATCAAATGAAGTAAATTTATAATATGAAAATAAAACTACATTCATTTTGTGTGAATCCGACAAAACTCGTACAAAAACATTAGTTTGTATGATGTGCTGTTACAGCCAACTTTGTTGACAGTATATATGTATTAACGCGAAAATTTAAATGAAAAACTGGCGGAAGAAATGAAGAAATGTAGATTTTCACAGTGTTTTACGTCTTTGCTCATGTTTTTACCTAACAAAAATGGCAGATAATTGAATTTAATACAGAGATATAAAAATCTCGGTTTCCGCTGATGCTCACTGATATCACAGACCTCCAAGATTTGTGAAATAAAAATTGCACTTTCGTTTTTACACTTTCAAGAGTACAAAAACAGTCACAAATTGTAGTTGTATACGAGCATGTATGGACATTTGACAGGGTACGCAGCTTGCAACAAAATTGTACTTCTCTAAGAGAGTTAAGAATAAAATAAAATAATGAACTACTGCATTGTATTAAGGCCATACAAAACGGGTCTTATGTTTTATATTGCTAAAGCCTCGGTTGACATTACTTGTCTCGGGTGAACATTCCGTTCTATCACCCTCTGTGGGATGTGATACATGTATTTACATACTGTTACATCAGTGTTGACTACGGCATGAACCCTAAATAAATAGTAATATCATTAAGCATGACCTTATGATAAAAAGTCTAGCAAAATTCGTGTATAGTACACTTGCGATCTGGCTACATACAGTAACATTTCTAAACTGTCTTAAGTATGCTGGTTGCATATTTTGAGTTATAGTCGGAATCAAGGGGGGAAATATAATACATGCAACGTCTTTAGCCCTCCTCTAAAACTTTATATACAAATGGTGAAATGCCTGTGATTTTAGTGCAGTGCGCTAAAATCTCATCGCCATAAAATATTGTATGAAATGGGGCCCCAATTAAAAAAGTCAACCCTTGGTAAAAGTCTTTACCTGCCCAAGTACATATGAACTCCTCCTTGCACATTCTTTGACAGAGCTAGGTTGTTGCACGCATAACTATAAATTTCTAATTTTGATTTATCGGTCCAAATCAAAACGAATTATACCTTTTTGATATTTAATAGCAAATAAATTTGACGACTAATGTATTTTGAAGGTATGCCCTCTCATTAAATCATCATTAAAATTAAATGAAATACTTGGTGAAGTTCTAATCACTAGGGAAACGCTATAAGACGACATCATTGATATTTTTCCATAAAGATAGATAAATGAAACGATTTGTTTTCAACTGACGAACTGATAAAAAAACTTAAGCTAAAATAAATACAATTTGACGACTGTAGGAATTTACACTTTTGTATTTACGTTGTACATTTAAAACGTAACGTATCGGGATGAGCTTTTTTATCGAAATAAACAAGTACACCATTAATAGGATTGTGAATAAAGTTATATAACAGGAAATCCGGGACTACCCGGGCATACTAAGATGACATGGCTTCAGTGTGATGGAAATCTCTACAAATCACCGTTTATTGAATGAGAAAATTAAACCACAAAAAGGGCTAAGTCATTATGCATTTATAACTCACTTCATAGCGAAATGGTTTCATTTTTTACACTTTGTGCTGTAACTAATGCATCTGCAATTTCAATAAATGATGAAAACATCCCACTTCAATCAAATCTACGTAACCACATTATTTGAACCATGATATAATAAAGCTTTAAAAATAAAGTCAAAAGTTATCAAATAAATCGGTTACACTAAATTCAAATGTATTTTGATTTATTTTTTATTATATGGGAAATTGAAAATTAAGCCTCATCCAAAACCGATCGTTGAAATCTAAATCACAAATTTTGATGAAAATGAGAATTCAGAATGTAAGAATGATGCAAATTCATATAAAATTATAATATTTGAATAAAGAGTTCATTGTCTGATGTAATAATGTTCTTGAAATTGATGGAAAATAACAAAATCAAAAACACAAAAACTTGATCTTATTATAGCGTGATGTCGCGAGTTATACATCATCAAGATTGTATATTGTGTTTATCATTTGTCAGGGTGACATTTTAAGTAGGTCCATCAATTAGTTCAGAGAGATGGATCCTTAAGAAATTCTGAGATGGACGTCTGACTTACGTGTTGATCAAGTTTTCTTAGAAATTAAAGATCCAACTAAATCAAGTGATTTGTTTTTAATGGAGAAATCATAACAACACTATAAGCCAATGAAATTATTAGAGCTCACTTATTATACTATATGTGATGCTTAAATACAGACGTCTAAAATGTTGCAGGTTTAAACTTTACAAATTGGTTTCAATTTCTTTATTTTTAATTATTGTCAAGGAATTTGTAATTACCAAAACGTTCGTAGAGCAAATCACTTTCAGGGACAACTGTAGACCAGTAACTGTGTTAATATATTTTCGAATACACACAGTAAACTGTTGGTGATTCCGCACCGCCCAATGTTGCAGGTGGTGTGCGACATGCACATTTTTTTATTTCAGATCTGTCTCATTTTTTTGTGAATTTTTGTGAAATTGGACCCAATGCTTGCTAGTTGACCAACTATACTGCACCAAAATCTTGGCATTTACTTCTATAACCAAGTTCCTATTGGACTTCTCTAATACAATCTTACAGTAATTATGTTTGAAGTGGGTTAGACTATAATGAAAAGGTTATATATAAAATGTAAATAATGATGTTTTATCAAGACGTATGTCAACATCATTTTAACACCTCCATTCATAATTTGTCAATCTGACCCTTTATTTAAATAATCAAGCCTAAAAACAAATTGGTTCTAATTAAATAAACGTCACGTCGGAGTGAATAAACACCTGTATAACCGTATCCGTATTCAGTACGGAACGTAATACATCAAAACATGCTGATCATCTGACATTGAATAAACTAACTTGTAAGTTTTCTTTTTTATCACTGAGGGCATTAGCTGAATTATTTCAATCCATAGTAAACACGAGGATATCAAATAATTTATCACAGGGCGCGAGGTAAGCATTTCTCTTGAGCCGTATTGCACACCGCTCAATAAATCTTTAAATTTAACACAAAATTGACGTTTCTTATCAGTGCTACGCAAATTGATCGCCAATTTGTCACAAGGGCAAACCATCATGGCCTTGTTAATGATATACACTTCACTGATAATTGAATACAAGCGTATCTAGTTAATGTATGCGTGGATGAATTCGTGAGTTGTTAAAACTGAGTAGAGTACCGGTAAATTAGAGGGAAGAAACAGGTGCATCGCCTCCGTCATGCATTTGTACACTTGTATCAATGCAATTACTTGATACTTGGGCGGTTTTATTCCTTCCATCCCAACGATACAAATCTACGTCCAGAAAGCGTGTGAACTATGAATGAAACAGAAAGAAAACTTAATCTTTACCAGGTTAAATAGTCCAATAAGCAATTCATACTCAAGGACGAGTAGGTATGTGTACGACGGCATTCGTAACAACCTTGGCGATCATCTACGAAGATCTGCATAGAAGATCGCCGAGGTAGTTCCGAACGGTATGACAGTTGTGCCAATTGTGACAGTAAACGAAGACCATGTCCTATCCTAGGGCTATTTCGGTATCATCTAGTGAGTATTTTCTTTTTGCTATATATGCAACAGGCTATCGTAGCAGAAATATAACATAGCCTTTAGTACGGTCTGGTTTGATTGAGCCTGGTTGATGGACATACCCTTCAGTTTTGATGAACATTCATTCACCTTAGTTTAAAAATCAATTCATGTATACAGAATGCATTTTACCATAATAGTCAAATTTTATTTTTATTGACTCCGATCAAAATCTTATCAGCCTGACTGCCTTAGAGCATTATTGTAGAATACTGAAGTACTTTTGTTTGGAGCAAATGTACTTTGTACATATCAAATCTCCGCAAAAATACCTTTTTATCGAACTTGTCGACAAGTGCGCAAGTCAACAACACTAGGGTCATTGAGGCCAGTGCGACATGAAACATAATATGGTGAAATGTGTTTGAGCAAAAAACAAGCATTATATACCTATTCACACAATATTTATCAAATCGGTCAAAGGCGAGTGTATGTCATGTCAATTTGTCAATATTGTTGTGATGAACTAGACAAAAAACAAGATATACAACAACATAAGAACAAACATGTCATGTTGCTAGATACGGTTTGATCTAAAACAAGAAAAACATGTACTGTGTAGCAGTTGTAACAGTTGTAAAAAAACGACAAGATAATGTATATTTATGAATGCTGTATTTTTATCGTAAGAACTAAAACTATTTATTGCTTTAAGTCAATCAGTGCATATTGCTCACACACATTAAAACTTCTCATTCCTTACTATTATAAATTATGCCATACCAAATTGATTTTTTGTTTAGCGTCCGGTCAATCTTTTCAAACCTACCAATCAGACAGGAAAATAAAACAATTCAAGTAAAAGTAATACAAAAGGTTTAAAGTTCAATTAATCGGTTTCATCAATTTAAGCTACAGTCCCATAAACATAAAAATAGCCGTAAGGGCACCTTACGGGCGCCGTGCGACCAAGCTCCGCAAGGACCCGTACGAACTCTTGCGTACCCGTACGGAATGTTACGTTTTTTTAGAGTCCGTGAGATGAGCCGTGGTTACAAGTATCAGTTTCAAAGTCAAATAGTGAACTAAGTCGTGGCCGAGTATTGATTAAACTTGCATATCTTCCAGCTATGACTCCCTACGGGTGTGTTTTTTTGTGCAATGTGCGTACCGTCACCTTAATACGCAAGGCTTCCCACGGCCTACGGCTGTCTGCACGTACGGGTCCGCAACAAGCCACGATTTTATGGGACTGAGGCATTAGCCATTGTCGATTACTTTCTGATTATCGTGCATTTGTTAGTTTAAATGGTGCCATGTACCGCTTTATGTCTAAATTGTATAAATACCGCGGTTGCCTTATTACCTACTCACTGATTCTAAGGAGGCATACATCTCTTTACCTTAGATTTTAACCAGTATTCAAACACACGACTTCTGTATTGACAGTCAAGCTCGCTAGCTGCAAAGCTAATCCGTATGCCATCTTCATATCAGAATCTTTTGGTACCATTGGTCGTGAAGTTCATCCTCAGCCATTGGATCAAACACAGACTGTATTTTTCTTCGGAAGTATCAGAAAACGCAAATTTATGCAGATAAGCGATAGGCACAATTCCTTTATCATACATGTAGTTGGAAAACCGAAATGTCGGAACTGTTAAGGCTATTCTAGTACCGATGGAATTTTGAACTATTTCAAAGTGTGCCAGGTCTTTGCATGGTCATTTTTGACTAATCTTGGTATCAAAGTATAATATAATATGCATGTTAAAACACAAAGACTTTGACTTATCATGGATTATCTATGTATTTAAAACTTTATGTGCTTGTTTGTACTTTCACGTGAAGTCATGATGTCAATTTTAGATCTAATATACAAGAGTTAACATATTTTGGTTGTCATTTAAACCATATGGCAAATCGCTATCAGATTCGTTCAACTCATCGAGTTGTTCAGAGTCGAACCAGCTGTTTTTAGATATATTAAGTGATTGTTTGTCCGTGTGTGGTTTACTTTAAGAAATCTTTTAACAATTTGCGCAGCTTGTCTCGAAGTTTTTATATTGGTTTTATCGCAGTGTGAACACAATATATGTTATTTTACGCCGGTCATTGCACCTAACATAGCTTTCCTGGACCATTGTCTATATACAGTACTCATTTTTCCATCCACACGACCGGCAACTTCTCTACAGTTGACATTATTGTCAAATTTTCATGGAAGGGTATAACCTTCGAGGGTGGGAACTAAACCTGTACCCCTCTCGGAAAAACTGGATTCAAAAACCGGCGCGCTACCAACTGCGCTACAGACCCGGGTCGTTTAACAACGTAATTAGCTTAGTCTGATTTTCATTGTTTTTCTTTCCTATAGTTCATCTACTTTTACACTACAGTCTGCTGCTATTCATTTTTGAATGAAAACTGAAATTACAACTTCATCGAAGTTTGAACATGTCCGCTTTACTCAGTCGATCGAATGTCTAACTGTGGCTCAAACATTCGTGGATTCCATCACCCGTTGGAACCGACATACTCTTCTAAGGTTTTGCTATTTAATTATTAGTTTCTAAGACCATTTTTCCCTTTATACTACTATACTACATAGACAATGGGCAAGTGTTAGCCACAAGGACAAAAGCTTAAATCTCTGCCTTCTACAGGACAACTAGTAGGTCGACTGGTCTCCACGATATGACGTAATCAAAACTGTTGGACAGCGGCGTTAAGCTCTTTTTTTTGTATACAAGCCGTAAAAGTAACATTCAATAATATAAAATACACATTTACAAATATAATTTTTTTTAAAACCACTATGAAGGAAATTTGCTGACAATCAAGATATAACGTTAAGCGTTTCCTATTTCATTCAAATTGAAAGTTAATGATCCGGAATGATTTTTCAAATTGGGCGGTTAATATTGACGTCGAGTGTGGGGTCAGTAAATGTTATGTTTTTGGCATTCCTCGGATTTCTTCCTTTAAATAACCACAACTTGCGTCGACCCTATTGTTATGTATCGAAGTGTTATAAGAATAGGAAATGCTGTCATGCAATCATTGCTTTGTTTTATTTTCCAGTTTTTTTTTTTTATAAATACTGAAATACGAGCATGTAAAGAGTAGAGTTTTATAAAAAAAAGTTTAGTGCATGAACTTTATTGGGTATTGAAAAATATGTGATTCTTTCAGATTTGATAACATAATTACAACTAATTACTCTGACAAGCTTTTCCTCTATGGGTTTGGTTCAAAGTTCAGTTCAGTTAAAAACTGAGTCATTTAGAAGATCCGTATTGAATCATTTCCGTACTATATTTAGTACAAGAGTTCAATTCTATTTGTGTTTAGATTGTTGCGCTAATTTGATTAAATTAACATTGAAAATCGAGTACAGTAGCGTGTTCAATTACACAAAACGTTACAGAACGTTACATAACGATACATTCGGAACGTTCGCGGTAACTGAACGCAGGACAGAGTAGCAGCGATAGCTCGTTTATACTACGCCGCTGTCAAATAAGCCTTAGACAATTTTGGACTAGTTATCAATAAATGATACAATACTATAAAGACCGCTTTGGTAATAGCAAAATCATATGATATTTGACGATTTTTAAAGAAACTGCCATAATATTAGGACCATTTCGCTATTATGACTATCAATTTGAATTCTCCTACTAGTGGAATTTCACTGTATTATATTGCAGAAATGTTAAAATATTATAATGTACACTCTAAAACTAAATTCAGTTCTTTCACTGTACTAAGAGTTAGACCACTTATAAAATAAAACATGATTATTTTCACTGTAGGGACGAAAAGGGAAACCCCTTGCCGAAAAATAAGGGAACAATATCGTTTATTTATAATACAATGATAATACAATTTCAATATTGTCCCGACCTCTATTATAATAAGAATCAAAATATTGAGAGATGATTTCGACGACGACTCTATTTTAATGATTATTCTATACTAAATAAATGTTATCAAAAATAGTAGTGTTACTAATTTAAAGTGATGATAGTAAAAGAATGTTAGATAAATAAATTATTGAGATATTACAAACATTCTTTAATCGTAATATAGATTTGTTAATGTAGATATCTATGATGTTGAGTTATCATCATTTCTATACCCACTTGCCCGAAAGCCTAGAGTTTTAAAAATCACCACTGCCTAGCTTGACTATATGAATTAAATAATTTTCGATAGCCCGAAGGAAGTGAAAATTTATTCGGGCTAGTGCAAATTACTGTGATGATTCTTGTATAGAACATAGTAAATTGGGCTACCTCTGTCGGTATGTATTATCTCCGGTCAGCTGTGGATCAATGCTATTTTAAATGAGGGTCCCTCTTATTTAAACGAAATGCCGAAAAAAAAGTTTCGTACTGTCGATTTTCATATTTTAGCCGTTTAGATCCTGATTTGTTAATAGCATATCATTTGAATATACACTGCTCATGTACAGCACATAAATTAATGTATAGTCAATTATAACAAAAAAGAGTAGGCCTATGCGAATGAATGGTTTTCAAACGATTATTTTAATTTAAAATTAATTTGTATAAATGAAATAAATGTATGGTATCTTTATAGAATCAAAGTAACTCAGACTAATACTATTAAATAATGTGTTATAATGTACTTGAAGCGAATAAGGGTGACGCCATTAAAATTCCGGAATATCCGAAACAAATGTATTTTAAACCGAACCCGATCGCAATTTAGATAGGAAATACAAATATATACAGCAAAAGTCCATTTCAGTTAATTTCTTCAAAGAAATCGCATCAACCACATTAAGGGCACGAATAATTATTTCATAACATTTTTTCATGATAAACATCGGGAATGCTGGTGCGTGCTTGAGTCGTTCGGCAGCCGCACGCTATTTCGACCTGGCCCTGGTATTTATGAATGAAATTCATCCTCTATCACACCGAGTGCGCATTTCGTACAATAATGCAATACGATTTTACCGGCCGGTGCAAAACAAGTCTAATTACAGGATAATAAAGGCGGGAGTCAACTTCGATTTATGAATCGGTATTTTATGTATACGAATTGCATCGCGTGACTTCCGTGAGAGAACGAATGTATTCTATATCCACCGCGGTGGTCGTTTATAATGTGAACCAAACCACTCGCCAAACTATTTGTGTATTGTTTTCTGTCAAGGGTTCAAGTAAAAGCTTTTTACTAGATAAACTATAGAAATAATGGACATTGTATGGAAGCTATTACCATGGAATTTATCCAAACCACGTGGTCGCCATGGTATTTCACAGTGACGCAAATATTTATACATGGATATATAGAGCTCACCTATTGATAGCATTGTTATATATACAGGCACTTTTGTTCGCCTATGTAATTGATGTCAAAGCTCACGTCAATAGTAAATACATTGTGTACGTATACACATGTTTTATTATAGTTCATTTTGTCATGACGGTTCTAGTGAATTTTGATAGAACACTCTATAAGTTAAGAAAGTAATACCATTATTATAATCTATCATATTCATGTAGCACTCCTTTCGTAGATAAATATGTTCGAAACTCGAAAGTGCTTGTCATACTTAACTTATATCTTAAATGCATGAGACAAATCTTAAATTATACGCCATAAACTCTTAAAACACCGCACCGAGTTAATTCATTCTGTCCTGAATACAATTTGAAATAAGCGAAGTCTTACGATTTCACGTCCGTAAGACAAGCGACATTCGAGTAGGTGATACTCTCTGCTCCGGACTACTTTTCATACATGATACGTAATCCAAATCAAATTACATAAAGCTTTTCTACAGGTTAAATACAAAGATATTTGAGTAGGAGAAAACAATAGCATAACAGATTTGGTATCTGTATTTCATGATAGCAAAATGTAAAAGAATAGCTAATACAGTATTAAATTAAACGTTATGATAAACGCACTGAAGAAGATGAAGTATTGATATGTATGGTACTTTACGCCGCATTTCGTTATTTTTTTAGTTGTATTTCGGAGTTTAGGCATCTATCTAACTGTCACATAATAAGCCTATATATCTAGACCTATGGTTTCAACTTGGTACTTAGCACATGCCCTAACCAGGATAGCTTGTGAAAACATTCCCGTACCCAGAATCAAGTAGGATTCTCGAATTTTGATGACCTCGGGCTACGAGAATGGTGAAAAATCACCTGAGACAAAACTACAATTCATGGATATTTTGCACACATTAAATATACATGTAGTGTAGTAACCAAATTGTGTAATGAATTCATCTGTCTCAGGTCCATTTTGCACAAAATATACATTGTAGCTGACAACTGTCCTGCTCGGTACAGAGATAGGAGAGAGAGAACGGCTGTACTAATATTTCATGAGCAAAATAAGTAGTATGTATGTTTCCGCTTGAGAGTTGAACCAACGACCTCTGGATGTGTATTCAGATGCGCTAATGACTGAGCTTATCGGACGGGTCGTAAATATTCTGAGGTAGGACTAGGTGGGAGGATGACCGTGGTAAATATAATATGACCATACTCCACGAAGGTACATAGCTTGTAAAAGAAAACAGTGAAGTGAAGTTATACGTAAATATGAATAACATTTCTATCTCACAAGTAGTAAACATATTGTCACAATAAATTAAGTTAATGGTTACATTAAAAATTTGGTCATCTCACATTTAACTTTAGTGTTGGGTAACCTTAATATTATAATGATTATAGATAGCTTATATGACACAAAATACAGTCAAACATAAAAACTTAGATCTGCTTGTTATTAAAATCAAATTTGATACAAGAGTTCAAACTATGCGAAGAATCTTTTAAAATGGAGTACAATAGTAAGTCCGTTTACAACCACGAAGAATGATTAACAGCGTACATATATATACCTTTTTATGGGACCGCCTTTTAACTGAAAAAATGAATAATTATGAAAGGACAAACTGCGAAGAAATCTACTGTGTAATCAATAAGTTATATACATGTACATGTACATCGAATAAGCAACCATTCGGAACACCACAGCGATTTTCCATGATCTTCGAACCTCGCCGAGAAGTTCTGAATGATAAGCAATGTGACCTTCTCTTTAAAATGTGCCCTAATATTTTCAACATGTATTCAGTATTCTTGCTGGTATCTAAGCATGACACTTCCTCGAAGTTCATTAAAAACCACTCTTTTAACACCATCGTAAATTATATAAAGAAAATATTAAGACTTACAGCTTATTATTAGGTAAAGTAGTACGTTCAATTAGCTAATTTACAATTAATTGTTCCATTCATACCAAGGTTCTTAATTCATTCATGTTTTCATGTTGCTTTTATTAATATTGCAAAGAAGTGTACATACAATAAGATTATAAGGAAGAGTAACAGCTCGCCGTCACCTATCCTAATATGTGTTACATAACAAGGTGTTTGACTTAAAGGATGTTTTGATGTTAATTGGTCAACTTAGCAGGACATGTTAGTATACTATTTCAAATGGCTGACATTGTCAAACAGCAATTAAATTGTCTCGTTCACTCCAATCTCCGATTTTAGCTGTTTTCACTTTTCAGAAATTAAATCGAACATCAGTCCTTCTCTTTACTCAATTAAACATCATAAATCCCCATGATTCAATGAAATATCAAAATTTCCAAAATTTCAATAAAACACCAGAAATCCCCATAACTAAATCAAATATTACGATTTCCCCATAAGTCAATCAAATATTACAATTTTCCCCATAACTCAATTAATTTAACAATTTCCCCATAACTCAATCAAGTATTGCAATTTCCTCATAACTCAAACAAATAAGATCACTTAGTAAATTCAATCGTACAAAATATAATGAAAATTGACATTCTCTGATTTAACTTAAAAACAAAAATCTTACGTTTAGTTAAATACACTTTCAAAATATCATTAAAAACGTCTAAAAGTTCAAAGAAGAAGGTTTCCTTGTTATCAATACAATAAATATATTTGTGTGTTCAAGAAAACTAGGAATTTTTGCTGCCAAGCTTAGTCTAGTTATCTTAGAATGTTTTAATCAAATAATTAATGTTATCTTTGAACTGTAAAGATTTTCTGGCACTATTCACAGCAAGAAATCCAAGCAAATATCTCTGTTTTAACTAAGAAAACACACAAATAAAAGAAATTATAAATAATTCACCCAGATAAAATATAATTTACTTAAAATACTTCAAATGTCGATTTTGCAATAGAAGAAAATTTCTATTTTTGATATAAAATAATGTTTCATGTTAAGGTTTTCCTTCTTACACGTATTGTGTAAAAAATGATAATTTACGAAATGTCTTTTGAAAGACATATTAATTAAGAGTTTTATTATTTGTAAGTGTGTTCATGGTTCTATAGAAAACTGAATTAAAAGTCTGATCTTGTAATCAATTTTAGTCGTAAACTCTTCTATCGTACTTGAATAGTTATAGTAAGATTCTTTTATAATATTATGCCCTGGGCCCATAAGCACACACTTTCTGAAATAGAGATTGTGGCTTTCCTCAGTTTCAATTTTCAACATAATATTCTCCACTAAAGACAAAAAAAACTGAAACACTCAGGATCAAAGACAATTGACATATAAAATCTTCTAGATAAAACAACGTGAGTGATGATTGGAATACATAAAAATTATTACATTCTAAAATTTCACTTGATGTCGATCTTAATTTTAAAAGTTATTTGTGACCGGATCTTGGTCATCAATGATTATTTTTTATCGTTAGCAAGTTAGAACTGACCAGCAATATAGTCTAGGATAATACTTGAAGGTAAATATGTCTTGGTTTATCGAAAAACGTAACTTTTTAGTATAGTTGAATTCTGCATAAACAATAGAAACTGCCTACTGCCTAAATTCATGCAAATTTTGACGAAATTTAGCTTAATTTGAGAAAGGAAATGTCTCTATAATTATAGGACTGTTTCGCTATTGAGACCATCGATTTTGATGGTCCTTGTTGCAAAGCTGTACTGTTCTATTAATATGAAACACTAAAATTGCTAAGCACATGGGGTTCGTACAGTCAATTTCTGTCATAAATCTTTCCATACAACATTTCCACAATATCGTAAGATATTTTTATAATATTACCCTTATTAATCAAAGGTTCATTCTCGTAGAAGAAAAGTGCAATAATAATCATTCTCATCGAACTTACAATATAGAGTTATTTGTTTTTTTCTCGAAAATATGTTGAAATGACCGATGTAGACAGAAATATTAGGGGTTTCTAGTTGCGTACATTGGTGCTAGAATGATAAGCATGTTGGATGTAACGCATCGATAGGGAAAGTTTCTCAAAAATTATAAAATGTAGTTTTTTTTTCTTAAATTCAATTTTCGACAAGAATAGGTTTCATTTAAACACTGAGACGATTTAAAACACCGAATCAAAGAATTGCTGCATATAATTAGCAGATCTTATTTCACTAATCAAGTTCATAGAAAAATCAACGAACTGTACTTCAAATACCACTCAATTACATAGAAAACAACAGAAACAATGCAATATAAACATATCATAATTATCATCAAAATTATCCAATTTTACTTCTATCTGCGTACTCAGATTGAGATGTTATACCTTAAAATAGACAACCACGTGCAAATAAAACATTCCTATATGCTCTGTACGTCTGGGTGGAAATTAACCAAAATGTTTTGTTTTTCAAAACAAAGCCATTCCTATCATTAATAAATTATGTAAAGGTCTAAATGTTTAGAGCCTGGAAATTATCAAACATCAAATGAGAATTATACATTAAGAAGAAAATCCATTTTTAATTATTTACAGCAAAACTACAAAAAAATAAAAATACAATAAACAAAATGATAAATCTATGCATTTTGTTTTATTTGAAAACTAATCACTATCGTCAAAAAATATTTGTGATTGCATCAATCATATTTTTTTATAAAATATAATGATAATTATTCTCTTACCTAAAAGGAGCCTCGAAACATTCATTTTAAAGTCTTGTAATTGTAGCGTCCAGATTTAAGTATTATCCTTTAATTGTGTCCACATTTTTACTTTAAAAAAAAACTTTTTTTTTCAAAATATTTATCAAAAAATTGTTCAAATATTTTTATTTCAAAAATTAGTTTAATCATGCAAGTAACATGTAAAAATGTCACAATTTTATATTAAACTCCAACAAATGTAATCTCACAGGCGCACAATTTTATACTATTTGATAGTACGATAGTAGCATGTAGTAAAATAGTATCACGAAAAAATAGTAAGACTTCATGCGTTGTATGATAGAGCCATTAAATGAATTGTAAACAGTTCGTACAAAAACCTTGCCCGCTTTACTACGTTTATCACTCCTCGATATATGCGACGCGAACAATACAATAGCGTTGTACAACAACGCCGCCTGCTGTACATGGCGAGTGTCAGTGATCGGCATTTTGACAAGCCCACGAATATAAAACACCCATTTTCAGTTATGCCTACTGTAGCAGAGGTATAATACGGTACTTGTACTCTCTTGCCTTCAAGCTAGCTTTTATGGCGACGAGGGAGAGTGTCCGCTTACGACTCGAGAGGTTGTAGGTTCGAATCTCAGTTCAGCCCATGGATTTTTATCAGGTTACACTAGGCGCCCAAAGTGGGGGTGTATGTAGCAGAGGTATAAAACGGCACTTGTACTCCCTTGCCTTCATGCTAGCTTTTATGGGGACATGGTAGAGTGTCTGCATACGACTCGAGAGGCCATGGGTTCGAATCTCAGTTCGGCCCATGGACTTTTATTGGGTTACACAACAACCGACGGTATCAAGCCAGATGGAGAAATGGTGGTGGAGATCCACACCGCATAAGAGGCTGCCGTAAGAATCAGAGCACAGCGGAAGAAACGGGTTTTTTACCAACAAATGTCGTTTGGACACTTATCTTGTTTGAGATAAGTTCTAGCCTTATAGTGTGCACATAGTGCACCCATATGCCTAAACATTAACTAAACAACAAGCATACAATATGCCATGACACACCTTCATGTTTGATGAGTGACTATGTCACAGTCCTTGCGAAGTGAACCCATGGATTTCTACGAATGATGAAGGTTTGAATTCGAGACAGTTCGGGATTATCATTTGCGAATAAGTAACAAAGGTATCCATTATTGAAAACACGGCAATAGAGCGGTACGGTACCTAAACAACCTGACGTTGTTGATAAATTTCCCTACAACGTTTAATAGAAATGCATTCAATGGGAAACTAAACTATCCTCGATATTGCACCCTTGATCAGAGTTAATACTTATAATAAACTATCCCATAAAAATATTTAAATGTGCATGCAATATAGATACCGACTCATGCTACAATGTCATTTGTGCTTTGACTTAAATCGGAGAAAGAAACCGATCTCGTGTTAAAACTATATATACTCGTTCCTTGCTTCAAAAAATCAAAATACTGGGATATCTTGAATGAAATTATCATGTGAGAGTTTTAAACGATTGACAAAGACATATGTGATGAAATGTTACTTACAATATAATTATACTTTACAATGTAACAAATAGATAATAAATTGGATTTTTGCTGTTTTAAGTGTAAATCTTTGTTTGTTTATGATCCCTTATCTGTTTAAGGATACAAAAATGCTCTCACTTTTATGTTTTATTACGTGCTATACAAGAATATCAGTCAAACTTTTTCATTTTTTTGTGTATTTTTTTTCAGTTTTTTTTTAAAGTTTTTTTAATGCAAGATAATGATATTAAAATGCCTGTTCTTACGTTACCGAATCAACAGAATGTAATTGGAGGCAGAGATGGTTCGTTGTGTCAGTCAAGCTTAATCCAATTCTGACAAGTCAGGTGATTCTTTTTCCCTCGTAGTTCTTCAGTCTTCACCGGCCGATTTGAGAAACATCTACTTCAACTCATGTCATGATTACTAGCTAGCCTATTTTGTTTTCATCCCCAGATACCGTAAAAATATCTTAGCATAATTACAACCTAAACGAAATAAAAATTGTCTACACGTTTTTTTAAAGCTACACAATCTTGGTTTTCCCTTTTAGTGCTCTTTTTATACAAATTAAAATTCAATTACTTACATTTCTTTGCATAATTGGTTCTGTTATGACATTAAACCCTTGAAAAATTGCATCGAAGCGGAGAACAAAATGGCCGACGGCTGGCATGAAAGACCTGTGTACGACCAAGATTATTCCTCACTATAATGCATTCGGCTTCTACGCACTAAAATATAGTTTTAGATATCAACGCAAATTTCGCCCAGAAAGGTTGTAATTATAAGGAATGAATTCATAGAAACTGACTTTCATCGAAAAATAAATGTCATTTTGGTGATAGCTAATTTCAGCATAAAGACCGAAATCCAGAGTGTCAGGCTAAACATCCGACACCCTTTGTACTAAACCATGAGACTGTAGCTTCTTGAATTATAAAATGATAGTAACAGCTATAAAGCATTTTCTGGTGTGATATCCAAATACGAATACATGTAATTATAACGGCTGCAATGGAACTCAAATCGGTTGTTATTGACGGTAAAGTGGATGCTTTGGGCCTTAAGGAGATGGACATAGGGTGTAAGAGTGATTGCTATGGCTCTCAAGTGGCTGCTAAAGATATGTTGACGGTGGCTATGAGTCTAAGAGTGGTTGCTTTGAAGTCATACTTGTCCCATGTTATACTTGTGTGTTGATAAGGCTCGTTACCATATCTTCCTACTGCGACGTTTGTTAGGTGTGAGCATTACACCTACTCAGTGCTTTTCTTCTCCGAAGGGTCATGAGCATTACACGCAGTCAAATTATCAGCAAGTGTGATATAATAAAATGGAAAAACAAGAAATACACATTCACAGACTCAAAATATCCTCATATAGACACCACTGGTGAGATCAGGAAGTGAGATCAGTGGTCTTCCAGAGGGGTAGGGGATAATCCCGGCTTTAAAGAGCCCCCCTTAGGCCTGCTGATTGATAAGTCATTAAGTCACCTTGGTGACATCCATGTTTAAAAAATCTGGTTTGATTCAGTTGAATTGACTGTAGCATGCATAGAAACATGTCATTTGATTATCTGATGTGACATTAAAATGTTTTTTAACCAGAAAAAAGCTTGAAAATTGGTTCATTTTGTGCTATTTTTGGTCATTTTTTCTCTAAAAATCACTATACAAACATAGAAAAGGTGAAAATGATGCTTGGAAAATGTTGCATTTCCCTTTTCTATCATGAATATACAGGAAAACATCAATATATTGTCAGTTATAACACTAATTTATGTGAAAAAGCTTTAATTTCAAGGATATGTAGTTTTAAAAAAAATGCCTAAAATTTGACCAATTTCTTGAGAATGGGTGATGTCAGCTAAAATGCTCTAACTGCTTAGATAATCAATATTTTTTTATGAAACTGCACATAATTGCTCAGAAGTGATTGGTCTTTCACTTTATGAATTGATTTTTAAGAGCCAAAAAACTTTTTGTCCCTTAAAGGTTACATACCACTAAATGGTAACCGGAAGTGAGCATTTACCGGAAGTAGAAAGTGTGACATAGTCCTTATTTATTTTTTGAGAGCGCATGGATACCTCATTTGTGGTGCTTTTTAATATTGAAAAGTATGTATGTCTTTGACAATGCTTTTCCTATGAAATTATGCAAAAATTCAATGGATCTGGTTTGTTTAGTCGCGAAAACTGGTTAAAAGGGGAGATGACTCTGTACGGCTGGTGAAGAGTTAAAAACCAGGACATTTTCAGGGTAGGAACTTTCAATCGAAATTTATTTTCTTATAAGTAACGTAACTTTTTTTCTAATACTGATCATTTTGAGGGGAATAGATAGATCTTTCAGCCTATATATGGTTTGGGGTATCTTACGTACCTTGGTCATAGTGTAATTTGTCATTGAAAATGCCACTAAATAAAATCCTTCTTTGTTGTATATAAAAAGTCCCATTTTCAATGACAAATTACACTATGACCAAGGTACGTAAGATACCCCAAACCATATATGGGCTGAAAGATCTATCTATTCCCCTCAAAATGATCAGTATTAGAAAAAAAGTTACGTTACTTATAAGAAAATAAATTTCGATTGAAAGTTCCTACCCTGAAAATGTCCTGGTTTTTAACTCTTCACCAGCCGTACAGAGTCATCTCCCCTTTTAACCAGTTTTCGCGACTAAACAAACCAGATCCATTGAATTTTTGCATAATTTCATAGGAAAAGCATTGTCAAAGACATACATACTTTTCAATATTAAAAAGCACCACAAATGAGGTATCCATGCGCTCTCAAAAAATAAATAAGGACTATGTCACACTTTCTACTTCCGGTAAATGCTCACTTCCGGTTACCATTTAGTGGTATGTAACCTGTTATTGTTATGATGTCTATAAATAGTAACAAGGAGCTGATAAAGACTACAGGTAACCGTTCGCTGGTTGGCAAGAAATGATAGCGAGTAAATACAATGAAAACACAGTAATTTTAAAATTGCAATTACTAAGTCATTTTTCATCAAACAATTTTGCATTTTATATCACTAGAAAGGTCTTGAAATTCATATTTTGAATATTTAAAAATTATTTGTCACAAAAGAATTGTTTTTTGTTGGCGAGTGTTTAAACCTAGTGCTTCAAACTGGCCAGAAGATAGTTCAAAAGACAGGTTTAAATCACCTCATATATTTTTTTAAATCAAAATTTTGGCAATTTTTTATATTTTAAAAATATGAATTTAAAAAGCTTTCTATCAATATAAATATCATAAAAATCGGCCGATAAATAAAAAAGTTATCATGATTTAAAAATTCTGCTGCTTTCAAATGTATGTAAACATTGGTTTCGACCCGGGTCGATAGCGCAGTTGGTAGCGCGTCGGGATTTGGATACTCGTGTCCGAGTCTGCGAAACTGGTCTGCAAATGTTGTTGATGAAGTGATGATGCGTGGTCACAACTTGTATGAGCAAATACTAACGGAATCTGGCAATCCATCACCACGTCAAAAAATAGGTTTTAACATTAGTGGTCCTATGTAAATGGATCTTCTGTGACCTTTGACCTTTTCCTCAGGTGAGCACCCAGGGCCCTTTGGGCCCTCTTGTTTTTAAATCGACGCCGTTTGTCTTTTTTAAAGACATTTCTTGTTTGGTATGGTTTAACGCCGGTGCAACACAATGTATAAATCATATAATGGCGGTCAGTCAACCTATACTCACCATTTCAGGATAGGCACAATCACTGAAATTAACTGTTAACCAGTTACTAGGCACATGCTTCCGTCAGTGACAGACAAATTTCCTACATGATTTCAAAACAGTGGTAGGAAAGAGTACGGCCGTAGAAATTATTTCATGACCAATCTCAACGAAAGTATGCCACAAACAGGATGCCTTTTTTACTTTGTAGTATATTCTGAGTATCTAGTGTCTCTAATAATATCGGAGCCATATGCTGACCCCCCCCCCCCCCCCCCCCGTCATTCTGTTGGTCATCCTGTTATTTTATTACGTTCCTATCAATGGCCATGAAACATTTATGGGAATTTTAAATGTCTAGATTAATAATAAGTTTGATCATTTAATTTTCTTCAATAACATCTCTTTCGCCGATGGGTATCAATATTGACAAACTCATTTTTCTGAAAGTGTTCCATTCGGAACGACCTTTGCGATCAACCATGGATGGAAGATGGAAGAGCGCCGAGGTAGTTCCGAGTGAAAGCATGAATGAGAATTCGGAATACATCGGTGATAGCTCGTCAGTTTACGGAATTACCGAGTTGTTTGCGAATGCTTGTGTACATAAGCATTCGGGCCACCTCGGCGATAGCTCGTCAATTTACGGAATCACCCGAGTGGTTTGCTGATCAGGTACATTTGTATCTCTAGTTCTGAACAAATGTTACATGTATCAATAAGACATATCAGATGTGTTTTCCCAAACATAATCTATATCAACTCCTTTGAAATAGATTTATCATTGTAATCACATTAAATAAGTAACTTGTTTATATACAAATTTAAGATAAAGTCATTCACTTTCTAATACATAATCACCCAAACAATAAACCATCCGGACGATACCGTTCGAACGGTTTTTATACTGGTGGTATTTTCGGTTAGGTATAATGATAAACCTAATCCGTACCTATCAATGAAAGTAACTTGTATATCATGTAAATTGAGATAAGAGAAGAGGATAATGTCAATGAAAGTATACATTGTAATATATTGTAAATACATAATAAGGGTTAGATGTCTCTAATAGGTATTAAGGATACATCGCCATTCAATCACTTGTAAAAACATCGTACTTGTTCTTGTACAATAGAAAACCCATCTCTGATTCTCGTTAAGACATTACTGAAGATATCGAAGCAGACCCTTAATGTGACTATTCTCTTATAAATATTATGTACTTCAATTGATACGAGACCAACTTATTCGCTATAAGAACTACTTCGCAAGTAAGGCCACTTTTTTAAAGCCCTATTGTTGATTTTGATTTTAAAGCGGTTGTCACACAAAATCGACTGACGATAAACGTCGCAACCATGACGCTCGACGTCACACTTAGCAAGACCGTATAGAACCGAACATAAACAATACACAATTATTGCATAGGGCAAATATCATTCACAGCAACCACTCTTAGACCAATCTGCGTAAACACATATCCAGTAGACCACGGTCGTACATTAGCGAGTATGCGAGCGGTAAAATTGTAGATCGGGTTTTAATCAGATTGCTCTTAGACCAACAGTAACCATAAACGTATCTTTAGCAAAACATATTCGGTTCATAGCAGCCACTCTTACATCCTAAGCCAACATATGACCAACATATGATTCAAGGTATTTTACATAACTATGCTTTCGTTAAAGTAAAATTACTAGTTATATACATGCTCAGTTTTTATCAAACTTCTTTTTGTCACAGAACATTTGAAAAGCACTGTCATTTCCAAATGAGAGAAGGCGTGTTACCCATTCTCAAAGTGAAATGGAGTCAATATTCAATATTCAACAGACTTGACAATTACTTCAATCATTTACTACTTATCATGTTCACAAAAATAATCTCAAAAATCAAAATCGCTGTTGATAATGGGCCTAGTTCAATTATTTTAAAAGTTTAATTTTAGTGTAATAGACGCCCGTCACGTAAAACCGTCGCGAAATGGCTAAAAGCCCGCACGGACGTTTAAATTGTTATTAATGAAATATCGAGATTGTTATCGCGTTAATCCACGAGATCTTGAATGAAAACTTCCAAAGTGATCTTTAAATGATCTAGAAACCCCAAAATGCTGATCAGTGCGATAAACGTATCATTGAAGAAAAGATTAAGCTTAAAGTAGGCGGGTTAATGGGTAAGGGTTATTAACCGCTCAATTAAAGATTAGTTAAAATGAAATATAATTGACACTTGTATGCATGATTGAAATTAAAGGCGCCGGATTGCGTTAACCCAAAGCATGTGTGTCAAACTGTGGTCGTGATTTGGGGATCAACTCTCTGTGAATCTACATGTCATTAGCCCAGGTAAATAAGTAGAACCACAAACAGGCTTGTCACAACTTATTCAAACTACGATATTTCCGTTTCAAATAATTAATTAATATCATCAATTATAGAAACAGTTACATTCTTGGTGGTCCCTAGGACCCTTTACATATGGATATATGGCGGATTATCGTTAACTCATGTTATATAGGGTCCTTGGTGGTCCTTGCTCTTGACGTTTGACTTCATACACGTGATTCTCTCAATTGGTGACTCTCCAACTCTATAGTGCTAAATTGTCAATAAGAAGACAACCTACCTTTGGCAATAACAAATACGCATTTTTGGCGTATAATAAACTATCCAGATATGAATTATATCAGGAATTTTTCAAAATATGACTCAATTTAGATTCAAAATCAATCTTTTAAGGGATGAAGAGTCACATCCTGGGGTCTGCACATAATGCATTCTTACGAAGCGGACGGACCTTCATTAAATCCAAACAAAACAAGACAAAATTGGTGACTCTAATTATATACGTTTTTGAAAGAAAATCCCTATTAAAAATATAACAGTCTGCGTTTTTCGAGTTTCATTTCATTTATTACAAAGGGGTCGATCAGTTTTTCATAATAACGTCGTATTTTGACTTTGTAAGGTGTTTTATTTGTATCAATCAAACGTGCTTATATGTAACCTATAAGGCTATATAAAAAGCATCGTTCCTTTTCCCAGAGCCAATGTGCCAGAATCGAGTCCACCTTATCAGCCATTCCTTTTTATCTTATTTCTTGGACAAGTATATTTGATATTTTCTGTTGTCTATGCAAAAGTTACCATGAAAGTTTGGGTAAGTCAAAGTTAAAATCTGAACTGAGCCATGCTTAATTAAAAGTGTACATATGAACAAGATTTACCGTATCTATTTTGCTTAAATTTGTTTAAAATACGAAAATACTAAAATCTCATAAATAACAAACTGGACATATTTTGATAATCAGTTACATCGCGTGTTTTGTTCAATTTCAAAGGAAACATCAATAGAAATCTGAAATTTCTGAAATTAGAATTTCCCTAAAATAATAGTTAAATATTATGTACTTAGTTACTAACGTTTACTTTCAATCATTACTCAAGCTATTACAAATCTCAAGCTATTACAAATTTACAACCAATATAACAGAACTAATGTAACAGAAATATAACAGAAATCCCCATGGAGACGATTCCAAATTAAACAAAAATGATTTATATTTACAAAACGTATTGTCGGACTATGTCTCAATCGTTCCTGTCACGTTATATGATGTTTGTATGTCCACAGGGAACCGAGACGTAATATAGGTGATTTAATAATGTTCTTACGCGCTATTGAATTTCACATATTTGTAAGTCCACAGGGATCTGAAACTTAGTCTGCGAAGTTTTGACAAAGTTTTCACCGTCTGTTAGCTTTTACACTGACTTACCAACTTATTATATAACACTAATTATAACTGTCTGAAGTTAAATACAACACGCCAATCAAAAGAGGAAATAGTTTTTTTTCTGTTACATGTTAACACACGTTATCTTGTAACAAAATTATCTCGTGTAATAAAGAATATCGTAAAATCCAAGTACAGTTAAGTTCCACTATTTGGACCATTAAAATAAAAGTTGGTTCGAATCCCATAAAATCTGCCCCTTTTTCCTTGAGCAAGAAACTTTATCATAAATTAGTACTGAGAGACCAAGAAGCGTACTCGAAAATGATTAATTTAAGTTGTAAGAGCTTGTTTTACAATCGAGCTAAATATAGTTTTTAATGGTCTTACTTGCGGAATGGCCTCAATAAAGGAACCTTTCTCTCAAATCGTGCATTTGGAACTTCAAACCCATAAAATATTGTATGTTTTTGACATAATCGATGTGGTCTTTATACGGACATTACTGTATAAGTATATAAGCATCTATTTCAGGATGTGCCCTCAATTCTCAGTTGAAAGCAACGGTGAACCACAGCTAAGTCTATTAGAATTTTGATATACAGTAAAGTTCAACTACTATGACCATCAAAGTATAAGGTCTTAATAACGGTCTTGATGTAGGTATCTTTTTTTCTACTCAAATTAAGCATTTGAGACAAGGGCTACACATCCACATTTTGGTCAATCTCGTACCACGAGGTTATCGAGATTCTCGAGATCTCTGGGCACGAAAGTGCATTTTAGTAGATTGATTCTGTATAAGTTTTAATTTTAGTAAGTAAACATAGTTGATATTTAGATCATTTGGTTGTACACGATTTAAGATACAGTGAAGTCTTCTGAATAATTACTCAAAATCAACAGTTTTCTGTAAAACCGATACTTGTGTCCACAGCGCTTCTCACAAGCCCTTGTAACCAAGTATGAATCTACATGAAGGGTCCATGTTGAGCTTTTTATAGACTGTTGCGTCTAACCTCTACTCTTGACAGCTCTTGTACAGGATAGTTGCATAAAGATTCAAGTTTTCAATGAGCGATCATTAACACTGAAAACGTGTCATCCTCAAATGTCAATTTATTAAACTTACTCATTTATTTCAAGTAGATCTTTCTATTTATATATGATATTAATTATCATTTTTATTTGACTTCTCAAGGGTGAGAAATGTCTATGAGAACAATCCAAACAATAGTTCCTTAGCCTTGTTGACTTATTAAAATCACACTAAAAATACAAAAAACTACCTCAATCCAACTTGGCACTATTTTTCTACGTAGGCCATGCATATTGTAATATACCTTGAGCGAAGAGTACTACCTAAAACTAATTTGGCACTACTTAGTTCATACCTAGAGCAAAATAATTCCTGGCCTATTAAAATGCAAATATTGCCCTTTTATCGTAGAGCCTGTCGTGACATTATCAGTACGCAATCGCTGAAACAATGGCACAAAAATTTATAGGTCTGTGGCCCATCTAGATCAAATACCACTATAACTAAATTTGACGACTTTAAATACAATGCGCTAATCAAAATTTAATTGATTTACAACGTCTGCGTATTAATTAGCCTAATTATTATTAGGCTATCAATTATAATATTTACACATCCATACAGACGACAAGATATACCGGTGACATCTTGAGTGTCAATGTTGCTTCTAGGACCCTACAAAACAACGTTATCTGTACTACGAAGACTGAGGGTCTAATATCCCGTGTTTAATCACATTATCTGGTTTAAAAGGTTGCATGTAATTCATACTTAGGTTTTTTGAGTGTTTGTTTTTGCCAAAAATGCTAATAAGATATCACATCAAAGGAATCCTATTTAAGGAGATTAAATTTTTTATCAACAAGTCGTCTGCGTTAGTCCGAGATTATGCAATACGCATGCGCGTATAGCTATTATGAGCGTAATATTGTTTTCGGCTATTAAAGAGGCGGTTTATGACATCAGAATTACGACATCTTTACCACTGATGAATAATTAGTAACAAAATAACTCTCAGTCATCCACACTTTTAAGAATACAAACTTTTACAAGATTTCCAAACCGCTGGAATTCGCGTTAACCTTTTTGTTGATTCTGACCTTTTGGTCTTTGGAATGCCACACAGGTCCTATTTCAACCGAACAAATTCCATGGCATTCTTGATCAATAAAGAAAGCGTTGCTAGCGCTTAATAAAACTCTTAATTAAAATTATCAGCATACTTTAACAAAAATAAAGTTGAAAAACATATCTCAACATTCGTTACAAAGATGGTTAATTTTGGCTTAACTATCTTAAATCTTCCAAAATCTTTAAAATTAAATTGAAACGAGGATTATAGAGGGCGTTAGCTGCACGTATCCTCACCGCTGGGTATAATCAAATCTATTTTAATATAAATGTAGCCAAAACAACCGTCCAATTAAAATACAAAAAAATGTATTCAAAATGGTAAATTTCTTACATACCGCTTTCTTCACGACAATACCTCGCAAGTTTGATTTATATTAGCTAGACAATGTTTAATGCATACCTACGAAAGACCGGTAGTGCCATTTCAACTTCATGATTCCCGATTTCATCTTCAAGAATTCACATTTTTAACTTCGTGAATTCACGTTTTCAACATACGGAATTCACGAATTCACGATTTCAGCTTCATGAATTCACTATATCAACTTCATGAATTCACGATTTCAGCTTCATGAAGTTGAAATCGTGAATTCGAGAAGCTGAATTCCTGAAGTTGACTTCGTGAAGTTGAACTCGTGAAGTTGAAATCGTGAATTCGTGAAGTTGAAATCGCGAATTCGTGAATTCCGTATGTTGAAAATGTGAATTAATGAAGATGAAATCGGGAATTCGTGAAGTTGAAATGGCCCTACCGGTCTTTCGTACACTCCAGACTGTTATACATAAAAATCTCTTGATATCTACGTGATATCAGAAAACACAATGTTAAGTAATTAAAATGTATGAGATTTTTTCCTCTTTTATGTTGGACAGGAATGATACGATATATACCCTCTTATCACTTGTAACAACGTTAATTACTAGGATAAATCCTGATTATATCAATATAAATTATCCATAAGAAAACTATAAATTGTTCCAGGCGTTTGTTAGAACAAACGATAAAAAGATGTTGGGAGTACATCTATTCTGGCTATTAGAATGTTGAACTCACCAATTAAAAACCCCAAACAGGTAAATATGTGATTGAAAGAATAAATCTTCTATGAACTTGTAGTTCCGATATTCCGTTTAGCAAGAACTTGTATCAAAACTGGAAACAATGTTTTACATGAACTGTCTTATTCTCGTACCCAGAGGCTACTAGGATTATCGATACTAGCTACTTAGATCGAGAATCTTGACAACCTCGGGGTACGAGAATGGTACAATCTAAACTCAGACAGACTAAGCTATGAGCATGTAACTTCAGAACTTAAGATGCGTGAGAAGTGGCACAAGACACCTGACCATTATGTATAACGCTGAGATTGAACAAACTATCAATGAGTAAATACGAGATTTCAGCTTTGCTAAAACTTACGCAAGAATTATGTCTAAACTTGAAATACATGTAACATAATACAGCTCAACTCGCAGAAGACAAGGACAAACTATAGATACGCAAGTCCATGAAAATAAGTTCATTACATGTAATTGAATCGTTCATTACTTTCGCTTATTTCTTCAGACTTGGAAACTGCAAAGAAGAGTGCTGCGGTCATGTTAATTGTTGTGGGAGGGTCATTGCTACTGAAGATTGAATAAGGATGAATTGGCGTAGATGTCTACATTGTGGATTTTTCCAAGAGTGTATCATAATTGAAGTTGAAGTTGTGGTGTCAGTTATTGAAAGACGGTTTAAGTTGACTATTGCGTGGAAAGTAATTTTTAATTGAACAATGCATGAGACTTGTGGTGGTTATTGTTTAAAGGTGGTTGTTGTTGAAATGTTCCAATTGTTTGTATTTGTTCGTTTGAGGTGGATGCTGTTGGAATGTTGCTGTTGTTTACGTAGTGGAGGTAGTCAAAGGAGGAAGGCTACTATAGTAATTGGTACTTCATTGACACTGACAGTTATAGAATGAATCAATATCAATGTACATGTATATTATTGTTCCAATGTACATGCCATATCTATACATTATATAGTTTATTTTATACATCCCTACAATGTAATATTGTTATAAGGATGCTTCATACACCATGTAACCAATATTATAACAATAATTATCATACTAATTGGCTTGTTACAGTAATGATGGTCTAATATTTGTATAGATTAGTATCCATCTAATGACCACAACTGTTGTACATTATATATGTAGGATTATACAGTAATATCTCGATATCCACACATGATACTTTGACTATAAATATCATAGAAATCTAGCTAAACGGACCTTTCAATGTCATTACCACTCAGCATACAGTATAATCTATACAGAGCGACCCTCTACACATTCTAGTATCCAGAGTCTAGTAGGATTCTGAAGTACTGAGAATCCTACTAGACTCTTGGAACGAGAATGCCCTCTACAGAACAAATCCTCTGCACAACAACAGCTCTTGATATTTCCCTACTTGTGATTCCAGTGGTATTTAAGCAACGGGCTCTAAACAGCAACACGTTTAAGTATCTCCCAGTGGGTGTTGTTTAAAAGATGTTGTACTGTACAATATCGAGACAACTGTGGTAATACCCAAATGTTCATTTTTAATATTTATAGTCCTTATAGCTTGATTCGAGAAGAAGCGTTTTGGTGGTTCTAATAGAAGAACTTTCCATGAATAGCCGAGGTTTACGGTTAAATTAAGTATAAAAATATTGTATAGCAAATGATTATATTCGTGGACAAAATATATTGTTATTCAAATAAAAAGATCTGTATGGAAATGTTTCATTTGTCTATTCAGACCACTGGCTCTGGAGTCCTTATATTCAATAAAATATTCATACTTATGATTAAAAATAACATTATTGAAGAAATTATGAAAACTAGAAGGATCCATTTTAACCGTTCATCGCTTGTGAGGATACATTCTGAAAGGGTATGTAACTCTATTGTCTTACTCATTTTCTCAACAAGACAATCATAGTTGTTTCCCCTGATTCAATAATTAAATACCTGTTTACTTTCTAAATACTCGTGTATGTTTGTAAGTAAATTATAAATGTATGACAAAGCCATCGATTTGTACGGAGCCCCTAAAGTGACATTTTGAAATACTTTTTTATTTTCACAACTAGTTCGTTTAAACGTAATATTATTTCGTTAAATCCAAAAAATATTTAGAATAAACGAAATAATATGTTGTAAAAACGAAATAATATTTCGTAAAACGAAATAATATTACGTTTAAATGAAATAGTTGTGAAAATAATAAAGTATTTCAAAATGTCACTTTAGGGGCTCCGTAGATTTGGATGTTCACAATAGTGGAACTTTACTGTACTGATATAGATTAGACATTGGCATCATAGATTGATCAAGCAGTTGTAACTAAAATAGCCACTTTAGTTTTCTCAACCACTCATTGATTGACACTGGTGTAAGTTAGTCAGAACACTGTAGCAGTCATGACCAATCTAAGTACAGGAACATATATATACAAACAATTAAAGAACCATTTACTGTAATGTATTTAATTCCATAAAATTATCAACGACAAAAAACTAAAATACTATCATAGTCAAAACACAATTCTTCATGATAGGGAATCAACAAGCTAAGATCAGTAATAGAGATCAAAGATCAAGTAACTAAGTAGTAAAAGGAAAACTACAATAAACAGGATAATGTTGATTAAAGATTGATAATAACAGACTTTCATATAAGAATAATAATTGGTAGGTTGGTTCAAAACTACATAATGTATTATACAACCTTTTTCATTCACAAGAGATAATTCAACTAGTTGAGGTGCTGGGCCATTGAAATGCTGAAATTGCATATAAAGACATACAGATAAAATATCACAGATTAATAGTCATGTAAAATAACAACACAGAATAACAGAATTGTAAAAGTATAAAAACGTAGACATAATTCATAGTGAGGTATAAATGTTGCACCCCTGATTGAATAACTGCAAACTTAAAAAAAAATACTCTAAACTGGTATAACATAGTGGCCTCAAGCATGTATTTTATAACTGGAATATGGAGACAGTATAAGTTGTACAGTCAATTAAAACATACATATACATTTTAGTGTGAAAACAAAGCATTGATCTGTAAGCTTAAACATGTAGAACACTTGTTGGTTTGGGAGACCGTTAATGAATTGATACCTGTCATCGAAATAGGTATCAATATTTAAGTACATAAAATAAAATATTGTCATTTCATATAAACTTAAAAAACACAATTTCAACACAAAATTGATAATTCTGGGGTACTTTCCAATAAAAATCTACCAAATTAAATTGCTTTAATACAAAATATTTAATTGGTCTTAACAACAAATGTCGATGGATTTCATAAGGGAAATTTCATCGCCAACTTTCTGTCAAAACATTCTTGTAACCCCCTTAATATGTTTTCACAGTGAGAGAGAGTGTTTAAGTGAGAGGCTCAGTAGAGCATGGGTTAAAACAGTAGACTGAGCATTATCAGTATAGTAAGCTGTTAATTTTAATATGTTATAAAAGATTGGAAAATTTAATTTCATTTATTAAAAGCCACTATACAATCATGAAAGTTTTATTCAAAATATAACAAATTGTTTTTATGTTACGGCTACCTTACACTGATCATTCCCAAGTTCTCTCATGTTTTAACTCTGATGGCCAGCTATTGGACAAAAGATTAATGAATTCAACTGAGCAAGATAAAATCATATATTTTTGTTCCTTTTGCCCCTCTATACCCCGGTGTGGTCATAGTGTAATCTAATAGATGATTGGTCAAGAAAAAATTTAAAAGTCAATAATTTCTTAACATGAAAAAAAAGATTATGATAATATTGTATAATCTAAGAAATACAACTCATTTATATGGTTTTCAATTACATTCAATAGTTATCTTTCCTCATTAAATGTTGCATCTACGTTAAAGCATGTATGTTGTATTTTTACCAGTCAATAATTGTAAAGACTAGGTCTCCAATACTAATTCCTGCAAGCAATTATCAATTCACAATTCGTAGCCTTAACTCCACAAGCGGGTATTTTGATTTTTTTCATTTTGATTGGCATAAACAGTATTTGATTGTCGAGCTGAATTTATGACCAAAACTAGATATGTGTTTGTGGAATGCTTATTTACACCTCTCATGAAACTGCAACAGATAAGCATTCTATAAAGCTTGTTACAAGGAATCCTTCAATACCAAAAAACTCAATTTCACCAAAAATCTATCATTGGCAGCCACAGTACTTTCTTCCGTTAGACTCCATACGTACCGTGGGCAATTTGACTGGCAAAATTTCATTTTCATAAATATGCATGAGGCAGGGGAGACCAATCTTCTTCCAATGAAATCACATGGTACATTTAAATACTTTTCAATAACAGAAAGGTCATATTGGGTTTTTCTTACTTTAAATAGGAACCAACGCACATGTTTATTTTCAAAAAATGGTTGCGTAATTTCATTGGCTAGATTTTGGCAGTGGTTTTCTTGCGGAACCAATGAAACTGCCTCATTAATTATTCATGATTACAAGATTTTCCTTACCAAATGGCCCACAGTACATAACACAGCATAGCGGAGTAATGTATAGTGGGACTAACGATGCAAAAATCAAGTTAAACAGTTAAGAAATGAAGGTAACAAATTGCCTGATCTGTGTCTGATCTGATTACATATGTTATCACAAACACTGTAAGAATGTTGTCCAGAAAGAAACAAGAATTATAGAAATATTCCTATATATATATGCTTCAAAAACTTAATTTTAGCTGACTAGCAGCTTGGCCTGAAAGATCCCAAGCCCTGTTGAGAAATGGTGAGGGTGTCCATAACTGTTAAAGTCTCCAGTAAAAGAAGATCTTCTAAGAAAATACTACCAGCATCACAATGTCATTTTTGTGTCAATGAGAAAGATTTTGAAAAAACTGTTTAGTAGATGTTATACTATAGTCAGATCAATTCAGCTTTCAGCTTCATCTGTAGTGACAACTTCTCCATGTTTTACAGTGAAAAAACAGTTTGGATGTAAACCTTTCTCTGCAAGAATTTCAGCGAGTTTGTGTTTAGGTTCCATATAATGCTGAAATAAATAGAGAATAACTAAATATCAACTACAGGGTGTTTTTACTATATATTAGATATAGTACACAATATACAAATTATTAACTCAAGATCTTCTTATAACATCATCTATAGTTATAGAAAATCACAATCATCAAAAACAAGACAGGTTAGCAAAACACTAGCCTATTAAACTATGTTTTAAAAAAGAACTTCTTCAGACTATTTTGGGGGGTTGGATTAATTAGTTGACAGTCTACCTACTCTTTATTCCTAAAGAGAATAAATCTATGGATTTTTTAGCTGTTCACAAGTTTCTAGGAGCATACTTCTGTCAGTGACTGACGACTGTCCAACATAATTCAAAATTAGTGTAAGGAGAGAGAATGGCCATAAAAATTAGTTCATGACCAAGCTCCACTGAGTAAATCTCTGTTTTGTTAAAAATATGATTTAACGATGATAAATGATATTGACCAAGCATGTCAACATAAGACATAAACTGTGCAAATTTTAAAACAGAAGTCACTAACTGTGTGATAAATAATTTGTTACCTCTGAAGTAAGTCTAAAAGTACCCCAATGTATACCAACAGATTTTTGTGCCTTTAATTCTTCATGTAACATAACTGCTTCTTCTGGATTTACATGTTGAGGTTTCATAAACCATCTAGAAAATACAGTAAAATAAGAAATCATCCCATTCAGATGGCACAAGCCAGATTCGACATTAAACATGCAATATATATCATGTACACATAATGTCTAACAGTTCTATGGTGGATTGGGATGATGTTCTCCAACTTGGGAAATGTTTTACAATGTATTTGATATTCTATTGTGTTTAAGGCTATGTAAACATAATTTTAGTCATTTTACAAGGGCTAGCTCACCTGACCTAGTTATCCTGGACCTTTGTCTACAACCAGTACTCACTTATCCTTCCACATGGCTAACAACTTTTCCATATGCTTTGTTAATGAAAGAAACGTTGTTAGTGTTTTCATGGGAAGCCTGTACCAGCCTGTGCGAAGTTTAACTAGGGACCTCTTCAGGACACAGGTTGGAAACCCGGCACAAAGCATACTGCACCAAGAACTGGGGTTAACATTTTTCTACAGTGATATTTTGTAAATTAAACAATGATGGGGTGTTAGAAGAAATAACTAGGTTCATTACAAAGTGATTTAGTTTGATCAAAATTTTATAATTATACTGCTGTCTATTTCTCATGTAATAAGGTAAGGTGGGAGAAAGCTAGCACCAAGCTCTCATTGAAGTTCTATTTGTAAGAACTGCAGTTGTTATTTTGAAGCCTCTAGCACTGGTCATCACTGATACACTGACTCAGACTAGAATTTTTTAAGTCTCTCAAAAAAAACAAGAACCAAAATTGATACATGACATAAATGGTTTGGCCCCTAACTATGGGACACACACTTATTACAATAAATACATTACCTGGGTTCATAAGCACCTATAGGTATTGCAGCCAATGAGAAAGGACCATATTTATTACCAATCTGTTTAAAAGCAAAACAATAACCAGTGTCCCCAGCAAAGAAAAAACTTTGTTTTGGTCCTTTAACAACCCAGCTACACCATAAAGCCTGTAAATAACAACTAGCTACATCATTATAGTATATTCATATAGACTAGGTAAACTTTATTAATAAACCATAAAGGATATTTAAAAACATTTGCAAATTTAATACATGTTTAGTTTAAAGACTTCTGGCTATTTCAAGCATAAATTCAGTAAATTCATACTTAAATTTTAAGATTGATAGCTGTAAAAATTATGTAAGGTAAAGTGACAACTTTTTGTCATTGACAAACTTAGGGCTTGGTACCGTAAATATTTTTTACTAGTTGTCTTTGGCAAAACAAAATCAAGTTAAAGGAACTCATTCACAGATTTTAACTCAAATATCAACTTTTTCTAAAACTACCAAAATTGTATGAAAATATTTTTGGAAGCAGGAACGTAGTGTTTTGATAATGACAATTTTAGTGCAAATTGGCATACAACTACAAAAATCGGCGTTTCATGTAGTAAATATCTACCCCGTATGTCACCGTATAGACAGTTTCAGTGCATTTTTGTGACTTATATTGTATATTTCTTGCAGCATATAGGTCAGTTTGTCTTAAAATAATAAAAATAAATTTTTGGACACAATTACAGACACTAAATGGTATTTTGAAATTATAGAAAAAGTAAACCAAATCAGTGAACTAGTACCTTTAAAATTGCTAAAACATCTATGGGTTTGAAGAATTTATTTGTCATATTAAGTTGTACACCCCCCAAATTATTTCAAAGTTAAACCCCATGTTATCCCATTGTACTCTCTAAGTTTTAGGTTCTCTCCCCATAGTATTACCTTATTTGTATCAGTAGCTGTCCTTTTACACCAATGTTGAGCAGGAGTTGACACAAATTTAAAAGATTTTCCATCCTTCATGAATTCATGTTCTTGCCACCAAGTAAGCTCCACAACATTTTTACACCCACTATCATTCATCCATGAAGCTTGACCTTGAGCTACGTACCAGCGTAACTTCTCTCCAAACTTACGATTTAATTTCACAACTGATTCATGGTCCAGATGATCATAATGATTATGACTTATCACAACAGCGTCTAAATTTGGCAAGTCTTCTATATCACATGGAGGGTTACGATATCTTTTGGGGCCAAGGATCCCTAAAGGGCCACATCGTTGTCCCCAGATAGGGTCTGTTAATACAGAAATACCGTCAAATTGTACTAATACAGAAGCATGTCCAACCCACATAAGTTGGACCTTGTCTTCAGGTGGATTATTCAGTTTTTCTATATTTGGTGGGCTAATTATAGGCAATGTCTTGTCCAGTTCCTGGAACAGATTGAAACATGCAGTATTATAGCCTGACATGAAACTAAAGAAAGGTATGAGCAATGATCCAGTGGTAGGATGCACTGAGGGATCAATAGATCCAAAGTTCAAGCACCACTGGGGGAACTGCAAATTTCCTTGAGCATGAAATTTATGTACATTTTTTTCACTCCAACCAGGTGTTATTACTGAATTATTACTGAAAGAGTCTCTGCTTTAAGGTGATTTCAATGATAGGGATTTCATACCAGAATTAATAAGTTGTATAAACATGTACCTGGACGCAGACTTTAAACCACTAGTTAACATTCACTTTTAAAGATATATGTTATCAAAAAACGTAGAATAATGTAACATTAAAAATGTGAACCCAACATCTGTTTAAGTCATTCGCTATATTGATAGTCTTAATGGAAAAAAAACCAAACAGATTATTATTGATCAACAACTTATCACTATTCGGCATGTAATGTATACATGTATAATATCTGATTTTATAAATGGAAAGTTAAACAGATTATATAAAACAAGTACCTCTTTGTTTCCCCATGGTATTTCACTGTTGTCTTTGGATCTCAACATTTTAAATAAGTCTTTACCAGTAGCCTCATAGAAGGTATCAAATGGATTTTTATATCTACCATTTACAACTAATGGTTTCACCATACCATTCTCTGAACTATCTACTTCTATTGTCTCTGGTGTACTCTGTTTACCACCCATGATGATTAATTCTTGTAATACCTTCAGATAAAACTAAAAGATAAAATATACATGAAAACAAAATACATTTAGGACTGGAAAAAATATGTCTATGTTGGGCAGCATGCTATTTCTCAATTTTACTCGACTGTCAGTGGCGCATATATTAATACGCACTGATTCTAATACTCAGATATATTTCTTTTTGTATTATATTTTTACTGATAGTGAGTAGAGAAATACTGTAGTATTTAAATCAGCAGGGTTATTGAGTCATTGGTAGCACCAGGGAATTCTATGTCTCTGGTGTAAATAGATAGAAAAAAAGTAAAACCCATTCATTGTATTTCTGTACTCCCAATCTTGTAACTTAATGCACACAAAGCATGCCAGATTTTTTTTTGACAAATATATATATTCCTATAAATATCATTATTCATGATAAAAAAAGGCTTTGCTCGGGCAATTTTAAGTTGGGCGAACGCCAATCTGATTAAAACCGATCTAAAATTTTCCGCTTGCATACTCGCTAATTTAGATCTGGCCTTTTCCAAACGAAGGTCACGTTCAGGCGACCTTTTCTCATCACAATATTCATGACGAAATTGTTATGATACGTAACTTGTTTACATCGTCTACGTCACTCAATTTGAAATGAGCCGCCAATCGCCGACTGTGAATATTACCGCGGTTAAATTAGCAAGCAAAACTTGGTCTAAAAATAGAAATAACGTAATCAAAAAGTGATTAATAGTGTTTATGTCTAGATGAAAGCTACGCATTCATTGGTCGACACAAAGTTCATCTCGACGTGACCCTGCATTGAGAAAGTAGAGATCCTGTACGACAACGCTCTACAGGATATCTGTTTACAGAGATTGGGCGTACGCCGGGTCCACCCCCTGGATTCGCCAAAGTAACAAGCTGGGGAACTCCTATGTAAGTACATGTATGAAGTGATTTGTTGTGAATCCAGAATGGACTCCGAAGAAAAAATTCTGATGAGGTGCTATAAATGTCTTTAGCTGAAGTTAACATTTGATCAAATGATATTTTTAGATTAAGTATATGTAACTTGTAAGTAATATTTATCAATGCCCTTGTTTACAGTGTTCTCCATAGGCGGATCTAGCTAGGGGTCAGGTGGTCCAGACCCCCCCCCTAGAATTTCCAAAATGTACCTGTCCATTAGTGCATTTCTTGACTGTAAGTCATTTTAAGTAGCAGGAAGCAATTTTCCCAGTGCTTAAAATAGATTTAATGGCTATGTATTCTTTTATAATTAATATGTTGCATTATTCTGCAAAATGTGAATAATGTGGTTGTGGTTCGAAAGTTTGGACCCCCCCCTAGAAAAAAAACCTGGATCTGCCCAACGGAAACCTGTTCTCATAAGGGACCGGCTGCCCACCTCAACAGCCACCCTAAACAACCGGTTAGAAAGACCAAAAGACATGTAAAAATTGGCATTAAATAAATACATTAAGAAATTCCCCCTGGTCTGCCCTAGGTAGAGAGTCTATTACATTTCTATTAAAGCCTTTTTCAACAAAATCTTACTGAGAACAATGTATTAAAATATAAGCTAAATAATGCATGAGACTCCAAAAAAGGTGCAACAGTCTACAAGGTAAACTGGCTAAAATCAATAATTTCAGTTACCTGTGTTGTTGATGAAGCATCTATTCTATAACAATTAGTCTGAATTACCTACCCCTTACCACTAATGTTATTGGTCAGGCAAACTGTAATAATGGCCGTCCCCTCAGTTATTATTCAGGTGTCCGTTTTCCTAATCTTGCAAGATCATTAGCTGACGATAGTAACTTTTATAGGAGTTTGTCATTATGTAGGTCATTTTATTTCATTTTTTTCTGATTGCACATATATTTAGCAAATGATTAACAATAAAAACATGTCTTGAAGTGAACACAATTCTAACGGGGATTAGTCTCGTTAGAATTTCGGATACTTTATTTAGCATAAATATAACCGAACAACTAAAATAAGGTATCCACTGTAATTCTTCAACTTCTTGTACAATGATCCTTTGTAGGCTGTGTAGTGAGAAATGCTCATTTGAAAGCATAATTATCCAATACCTAATTCAGTACATAGGGCGCGGCCATTATCACACTTTGCCTGTCGTACTTTTACCTGTCAAAGAACGACTGGGAACCACACCACATATTAATATGATACAGAATGTTGACCAAGGCCCTGTGCCGTGGTGCTGCAACAAAAATATAGCCAGTGGCAGTAAAACAGTCTTACCTTAATTAGTCGAGTATTTCAGATCTAATATTGTAAGAATCATGTGATAACTTTATTCAACGAAATCCATACAATTCATAAGTTTAAACATTATGACATTTGTAAATATACACAAATTTATCAATGAAAACCTGAAAAGCTGACATGTACTAGATTGTGACCTACATATATTGACACATTCGGATTACTTCGTTTACCGCCGGCCGAAATACTATGAGATAATCAAAGTACTGAATACACTGATAAGATGTCAAACTCCCCGCAGCGGTGATTTCCCTTTATTAAATCAAGTAGCAAAGCGTGACGTAAGCACTACATGAGTTTGATACGATGTATTGTTCGTAAAGTTTGACCCCGATCTGTCCTTTCACATTTGCATCTGATTATTATCTACACGTATCCCGAAGAAAAACATACTACGCCTATTCTACACTTCGGCAGCGATTGTAAAATTATAGAAGTATGTTTAAATGTGTTAAATTTCAACACATAATCCTCACGGCCACGGTGTAATCGAGCATTAATACTACATTTTTATTCAATGTAATGAATATTCTTGCATAAAGGTCAGGTCGGGGTCAAACTTTACGCACAATATACATTATGATGACTTATATGAATCAAAGCGCTGATAGCGCTGCCTGGACATGGGTTTACGAGATTGTCTCATAGATTAGAAAATGACAAGTAACTTTGTACCAAGCATTTTTTATCACAACAAACGTATTACATTAGTTCGATAAAACAGAGAAGTATGCATGCTCATATGTAGATATGGGATTGATTCCAAGTTGTTACATGCCACCTAAGTTTCATGAACATTTTAATATAATGTTAGTTTTCAGTGAAGTTGATGCTTCATGATTCATGGTAAGCTAGTACTAAAGATAAGTATGTATACAGAAAAACTAGTAATGCGTGACCTTCCAATAAAATTTGACTTAATTCTTAAAATAAATAATGACTCATTTCAACTCAAGTTGAAAACCATGAAGTTATGTGATCTTTCTTTCAGAATTATTATCAGCCACTTCTGTTGGCTTTGTTTCAGTAATTAATCGGTACATACATTAACCAACTGATATTTTACTGATGTACACGTTGCTATGAACCTGATAGTGGTTGCTATGGATGGTGGAGTAGATGCATTAGTGCGGGCTAATATTTGTAAAGTTATACAAAATAGAAAATATGATTTGCTATTCTATTACATGTAATATAGTTTGCTGTTCTATGCAACACTATATTGTTCTATAATATACCAAACAATATGTCTATAATGAATTATGATATGCTTTGCTTTATGCTGTGCTATGCTTTACAATGCTATGCTATGCTGTTCTACGCTATGCTATACTATGCTTTGCTATGCTATACTATGCAATAGTGACCGACTTTCTTTGACCAGCTTTGCGTGTAAATAATGATAGAAGATTTGGTGTGTTGTATAGTTTCACGTGATATTTATAGCCATTTTGTACCTGCTGTTTGTCGTTTACCCATCATGGTCATTGTTGTTATTATAGTTATTGTGTCTGTTGTTTATGATAAAGATGGTGATAATAAATTAGACATGTGTGCTTCTATATGTTTACAGTGGCTCTTGTTGTACTTTTAATTTATTGTCTGATTTATGACAGTGAAGTTTACTTTAAGTATTTGTTACTGTTGTAAATAAAATACTGATTGAAGTTTTATGCCATCAGACACATAGCCCGGCTTTCAGTGCTTGGATCAAACCTGTAGCAGAAAGATGATACTTGTAACCGATCCATTTAGATAACAATGCATGACATCGTTGCCTGCAAATTCTAGGTCATTTGAACACGAATGTGTATCCATAAATATTTTGAGGCACAAAATAGAGTGACGCAAAGTGGATGGAAATATAAAAAACAAGAAATATAGGTTTAATATTTTTATTTCCTTTAGTCAAAACAACTTTCTTAAACGAGTAAAGAAAGCTAATATTTTTATAAAATCTAAGATCACAAAAACATACAAACACAATATGACTTAATTAATGACATGGATAGTATTGCATGATTACCTCTTTAATTCAATGATTCATTAATACTGAATGAACATAAAGGGACATCGAAGAGATGAAGTCTAAAATGATGACCTATTTGCAATGTTTTGCTTTCACCCCTCAATGAACAATGTATAATGTACTACATGTTTAGTTCCATCTACGATAACTTTAGACAAATCTAAACGTAATTCTATGGTTACAATACCTTGTGTTAACCTAAACCAACTATATAAAGGCATGTTGTCTTTATTATAACAATTAATGAACCATCCACATGGGTCCAAGGTTTAACGTACTTGCATATTCTTTATATTAAGTACATATCGATTACCATTTTCAGATTACTTTGGCAGCAACACATCAATAGGTACCTAAAACAAAAGTAGAAACTCCTGGCAATTTCCAAAGAATCTTATTTATCAAAAGTTACTTACTCTCCCCCCCCCCCCCTGGGTTGGATTTGCGATTCTTACAAAATATTTTCTAATTTCTGATCTAAAAATAACTACTTTACTTCTTTACTAAAAAAGGACATGTATGTAGATGGATTCAATGACATTAAAAATCGGAATTCTAAATTACCCAATGTTTGCGTGAAACAAAATGTTTAATACTTTTTGATGGTCTTCCACGACATAATAATCATTCATGGAAGGACTTAACTATAGTATGATATCAAATATACAATTGATTTACATGGTGATATGTGATTATCTATATATAGATATAAAAGTTATTTATAAAAATGATGTAATTATCTCTAAATAGTTCTATTTACAAATTCTAAAAATAGATATGGATTCTATATTGCAGGCAAAACAATTTTCCCCCTAAAAGCACAATCTTACATAATTTCAATATGCTATTTATAAAGATAATGAACACACATGTATTACAAGCTAAAATTAATTCTGTGCTTGTTCTGTGGCACACATCAAAAACAAAAAATTAGCAAACTAATTGGTCACAATCTAACTGAAAACAGCTCATTGTGTTATAAATTACTTAATTTGTGGTGCTTTTCACAAAAATTCTTACGAATTGGTTAGCCAAAAACGAGCGTTTAATCAACGTTTCTTGCTCGTTTTTGGCTAACCAATTCTAAATATTACACAAATTGTGTAGACTTGTATATACCTATCATCATAGTATGCTTATTGTAATGGTCAGTAATGCCACGCCCCCATGCTATCTAGCTAACCAATGAAATATCTTGATGCATGCATGTTGTAGTATAGTATGAATGTTCTGAGTATTATAGTCATCTTACTGTTAGAGTTCTAGAATAAAGGTTATACTATTAAACATCCCTTTTGGGTCTGTTATTATATACAATCCCTATTCAGGGTCGGATAAGTTCTAAGAACATTACAGTGGCGACGAGGATAAACTTAATCAGTGATTTATCAGTTTGACAATTTCCAAGGGGAATCTGACAATTATTCAAGAAGTTAAACATTTATCTGGATTAAATTTAATTATTAAGTATGGTTAGTTTAACTCCGTTTCCAAAATTTGATGTGTACTCAGAAGAAAACTCACTAGGAGTCAGGTGGAACAAATATGTGTCAAAATTAGAGAATTTATTTGTTGGACTTAACATTGATGCTAGAAAAAGGAAAAAAGCATTATTGTTGCATTATGCGGGAGATGAAGTTTTTGATATTTATCAAACATTGAACCTAGAGGATGATGACTCAAATTATGATGATGTCAAGGACGCTTTAACACGGTACTTCAATCCAAGGAAAAATAAAGAATTTGAAAGGTACGAGTTTAGAAACTTAAATCAACAACCCAATGAATCAATAGATCAGTTTGCGACACGACTTCGCCAGAAAGCAAATAATTGTGAATTTTTAGACAAAGAAGGAGAGATCAAAAGCCAAATTATTCAAGGCTGTACATCCAAAGCTCTCAGAATGAAATGTCTCCAGGAAGACAAGCAACTTAATGATTTGTTAACTTTAGCTCGAACGATGGAGATCTCTGAAAAGCAAGCCAGCATTATGGAAAATCATGACTCGCCCCAAGTTGATAGGATAAAACCAAAATCAAGAAATCAGAAATCTAGGTCACATAAGCCAGTACAGATGTCAGCAACCAACAGATCATGCAGAAATTGTGGAAAGAACTACCCACATCAAGACAAATGTCCAGCTTTAGGAGCAACATGCAACTACTGCCATAAGAAGAATCACTTTATTGCAGTTTGTCGGAAAAGAAACCGTGCAAACAAATACCAGGGTCAACGGGTAAATGAAATAGAGGAAAGTGACAGTGAATCTAGTGAAAATGATCAATATTCAGAAAATGCAATTACCTTTGGAATGTCGGAAATAATAAAATCTGTGGGAGATAAAGTGCCAAAAGTAACAGTATCTATTAATGGCGTATATTCAAAAGTTCTTGTGGACACTGGAAGTTCAATTAACATAATCAGTGAATCTTTAATTAAGAAAATGATTCCAGAACCTAAAGCAAGCAAGTCACCAATCAAGGCATATGCGTTTGGACAGAAGAAACCCTTAACCATGAAATGTAAGTACACCTTACCTGTAGAATCGAAATCAAAAATTATCATTGCTGATTTTCATGTCGTTGCCGGAGCATCGGAAACATTATTAAGCTATAAAACTGCAGTGGATCTAGGCATCGTTCCTGTTATCAACTCTGTGCAACCTGACAAATACAAGCAATTGTCTGAGAAGTACAAATCAGTATTCACGGGTCTCGGTAAACTCAAAGACTGTCAAGTAAAATTCCACATTGACGAATCCGTTATACCTACAGCGCAACAGCCGAGAAGAATACCGTTTCATCTAAGAGATCAGGTCAATCAGGAATTAAAGCGACTCGAACAACTCGATGTAATAGAAAAAGTCGAAGGTCCGACACCATGGGTCTCAAACATGGTCATAGCTCCGAAACCCAAAACAGAGAATGAAATCAGGATATGTGTTGATATGAGAAAAGCCAATCAAGCGCTCAAGCCAGAACATTATGTAACACCAACTATTGATGATATCATACATGAGTTAAATGGATCAACTGTATTTTCGAAAGTAGATTTGTATAAAGGCTACCATCAATTAGAACTGCACGAAAAATCGAGGAATATCACGGCCTTTAACGGTCCAGACTCTCTGTGGAGGTATAAACGTTTAAACATGGGTGTCAGTGTAGCCCCATCCATTTTCCAAAGGGAAATAAGACAAATCGTACAAGGACTTAAAATGACATTAAATGTAAGTGATGATATCATAGTGCACGGCAAATCTCGTGAAGAGCATGACGAAAATCTCGAAAATCTACTGAAAACACTTCAGGAAAAACATCTTACAGTGAATGAAGCTAAATGTGAGTTTGGAAAAAGTAAGCTCACGTTTTACGGCTATGTGTTTTCAGCTGCAGGAATATCACCGTGCCCCGATAAAATTAAGGCTATCAACAATATGGAAAAACCCCAAAATCAGTCAGAAATAAAAAGTTTTTTAGGACTTACTAACTACGTGTCACGCTTCATTGATGATTACTCTACAATAACTGAACCTCTCAGACGTCTGCTAAAGAAAAACACTCAATTTCAATGGTCAAATGAACAAGAAATCTCATTTAATCAGCTCAAAAACTCATTAGTCAGTGACCAAGTAATGACATTTTTTGACCCATCAAAACACTCAGAATTATGGGTTGATGCAAGTCCTGTGGGAGTATCTGGCATTTTAATTCAGAATAACAAAATTGTATCTTACGGAAGTAGAGCGTTAACACCAGTAGAACAACGCTACAGTCAAACAGAGAGAGAAATGCTCGCTTGTGTCTGGGGATGTGAACATTTTCATATATATCTGTACGGTAAACCATTCAGTTTAATCACGGATTGTAAACCACTGTTGTCTGTGTTTACCAACACAAAGCAAATACAGTCAGCACGTCTTGAAAGATGGCGTTTGAGGTTAATTGGATATAACTTTAAAGTGAAGCACCATCCTGGGAAATTTATGATATCAGATTACTGCTCTAGACATCCAATAAATGGTCATAGCAATGACAACATTGCCGAGGAATATGTGAAATTTATTGCTCGTTTATCAGTGCCAAACTCATTAAGCCTGTCCGACATCGCAGCAGCTTCACAGAAGGATTGTATTATCACATGTGTTATGGACGCAGTACAAAACAACACATGGACAAAGCAAACTTGTTGTAAAAATGACAGTTATAGTTTGTATCAACAGTTATCCGATGAACTTTCAGTTGTAACCGAAAATGACGGACGTATTTTATTACGCGGAACAAAACTCTGTATCCCTGAAAGTCTCCAGAGACAGATTGTCAATCTGGCTCATTTAAATGGACATCAAGGCATAAACAGATGCAAAGCATTACTACGAGAAACCTGCTGGTTCCCGTTCATGGACCGACTAGTTGAGCAAGTTTGTAAAAGCTGTATTCCATGTATGTCAGTCTCACCAAAATCAACGCCGGATCCTATCAAACCAAGTCCGTTACCAAAACAACCATGGGATGAAATTTCTATTGACTTCTGTGGTCCATTTCCGACTGGAGAATATTTTATGGTTCTCATATGTGACTATAGTAGATATCCTGTCGTTGAAAAGCTTAACTCGTTATCTGCACAAACTGTTATACCACACATTGAACGATTGATTTCACTGTTCTCAATTCCAAGTATCGTTAGAACAGACAACGGTACACCTTTCAATAGCCACTTATTTACTGATTTTGCAAAAAGTTATGGATTTACGCACCGGAAAATAACACCGCTTCACCCAATGGCAAATGGTATAGCCGAAGCTTTTATGAAACCACTAGTTAAAGCAATGAAAACTACATCAGCTTCTGGAGAAAACTTCAAATCAAATTTATCTGGATTTCTTATGAATTATAGAAGTACACCACACCCTAGCACTGGCGTGTCACCTTTTGAACTGATGTTCAACAGAAAAATGAAGACAAAACTGCCACAATATACTGTACCAAAGAATGACAAAACCATCAGAAGAAAGGATCAAGAAGCAAAGGAGAAAAACAAATTGTATGCTGATAATCGAAGAAAATCAAGACCTTGTTCGTTGAAATCAGGTGACAAAGTATTAGTGAAACAAAAGGTACACAATAAGCTAGATACACCTTTTAGTCAGACACCTGGGACAGTTATAAATCGGAAAGGTTCGATGATAACAGTTAAATATCAAGATAGAAATATTACCAGAGATGCTTCTCATTTCAAATTAGTGCCTAACCAAACAAACAACTCGCAAGATAAACAAACTCAACAAAATGCTAATAAAGAACAAATGATACGACGAAGCAAAAGACAACATCGTGTGCCAGCCCGTTACATGGATTAATCACCATAACTAAGTGTGTGAGTGCCCGCATTAAAAGACTATTCAACAGAGCTCCGAGATTATTATCTGTGAAATTTGCAGGTCACAATAAAACCTGTATCAAGTTAGAATAAATTGTTTCTTTGTATTAAAAGTGTTTCAAGCACAGGTCATAATAACACCTGTTCTGTACTAAATAAATAGTGTCAGTTTCATGCTAGATTAAATTAATGGTTTAAAGTGTTCTCAAAATTGTTTCTATCAATCTAATTTCTTCAAACCAGACGAATTTTCTGACATTTGTAGATTGTAAATCTTTACTGCCACACACGTGCATGACTTAATCTTCTTGCAAAGAAAACTTTCGGACATGAATAGAGATACTAATTGACCATTTGATAAACATTAAATCAACATTTCATGCTGATTTTGCTGATTTTGCGGTCAAACTTTCAGACTAATGAACTTAAATGTGTTATCATCAACTGTAGAAAATTGAGATTTCAGAAAACTGTGGACAGTTTAAATTAATTACTTGAACTGTTTGTAATATAAACCAGATGGTGTTTTTTTTCCAAATTGTGGGAAGGAAAACTGGACTATAAACTAGACTTATAATGATTGTAAATAAAACCGGACTATATAGACGATTGTGATAGATGATAATACATTATTACATATGAACATTGTCAATATGAACATGAATAATTTTTGTCATACATATTTTATATTATTATAATGAAATTGAGTTAATACTGTTTAAATGCACAACTTTTATTTCAGTCTTATTTTACGTCATGTTTATGCTTATGTTATTGATTCATATTTGGAAACATGGTTCCAATCCAAACATAGGAGGGATGTAATGGTCAGTAATGCCACGCCCCCATGCTATCTAGCTAACCAATGAAATATCTTGATGCATGCATGTTGTAGTATAGTATGAATGTTCTGAGTATTATAGTCATCTTACTGTTAGAGTTCTAGAATAAAGGTTATACTATTAAACATCCCTTTTGGGTCTGTTATTATATACAATCCCTATTCAGGGTCGGATAAGTTCTAAGAACATTACACTTATCATCCGTCTGACTTTGAAGTGCTAATTATATGGAACTGACTTACGAAGATTTTTTTCGTAAGAATTTTTGTGAAAAGCATCCCTGACATCCAACATCCTCCAATCTCTTTCTCAACTTTACCATAACAGACAAGGACATTGCTTTCACGTTTTAGCAAGGGACGAAGGTAGCTATTTAGCAATTTTTGATGTTTTAAAAGTTGCACGTTTTTATACCTTTGTCCTAATTAGGCACTAAAAGCTTGTACGAGAATGAGCGCTGATAGGCTGGTTAAATTATCAAAGATCTAATTTTGGAATACCGAAATAATTATGAATCAGTTCCAGTTTTACCTCATCTTGTAAACAATGAGATGGTTCAATCAGTCTGTATAGATCACAAAATAGTTAATCTAAACAGATATGGTTTAAAACATAACACTAAATCCTATAAATTACAAATAAACTAACATAATATGGTTAAAACATAACACAAATGTTTCTTATATAATACTTGTAACACAGTTAAAACGTAACAACAGGCTATAAAATCAAACGGTAAGGTAACAAAACACTCTGGTTTACTCGAGGTTAATAGATATATCTATGTGTAAAATAATTGTATAACACTATCTAAATAATATAAGCAACAACAGCAACAATAAGTATAGCTAACAACAAATCTAACACTAAAATAAATAAATCATATATAATATTAAAAACAATGCTTGTTTTTAAATACTTTGGTGTAACATTTTCAATTAAAAAGATGGACTTAAAGTTTCTCATAATCTAAGTTGGCATGCAAAATATTTACTCCGTCTATTCTAAAATTCTGTAGTAACTTGATGTCATTTCATGTTTTCATATTTATCTGGTTTTTTAGCTTAGTTAGTCAAAGACCAATAAAATTTGCTTAGATAGTCAAAGACCAATAAAGTTAGCTTAGTTTGTCAAAGACCAATAAAGTTTGCTTAGATTGTCAAAGACCAATAAAGTTAGCTTAGATAGTCAAAGATCAATAAAGTTAGCTTAGATTGTCAAAGACCAATAAAGTTAGCTTAGATTGTCAAAGACCAATAAAGTTTGCTTAGATTGTCAAAGATCAATAAAGTTAGCTTAGATAGTCAAAGACCAATAAAGTTTGCTTAGTTAGTCAAAGACCAATAAAGTTTGCTTAGATAGTCAAAGACCAATAAAGTTAGCTTAGATTTTCAAAGATCAATAAAGTTAGCTTAGATTGTCAAAGATCAATAAAGTTAGCTTAGATTGTCAAAAACCAATAAAGTTTGCTTAGATAGTCAAAGGCCAATAAAGTTTGCTTAGATAGTCAAAGACCAATAAAGTTTGCTTAGATAGTCAAAAACCAATAAAGTTAGCTTAGATAGTTAAAGACCAATAAAGGTTGCTTAGATAGTCAAAGACTGATATAGCTAGTGCAATATTTAAAAACTCCGTAAGAAAAATATAATTATAAGTGGGTTTTACAGAAGTATAAGTTTCTTTTAATTGAAAGTAGTTGTTAAAGGTTAACGAAGAAAATTTTCGACGTATTATCGTGTAAATAAATCACTAACAAAAATATTACAATACTAAGTATAAGAATTTATGACTAAATAGATCGTAAGACTATTGTTAACATCGTTCACATTTTCTTACTGGTAAAATTAATTTGTAACACCAATTAAAGAAAATTTCTAAATAAAAAAAACCTTGAACAATCTAACTTTGTATATATAAACATACATAAAGTAGAAAATATAATAAAGTGGATTAAACACAATCATGTAGAACAAAAATTTTGTATTGAAAACAAAGGTTATGGCCTAAACCATCTTACACACATTGTTGCACAACCCAACAACTAAATAATTTGTACAGAAAAAAAATACCTGCAGTAATAGCAAGGAAAATACATCAAAATATTTTTTTTAAGAAAACAAATAACAGAGCGGCCCCAAACATCGGCAAGATATGCAGAGTATTAAAGAAAAGACTTCACAATCTGTGTACAATGTATACAATCACGTGATCTCCATAATAAAAACAAAGTCATGTCAAATTCTAACAGCAGCCAAAATAAAGAAAATATTCAAATAGTTAATAATATAGATCTAACTGTTACATTTCTATGTCCCAAATTGCCCATTTAGCCTATAAATAGTAATTGTTTAATATGAGTCATTGGCACAAACTTGTTTGCCCAAGTTTGTCGTTCAATTCAATAATTGTACAAATTATATAAAAGCTGACGATCAATTTTCAGGGGACTAATTGGGAATTGTCGTGGAAAGAAAGATAGTAGGTACTTAACACGCTACTCAAATATGATGCCATTCAATTATCAGTGTCCAACGGGAAATTGACGAAGAGCATGTGCTTGTTTACCTTATAGCAACTCTTGTAGATCACGTGACTATACACCCTGACATTGCGTATTTATAAGATCAAATAAAAATATAATGCAAAATTTGCTCAATAAAGTAAAAACAATAGAAAACATAAACCTGAAAAGGAATGGTAAAGTAAAAATATTGCACTTATAGTTTTTTGCACTATTTAAACAAAGATACACTGATATGGTAGTATCCTCAACATATTTGGTTCACATGGACCTGAGATACTGTTTACATCTTAAATATCATTCACATTCAAAATCAGTTAGCCACAGTGCAGTTACCGGAGCGTGATAACGTAGTAAGCTATTAGACTGTACTTTTGCATCTGATGTAAGTTTTAATAATTGAACAGTGGAAGTCAACAACCAATTAACTAAGTTACACCTAGATCAATAAATGGTCAATATATTTAACAATAATCCACTCGCCAGAGGAACCATAATATTCACAGCATTGATTATATAAGTAAAAGTCCATTAATAATATAATACTCTATTGTAAGCTATTATGATGGAACCTTATAAAAGACCACGTACAAATTGTGCGGTGCGCGATTTTGATATGTGACTCTATGAACATCATGTCACTATTAAGTAGAATACATAAGAATTTCGTTTTATCTTACTATTTTGATACATTAGTATTTGTGGTGCCGTGACCAGGATTTGGTTTGTTTCAACACATGTCTGAAGGAAACCGAACAGAAAGATAATATTGTAATTACAACAGTCAGTTTAAAGTTAAAAAATAAAGAAGAAGCTATGACTCGCAAAAATTCGAACTTGCAAGATAATATTTACGTTATTATTTTTCATTAAAGGACAAAGAAGAAACTGTGTATTGTTTGTTGACTCATAAAATTGAAAACTTGAAGTTAAATTTTAATTTTGTTCGACCTTTAAACGAAATGTCAACATCAAAAACAGTAACAACGTCGACAAGTAGTTCTGTTACATCTTCAAAGTCTGTTACATCTTTAAAGACCAACACTGTGTCTACTGAAACTGTTGTTTCGTCAACAGAACCAAAGAAAGAAAAAGTTCAGGAAATGGTATTCAGGCGAAACCCTGACTGTTCCTGTGAAGACTGTTTATGCGGAGAATATATATTTTCTCCGATCGAGTTTGAAGAAGTGTGATCAAAAATCATTCACGACATTTTTTGGAAAAAAATATAATATCAGCGTTGACATTATATCGTCGTTATTGTTTAATGTATTTTCTAACAATTAAACCGTGACATTTTGAGTTAGTAAAATCAATTCATTGTGACTTTTAAAAGCCATAGTTTGTCATACATATTTAGTGTGTTCGTCAAAAAAAAAGGTTTTAAATTTAAATATTCTTTTCATATTCACAATTATATGCATGATGTTCGAATAAATGATGAAAAAATGTAAAGAGATATTTTTTTTAAATAAAAAAAGAATAAATACTAATGGATACTATCATTGATCGATTAAGTGACCATAGACTGGGCAGACTTGAGTGAGTCTGGAAGAGCATTCCATAGGTTAGGCGCCACATGACTGAAAACTACATTAAATTTATCTCAGACCACAGGTGGCTGTGTCAAAATAAAGTAAAAACTCTACAATAATTGAAATAATTCTACTACACAGCTGATGTTAATGATTTTAGGTATGTGAAATGATACAGTTACCAATGTCTCAGGTCGACGAGAACCAGTTTTAGTACAGTTGTACACATATGATACATGAACTTATCCACACATAATAATCAATGTTTATATTCAAAGAGGAAAACTTTACAACAATTTAATAAATATTGTACAGCAAAGTGCACATCTTGGCCACATCAAGTGCACTCTATGTGTGGATTAAGTGCACCAAAAGTGCACTTAAGTTAAACTTTAGTGTGAACTATACTGTATAACTTGACAAAAATATACAATAAAATCTTATACAGCAAAGTGCACAGCTAAGTCACATCATGTGGATTAAGTGCACTTAAAGTGCACTTAATGTAAACTTTAGTATAAATTCCATGCAGTATTTCTTAACATTAACATACAACAATTAGTAAAGTTTGTGTTGCAATACACTTTGATTAACTGAATCGTGATTCTATAAGATAAAAAAAGATATTTGTAAAAGATACAGTGCCCTCAAAAAGTCTATGGATTCACAGTAAGCCTTAAAAAAGAGACAATTAGTCATCTCAGCTAACAGAACTCCAATATCAGCTTTATATGTTTATCAACATGTGAATCAATGATTCAAACTGTGTTACATAAATATGCCTATATGATAATAAAATAAATTGTGGTATGTACGGTCAGCTTTTACTTAGCACTTTATTTCCTTAAAAACTTATGGAGGGCACTGCATGTTTCTTTAATAAAGACGCAGTTTGTTATGAAAAAAATATAATGATCCTGAAAGACATTACAAAAAGAACTTTAAAAATCACAAAAAAATTATTATCGTTATTCAATGAAATATATGTCAAAGAAAAGTTTATAAAAGAACAAAAAGAAAAAAGAAATACCTGCATATAATAATTAGGGGTGTAACGGTTAACCGATATACTGGTTAATATTGCAATACGAATTCTGATGGTTTTTAACCGGTTCGTTTTTTCCTGAACCGGTTCTTGTTGTTATGTTCCATACTGATTGTTTTTGTCAGAGTATGACATTTGAATGGTTGAATAGATGTTAAATGTGTTAGAAATATTAGATTTTTCTTTAATGTTAAACATTTCGTCAAATGTGGAAATAATTCTCGTCGAGAGTTCGTTTCAAAACATGCATTTTATAATAAAAAAATCCATTTTACAAAAGTCATTCAAATATTTAGATAAGAGATTATTTGAAATTACACATATACGTGTAACGAATGCAATGTACGTGCATTAATTCAAGCTTCACATGTCTACTAAAAACCGAAACGTATTGCAATATATTGCAATACGGGTTTTGCATATTGCAATATATTGCAATACGGTTTTTACCGTATTGTTACACCCCTAATAATAATGTTTTAACTTATGCCATTTATCTTTAGACAAGCTTATAAATACAAAATCCCATACTATAAACAATACAGCACAAAAAGGGGTAATACTTTCACTTTTGAAATTATTTCACTTAAACCCGAACACAATGTATAATTTCGAGAGTTAAACTCCCATGTAACACAGTTTAAACCTTTGCACTGTATATTTTATCAACGATTGAATTAAGTTATTCATTGTGCATTAAGTTTTTATGTTCAATCATATGGTTATATCTCAAATCATTGATATGCCATGATTTAATGAGCATATTAACAAACTATCATATTGTGTTTTTATCTTGAAAAATAGAAGATAAAATATACACAGTCATTATCATTTCCAATTCGGAAATTCCCTCGGCAATTTTCTACGAAAACGAACATACGTAGAAGGTTGCCAAGGTGCTATGAATGAAATTTTCCATGTCATTGAATACATTGAAAACCTTGATGAAGGCAATTATAGCCGAAAGCTTGGGCAAATAAACTTAAATAAAATCATTTGTAGTTAGACTACTATTTTTCAATATTTACAATACCCACCAAAAGTTTGGAGACATTTTCACTTTGTAGGCCAACTGAATAGCTTATTACTAGAATATGATAACTGTTTATTATGATGTGCTTTTAACTTTTGCTTTATTTTTCTGGTTATCATTATAATTATAACTTAGACTTCAAAAATAGCATAAAAGCATTGTTATGGAAAATAATTACAATAAACATGGTTTTGGAGGCTTTAGGATACGGATGCTGAATCTTATAAAATGTGTTGCATTCACACAATTTGTTTTCATTTTACCAAATAATACTTCAATATATTAAAAATAATGATTCTAAAAAGATAATCATCAAAATACAAGAATTATAGTAAATTTCTTTTGTCTCCAAACTTTTGGTGGGTACTGTATGTCATTGAATAGAAATTCTGACTCATGACTTTGTATAGTTCTGTATGAATGTTTATTTACAAACAATGGCCGGAAGTGGAAGAAAAGATTTATCGACAACATGACAGAAAAATATGTCATTATTTCCTGTCCGCAAGCAGGTCTATATTAAATTATTTCAAAACATCAATTACTAGGGTTCCCTACAACGCTGTTGTAAATTCGTAGGTTGTTTTTTCATGTCAAATATTACAAACCGTCTTGCAGACACTTTTAATGACAAATTGAGATTAAACAATTTCTAAGCGTTAAAAACCTAAGTAGAAGTATTCATAATAAAATTTCATTTTTTGTGTAAAAATTAATCATTAAAACAGGCAACTCTCAAAATAATACTTTCAATATACGCGTACAGACTTCAGTAAAATGAAAAAATAATATGAATATACATAACGTAGGCTACAATGTATAATATGGCTATGCGAATGATAAATTATGTGTTTATGAAAAAGAGACAAAAATACAAAAATGATTGATGAAATTGATTAATCAATTTATTGAGATCGGTTGACTAATTTTACCATGATTTGATCATACCCTCCATTTTTTGTTTGTTTAAAAGTTAATAACCCGTCCTATTTAGCTTTAAAATTGTAGCTATAGTTTCTGGAACACCCCAATCAGGATTTATTCCGGGCAAGAGATATAAGGCAAGAACTATCTCTGGAGCAGCCCAGTCAGGATAGTACTCAGATCACGTGGTTAATGAGGAATCTGCCTGACGTCATGATGTCACAGGTTGTTCCATTTCGTCATTTGAGGGTTGTCCATTTGGATATATGGTATTATATTGTGGCGGAATCTCTGTTCTATTATCTTCACCACTGTCATCACGTAATTCTGAGCGAACAGATGGTGCATTTGGAATCACGCGACCTAGTTTCTGAAATTGTCCACAGATTGAGTTGCATATATGGTTTTCAAAAAATGTTCTGATCCCGCTTTCTCCTTTGTCATATTCGCCATGGGAACCAGAACGAGAATGAATGGTCGGATTTGTTAGATTGTAATGTCCGTCCTCTTCATTTCCTTTAAGGTTACACACTACTAACTCACCACGCGAAGACTCATAAGTGTAGTGACAAAATGCATCCAATACGTCACATCCGTTCGGAGTTGTACGGCCAACGGAAGTGACGTAATAGTTAAATTTCTCCTCGAGCAGCTCTTCAAATAAAACCACCTCGTTCTTTTCTAACTTCTTATCAAATGCCATTAAAAAACGTGTAACCGTCATTATATCAGATACGTTTTCCATCTCTGCTTCAATTGGTTTTAGGAAATTTATCTGTGAATGAAAAAAAAAACTATTTACAAAATGAATAACACCAACAGTACTCCATCGCACTTGTATATGAAGTTTAATGTCTTTTTGTATTTGTTATAATGTTGGGAACTATGGGAATCAAAATTCTCAGAAATTTTCTGCCATGCGAGAATTTCTCCCTTAAATTATTTCATAATTGAAATAAACGGTATAAATACAGATTTGGCATCATAATGGCGTTTCAAAAAAGGTCCTATAAAATCCACTGTTTTGAGAATGGGAGAACCTTACCATGGGATAAGAATATTACTATTAGAGAATGCTAATTCCCATGGGACTTTTTACTTAAGTTAATACATTTGTATCTAAAATATCTGAATGAAAAGTTATTGGTGCTATGGTGTTATGTTAATTTTGCTTTGCCGTAGAATCCCAAGCAATTTCAAAACAAGCCGCCTTAAAACATTTTTCGAAAATTTGAACTACTAATATAAAATGGTATTCGGTGGAAAATCTCCCTTAGAATAAACTACATACATAGAGGAACCAATTCATTTGTATGTCGCCAGTTTGGGAACACACAATGCATCTCAAAACATACTCACCCTTATCCTACAAGAATTGCTTTCAAGTAGCTCGTTGAATTCCCTTGATATTCTTCTAGCAACCTCACTTCTCATCTTGTAATGTTCCCAACAACCAGGTCTTCCTGTTTTATTTTTTAATGTCTTTACAGCAACCATTGTCCGCGTCAAATAATCACGTTGATGATGGGCCACTCCCTGAAATCATTTATAAATATAAAAAATAAACATGCATAATAATAAAACAAAACAAAATTGTATTAAAAAGAATAATTATAATAAATAAATTTTGATAATGATGATGAAGTTGATGTTGATAATGATGATGATGATGATGATTGTGGTGGTGGTGGTGATGATGATGATGATGATGATGGTAATGGTAATACTGATGCTGCTCATATTGATGATGATGATAATGGTGGTAGTGGTCGTGTTGGTGATGATGATGATTATGATAAAATGATGATGATGATGATGGCAATCGAGCCTGATAATAATGATGATAATGACGACGACGTCCATGATGATGATGATGATGATACAAAATTCAAAACGGTAACCTGAGTTATGAGATAAAGGCAAATATACATGTATGTATGTGAAGTTGAACAAAAATACTTATCAGAAAAAAAAATAAAGCAACAGTTTATTTGAGAAGCTGTCAAAAATAATATAATAGTTTTATCACAAAATAAACATTATGTTATTAATATACGGACACGTGTCGCAAGTACGACGTGCCATTATTGTCCATCATGATATCAGTTTTCGTGACATGGTCAATAAAAACGCAGTAATTGAATAATAAATCCCAATATTTGATTTTCCAGTTTATCAAGTGTAATGAAATCATTGTTATTCCTGACAGGTTAAAATAGCACTGTTGTTTTAGTGTTATCGAATGTAATCAAGTCTGAATAACGTTATCTCTTATTGTGTAACCATTCATCAAATAAAACATGTTTCACGTACAATATTAATAACAATTTAAGTCAAATAACCACTGTTTTGTTTTCCGAGAATTGCACTAGATACAATAAGTGAGTTTACCATAAAATTTCCCCGCTGTTATACGCTTTTGAGTTTTTCATAACAACCCCCTATATACTATACGCAATATTTACAGTTTTAGATATAAATTTGATTAAAATCCGTTTACTGCATTACAAAACGCACGTATACCGCTGTACCATAACATGAATTTCATCATCGGTTTCAATTAAACTTGTTTGAAAGTAGATTTCTTCTAATACAAAACTATCTTTATGCCCATAGACATTTTCTTGAAAATTTAGTATCTAATTGTACATCGCATCTCTAATATTTTCACTGTGTCAGATTTTAGTTATAGAGAAGGCATATCTTCTTTTGATTTGAAAAAAATAGGTTACGTTCAGTTAAAGTACTATAGAGCAGCAACTCGCGAGAATTTGCGTGTTGAAATGAAAGTTACTCGCAATTTTCAAAATCCACCCGCATTTTGCGAGTATGCGAGCTTAAATTCGAGCCCTGAATTGTATAAAGTTTTTTACTTGGAACAGTGCCGGCCGCCAATATTAAGTGATATGATGATGGTGCCTTACCTTAAACACATAAAAAGATCTTCCACCCCATTCTGGATATAACTCAAATGAACTCCAATAATCATCGCCATACTTCCATGGTGCTGAGTTAAATGTAGAGTTCTCAATCGTGATAAAATTGAATAAAGCCATGGCGGGCAAAACAGGTTTCCTGGAAGTATGGAAATTGGAGCGCTGAAAAAAATGTAATACTGGATTAGCATATTGACATCTACAATGTGTGACTATCAGTAGCTCATGTGTAGCAGCTGTGGTCCAGTAGTAGGACACGCGCTTTGTGATCGAGAAGTTTTAGTTATTGTACGACAGTCAGTGTAGTTTTCCCGGTCCCCTGTCAGTTTAGTCCTAAACATAAGACCCTACGTAACTTTTTTATCATTTGGACATAACAGAAAAATGTCAAAATGTTAAAAAAAGTTACGTAGGGTCTTATATTTAGGACTACTGTCAGTTGTACTCACCTACCCTTCCACAAAGCCGGTAACTTCTCCATATACCTTATTAAAAGTACTAGTTCACAGATTTGGTTTATTTTTTCTATTATTTCAAAATTCCATTCAGTGTATGTAATTGTGTCAAAAATAATTATTATTATGTTAAGACAAAGTGACCTCTATGTTTACATGAAATATACAATAAAAGTCACAAAAGTGCACTAAAATTGTCCATACCGTAAAATACGGGGTAGATATTTACTACATGAAACACCATCATTCGTAGTTGTATGTCATTTTGCACTAAATTGTCGTTTTCAAATCACTACTTTCCTGCTTCCAAAAATATTTCCATACATTTTTTATAGTTTTAGAAAAAGTTGATATTTAAGTTAAAATCCGTGAATGAGTACCTTTAATGGAGGACAATTGGCAGAATTGTCCTATTTTCATGGAAGGGTGTAACCGCCCCGGATCGGATTGGCACCCATGACCCTTCGGGAAAAAAATCCGGCGAGCTACCAACTGCGCTACAGACCAGCTAAAATAGCTTACATATATAATACTCAGGAAATAAAACAATATCAATAAACGGATTATTGGTCAACAACATAGAGCTACATGTATAGTTTCTATACAGTATATTAATAGATCAACACAATACTGCTCTAACTACGATGTAAATATAGAAAGATATAGACTAGTTTAGTTCTAATCTATCGACACTATATTGATTATTGTACTGTTAATACAATGGGTTATTTATCTTCCTTAGAACTAGACGTACACTTAAGTACAGTAATTATGTACAAACTTATTGACCTGTCCATGTTACATGTAGTTAATCATATCATCATTGATTGCTCGGTCATGTTTATTTTGGTTACGGTATAAACTGTATAAATATTTCATTAGTTCTGGAAATCCGTAAAACAATTTTTGTTCAAGTCATGATTTGTGGAGTTATTAATACCTCAGTCCCATAAAATCGCGGCTTGTTGCGGACCTGTGCGTGTAGGCCGTGGGAAGCATTGCGTATTAAGGTGACGTTACGCACATGGCACAAAACAACACGGAGCCGTAACTGGAAGATATTCAATGAATGATTGAGATGTTCCTAGGAGTCGATTACTTGGCCATGTTTATGTATTATAAATAAAACAGTTAGGACAGTCAATATTATTCGGAACATCTCAGTTATAACAACTTAAAATTTACTTTATAAGTACTTTTTAAAAGTATATCATGAGAAATAAAAAGTACTTCATATTTATATTATTTCATATACAATTTCAAGTACAGGATGTGTGTTGTATTTTACATTTACATTTGTTGATTTTTATAGTTAGTAAGATAGACTCAGGAAGAAAATATCTAATATCGGAAAAATATAAATATTTATATTCAAGCAAGCTGTTGACTACAGCCATTTTACAAAATGCATGTACATCAGCTTCGCTAAGTATAATACAGTGCCGTTCAAAAGCACTTGGACAAAATCCTAACCCTAACCCTGATTTTAGGATAAAACAATTCACATTTATCCATAATAAATGAACAAAAATATATCAAGCAAATTCCAAGACCATTCCAAACAATGTACATGGAAAAACTCTCTAAATGTAGTACAATTACTTGCAAAATCCATGACAAGTTTTTTCTCACATTTCATTTGGCCTAGAACGTTTAGGGAGTACTGCACATAAGGCGTGTGAAGGTAAATAAAATAATTATTAAAACACGAGATTTTACACGCAAGTGTTACCTGGAAACATGAAGTTGGTAATAAGTTTCCAGGTACAGATCAGTTTTTTTTTCGATACGGCAGGTATGAATTCGGTATGAATGGTAAGATAATGATCTGATAACCAGCTGTATAATCAACTTTTTATACTAAGTCAAGATTTTTTAAAATAATCTTTTAAAAATCAACTGGCACACAGACATACAACGGTTAAATTCCGCTGTAAGTACCGCTTCGTGTATTTTCAAATCGTAAGATTTTGATGAATTTGAAGTTCAATATGTTCAATTTGAGGAGAAAAAGTAGATTACCCGGGTCGATAGCGCAGTTGGTAGCGCGCCGGGATTTGGATACTTGTGCCCGAGGGGGTGCGGGTTCGAATCCCATCCAGGGAGGTTATACCCTTCCATGAAAATTTGACAATAATGTCGATTTTCCTCCATTGATCAGATAATATGGAGAAGTTTCCGGCCTTGTGGAAGGATGGGTGAGTACTGGTTGTAGACAATGGCCCAGGAAAGCTAGGTTAGGTGCGCTGGACGCCGTAAAATGACCTAAATTGTGTTGACACGGCGTTAACTCCAATAAATAAAAAAATAAATAGAAACAAGAAATGTCTTTAAAAAAGACAAACGGCGTCGATTTAAAAACAAGAGGGCCCAAAGGGCCCTGGGTGCTCACCTGAGGAAAAGGTCAAAGGTCACAGAAGAGCCATTTACAGAGGACCACTAATGTTAAAGCCTATTTTTTTTTACCCAGTGACCTACTTATCCAACCAATCAGACCTATTTGAACAATTTCGGTAGGAAACCACCCACGGACCATTCCTGTTGAGTTGGGGCAAATTATCATAAGCGGTTCAAGAGAAGATGTTGTTTGAACTTTTCCTTATATAATTCAATGTAATATTGTGATTCATGGGGTGGGGTCAATTTTGACCCAGGGGCATAATTTGAACAACTGTGATGGAGGACCTCTAGATGATGTTATATACCAAATATGAAAGCTCTAGGCCTTGTAGTTTCAGACAAGAAGATTTTTGATAATTGCATTGTGAAAACCTATTTTTTGATTCCGTAACCTCCGTTAGTATTTGCTCATACAAGTTGTGACCACGCATCATCACTTCATCAACAACATTTGCAGATCAGTTTCGCAGACTTGGCACATGATTGCCTACCGTAAACAATATAACAGCCAATGCCGTACACTGATAACCTGCAGCTTGTGAGCATATCTGACCTTGGTGAAATCGACCGTTAATAATCCTTACCATTGTTTTGATCTCCGTTGCCCGTTCAATGTTGTTTAGAGTCAGCTACCTATGCTCGGTCACTACCAATGCTCGGTCACCCCTAGCAAATTTCGATTAATTCAAACATGTAGACGATAATGCGTAATGAATTTGACATGAATTGACAGAATACCGTTAACCCGCTTCGATTTTGATATAAATGTGCCCGAACAAAAATTATGAATTTATTCTTAAAAGTTACGTACCAATAACTCTGCGGATTAATAAATATATGTGGAGCTGTGACTCTCAAAGTGTAAACCCCGGAAACTGGACGTAGTGAGGCTAACTTAATAATTATTGGGTAATATGTCAGACTTTTTACTAGAAACCGGTTCACATCTGGAGACGTAATTCATTTTACCCATAAAATATTGTGTTTGACACGTAACTTTTTATTGTTACAATATAAAAAACACTTTGGAAAGCAATAGAAGTCTACCCCCCAAAAAAAAAATCTACGAACGAAGCAAAATTTCGTAAAACACTGCATTACAATAGTGTGGCCTTTATTTTTTCGCGCGTGTCAGGGCCATCCAATCGAAGAGGGGATTTTCTCTGTTTCCCCCGTACGTCATTTTCAGTGCTTATAAAATCATCCAATAGAACGGCGGATTTCCGAATATCCCAGACATACGTCATTATACAGAAATGTAGATCAAAATCCAGCTTAGACAGCTACGCCGAAAAATAGCTTATATTTAGACCATTTCATTATAAAACCCATATATTTTGATGGTCCAAACAGTGGAAATTTACTTATTAGTATTCCAACAGAAATAGATATGATGCAAACTAACGACCTACAAAAAATCAAAATTTTCATATTGAAAATAGTATTACATCTGTATAACAAAAGTAGGAACTATATATATATATATATATATATATATATATATATATAGTTTTTTTCATTTACGCATTTTCATAGTCTTACAATCAATTAAAAATTCACTTCGAAGTATATATGGTAATAAATGCATTACTTGCTTATTACAGCGTATACAATTTCGTTCTTTGATCAATTCCGTAAAAGTATTTCTATCAGAATTAACTGTAAAGATGAGTTCGTGAAACCCCGATGACTAGTAAATTCCTCTAAAGCATACTTACATGCTGAATAAAGTATTTCCTAATTATAATATCCCATAAGATAAAGAATAAAACATAATTTCAGAATTCCTGTTTTTAGATTAAAACATCTACTAGTATATAGTTAGTTCTAACACTCTCTTATGAAGGATTGATCAACTATTTCACTAATAACTTCCCGTTAGCAACTGATCGATCAATACTGTTTCCACCATCTTGAATAATTATATTATTACAACACAGTAAGCTCATGTGTGAAAATATTCGATATTGTACACAGGCTGTTTCTATTCTCTTTGAGCGAGATGGGGGAATTTCAGGTAGATATAGGGATGATTGGTGGAGCGCACGTTCGCCAGCAGTTAGTATACAAAATACACGGAATAATTATAATGCGCAGGTAATTCACTGCGCATGTATAAAAAAGTTTGCGCGCTGATGGACAGGTAGGCAGTGTATTCTAGGAAATGTTTTTATGCGATAAGGATAAAAGCGCCCGACCATAGTTTACTTATATCAGCCGTGCTCATTGTTAATTCTTTGAACTGATGAATATATATATTATGCTTATCAAAAGAACGGTAGCAGGAAAATAATTATGAAATACGGAGAAATTAACTCAGAACGTTCTAAAAATATACCGTTAATTGTAACTGGTTTCAACAGTTTCTTTTTTCAACATAATTATGTAATCGATAGTGCACGTTCGTAAAATGAAAAAAAAAATGCGAGCTGAAATTTCGATTCCATTTATAATTTGAATATCAGTTAATCTATTTTCATTGCTTCCTTTATATGTTTGAACAGTTATAAAGAAAATCCGAATCAATGTCCATATTAAAATCTTGATATGATTTACTCTATTTTCAAGGTTTATTTAATACATTTGGCACATACATGTATAATGAGATAAAGGTTTAACAAAAAAAAACAAAAAACAAAAAACCAGTAAATACGAATCAAATTTTACTAAAAATACCCTATCATTTCCTTGGGTTACATACCCTGTTTTTTAGCACACAGCTGAATAACTGAAAGTTTGTTTTACCATTTAAATAACTATTTTGATCTGGTACATAAAGGTTATATATAGAAAGTTAATTTTAAAGTTGAGATTATGTTTCTCGATAGCTTCCCTTTTTTCTAAGTATCGTTAAAACACATTAAATTTAATATAGTGTACGCGATGATGGACAAAACAAGTGATTTATTTGGGTATTTTTTCTCAATATTCAAAATCAAGGCTATGAATAAATTACTTTTTTATTTTATATTTATATATTATCATCGACATGTTCAAGAACTATATAGAAACCACCGAGCATTACTTTCTAGAATGTCCGTTATTTCAACAACAACGACTAGTACTTTTTGAAAACATACAAAATGTTAAACTAGTAACGGTGCACCAACTCTTAAACGGGGATCAAGCCTTTGATTTGACGACAAATATTGAACTGTTTAGGCATGTATACAGTTATATAAAACAATCAAAACGATTTGACTAATTTGTTTTGGCCACTCGTCCTCTAATATTTCACACCTATAGCTGACCGACCTGTATACATTTTCTCGTCTTTTCTCCTTTACTGTACTCACTTAGCACTTAACTGCATCATATCTCCTATTCTCATGGCATGATGTTTTTTTTCTTTTCTTTCTGTTTTCCAGTTTTTGTTTGTATGTATTTTTTCCTTGTTTTCCATATATATTAATACAATATTACCAGTTATAACCGGTACAAATAATTTTGTATTTTAAAGGGAAACGTGTGGTTTTAAGATCGAAAAAGCGGTTTTAAACCCACAAGTATCTCTTTCCTTAAAAATGTCTGAGGAGAGAAGTTCAAAATTAGCTATGCTATCTCTTCAATCCTCAATTTTTTCATGTTTATACTATTGTATATGTACTTATTTGATAAATAAATATTGTTTAAACTAACTGTTACTAAATATTTATAAGTATAAAACTGGCGCTCAATTAATTTCCGTTTGAAATTGTCACAAGTTTATATCCGTAGATTATACTGTATAATATAACTTTATTTCCTCCAATGTTGGAGAGCTACACAACAAAATCAAAATATTACAAACATTATTTACATAGTATAAGATAAATGACTATAATTACAATAGTTTCATTATGATGTAATGTACAAATTCAAAGAACTGAAATGAGCATGTACTGGTTGAACACGCAATTTGTAACAATTGCTCGCATTGCTCATTGGAAGGATTTTAGGGCGTAACCTGGCCTTCCTGGACCCTTATCTATGACCAGTACCCACGTACTCTTCCACAGACAGGCAATTTCTCCATATACCTTTTTCATGAAAGAATATTGACATTTGTCTCAATTTTTGTGGGTAGAGTATAACCGCCCCAGATGGGATTCGAACCCGTAGTTGAGTGACACTGGATTTGAAATCTCGATATGCTACCAACTGCGCTATAGACTAGGGGTTATTTTACTATAATTTGTAGTATTTTGTCACTTGATATATTATTATTATTATTATTATATACCGCATTTGTATATAGCGCTCTTTTCATATTTAATATATGTTCAAAAGATCCATATATCCATCAATGAGTGTATTTAACAATCGTATGATAAGAAAATTAAGTTTCGTAATTTCGACTGATAATATTTAATGTCAGTATCTTCAATTTTTTTTCAAGGACATAAAATTATTATGTCTAGGTTTTCAAAAAAAAAATCATTGTTCATTTTAAGTTTCACGGAAGTTTATATAAAAAATTGAAATAATTTTAACATTAAGCAAATTTTAAAAGTAATTAACCCATTTATAACCAGGTTTAATGACTTGATATGCGATTTAAAAAAACAACATGTGATATACAGTCTGATACGGAAATAAATCTAGGTCTGGTTATTGTTTGACAGTCACCTGCAAGTTCTCAAATATCGGTTATACCGCTCGTGATGGTGTTATCGATGATGTATCGATAGTAGGATAATAATATGGGATATTAGTCAGTTATCTTTCCCTGATAAAATCTGAAGCAATCCAATTGGCAAGTAGGTCCAATCAGTTGGAACTGATTATAGACAAGGGTCCAGGAAAGCTAGGTTAAGTGCGCTGGACACCGTAAAATAATTTGAATTATGTTGACACGGTGTTAAAAGGTATTAACTACCTAATCCGAAATGACATGGAAATGCGATTGCATGATTTGGATGGTCTCAAAATTTTTTAGTAACACCATTTAGTGAAGAATGCATGTTTTACTGAAGAAATATCTTTAAAAAAATATACATTATAACTGCGTTTATATAAATATTAAGTTTCTCATTATGCATTTAGTCTATGTGCCACTAAGGTCCCTCTACGTAGAACCGAAATGTCATAGTATATTATTTGTTTGTTTGTTTTTGTAGGGTTTATCGCCGTAGCAACACATTGTATAGGTCATATAACGGCGGTCAGTCAACCTACTCACTGTTCCTAGAAAGGCTAAATCTCTGGATTTAGCTGTTAACCAACTACTAAGCGCATACTTTCGTCAGTGACTGACAACTTCCCTACATAGTTAAGAATCATTGGTAAGAGGGAGGATGGCCGTCGAAATAATTTCATGACCAAGCTTCACCAAAGTATGCCCCGCCTGTAAAATCGACCCACGGCCCCTGGATCAGTAGACTTGCGTGATATCAATTGAGCTAGCCGGGCGCCTTCATAGTATATTATAAAGAAAGCTCGAAATTTCCACACCAAAAATACGCCTCTTCTCGTATGAGACGCTCTGGCGTGCGTCAGATCTGAGCCCGTGAGAGCCGAAAGCAGCATTAAATTTTCGTTAGATACAGAAACAATGCGTAAAAAATTGAGTCCCAACTTAAGTCCGTGAATCTTCATTCAAAGTGTATAAATGACATTAAGAAGATATAATTAATATATAAGTATAAGTAACATTAAGGAATATAAGTAATATACATTTATATGTAGCAATAAGTACTTGAGATTCATACATTGACCTTACATTATGAATTCTAAAGTGAATTGACTTAAAGGCAAATTAAAGAAAACTATATCATATATATTTTGGGTTATTAGAATGTGCAAAATATATGAATAATTGGGTATATGAATACCCAAATGATACTTAATGACAGTGCTGAACTAGTTTGACAAAATCCCTTATTTATTATAGATATAGATTTATTTTTCCATTTCGGATTAGGTTGCAAATCTCTAACTATGCAAAATTTTGATAATGTTGATTGAATATCTCGCAAAAATGCGTAAAAGAGCGTAACGCCATCTGAAAAGAAATTTAATGCATAAAATTAACTTACGATTAAATTCGTCGTATTTTTTTTAAGACACAGTTAGTATTTCCTACATTATTCTTTGTACATCTATTAATAAACCAAATTGAACAATAATTTATTAATAGAGTAATAACAAATTAAACCAAATAGGGGAATAAAATTTAAACTTACTAATTTCCTTTAAAACCAACTGTCAGTTTACTGATGTTCGTAGTCTTGAACCAAGATATGTGTTGAATCTCTTTTTGTCAGTCGAAAAAGAGTAGCAGACGACCCGCGAAGAAAATATGCAACAAACATCCATCTGCAAGAAGTAAAAAAGCATTTATGATTTGGCTAGCTAAATGCATGCCCACTCGGTTATTTATATGAACAAGTAACATCTGGGAAACCGAAACTAAGTTATATCAGTGAGTAATTTATTATAGATCTTTATCAGTTGAATGTGTTTTGTATACGAGTAGTTTATTCAGAACTTACGCCGTTTTATAACAGTTTCACGACGTCCTACTTGACTTTTCTTTCCGCAAATAACCCATAACCTGTCAATAAACGGAGAGTTGGAAAGAAAGTGGGGTTTGGAAATAGTGCCGAGTTTTCATGGAAGGATTAAACAAGACGAGGCCGAGCGATCGAACTAGAACCGCTGTATTTGAAGTTAAACTTGTTTACCAATGCGCCATGGTCGCAGTTTTTTCTATTTTAAAATTTTCGCAACAGTAATGTTCCTCTACAACGACCACCATGGTTATAATAAATCATGTGATTTTTGACGATTTATTTATTTTATTGGAGTTAACGCCGTGCCAACACAATTGTAGGTCATTTTACGGCGTCCAGCGCACCTAACCTAGCTTTCCTGGACCATTATCTACAACCAGTACTCACCTACCCTTCCACAAGGCCGGAAACCGGTGGGATTCGAACCCGCACCCCTCGGGCACGAGTATCCAAATCTCGGCGCGCTACCAACTGCGCTATCGACCCGGATTTTTTGACGATTTTAAGCTCTTAATTGTTGAAAGAAAAATTTTCCCTTATTATGAATATCATAATCATTCCGGTTTAAAACCATACATTCTGACGGTCTTAATAGTGCACTTTTACGTATCTTTCACAAGATGTTGGTCCTTCAAATAAACAAAAATAACATATAGTTCGAACAGAAAAAAAAACAAACACTGTTTATAATAACAATACAATGAACTAACCCACGTCGAGGGATGCCCAGGATGACTTAAAATAAACAACTGTGATATGTTTTACTTGTGTCTTAGTTGTTGGTGTAATGGAAAGCGTTCTACCATAACAAGCATGATTTACCAAGTGGTGGTGGTTTATTAACCATGCTAATTTTGTTAAAATTAATTACACAACTATAATTTTCATTACTACCTACCCCTGAATGAATTGTCTCATTATTAATGTTTACCAAAACACGTTTTTTTGTTTTTTGTACGCACTATAGATGGCATACGTATAAGACTATAAACACATGACAACAGCCATAATCAAAACTATAAGCAGACAACTCAATCCAAGGTCACGTGAGCTATGCATTTTTTTGGGGGGTGACATTTTTACTATTCACTACGGCAACAATGCTATAAAAATAAGTGCTCTTAATTCTAAGATTTATTGCAAGTTTAAACAATCTGTACTCAAATACTCATAAAAGCATATACATGCGTTGAGTCAATATCACCCAAAATAGAATAAGGAAAAAAAACAAATGCTCCTAAACCAGACGTGTTTGAACTAGAACAACAATCGATATTCCTTGGTAGTTTTCAGAAAATGATATCGCTCGTTAGATATCGGATAAATCCGTACGTTCTCAAGGTTATCCAATCCTATTTATGCAATAAAATATGTATTAAATTAAATTAAGTTAAACAATCGTTAAACAGCGGGGTTTTTCGTATCTTCTTGCAGTTTACGAATGTGTCTACTCGATTAAAAAACCCAAGATTGCAGATTTCAGTTGATAAAAAAAAATGTTTAGGTTTGGTAGTTTGGTGTTCAAGTCAAATACACGTTTTACCGACTTGACAACGTGTACGACAGCCAAATTACTTTCATCTAATGCTTCCCATTTACAAATTAGTGAAATGAAACAATGAGGGACCTTAGTCAGTTATTTCCCCTTGTATACTCTTCAAATAGGTAGGTCCAATTAGTTGGATTACTCGGATTTTATCCTTACTTTTCAATGTCAATTTACCAAAATAACTTTTTTTGTAAATCATTTAATTCGTTTCAAATTCAAGCTAAGTATTTTTAGGGTAAAGAACTATCTAAATTTCATCACTTCTGTTAATATCTTTATTTACAAGAAAGATATTAGATTAAATATTTTGTTATCCTTACATAGGACTTCAATGATAAAATCGGAGGATTCCAACTGTAAGGACCCACTTACCAATTTGATTGCTTCAGATTTTATCAGGGAAAGATAACTGACTAAAGTCCCTTATTGAAGGTAAATTTCCTGCTTTAAGAAATAAATAACTTAAGCAGTGCGCCTGAATGGATTCAAACCCGGGACTTCTTGATGTCTTCTAACCAGTACTCGTCCTATCATTTGGCCACCTTTTTATTTCTATCCTGTCCACTCGTCCTATCCAGTTCATGGATGTGTTTTATCAACGGTCTTCAACTAAGATCGAGCTGTTAGGACCATGTTGATGCTGTCGTTTAGGAAAGGGCGTAAAAGGCGGACTAAAATACGACAGGCATTACGCAGCCCTGATCCATACTTGTACATCATTCTTGTACCAAGAGATTATCAAGATTCTCGATCTAGTATCGAGAGTCTTGATAGTATGGGTAGTTTCGGATAATTTGAGACACAACATAACTATTATAACAAATGAATAAATCTATGTTTGGTTATGGTAATACGTTATCACAAAAACTTAATGTAAAATAAATTAACCCATTACTCTCTACTATATTTATCAACTTAAAGAGTAGTACTGTATATAGAGTGTTTTAATTCGACCGTAGAGTTATTGAGTTCAAATCTCAATTTAAATATCATATTTCTAAATTCTAAGAATATTTGTAAAAGGTATTCATTCAGTACAAAGGAATGACAGATTTTGCAGTTTGATATGAAAATATCGTAAATAACAAACACTCAAAGGGTCACAAATTTTCCTCGTTCTTATGTGACATTGAATACAAATTTCATTCATTTCACGCTGAGCATTTAAAAAAGTGGAATATAAGTAAACATCTCAATACAATTATTTTTTATATTATGTATCCTCCCTCTTTTTCGTGGAGGTACAAAAAATGATATGGAGATAGACGCTATGATATGCGGATGGTTTAGTTAATGATGTATTTATTAATGTAAAACATATTGCACTTCAACTTACTTCTCATCATAATATTTTCAGGATCGTGGCATCACAACTTAACACTACTGATCAATAGTGAGTGTTCCTCCTATTAATAACGGGAATGTCACGAGCGTTATTTTGAAAACAATGATGGCATAACGATAACATGTGTGCAGGGCTCAAATTTAAGCTCGCATACTCGCAAAATGCGAGTGGATTTTGGAAATTGCGAGTAGCTTTCTTTTCACTCGCAAATTTTTGCGAGTTGAAATCACCGCAAAGTACTACTGTCTAAACTCATTAGTTTCAAATCAGCATTGGAACGGCCACATAAATTGATAGTACGATTGTTTTGCTTTACTTACCTGTATTTTTTCTTTCATTTTGCGAGTTGAAATAAAATCAACTCGCAAAAATTTGCAAGTCCCATTTTTTGTTAAATTCGAGCCCTGCATGTGTGTATGCATGCGTGTTTCGAAAAAATTAGTTATTGTAAGTCATTCTATAGAAATTCGTGTAATACTGTTAGTCCACTTACGAAATTGTATAAAACTGTGCAAGCATGCATGTACTGTTTTGTTACAAACCTCAAATAAAATTATACGATTTAAGACGAAACAACCAACATACCCTTTTTATGACAGTTTTCTTCACTAAACTCAATATTTGAATAGATTGATCGGTTTGGTTGAGCTAGGTTGAGTTGGGTATCGTGGGGTTGGGTTTGATTGGGTTGGGTTTGGTTGGGTTGGGTTTAATATGGGTTGGTTTTTGGGGTCTGGTTTTGTTGGGTTTGTCTTGGGGTTGTGTTGGGGTTGGGGTTTGATATGGGTTGGTTTTTGGGGTCTGGTTTTGTTGGGTTTGTCTTGGGGTTGTGTTGGGGTTTGGTTGGGTTGGGTTTGATATGGGTTGGTTTTTTGGGGTGTCTGTCGGTCTGTCGGTCTGTCTGTCTGTCGGTCTGTCTGTCTGTCGGTCGGTCGGTCGGTCGGTCGGTTGGTTGAATTTATTTATTTTTTTCGTATCTTTTCAACAACCAAAGTCAATATTTATTCACGAGGCAGATAGCTTCTTACAACCAGTTATGTAAGGAACCAATATATGTGATAATTAAATCAATAATTGAAAAGTTTATTACAAATTTCAAGAAAAGTAAACAATCAGAATTGAAGCATTGCTCACAATGAACAATCACTATTATCGCACTTTAAAGTAACATTTTCTATAAGTCAATTTTATAGTCATTAATACATGTACATTTTAACTTTAATATGAGGACCAATGATTACAAAACAACACTTTTCATTTATTACAGCATTGTTATTATTTTGCATTAATTTGATTTATAGAACAACATTCTGTAGCAGATCATTAACGTTTTAATGACAGTTAGTTATTTCTCCCCTTTGATATGAAAATAGTGTAATTTATCTACAATGTATACAAACTAATAGCAGGTATATAATTATCTGTCATAAGTACAATTTACAGTAAATACTCAGTTATATGAGATTTATTTGTGGTCATACATTGTATAAATAATTTTGTATTAAGGAACAATCTACCTTAATAAAAATAGGTTTCTATCGTGTAAATAGATACCAGGCAATCTAATTTTCTAAAACCCTTAGATTTGGACTTCAATGGTAAATGTCAAAAAGTGGGAAATGCCGAGATCAATGAGTGCTATGTTCACATCGTTTATCATGATATACATGTAGTTGATAAGACGTGCGACTACATGTGTCTAACAATAATAATAAAGCACGGTTCAAGTTATGCATTACACAAATGTCCGTCATTTTACATGCAGAAACATGCCTTATCGTTACCTTATTACAGTTAAGTTCAGCTATTAAGACCACTTTTGTTATTTCAAAATCATGCGATTTTTGACAATTATTAAGACCAAAATGCTTAATTTGTGAACAAAAGGGTCTCTATAATAAGACCATTTCGCTATTAAGACCATCTATTTTGGTGGTCTTAATATCGGAACTTTACTGTAATATTATTTAAACATACACCTCTGTATTCTGAAACCACAGAAAAATCCCCTTTTGTTTTACAATTATCACTCATTCTATACTGGTTTGACAATTTGCCAAGACAGCAATAATGCCGATCTCATTCATGAATATCACAATATGACATTAATACTTAAAAAACAAATTTGAAAGTATCTGCGTAGTAATATAAGATTCAATAAACACTTGAATGGAAATGAAAATAATGAAGACATGAATTTACATTTTATTGCCAGAGAGTTTAAACAATTAACCACAAATCGAAAACTATCGAGGAAGAGGTGTGACCAGTTTAACCGACGGAGTGATATCCAAGTGCGGAAAATTTAAGCACGTGTGCACTGTAAACACTGAGAAAACCTACTCTCTAAATATGATTTATGTGAATGCATTTGAAGAAATAGGTCTGGTCTGAAAACAATCTGATTAAAACCCGATCTAAAATTTTACCGCTCGCCTACTCGCTAATTTAGATCTGGCCTTTTCCAAACGAAGGTCACGTTCAGGTGACCTTTTCTCATCATAATATTCATGACGAAATTGTTATGATACGTAACTTGTTTACATCATCTACGTCACGAAATTTGAAATGAGCCACCCAATTGCAGGAATAATACCGCTGTTAAATTTGGTCTGAAGATAGATAAGAAATTACGAAATCAAAATGTGATTAATAGTGTTTTTGTCTAGATGAAAGCTACGCATTGATTGGTCGACACAAAGTTCATCTCGACGTGACCTTGCATTGACTAAGTAGAGATCCAGTACGACAACGCGAGTAGAACAGGGTCTCTGTTTACGGAGATTGGTCTGAAAATGAATTACAAAATCAAATACTACGCCGTAATTCATTTGAAGTGCGGAAGAATTTTAATCCGGAACTTCCGGGTTCGATTTCCTGTCCCAGCAGTTTATCATTTTCCATGAAGGGGGAAGTTGTCGGACCATTGAAAAGGTTTGACAAAATTATACGTTATAAAGTACATGAGCTTAAATTGTCAACATATGATAATAAATACCATGAATATAGTTCCCGTAACATGAAATGAATGCATGTCTAATCAAATAAGACCAAATGTAAACAGTATCGTACGGTGGCAAAGAGGTGACATGGAGATATATTAATTTTTTTACGTGGCCACGTAAAAGCTTTACGTGGCCACGCAGTAGCTATTACGTGCGCACGCAATAACGTTTACGTGGCTACGTAATAGCTTTACGTGGCCACGCAATAGCTTTACGTGCGCACGTTATAATTGACCAATGAGAGTTGTTGAAATTGGCGGCCATTTTCGACAACTCTCATTGGTCAATTATTACGTGCGCACGTAAAGCTATTACGTGGCCACGTAAACGTTATTGCGTGCGCACGTAATAGCTACCGCGTGGCCACGTAAAAAATTAAATATATCTCCATGTCACCTCTATGCCACTGTAGTATCGTTCTTTATAAAACAATTAAGGTATCTTAACTACATAATATGCAATTTACGGTTAATTGAAATTTAACTTAAGTAAAAAAAATGCTTGCGTTTTATAGCTCAAGTTTATGGTGATGAACTATCAGCAACTTGCAGACTGCCTTTCCTCGAGTCATCGCTCTACTGGTATCTATGAATGATATTAATTGAAGTCATGTGATCTCGAAAAAGATGTGAAACAGACATATTCTAGCAGCAGCCAGAAAATAGAGATTCGATGTCCGAAATTGCCAAGGCAAGCCAGTGTATTGTAATTGTTTATTCTAAACCCTTTGCACAAATTAGTTTTGTAAATAACCCATATTGCAGACGGGACTAAATGGAAATTTTCGTTGTTTTTTGTTGTTCTGTTTTTTGTTGTTTTATGCGCGACATAATGTAAATCATTTAATTAGAAAGAGAAATTGACGAAAAACATTTGCTTGTTCACCTTAGTAATAATTGTTGTTGATCGAATGACTATACAAGTTGTATAATTATGTACAATCCCCGACTAACAGTCTGACTTACCCCGAGTCATCGCCCCTCTGGTATTCATTTACCAACGTCCCTAAATAGCCTTGTATTTTGGTAATGAGTTCATGGAATTTTACCGCACTAAAATGTAGTAACTCAATTCGGGATAAAGTGTGGTCAAGGCAAACGACGTTCTTGCTAAGGAAATTGACATGTAAGCCTGTAGCCTGTTCAATTACCCTAAACGTTCCAAAACGTTCCGTAACGATACATTCGGAACTCCTCGGGCATTCGCTGCGAATAACCAAATATAATAAACAAATATACTATCGTTAAGGCAATGTGTGATGTTTCAAAATTAACGGACTAAAAACGAAACATCACTCATTGCCTAAAAGATCGTATATTTGTTTACTTCAACACCGGTAGTTTCAAAATAGCGTCTAATTATGTCCGAGATTATTCGCATCGAATGGCCGAGGAGTTCCGAATGTATCGTTACGGAACGTTTTGGAACGTTTAGGGTAATTGAAAGCTACTCGTGAGGTTTCGAAAGATTTAAGCAATTTTTTGTAAGATTATTGGGTTGTTTATGTTTCGGGCGAAGACTTTTTTCATTACGTGTAGTTTAAGAATAGCTTCGAAACTAGACAGAGCAAACATGTCACTTTGAAACAATTGCAAAAAATACGAAAGGGAACAAACGTATTATAAAATAGAGCGATATAAGTTAAACAGCTGAATCATGACATGTAAATGTTTTGTAATCTTCATAAAAATGATACGATATCATTACCATAGACCTATATATGAAATATACGATTTCAAAATAGTTGAAAGCTTGGATTCAAGGAATACGTTTAAACTGTTTATTATACAAAAAAAACTTTTAAACTTAGATATAAAACAAAATACATGGTCATGCACGCACATACACCAGAAATGACTACAATTTGTTTAGTTCACATTGTGGGTGTTTCATAAACTATATTTGTTCCGATGGGGAACAAACTTGCATTGATGTCTTGCTAATTTTCTCGCCCACGAAAATGCTACAGTGCAAATAAGTTTTGCATTATTTTTTTCACTGGATGCTATTGTTAGATGAGATCATATCTTTGACAGTTACTATTTATTGTGTATAGATGAATTTGAAATTTAAAAAAAACTATTTTTTTAACAAGTCATGTGGCTAAAGATTTGTTAATTTTAGTATGAGTTCAAAGGACACTCACATAATACTAGTTAGTTTCTATTGGTACCCGTTTGGTTTCAATGTATTTTATTTTGAAAGGGAAATGTAGGCTTACTTGCAAATGTACTTTCAGTAAATTGTACTTTTTTCTTAATTTGCTAAATATCAGTAAATGATATTATTGCATATTTTACAGAGTAGATCTAGACTTTTGATAACCTCTGTGTATGAGTACCGGGTCAGTATTATATTCCTTTGGCACAAACCAGCAAAATATCAAATGTTTACATCTCGTTTTGTACGAGGCTCTGCGAGAACTTATCAGAGATCGTTAGATATTCTGGCATACATGATAATAATGAGCTTTAGTACCATATCAATAGTTTATCTATAGAAATCATCTACAATGGCATTATCATAGCTTAATAAATTATATGGGTGAATCGATTATCGCTAGAAATTCGATTATCACTAGAGATATTTCATTATCATATGAGATCATTCTCAGTGCAGATACACTTATTCAAACACACTTGCTAAGTATATCATAGTGTATTCATTATCATGATATATTGATAACATCAGCAGTGTATTGACCAAACCTATGGTCAGTAATCAACTTAACTCTGGTTATGCATTACTTTTACATCATTATGCAATAATCAATATACAAAAACTTCCGAGTACAGTTCCGCTATAAAGACCATCTCGACTATTACAAAATTAGTGTCAAATTTAACAAAAATTGGACTTGCACATTTTTGCGAGTGGATTTTATTTCAACTTGCAAAATGAAAAAAATCACTCGCACATTTTTTCTCAAAATTTTAGTACTATACATAGTTACTGTTCATATAATACGATGTAAAAACAAAATATTACTATTTAGCTAAGGATAGAACAAGTAGACCTTGAGCCAGTATATGACATTGCTCCCCCCCCCAGGGGGAATTTTCAAGGGTATGATTTTCTTAACCCATATGGTGGTAGGCATTCACTGATGAAAGTTTGCAAAGTTATGTTGGGGCTTTACAGAGTTATGGGACTTTGAAATATCACCCATTCTCATTTTCTGGTCAAATCCATAACAGACCTTGAGCCAGTATATACCCACACGGGGAATTTTTAAGGGTATGATTTTCTTAACCCATATAGTGGTAGGCATTCACTGATTAAAGTTTACAAAGATCTGTTGGGGCTTTACAGAGTTATGGGACTTTGAAATATCGCCCATTCTCATTTTCCAGTCAAATTCATCATATCTTTGAGCCAGTATATGACATTGCTCCCCACATGGGGAATTTTCAAGGATATGTTTTTCTAAACCAATGTAGTGGTAGGCATTCATTAATAAAAGTTAACAAAGTTCTGTTGGGGCAATACAGAGTTATGGGACTTTGAATTATCGCTCATTCTCATTTTCCAGTCAAATCCATAATAGACCATGAGCCAGTATATGACATTGCTCCCCACATGGGGAATTTTTAAGGTTATGATTTTCTTAACCCATATAATGTTAGGCATTCACTGATTTAAGTTTACAAAGTTGTGTTGGGGCTTTACAGAGTTATGGGACTTTGAAATATCGCCCATTCTCATTTTCTGGTCAAATCTTTAATAGACCTTGAGCCAGTATATAACATTGCTCCCCACATGGGGAATTTTCAAATGTATGATTTGCTTAACCCATTTAGTGGTAGGCATTCATTGATAAAAGTTTATAAAGTTCTGTTTAGGCCTTACAGAGTTATGTGACTTTGAAATATCGCCCATTCTCATTTTTGGTTTAAACCATAAGTGCTTTTAAAGCAAGTTAAAGACATTGCTCCTTCCTGGGAGTAATTATCTATGGTATATTTTTTAAACCCACATGAAAGTAACAGTGCACTGATAAAAAGTTTGCAAAGTTCTGTTGGGGCTTTACAGAGTTATGGGACTTTGAAATATCGCTCATTCTCATTTTCCGGTAAAAACCATAAGTGCTTTTAAAGCCAGTATATGACATCGCTCCTCCTGGAAGTAATTATCTATGGTATGATTATTAAACCCACATGGTAGTTGCAATTCACTTATAAAAGTTTGCAAAGTTTAGTAGGGGCTTTACAGAGTTCTGGGACTTTGAACTTCATGACCCCCTATGGCCATTTTCTATGCCAAAATGTTCTTATTACTATCCTCCGGTATTCTATTTCGACGCATCTTAATTATGAAGCCATTTTGTTTTTGACAACGATTTGGATTTTGGGTTACCCTGTAACGTCATTCCTGTGCATTTCCAATAGTAAGCAGTGTGGTGATTTCTTAACACCAATATGTGAGGAGGCAGGGATTTTGAGGGACTCTTTTCATACCTCTTTTCAACACAAAAAAATGGTGCTTTTTCCTATTACGTTCTTTGTTTAGTTTTGAACATGCCATTTTTTCTAAAACAATAAATATAACAGACAGATTGGCATCCCTTATTTCTTGCTATTTCAAGAGAGTCACTTGACAGGTAGAGTACTTTCGTTTTGGCAAGACTAAAAATAGAAACAAATCAAATGCATCGTTTCTCTGTTCTCTTATGTCAGCCATATAGGAAATCTCCACTTTACATATTTTTATTTCTTGATTTTAATGATAACTTTCAGTTATTAATAAAAGTTTTACAAGATGGACAAATGAATAAAGTATTTACAGGAAGGGTCATTCGTTAGTCAGACTAAATAAATTTTATACATATTTGAATAAAAGCACCTATTTTCTATGGTAACGTATTTTTCTATACGGACCACACTAATAAAACTTTATTTTTTTCGTCTGTATTTGTATGTTTGTCTATGATTTAAGCACTTTAGGAAGGCAAAGGGTTGATACTGGAAATACATATACCACAAAATGATAAATTCAGAACGCCCCTTCGCTCAAATATGACTTAAATTTTAGATCAACTTAAGGAAAATTACAGAAATACATTTATAAACCTTGAAACAATGACTTTCAAACTTGGAAAAATCGAAAGAAACTTAAGTACCATAGCCATGAACAGTCAAAATCAATGAATACATTTTAAAAGTTTATATACTTAACTCACCGAAAAGTTCATAATTATGAATGCCTAAAGAAAGAAATAGGTAGTAACGTATGTTACAACAACAGTGTTTAAACTATCACATCCCAATTTTATCTGTCACACCCAGTACAACAGTTTAAATAATTTAATGGTAGCACAAACTATTTTCTATGTACTATGTCATATCTAAATTCTGTTAATTACATCAATAAGGATTGCCTTCAAAATTAAGGGAAACATGTTAAAATTAAGAGTTTAAAAGGTTACAAATTAGTCTCAGAAAAGCATAACAGATCAATTGTGTTCAAAGTTCATGTAGTAATTCACTTTGAAGTAAAAATCAAAACGTTCTCCTAGATATTCCATTAGGTACTGGCACACTTATTTCATATAAAAAGTCATTTGTCAGCCAAAATTAAACCCCCAAGGGTTTGCCATTGGATAAGAGATCGGCGTTGTTGCATGAACGATGTGTTTGCTTCCTTATCATTATCAATTTGTTGTACCATGCTTATGTACCATGTTCCCTTAAATATTTCTGCAACAAAATCTTCCGCGATGTATTATAGTTCATCTACGACAAAAAATAAATTCCGACATAAATTGTGCTGTTTTTGTTGTAAGGAATTACAACAACCTGTGGTTACGTGTGTTTATAAAAGTCCAACTACATTATTTCGCTGCTGTTAAATTCAACAGACATTTTGTGTTCCTTTACACTCAAAGACATGGTATAAAAGAAACATTCAGAACTTAAACGTTTCAAGTTTCCAAAAAAGCGAAACATTGTGAAACAAGCAAACAAACAAGCATCAACTATGATACATTTCATATGAAACATACCTTACCAAACGTAACGTATGTTTCAATTCATAAAACCATGTTTTATTGAATAAGAAGCGAACAAAGGACACTTTGGTTACATTTGAGATTTGGTTACATCTAGTAAGAATTGAAGTAACAAATGAATTGCAAAAATATCGATTTGAGTATTGCTATGAAGGATTCTATGCTTATATTGCATGCAATGGTTAAAAAATCTTCATAGTTTAATTTATCAAAGCCATTGAGATGCACACAGTTTCATGTTTTTTAGTCTGGTTGAAGATGTCATATATTTTTCAATGAGATAATAACGACTTTATTCATTGTGGATAACATTTTTGGTGTAAACCAATTTTCAATATGTCATCGTTTAACCCTTCTCCGCATTGTAAGATCGGTATATCATTTTAACGGTAACGTATGTAACATCACGTATGTTACATTTGATACTTTAGACAGCATTATCTCTAGACGATCCTGAGGAATGGCAAAAGTAGTAATCATAAAATGAAGAGTTCATTAGAGAGACTAATTAGTAAACATGAATTCAACTAAGATATTTAACATTAGTTGAAAAACCATGGTCACGTATGTTTCATGTTTAAATGTCTACCCGAAAATTTTGCTAAAATGTGAAATTTAATGAAATGTCATTGAATACTTAATGACAATCGTTTTTATTTCATATGTATTCATATCTGATCTTATGTTTTAAAATATTTTACAAGTATGATATCTTTTCCAATTTGAAAAAAATGAATTTTTTATGGTTATGTATATTTCAACACTCTTGGCGACAAAGTTTAAGAGCTGCGTGTAAGTTAATATTTCTGAGGAACAAGATAAAAATCGTATTCTTACATACAACAACATTGTATATCTTAAAAAGCAAGTGTATTATGACTACTTTATGTGGCTATGTTTCATAGTCTGCGCGCAAAGGCACAGTAACGTATGTTACATTTTAAGGTACTTATGAGCTCAGTATCAACAGCAATTTCCTTTATAAAACACAAAAGACACATTTTCTTTTTAATTGACAAACAATATCAAGAGAACTTGGTGTTGCAAACATGATTTAATGTTTTCTGCAAAAATAAATCTATAAAAATGGAACAAAAATTGCTATTTACCTATACAATTAAAAGTTGATTTTCTCAGCAATGCCCCACTGGAAACTTGCAAACTTTGTACTGTTGTACTCAGGACAGATAGGGGAATAAAAAAATATGGGTCTTGAAAATTCCCCCTGGGGGGGAGCAAAAGTGTATCTGGCTCATGGCCTAAAGGGCGTTAAATTGTGGAATATACCAAGAATATTGAACACGCTTTTACGTTGAATCTGTCATTGATACTATCGATCTATCTGGCCGTTTCAATGCTGATTTGGGCCTCATTACTTTAGACAATAATATTTTCGCGTCGATTTCATCTCGCAAAAAAGTGCGAGTTAGAATTAAAGTTACTTGCAATTTTCAAAACCCACTCGCATTTTGCGAGTGTGCGAGCTTAAATATGAGCCCTGCTTGTTTACATCGTCTACGTCACGCAATTAGAAAAAGACATATAATCACAATCTGTGAATAACACAACCGTCAAAGTTGCTCGCAAACTTCTATCAAATGATAGAAATCAAGTTACGAAATCAAGATGCTATTAATAGTGTTTCGTCTAGATGAAAGCTAAGCATTGATTGGTCGACAGAAAGGTCATCTCGACGAGATCTCCTGAGCGATGACACGTGATCCTTTACGACATCAGTCTATAGGATGTCTGCTGACGAAGATTGAGTCCCAAATGCTTAATTTGAAGTGAAAAATGACTATAAACTAAGACTGTCGCGAGGTATGAACATCGTGACAATAAGATTGAAAATATAACACTTAAAAGGTATCTTGCTGCCTTCGTCTTACGCTTGTAGCTTCACAACACTTTCTGTGGACTTGTTATCGCTATAAAACCGATTGTGCACATGTCAAATAAGAAAGCAGTGACGGTTACTCATCGTATCGAACACAATATCATATTATTTTTTGAGTCAACGACTTCGTGGAAACAAAAAAAATGAAAACAGGTCAATGAAATTCATGACGCGGAGTTTCGGTTTGGATTTAAGAATTTATTTGCTAATCAAAATATAGAACACAATATCATGCCACTTTTGTGTGGAAACAAAAATAAAACGATCAATGAAGATCACTTCTGGTTAAGATTTATGAATTTATTTGCTTAGATAATACGAGAATTCACGGGAGTCTCACCTATAAATCTTATCTTTATATTAAATATAATGATGTCAAGGTTGATATTGCTTGCATGCTTCTACTTGATTAGTCAATAATTAGGTGATCAAATAAATGCAAAGAACCTTCTTATGTTTATCAGAGATACTTTATCAAAACCGACATATTCTAGCTCTTGGTCTAACATGTTTTGAGGGTTTTTTTCTAATGTTTCCTTTCGGTCACCATGGTAACTAGAAATATGCAAGAAATATAATTATTTGAACAAATTTGAAAAGGCCTTATGTCAGGGACATTTCTGCCAAGTTTTAGCAACTTTGTTCAAATTGTTAGGGATGAGGTGTGGTTTAAAGTCCAAATGTATATTGACAATGACCGACTGTACCGCCGCAACATGTCGCAACGCCACATTATGTCGCACTTGACGCAAAATGTCGCAATGTCGACGCATTATGTCGCAGCACTGACGCAAAATATCGCAATTTTTTCGACTTACGCATTATGTTGCAACCCCTAACGCAAAACGTCGCAATTATAAATTTTGTTACATATCATATCTTGACAACTAATTTATGCAACTAAACTAATACAGGCCCTGAAATTAGTAAGCTTCAACATATCAGTCAAGTCATAAATGTATGTATCTGTGAATAGCAGACCGATGATACACATGAAAAATAGCTATCTTAAGTGAGAAATTGCAGTCAAATTTCAAATCTAAGGTTTTGTATTCTTTTCACCATTATTTTCTTTTATTGATGTTGTACATATATCACAGTGCATATAAGCGGTTGTCCAATATGCGCGTCATATATACACATGTAGACCTAAATTACCGCGCCTGATAAAAGTTAGGCTTAAAAACTTAAAAAAACAAGATTAATTCTATAAAATTCATGACGCTTTCTGGACTATTGGTCAGCAGCCATGGGATGTTTCGCATTTTTTAATGTAAAAAGTGAATTTTTCACAAATGGTACTCATAATGCAATAGAAGTGACAAATACTTCCCTAAGAAATATATCAATCGTCAAGAGCATACAATTATTTTGAGGGTTTTTTGCATGACTTTTAAGTGAACGCACATAATCTTTTTTATAACTTTCTAATCACTTTTTTCTAAAATATATTTATTGAAAATGCTCATGTATCGTCAAAAAGAAACAAAATAATATAAACGCCGATGCATATTGCAAATTCACGATATGTACCGATATTTTTACTAACTACCTATAAATTTCGTTTTTTGTTTTTTTTTAAATTTCCAACAATGCTAACTTCTATAGTGATTTAACCAGTCTCGGAAATAAACGGACTTATACGGAGTGCGCCGTCCTTAACTGTGCTTGCACAAGTCTTGCTTAAGTCGAGGCCTGTAAACATTTATACTAAGTAATTTTCGTATTCATGTTGCACTCGACAATTGGTTTCAAGATTTTGGATAGAAATATCTCGCCTTAAATGCTTTTGTTGGCATTTGTAACGCCGCAATATGTCGCAACGCCACATTATGTCGCACTTGACGCAAAATGTCGCAATGTCGACGCATTATGTTGCAATTATTTCGTTTCCCCGTTCAACTGTCCTATAAATAATAGAGTATGTTGTGTCTACTCAATAAAAATTAACTATCCAACCATTTATGCTCATTAAATTTTAACCGGTTGTTAAACCTCCATCCTAACGTGTTTATATCTGTCATTCTGTACATGCAGACATTTGAAAACGAAAGTGTGACTATGCATTTGTACCTTTTGAGGTTTAAAAGAACTTGGTATTTATGGTTTGATATTCCTGTAGTTATAAGCGGTAATTTATTTTTCAATTTAATAATAATTGTATCAAAAACAAACAAAAAAATACAACGATTTTGTCTTCATACGCCGCATTTTATTCTGTGGCGTACCAAATCGACGAAAACTGCGAATGGTTGTGCGTCTTAGTATAGAGGTGACATCTTCACCTTCTATATATAGAATGAGGGAATTGAGGGAAGATGGCAGCAAAAAATGTTCAATGACTATAAACTTATGCAGGATATGTAAGCCTCACAACAAGGAATTCTGTATGAACTTGAGAAGTCTGATTGAATCAACTATGATAGTGAAAATATTATTGCGAAATGGGGGTTATTTGATATCACTCACAATACATTTGGAAATGATTCATCCATGATATCTCATGACTTTAATTGATTGCATCAGTGGTTTTTTATGGAATGTAAAATTTCACTTCCAAATAAGGAAAATCAAGCAATACATAAAATGATTAGGGATATCAACAAAAACAATCAATATTGGATTCCCTAATTCTTATCAACATACATAATTATTATTATTAAAAAATCGGGTATCGAAATGCGCAATTTTTCATGACTGATAAAATTACCCACTTCAAAATCACATAATATAAAACAAATAAAGATATCGATCAAAGGCTATCATGATGACACGTGCACGTGAAAGGTATTGACTTTATTTCATTTAGAAATGAACTGCGGTCGTTGTCTAAAAACGGTACCTTCCACAATCGAAAGTGAAAGCGATGAGTAATGCTATGGTCACACAAAATGAGCTTTATGTCATGCAAAATGCTATTCTGTGAGATATTTGGGTTGTCATCTGGATTGTAACATAGCCTTGCCAAGATACAGCAATTCTAGTGTCCCATTTCGAAAAAAAAACACATTTATGTAGAACAACTTATATTGAAACAAAGTCATGCCGTGAAATTGAAAACATGTGGCCTCAGCTCTTGAACTCATTTCTGTACGTAATATTGCTTGACATAGAATTGTAAATCAATTTGCAATATTTAACTTTTATGATAATTGATGTAACATCTTTTCGTATTAAAGATATTTGCTTTTGCTCCGCCCGTTTTCTGTTAGATAGAACACACGACTACAATTTGCAGGTTGTACCACAATCTCCGTAAACAGACATCCTGTAGAGCATTGTCGTACAGGATCTCTACTTTCTCAATGCAGGGTCACGTCGAGATGACCTTTATGTCGACTAATCAATGCGTAGCTTTCATCTAGACGAAACACTATTAATAACATTTTGATTTCGTAATTTCTATTTTTAGACCAAGGTTTGCAAGCTAATTTAACAGCGGTATTATTCACAGTCTGCCATTGGACGGCTCATTTCAAATTGCGTGACGTAGACGATGTAAACAAGTTACGTATCAAAACAATTTCGTCATTAATATTATGACGAGAAAATGTCACCTGGACGTGACCCTCGTTTGAAAAAGGCCAGATCTAAATAAGCGAGTAGGCGAGCGGGAAATTTTATATCGTGTTTTAATCAGATTGGTTATACCGCCGCTTTAAAATGTCACAACGCCAAGTGAGATACCAGCGACAATGAATGTTAACTTTTATAAAAGTTTCAAAATGTGCTGTTTTATCCGATGAAACTCATCCCTGCAGCTGATATACGAGTAAAAGATGGATGACTTCGATTGGAAACAAATGTTACCACCAGTAAACTGCTTTAAGCGATTGATCTATCATTGTTTTTACATAATTTTGTATAAAATATGATGATACAACATATGTTGATATAATAGATAATTACATGATTTCAGCATAAATTTAACAACACTCACACATTTTAAGTCATTCCATGCTAAATGTTGTAAAAGTGTCACGAATTACCGGTCTGGTGTTACCTTTAACACAAGTAAGTAAAATCTACAATGCATACTTTCTGTGAGTTGTTTTTGCAATGTATTGAGGATATTTGTTTATTTCGGTGTAAGGTCGGTATTTATTTCTTGAGTGAGCTATGGATGCAATATGTTTACGAGTGGCGTAACCACGAGTGAAAATATGATATACTTTGTTCACGAGTGAAATAATTCGATTTTACATACAAATATACTTTTTTATATTATATGCTTCGAAGTGGTGTTATTTATTGTTTAAGTCTGCCGTGCCTTAAAACTGAGCTTCCAAAGAGTGAAAGGAACAAACTTATTTTCATTGTTTCAAAACACTGGAATGTCGATTTTTATTTGCCAATGCCATAGAAAGCATGTAATGATTGACATCAATTTTTAATATTTAACATCAAAACCCCAAGTCCGATAGCGCTATCAGCGCTTTGGTTTATATCAGGACCCAAACTGATATACAAGTTATCACTTTGTATGAGCATAGTGCAATTTATCTACACGTCAATTGTCTCTGTGAAGGATGCAAACGAAAAACGGGTGTATCAATTTGAAGTCTAACCTTATGTAAAAGAAGGAGAAACATTTAAGCGCCCGGGCCCGTTTCATAAAATGGGGATTGAACTCATGGTCTCCTGCTTGCAAGTCAGAAGCACTGACATTCCAAACTAAGCTAATCCGTCCGATAAATATAACATACAAGTGATTTGAATATACACTGTACATGTATATACAGCCCTGATAACCTGGCCCCAGTTTCACAAACAAACTTAAGTACAAACTCAATAACATACTCAAGTGTTTTTTGGTCTCTAAATAGCATGTCAATTCAGTTGGATTGGCTGTTATTAGATGATCATAATAATAAAAAGATATAAAAAAGAAAAAAGATCAACATAAATCATCATGGGTTTTATTATAAACTTAAAGCCACGAGCCCAGATTTCATTTGAAACTAAACTCAACAGTTCATTAACAGACTCAAGTCAATACAATAGATTTAAATCTAATTCAAACATGTTTGTCAGCTTCATTTTGTATAAAAGGACTTTTTACCAACCTTTGGAGATTCTAATATTCTTATATTTGTTGTAACACTGATTAAACTAGCAAAATTAATGATTGAAACAAAAAGTTGAGTTTGAGTACAAAGTTGAGATTTTTCGTAAAACTGGGCCCTGACGCATACAAATTTGAAATATGTCATGGTACGCATTCAACCTCACAGTTTGCTTTTTGATATATTTAATCTTAACATAAATCCAGCTGCGCTTACAGTTAAGACTGTTAACTTTATGGTTTTGGGAAAACTCAACCCGAAGGCAACTCAACCCGTGCATAACTCAACTCGAAGTAGGGACAACTCAATCCGTTAGGGGTTGAGTTGTCTCTAGATTGAGTTGTTCAGACACTTCCGTTATGGAACGTTTTGGAACGTTCAGAGTAACTGAACACGCTGTTGACTAATTTAATCCAAACAAAACGTATTTTGCCATTTTCTGACATACACTTTTACAACAGGGCAGAACACTTTGACGTGAACTTGGTAAAAATAGCACCACCTCATATCGAAACAAACAATAAAGTTGGATATGTGAGTATTTTTCATGGAATAAAAATAATAAGGTGACGTTAGGATTTCGTGTTACCTATGCTTGTTTTGGATATGAAGTTATAAACATTTGTTTTATTGATTCCTTTATATTGCAGGATGATTCATAACATATAAATCTAAATAAAGAACATAGTGATACAAATATTCCGATTGATGTATTATAATAGAAATAGCTCATGGTCGTCAGAACTTAGATCAAACTTGATATAGATCATAGCGGCGAGGACTGGTTTATTTCTTAATCAAACAAAATCCATGTTCTTTCATATGTTATCTCTTCAATGCCACAAACATTAGGACCGTATATCACGTGAAAGCCATGTCACGCTTACATAATGATCACGTCGTTACCTTGCAGCGGAAATAACGTGTAAATAAAAGAATTGGAGAAATGTTTAGCAATTTGAAGGGGAGTGTGTCTCCGTTGCTTTAGTTTGACGGGACACAGCGTTCCTCATCGCCAGAAAATGTAGGGTAAATAAATGCTAAGAATGGCTAAATATGGTGACAATATCATATAATAAATTCGGTGACAACATAGTATATTTTAACAGTCTATGAAAAGAAATAGCTCTTTTTACTTCATTTTGAGAAAATAATACTCATTGATATAATTCAGTGTTGCAAATATCGAAAAAAAGGCATTTTACACATAACTCCCTCCGACCCAGCGTTGCCATGGTAACTGGGAACGGTATTCAAAATAATTTTATGGAAAACAAAATTTAAAGAAAAATTTCGCTCGCTATCTCCAACTTTTTGCACGAAACCTGTAGAGTAATTTGTTGTGTCCTAAAATGTAATATCAAATACTGCCAATTGTAGGATGAAAACATCAATGGATATTATAGTATTATTCTTACCAGATAGAATCTGAAGCTATGATTGTTTTCATAATATCTTCGTCGACATGCAGCCTGCAACTCTCCCTTCCAGTGATATAACGTCTATTACATCAACTGTCTCCAAGAGTAACGACGTCATGACTAATGACGTCACATTAAGACTAGACGTCAGTACGTAATATTTTTTTTATTTTTGCAACTGTTTGACGCCATCTTGAATGAAATGATTATTCAGCCATACAACGTGCTAAAATTTACTAAGTCAGTTTTCCTTCTCCTGTAGTTCAATTTAATGAACCCGACACCTATCATCAGTTCCAGCCTAGAACAGAACAGAGCATGCACTTTTATTTGTTCACACTAAGATACTTGGTACAATTATTACTTTAATATGGACAATGGGAGAACAGTCACATTCGATATGGATATTAGAATTGAGTGAACTAAGCTACCAGTGTTGTGCTTCCTCATTCAATATTGTAAATTAAGCTACCACCATTTCCTTATTTCAACAGAGTGAAAATTTGGTCTCGTCAGATAGATTATGCGATTCGACTTCAAAGTCCGGGATAAATGAATGTGATTCAAAATGGATATAAATGGTATACATGTATATACCATTGGAAGCAGAAAAGAGTGTTATGGTATTTTTTTTCCATTCGTGGTCTAGTAAATACAAAATATTGAAACCTATCTGAGTTTTTTTGAAATTGGCGCCCGTTTGTTTACGTTTTTGTACGATACGAAATAGGTTTGACTCTCAACCAAGATAATCGCTTCGTCTGAATCGAGAAAAACTGGAAGTATGCATTTTATTTGTTGATTAATTGTCCAAACTCCCCGCAGCGATTAAATCGCTTGTTTTAAATAATGACAATGCATGATGTAACCGATGAGAGGAGTTTGTCATTTGTCTTGACACGTATCCAAATCGCACTGAGGAAGGGAATAAGACCTAGTAGACATTAGGGGTCATACATTATCGGAAACCCACTGAACTCATTATCGCATCTTTGGAAACCCACGATACACCGTTGACGAAAAATACCCTGTGTTTCCGAGGATAGTTCACAACACAAAGCGTATAGGTCCTATTTTTATTATTATATCTTTAATTTGAAGAAAACTCCTAACAAATTGGCCCCTATTTCCCTAAATAACTGAAATCTAGACACAAACTTTCATGAAATTGTAAAATAAAATCACGGCAAGTCATTGGTGTATTCACTGCATGTAAAATTCTATAGTAAATATTACCATGACAAACATTTCCATATGTCGCAGAATTGAACTATACTTCCATAAAATCTTTGCAGACTCAAAGACAAGCAGGAAGATAGAACTGGAAGAAACCAGTTACATGTAATCATCGATACTAGGCAATACATGTAATAGAGGAATTCTTCCACTAACACTTTCATGTTGGTTTAAGATCGATATTTTCTTCCCATAAAATTCGCTGCCGAATTCTCCGGAGATGTTAGAATTGTGTAACATGAGGCATTCTATAAAGTAAAATTCATCTTAAAACTTCATATAGGAGTGAATTAAAAACAAACGGTAAGTGATATTTTATTACTCACAGCTTTCTTTTCTGTATGTGTGTGCGTGCTTTTTCAGCTTTTTCGTGCGTTCTAAAATGTGTTTGAACGTTTTTGGAGGATTTTTGTTCTGCAATCGATAAGAGCCAGATTTCTTGCAGAACAAATTAATAGCCCTAAGGAAGTTGTACCATTTACAAAAATGACATGCGTCGTTGTCATTGAATATTAACCATGTAGCCCTATTTTCTTTGGAAATTACGTGCCCGTAATTGCATTATATTATCATGCATTGAGTAAATTAATTATACATAGTGCTGGTTTAGAAATAACCGTGGAATGCAATCTTCTGTGCATTGTTGAGAAATGCTCAGTAACATCATATCAATTGACTGAGAAATGCTTTATTCTTAGAACATAATGTTATTCATTAGCTGACACTGTAATGTCGGGAAAATGCACAGAGATTATGATTCGGAAGCCTTTGATGTTCCCTCCCCTTCACTGTCCAATTGGTGTGATTGGACAAAACTAAAAGCAAAACATGGCAGTAGTCGGCACAGAAATTTATTTAAAGAATTAGTAGAGGATATCTTATCTATGGCAATGTCATATTAGCCGGTACCGTATTCCCGGGGGCATACTTTCGTGGAGTTTGGTCATGAAATTATTTCTACGGCCAATCTCACTTATGCCACTGATTCTTAATCATTTAAGGCAGTTGTCAGTCACTGACACACGTATGTGCCTGATAACCGGTTTAACGCTATATCCAGAGATTAAGTATTTCCAGGAACGGTGAGTGTGTTGACTGACCGCCGTGATATGACATATTACAATGTTACTTAAGCTGTTCGACAATTGCCACCAGGCCCTCCTCTGGCTTGTGGTGTCCTCTTAATATCAAGATGAAATAAATTTGACATACCCGACCACATTAAGTGCGATAAAAAAGAGTGTATGAGTTTTAATTTTGTTGACCTTTCAGGGGGGGTTACATTCGGATGACCAAAATGGCGCAAATGGAATAATTAGACATTTTAATGGGTGTCTGATGATTCAATGTTTGAGTTTACTGGCAACGATGTTTCTTAATTGTCATATAAAAATGTAAAAACTAGATCCTTTTATGTCAATGGTTTGTAAATGACACGTGTTTTTTAATTTCAGAATTTTCCTCACACAGTGAATTGGCTTTCCTGGCGAAAATGGCAATACAACCATGTAGACGTCGAAACTCAAAACGAAATTTCATTGTTTTTACAGCAATGGCTATTGTTATATGTATCTCTATGAATATAATTGCTTCCAATTTCTTAAAACAGCGTAGAAAGTCACCAGGATTTATGCACAAATATCTTAAATTGAAGACAGAAGGATTATCCAAGAGGGGAGATCACTTTAATTCGTCTGATGAGGAGGAATATCAAACCTGTGTACATCCGTCGTTGCCTTTGTGGGGACCAGACATGGATAGATACATGCAACCCCTCGAGCCTGTGGTATGTTCAAATGATGAAAATTGGGTATACACTAGAAATGGACGATTTTACATTTCAGAAACTGCCGTAAAGAATCATGGCGGGATACAATGTGCGTACATACCCTATGTTAATTTTAACGATTCATCAACACCGTTGAAGGCTATAGTTCCTATGTTAAATGGTAGTGTTTTACTATCAGACACTTTCAGAGTAAAATGTACTGCTGAAGATGGTAAAAAGTATGTAAATTTCCATGCATGTATTGTACCAATGGTACCACGTGCAAGAGTGAACCAGACTCGTGAAAAATTTAATGTATTAATATTCGGCTTTGATTCACTGTCTCGCCAAATGTTTAAAAGATTTCTACCAAAAACTCATGAATATTTTACTGAAACTTTGCAAGGAACGCTACTGGAGGGGTATAATATAATTGGCGACGGAACTGTTCAGGCCTTAATGCCGTTGCTCACCGGAAAACAGGAAATGGAATTACCGGAAATACGACGAGGTAAAAATGGCGCGAAATATATTGACGAAGTGGTGGAATTCGTCTGGACTAAATATGAAAAACAAGGATACGCCACTCAATGGACAGAAGATCTGGCTAATATAGGTACATTCCATTATAGATTGCTAGGGTTTAAGAATCAGCCAGTAAATCATTATATGCGGACATTTTATCTTGCTGCTGTACCGATATATAAGTATTTTAAGAAGTATTGTTTGGGGTCAAAAACTAGACATCAAGTGTTCTTGGACTGGTTGAAAGAAGGAATTGAAACTTATAAAAATAGTAATTTCTTTACTTTTGGATTCTTTTCTGAGTATTCACATGACAATAATAATCCTGTACGATTAGCAGACGATGATAATGTCCAATTTTTCCGGTGGTTGAATGATACCGGAATTCTGGAAAACACATTTCTTGTTCTTATGAGTGACCATGGAGTGAGATTTGGCTCCATACGACAAACAGAATTAGGTAAACTTGAAGAAAGGATGCCATATTATGGAATATACACTCCACCAAAGTTTCGACGCAAGTATCCGACGAAATACGCGGCGTTGGTGAAAAATTCCCAGCGTTTAGTCGTTCCGTCGGATATTCATAAAACATTATTGGATATTATCGATGAAAAGGCTGATCAAAACAACAGTGTGAGACATTCATATTCTTTATTTACGGAAATACCAAAAAATCGGACATGCGCAGACGCCGGTATTGAACCTCATTGGTGCGCATGTTTGAACTCCAAACCACTTCCGGTGTCGGATACAATAGTGATATCTTCAGTAAAAACCATACTTGCAAAAATTAATGAATTACTTCAAATAGTTGCATACAGTTGTCGAAAATTATCTCTTCACAAAATTCTTAAATCTGTTTCCATGGAAACGAAAAGTGAAGTTCTGAAATTCAAGAAAAGTGCGGATCGTGACGGAAGAAAAGCGGATCTTAGTGACAGGATGGAAGCCCAATATATGTATTATCAAGTCACATTTGAGACGAACCCAAATAATGGTATATATGAGGCTACAACTTTAGTCAACCTGAAAACTGGTGACATTTCTGTAAATGAGAGAGAAATTAGTCGGTTGAATCGTTATTATAATGATCCAGACTGTATAGCTGACCTTTATCCAGCGCTGAGAGCGTACTGTGTCTGCAAACATTGATACTTATATTGCGTTCACTGGCACCAGAGTCCTTAAATTTGTTAAAATAATTATGTTTTTGTCAACGAGCACAATTAAAAAACGGCACCTGTACAAGTTGCAACAACACTTTCATTATTATATATTATTATATATAAGGCAGTTTACATTTATACGGGAGACTATACGAGTATAGGGACGTGTTAATTTATTATCATAAGTTATATAGACACTGGTGCCAGAGATAGTGTTCGATTTTTCTCAACTGTCTAAGTATGAATAGTTTTTAGGTGACTTCCTATTAAAAGACTTGTTGTCTAACAATCGTGTTATTTCCAATAAGATCGGTAAGAACTGTCAAAAAGCTTGACAGTTTAATGCTTTTAATGTGTGCCAACGTCGCCTTCGTATTTATGTAAGAGAACATAGTCATTGACAGTAAAATTATTCAAACTGTGACTGTTGAGAAAACCCGCCTATTTTTGTGTATAAACATATGCGGAGCTATCGGAGTGGGGTCAGGGGGTCCGGACTCCCCCTAGAAATTCCAAAATTTGCCTGTCCATTAGTGTTTTTTCTTGACTGTAAGTCATATTTTAGTAGCACAAAGCAATTTTTCTCGATACTTAACATAGATATAATGGTTATATTGTTTTTATTATTAATATGTTGCACTATTCTGCAAAATGTGTTTAATGTGGTAATTGTTCGAAAGTTAAGATCCCCATTAGAAAAAGTTCGACACCTCCTCCCCCTCTAGAAAAAAATCCTGGATCCGCCCCTGATAAATATAGTTTTTTTTTTAAAGTTAATCATTCAGCATAATCAGTTTGCAGTCTTCCATATGTATGTGAATTTGTCTTTTAATCGATGACCACTCTGATAGCGGATGGATGCACAAGTGGAGCAGTGGTCCAAAGGTAGAATGCGCGCTAAGGGATCGAGAGGTCCCCATTAGGGGCACTGCTAATTTCCCTGAGCAAGAAATTTTCCTACAATTGTTCCACTCAACCCAGTTGTAAATGGGCGCTGGAATTGATCACCTTTTGTTTTGTTTTTTTCCCCAAATAAGATCCATTGTTTTCAACAAATCCATTGAGAACTTACCATAACAGGGATGTTGAATTCCTATGCCAGACTTGTCTGAATTGTACATTCATGTCTACGGACAACGGAATATTTCCAGCCCACTTGCCCTTGGACCATTCGGAACTCCTTGGCCATTCGCTACAAATAACTTACTATTCTTCATGAAAGGTCGATGAGTTCCGAATGGTCCTTGGACAAGAGATAGCCATTTATCTGTACACCATTTATCAAGTTTTATCATTTCTGTATGTAGAATAACGTCTCTTCCTGTTATGACATCATCAATATTATCATTTTGTTTCGGTATTAATTTTATGGTGTAGTTAGATGTTATATTATGTCTACTGTGTTCATTTTATAAACTTCATAAAGCATAAAGCCTAAATAAAAACTATTATAAGTTTAATACTACATTGCATTTAGTATTGATTTTCAGTTAATTCCTATATTGGAGCAGAAATTGCTTGGAAAACTGGCTTCGTGATGCCTGTCCAGTAAGCTCAGACGGTAGATTAGGATCAGGCCGTTAATTCGGAACTACATCGGCGATCTTCTACGCAGAGAAACTTTGTAGATGATCTCCGAGGTTGTTCCTAATGCAGACCGTCGATCCCATAGACGGTCAGTACGGTGATGATCTACCAAAGACGCCCACATATACAAATGTATGTTATATAGTGCTTCTGGGTTTCGGAATTGTTCCAATCGCTTTTGGTCGATCTTTAGGTCGTGAGTCCGACTCCCATTCTATAAATAGAAGGTGACGATACAGACCGTTTGTGTACAGAATGGTCCGACTTCTAGAGTACTGTAGTGACCTACATATGAGGAGTGGACGTAGCTGGATGCATTGTTTTGACGTTATACCGGTAATCATCAGATGAACACCAACATGTTGGTTCAAATAACAGCTACTACTTACCTCGTAGATTCTTTGAGCAAGAGACTTATCATACAAGCTCTGTACTAGGGGATCAGATAGTAGGTTAATGAGTGATTAATATAGTTTTTAGATAGTGTTTCCCAATTCTGTTAAAATGTTTTTGTATAAACTAAAGTAGAAGATGAAATATTTTCTACGACCATTCTCTCTTCTATCGTTTTATATATAGAAGGCATGCACTTGTCAGCCATTGTCAGACATATGTCAGCTTATATTCGGACACCAAGCCGATCATCTTCGAAGATATATGTAGATAATCGCCGGGGAGTTCCGAATGATGTGTTTACGGGTGCAGATTTTAGGTGAAGATAGTGGCGTCTCCAAGAACAGAAGGTCAACGGACCGCCATGATATACTGTTCGTTGTTGAAAGAGCAGTATAAATCATCATAAAACTAAGTTAGACCAAGAAACTGAAATGTAACATCCATTAGTCATTAGGCCATGCCATACTTAAATTTTGTTAAGCGCCCGCGTGTACGTAGGTTTTAGAGTCCGCAATCCAAACAAAATTGTTGGTGAAATTTCTTTAATAATTCTGTTGTTCCGGGATTCGATAGCTGATTTTTCTCAGGAAATACTGATAGTTCGATGGTTCTGTGCATTTGATGAATGAAAATGTACATGTATGTGTTGTATGTACATGTACTATTTTATAGAATATCTTTAATGTCATAAACATTCATGTACTACCAAGTACTTATTTGTGTGAATACTAGCTAAAATGGAAATGTGTTTTCGTTTCCGATTTGTGTGTCTTTGTGAATAGGTACCTAGGTTTGTCAAACTTGAGTTGACGCATAACAAAATTCCAATTTGGCATGGCCTTACCTATTGTTAATGACCAGTTATTGTTTCAGGTACTAGTTACCAATCAATCAGATGTGTAAGTGGCTGGGATATCTTATGAAATTTTACCATACACAGATTTTGGAAAAAGTCGAAAATTAATGATAACTGTTCATGATCTATAGCCAATAAACTAAATAACTACATGTAGTTAATATATTTTAAAAGGGACATAATCGTGTTGCAGACTGCCAGAAGGTTTGATAGTGTTAGCTCTCGTCATTCGTTTTTTTCTTATGAAAGGTCATATTATCAAAGCAATTTCTCCAAGGACTAACTACAGGCTTCCGGCATTAACAGACCCCACCCCACCCCCACCCAAAAAAAATCATGTGATTTACAACAACAATTAATGAGGGAAACTAAAAAAATAGGTTTTTTGCAGAGTTTTTTTTACCAGACAAATATTTCAGTGACATCAAACAGCTTATAAAATAATTTCTACCTTCCTTTTCCCGAAAAACTGGAGTTAGATCCGACTGTGTTATTTGATCATTACCTCAAAATCCTTTGCACAATAATTTTAAGGGGACTGTTTAATTATGGTGGCTGATTTATGCCATGTCATGTTATCGTTTCTTCGCCGCGAAGAAACGAAAAAACGAAAACACGAAGACACAACAAATCCATAGTTTGTCGTATCTTCGTATTTTCGTTTTTTTTTTCGTTTCTCGCGGCGAAGAAACGAACACACGACAAAATAAATACAACAATACGACAGATAAAATGTGTCGTGTTTTCGCCTTACATATGTCGTATCTTCGTCTTTTCGTTTCTTCATGGCGAAGAAACGAAAATATGACATGGCGTAAATCAGCCACCATAGTTTAATGCCAGCAGTATTTGGTTAGTTCTTAAAGAAAGTATTCAAATAATACGAACCCGCAGAAATAAAACACGAATGATGGGAAATAACTTCACCAAACCTCCTGGCATTCTGAAACACGATTATGTCCCTTTAGAAAGACATTGAACTAGTTTTTTGCAAGTGTTGATTATTATAGATTCTAAAGTTTATTTGTATCACAGTTAGTTCAATGTGTTTAAAGCCAGAGCTCGACGGTAACTCATATTTCTTCAAACATGGATTTTGATACAGTTCAATGAACATGTATACAACTATATTAGATGATATTCAGAATAACCACTGCAAAGCGGTTCTCTACAGAACACATCCTCTGTCCAACAACAGCTTTTGATATTGCCTTGAGCTATTATTTTAATTGAATATAAATTCTGCAGAGACGACCTCTAAACAGCAACATACTCCAGTGTCTCCAAGTGGGTGTTGTTCCAATCTGATTAAAATCCGATCTAAAATTTTCCGCTCGCCTACTCGCTAATATAGATCTGGCCTTTTCAAACAAGGGTCACGTTCAGGTGACCTTTTCTCATCATAATATTAATGACGAAATTGTTATGATACGTAACTTGTTTACATTGCCTACGTCACGCAATTTGAAATGAGCCACCCAATCGCAGACTGTGAATAATACCCGTGACCTTCCACAGAGACAGTTGAGATCCTGTACGACAATGCTCTACAGGATATCTGTTTACGGAGATTGCAATCTGCGTAAACACATATCCAGTAGACCACGGTCGTACTGGATCTGTACTTTTTCCCTTTGAGGTCACGTCGAGATGAACTTTGTGTCGACCAATCAATGCGTAGCTTTCATCTAGACGAAAACGCTATTAATCACATTTTGATTTCGTAATTTCTATTTTTAGACCAAGTTTTGCTTGCTAATTTAACCGCGGTAATATTCACAGGCTGCGATTGGCCGGCTCATTTCAAATTTCGTGACGTAGACGATGTAAACAAGTTACGTATCATAACAATTTCGTCATGAATATTATGATGAGAAAAGGTCACCTGAACGTGACCTTCGTTTGGAAAAGGCCAGATCTACATTAGCGAGTATGCGAGCGGTAAAATTGTAGATCGGGTTTTAATCAGATTGCGGAGATTGGTGTTGTTCAAGAAAGGTTGCACTGTACATGTGCTAAATAGTTGTTCATCTATTAATAAGAATAATTTTAGAAGGTCAAAATTGAGACAATTCACTACCTTGCCAAAAACACTTTAAACATGTATAGTATATTTTATGTCGTAGCTACAATTCTGTTGGCCATTGTTTTATTATTCTGCAATGGTCAACCAGGTATATTAAATCACAGAGACTTAGTTTTACCAAAGTTCTAAACTCTAACGTCATTTAATGTTAGACAAACACAGGTTGTCAGCATAAGCATAAAGCAGTTCTTCAAAAAAAAATATTGTACAAAGGATTTAAGAAATGCCAAGTATGTGTGCCTACATACATGTACATGTTTTCCCTTAATTTTTATGAATCACGTTGATATACATAAAGTCTTCATAAATCCGTTGTACATGTGCAGTAAATGTACTTTAGAAGACTACGTTGGTTATGCATCATGCGATTGTTGGACCCTTTTAAGTCCCATGTGCTATATCTAAGAAGAAGCAGTTTCCGTTATTAAGACCACTTCGTGTTTACAGTAATATCAGCTATTATAACCGATGGTGTTAAGATTTTGATGGTCATAATAGCGGAACATTTCTGTAATGAACAAAGACATAGATAATATCAATACGTCTCCGTGATAACAAAACATTTATAGAATATAAAATAGATCTAGCTGTATTTACTTTTACCTGAATAAAATGTGACAGAAATTACTATAGTTTTTCGTAAAGGCTCCGATTAAATGACGGATAAAGGTTGTCGTTAAAGATGGTCGAGCCATATACTTCAGAACAAGCTAACAGAGCGGTTTCGACGTTGGACTGGTAATAAAACATAGTATAACGAGCGTTGGTTCAAATCACAAAAAAAAACAATAAAAAACTATAGTCTAGTCCAGCAATGGGGGACCAGGAAGCAGACACGAGATTGATTATTCAAAGTTGTTAGAACTTGTTTCACAATCGAGCTCAAACAAATTAGTACAAACTAAACAAACAAGCTGAAAGATTAGGACATTGTAGTCTCCACAAAGACTCTCTTACTGCGACGTGAAGACGAGGCTGTGGAGTTTTTCTAATTTTAAGACTGTTATTTTGAAGAAATAAGTATAGGCCATACTATTTATAACTATATTTGTCTTAGAAATGATGAAGCAAGGTTTTGATGTTTCGCTGCAAGTTTTCTTGATAATTATATATAATTTCAAGTTACGGAGATTGCCGAAAATTACCGAATATTGATCAATGTCGCATTCGGCACGCTTTGTGCATTTCTGTGGACAAAAACGGAAATGTCCCGAAAAATCAATATTTATGATTCTTCGAATAAAGCATCACAAGTAAACCACACTGTTGTAGTCGGCAAAGGAAGCCATATTTTATTGTCAAAATTGGAGAATGATATTCGTCTGCTTGGATATTGGTTTGGACTGACAATGCTATCATATTTTATAACACAAGACGTCATAAAGATCTCTAGTTTCACGAACATTAGTTGTATAATCTAATAAAACATATTTTTCGTCTGCCTCTTTTTCGTTGTTTTTTGTGATCGTAAAATTAAACAAGACTCATGCACAACAAATGGTATATTGGTTATTTTCCCAGATAAAGCTCTTTCAAATTTAGGAATGAAGTTCCACAATTAAATTTGATATTCTGAAAGACTAAAATGTGTGTCGCTGGTTAGTTTCATTTTTAGTTACTCGAGACTTTTACTTAATAAACGGTCATAAACTTCAAACAATCATGGCAGAAAATCTCAATTGATTAACTTAAATATAGAATGAAGTCAAAATCATCTCTGACAACGTTTATGCAAAGCTAGTATTGTTACAGACGAAGCTGTACAAATATGTAGCCACTGAGTGTGTTAGTCAGGGTTCGAATTTAAGCACGCATACTCGCAAAATGCGAGTGGATTTTGAACATTACGAGTAACTTTTACTTTAACTCGCAAATTTTCGCAAGTTGAAATTAAATTCATTGCAGGTACATGTGCTGTCAAACAGTTTGACCCCAAACTGGCAGTGTGACGGTGGTGGGAAGGAGAGAGGATGGAAGGCAAAATAACAAACCTAACTGAATTGAATCGAAAGCCTCCTGCAGATATCGTTATGGAACGGTTGCGTTCAGCTACGAGAAAAAACGAAGGTTATCGATTCGTCCGTAAAGCACCAATTCTGGACTCAGTCGCTTTTGTCCAATGATATCATCAGGTCACGGAAATGCCCATGCAAGTAGTCACGATCTGTAAAGCGCCATGATATGAGTATGACATTTAGCGCCAATTTTCCGGAATTCAGTTACGTATGCATATCGTGATATTTATCCGGGTAAACTAGCAATTTCATTGTGGAAAATAAGTCATTATCACATTCCAACCTTAAACAAATCAAACAGGACAAAAATTCACTGCAATCAGACAGATGTATCTATCGTGTGACATTTAAGATGTTTTATACACAAATGTAGAATAGGTTTTTGAAAGTAACAAGTTCCATGCGTAGTTTCGATGCTATTCTCTTATAATTTGTTTCACTGGGGATAAAGTGAATTAGTTTTCTATAATATTATTGTATAAACATCTATTATAAAAAATGTGTGGATTTTCTCTCATTTTTATGGAGCGCTTAGAATGTTTGGAGAATTTTCTATAACTACTTGGTGTATTCATAAATACATTTTATAGAGCTTTTATTTTATCATAAAATTATAGAAAAACATGTAGTGAAGTTTTTCAACATTTGGTAAACATATCGTATTGTTTCAATGTACACGTGATCAATTCAATTCTAAGGGGAGATAATAAGTTAAAAAGGGACATCACTCTTACCATGATAAAACAAAAAGACAAGGTAAGTACTTTTATTTTTCAAATAATGTCACGTGATACTAGTACACACTTTTTTATTAAATAATTGGTACGATTATTTCATCAATACTATGTGAATATAGTAGTATAAACGAAAATGAGTTTCAATATATAAAATATGGCCATAAAAAATAAAAACTGCCATCAATACTTAACTTTAAGTTAGGCTGCATCACGGTTCCGTCTCTCAGAACATGACAACAACTGCTTCTAAAGTTTGGACCCCCCCCCCCCCCCGGTAGAAAAAGTTTGGACCCCCCTCCCCTAGAAAAAGTTTGGACCCCCTAAATAATTCCTGGATCCGCCCCTGCTTAGCGTTTGAATCGTAGTGCATCTGTTTTGAATTATAAATAGTGAATAATGTTTTATAAACATATATGAACTAAAACTTTAATAAATAGAGATCGTATAGTTCTAAGTGTCAACTGTTTCATGAATAACACCGATTTTATTATCAGTGTCTGCTAACTTGTAGAATTTGTAACCTGCGCTAATGCTAAAAAATTTGAGTTTCTGCATGTTGTAGAAATCATTTAGGACTATGTAACATTGACTCTTGAATATTGATAATTGTATTTTCATGTTGAATTCATATTTAATTTTTCCACGTGTTCTGTTCTATAAATTCTGATTTTCTTGCCATTGTATTACCTTCCAGTAGATCATTCATTGTTGGATCGAGTAAGAGATTCAATTGTTCCAGACTCCCTTGTAATTTCTAAATGTTTTATTTTACACCCCCCCCCCCCTCCTCACTAAGATAAATAAATATTGTTACTATAAATGAGTCCATTTTTTACTAAATAAGCTAAGAGGTTGTCAAAACGTTTGTCTTGAAGTTGGGTCTTTTTGTTCTAAGTTGGACTCACCCCAAAATTTGGATCAGACCTGTAATGCATATACGTGCACTGGGAACATGACATCGCTGGTAAAATTAAATGTAAGAACCTCTCTTCAAAAATAAAACAAAAAAGTACATGTAATAGCATTACTTATAGTTTATCAGGCCAAGTATCCATCGCAATTACAAAGAATTGTCTAATATTCTATGATAACCATGTACAAAACAATAGATGTATTTACCAAGATAAAACATACATACAGTACCCACCAAAAGTTTGGAGACAAAAGAAATTTACTACAATTCTTGAATTTTGACGATTATTTTTGTAGAAACATTATTTTTAATATATTTAAGTACGTTTTGTTATAAAATGAAAACAAATTTCATGAATGCAACACTTTATAAGATTCAGCATCTGACATCATAAAGCCTCCAAAACCATGATGTTTGTAATAATTGTCCATTACAAAGTTTTTATGCTATTTTTGTTGTCTCTGTTATAATAATAATGATAAACAAAAAATAATGCAAAACTGCAAAGCATTTCAAAATAAACAGTGATCAAATGTTAGCTAAAAGCTATTTAATAGGCCCACAATCTGAAAATGTCTCCAAACTTTTGAAGGGTACTGTACATGACTAGTCATGTCTTATTTATATTGCCTCTTATAGACTAAAATCAATATTTTCTGGTAGTGTAACAAGTATGTTTATTTCAATGATTGTCAAAGTCTAAGTCCATGTTTTATTGTTGTGAGAGATGGAGAATGTCACCCTTGACGATCAGTCTCTAATGGCAACAACATTTAAAATGATGCAAATACTTATTTTATTGTCATGGGCTTATCATGAATTCTGGTACATGTAGTACTACGATGGTATGTTTGTAATTTGATCGTTTCTTATCCTAGAACATTCATGTACACATAGGTTGTTAAGACTCTCGATCTAACCTTTTTGTCTGTGTTATGCGCGAACTATGGAGAACACATTGAACGACGACTCAGTCTGAATCATCGTCGGTTATCCCATCATACATTTCTCCGCTATGCGGTGTTATGTACCATGGGCCATTTGATTAGAAGTCAATCTCGTATTCATGAATAATTAATGAGGCAGTTTCATTGGTACCGCAAGTAAACCACTGCGGAAAACTAGCCAATGAAATTACGTTTAATATTTAAGGGTTGGTTTACCATTCAAAATGCCGATGAATGATTTTTCTAAAGCGGGTGAAGAAAATCCCAGTATGTTGTTGTTATTAAAGAGTATTTAATTGTGACAATCTTTGGAAGAAGATTGGTCTCCCCTGCCTCAATGTATATTCATGAAAAGAGATTTCGCGAGTCAAATTGATCACGGTACATGTACGTGTGGAGTGTAACGGAAGAAACTCTAGTTCCTCCAGCACTCCAGTGCATTGATTATTTTCTCGAATTACTATTTTAGTATGACAAAAATTCGTATAATCTGTAGCCTGTTCAATTACCCTAAACGTTCCAAAACGTTCTGTAACGTTACATTTGGTACTCCTCGGTCATTCGCTGCGAATAATTTGAACATATTTAGACGCTATTTTGAAACTACCGGTGTTGAAGTAAACAAATATACGATCGTTTAGGCAATGAGTGATGTTTCGTTTTTAGTCCATAAATTTTGAAACACTCATTGCCTTAACGGTCGTATATTTGTCTATTAGATTAGATTATTCGCAGCGAATGGCCGAGGAGCTCCGAATGTAACGTTACGGAACGTTTTGGAACGATTAGGGTAATTGAACAGGCTACTTTATTACATGTAGAACAGAACAGAAGTTTTATATACATTCACCAGTAACATAAATAACAATAAGTTAGAAGTTAAAAGTAAATATAAATACATAAACATCGAAATATTATACTTAGTCATGAAAGGGATGTATACATTTAGAACAGAAGGTAAAACGATAGTCAATGACAATAAAGCATTACGTTATTTTCCATTTAAAAGAGAGGCATTGGTTTAGCTTAAAATATATAAAAACACTTTATAATTAACCCTTTTTCTGGTACGGAACGTTTTGGTGAATTTGAATAGTGTAACTTTGGTTACGACACTGTCATTGCGCTGTGGTTAGGGCCGTCTACTTTGGAATGCATTTTTTGCAAAGAGTTGGTATAAGCCGGCTCGTAAAGAGTTCGTGTATATCATTAATATGCATGAGTTTTTCATAATAATATTTTTTAAAACTGTTTTATAGAATTTTGCAAGGAAATATAAATTAAATTATAAAATTAAATTATAAAATGGTGGCTTAGTGAACACCCACAAGAAATCAATGCGCCACTACAAAAATGTTCTTGGTTCCTGACGACAGAAAAGAGCATCTGTGCTTAATTGCTTGAATGAATATACATGTATTTTTATTTAGTTTGATCCTCGGCTACACCTTCCATGAAAATTTAACGTAAGCGTCAATTTGTCTCGATATAGGAAGAAGTTAGGCCATGCCAAATTGGAATTCTGTTAAGCGTCAACTTAAATTTGACAAACCTAGGTACCTATTCACAAAAACACACAAAACGAAAACGAAAACACATTTTTTGCGACAAAAAACAATGCATTATATATTTTTTTCAATGGAATAACATCCTCATAATATGAAACAATGGTCTGAATTTAATATAAAACTACTAGGTTTTTTTTTCACGTAAAATATATATTGTATTAATGACGCGGTTATGATAATTTGCTTACGATGAATAACATCATTGCCGAACACAATTTTTCCTAAATTCAATTGTCGTATCGAATCCTGGAACATCGGAATTATTTAAGAAAATTTTACCAACAAATTTGTTTTTTCTATTTTGATTGGGGACTCCAAAACCTACGCTTAACAGAAATCCGATATGGCAAGACCTAATGGGTTTGTTGGTGAGTTGATTGTTGGAAATTACCTCAATAAAGACGTTGCTTACGGCATAACTAGCACATAGAACACTGTTCTTGATTAGAGATTGTGAGAATTTTAAGACTAACTGAAAAATAAACAAATCATGAATCAAATCCTCGAATCGTGATATAACATATTTGAAATAGTCTACTTAGCAATCGATGAGATAGTTTTTGGTATTTTCTATTTATTTGACGTAAAATCGAATTCCGAGTTCCGTGACTACAGGGAATTAATTAATTAGAATGACTGAGTTTTGTGAGAGACTGTGTCTTTCTGGCTAATTGAACTTAGAATATATTTAGTTATCAGCTGATAAGTAAAGTCTCATAGGATCTCGTGAACTCTCGCGTTGTTACTTTGACGAAATTTATAGCTTTTAAAATGGAAAAATATGTATCTGATGATGTATTACTTGGTAAAATAAATAATCGTGTATTGTTATGAATGTTTTCAAAAATGCTTGAATGGAATAAATATAACTTGATACTTCGTTCTAAGACTTTACAACAGAAGAATTGTCAAGCATATTTGGGGGTGGAGAATTTAAACCATTTCGTGTCGTTCAAAACGTAAACAAACGGGTGCCATTTTGAAAAAAAAAGAATTTTTCCTTCCAATCTTTGGATCACCTATAAGAAGGCGTGGACACACGATCCGCGTTACTCCATAAAATGGTAAGATAATAACAATGTTACTGAAGAAAATCCCTATATGAGGGTTCTTTTATTTCACATCACGTCTCATACTAATCACAAAATCTCACTTGGTACTGGCTCCATGACATTCTCGTTCCCAGAGTCTAGTAGGATTCTCAATGCTAGTATTGAGAATCCTACTAGACTCTGGATACGAGAATGGCTCCAAAGTAGTTAGGCATGCAAAGGAAATGATCAGGTGAGAAGATATACATAATAATTACTTGTATATGTGATCACATATTACATATCTATAGTATGTATATTGTCTGAAAGCTTGTGAAAATAATCAGTAGTTTGTGATGTACATATCACGTGATTATTCCCGAGAAAATACGAGAGTTGACAGACGACTTTAAGCATTGACACTGTACAGTCGCTGAACATCTCAATGCGTCAATCGACTTTAGTGCGACGTTTAGCGTCAGCGTTGCACGTTGATTGTGACGTTTAGCGTCAGCGTTGCACGTTGATTGTGACGTTTAGCGTCAGCGTTGCACGTTGATTGCGACGTTTAGCGTCAGCGTTGCACGTTGATTGTGACGTTTAGCGTAAATGTTGCAGCGTTTATTGTCAATTTTGACTTTTAGCGGCGTTGTGACGTTTCTAGACGCTACACGGCGTCATGTCTTATTGAAAGATAAAAATACCAAAATTGCAGACGAAAGAACTTATATTTTATAATGTTTTGTCGTAGAATAAAGCATAGACACTAGTTTGATGCGCTTGTTAATACGATCGTTGTAAGAGCTTGATATTTTATGCCTTCACATTCGTGTTATAATGTATATTTGTTTTATGACAAAACCAGGCATACGCTAGTCATTTCTTAACTAAAGGGAGATAACTTTTTCTAACAACGTTATTACCGAGCGTGTATTATCTCCCTTTAATAAAAATTACGAGTTGTTTTTCTGGAAAACATTCACGAATGGAATTGGATTTCCTCTGGAATGTGAGCGACAGATGCACTCGTTTTAAGTTAGTTTTTTTCTTCGAATGGTCGAATATGTATTGATTAAGCATACCCAGGATATTGTAATTGATGCGCAAAGTGAGAAAAAGACCCTTGGTCATTTTTTTCAAAATTGAGATTTTTACCGAAACTGACAGAGTAGGCTTCGTTCTTTCAAAAATGTATGATTTATTAAATACCTCGATTCATGACGTTGCTAAGGCGTTTTGATATTCGATAATCAGTCCAAGAAAGTAAAACGACGTTTTGTTAAACGTCGCGTTTTTGTTAGTCATAAAGGAAGTTGATACAAATAGTAACACAGCATTTTGACTGCATAAAGCATTTGTACTTAGTTGTATCAATGAGGTTTTCAAAAAGTCAACATTTCTCCAAACATCTTGAATTCAAATTGATTGTCTGTCTACAACTTACTGATAAAGGAAATTAGATTTTTTTGTAATTGGGTTGATTCGAACACTTTACTATAATATCAGGGATTGCAAAAGCAGTGCGCCGATCGCTCCAAGCTAGCACCGACTAATATTTAAAGTGATGATAAAAATAAATGTTTAATTCAAAAATCAGGAAAAGGTAGAATCACTAATTAGCTATCGATATCATTTGATATCATTTTCAACAAAAGAGCTATAGCGAGTATAGTGACACCCATGTTATACTTTGTATGATACATTCCATATTCAAACACATGTAGTAAGTGGTTTCTATTATTGCTTACAAAACAAATAAATTACCATTTCCTTGTAAACTCAGCCGTACATAACTACAGTAAAGTTCCGCTAGTAAGACCAGCAAAAAAGTTGGTCTTAATAGCGAATCGGTCTTATTATAGAGATCCTTTTGTTCACAAATTAAGCATTTGGGTCTTAATAATTGTCACAAATCTCTTGATTTTGAAATAACAAAAGTGGTCTTAATAGCAGAACTTTACTGTATTTTAGCGTCATATTAAACCGTTTAATTACAGAAATAATAATTGGCTGGTTTTTTTCTTAAAATTGCTTTTTGAATATCATATTGCTATTAAATTTTATACTCTTTCAAATTATATTTTAACAACTTCGATATTAGGTTTCTATAAAACATTAAAGGAGCTCATCAACAGAAACAACGGCGAGATTAATATTACTGCTGTGGTTTTATCTTAATGCTGGCAATTCAGGAGTAAAATTTGATTTTACTGCTGAAATATTAATCTTAATGCTGTTTTTTTTTGGGGGGGGGGTTGTTGGGTTTAACGCCGTAGCAACACATTGCATAACTCATAAAATGGCGGTCAGTCAACCTACTCACTGTTCCTGGAAAGGCTAAATCTCTGTAATGCTGGTAGTAAAACAGTAAGATTGATCTCCGTAAGATTGATCTCACTGCTCCTCCTATTGTTTCAGTCATTGTTTTGTTAGTTTTTTTTATTAAAAGCTTTTGACTTTTTACAGAGTATCGCCTTACTGTATTGACAAAAGCAACATCCTTTCTTCCATGATCGAGAATATGTATGGATTACAACGGCATGTATAGAATCACTCGACCTTAAAGCTAGAAACCTAAAAACTGCAAAGTTATACAGTTGTAATTTGTCCGCTATTCTGCTGTTATATTTTTCTTGGAAATGAAAGAATACTCGAGTCATAGATGATTCGTAAACATGAACAAAAACGGGATAACATGTAAATTAGCCACAATAAGTTATTTGATCAATTTTGCCTCTACAAATGCGAGTGTTTAACCCATTGTTTTGGTTCTTTATTCCAAGATATGCATCCAGTCACATATAATGTACGGTCAAAACATCGATTCTTTCTCTAAACCAAGATTTTACGATTCAATTTACTTTGTTTGTTGGGTTGGTTTAACGCCATAGCAACACCTTGTATAGGTTATATCACGGCGGTCAGTCCACCTACTCTCTGTTCCTGGATAGGCTAAATCTTTGGATTTAGTTGTCAACCAACTACTAGGGGCATACTTCCGTCAGTGACTGACTACGTTTCTTCATGATTTAGAATCAGTGGTAGGAGGGAGAATGGCCGTAGAAAATTATTTCAAGACCAAGCTCCACGAAAGTATGCTCGGCTCGGGAATCGAACCCATTCAATATTCAATTTACTATCCAATCATTTAATTTGCAAATGTGGGAGTAATACTAGAGCTTGCCTATGTGTCATATTTAACCATAAAATTATTCGGTTTTTTTTAATTTATTCATATTATGATTTTTCTGCTTATCGCAACCCCAATAACACCACGATAACCATTTTTATATATTATTACGTAAGCACTTATTGTACTGTATATAAACTAAGAAAATAAAGAATTGTTCTGTTCTGTTCTGTTCTGTTCTGTTCTGTTCTGTTCTGTTCTGTTCTAATGATTTTAAGCTTTAAAATGACATATATTAGTAGGAGCAGTAGTCCAGTGGTATGACGCAACCTACATATCGAGAGGTCCTTGGTTCGAATCTCACTAGGGCACTGCTAATTTCCTTAGCAAGAAATTTACCTGCGATTACTTTACTTCAGGTGTAAATGGGTACCTTCGAGGGTGGTATAATTCCGTTGGGGCAATTTGTCGGCTGCACTAATAATCGGAAGAAAAAGTCTCTCCTGGGCGATTGTTAGAAAGATACCATTAACTTCATGAAAAGAGGTAATAGCTGTAAAGTCGGTGAACTTACATAAGCATGAAACTTAGACTATAAAATACCATTACATTATAATTTTATATTAACATGTACCAAATTGACATAAAATTATATTAGAAAATCTCCTATGCAACTTAGTTATTCCAACACCAATTTAAATATGTTATACTCTTAAAACATTAATAACTTGACAATAAAATTACTGTTTTATTCATAAACACAAGATATTGCTCAGTATTGCTGACTTCCTCTAAATGTCGAAAATATCAAGCATTTTGTTTCGTCATTTCCTAAGTGTCCGTCATTACATTGTGTTTGTTCGTCTGCTAAAATATTTGACGCTACAAGTGGTATGTTCAGTATTGATTACGAAATATCCACTCTGTATATATTTTATCAACCATGCATTATTTTGCCAGAGATATTTTGCCAAAATTCAAACGTGTATGGTCTGAAATCCGAATATCGCGTACATACATGTACATGAATGGACGTATGACTTAAAAGATCGAGTTCAATCGTGCATTAATTTTACATAATTATAAAAGAACATGATCTTGTTATTCTTTTAAAAGTGGTGTAATACATGAGCGGATTTATTTATTGACTCTTTAATAAAAATAAAAATGATTATTTGAATTTACATGTATATATATATATATATATATATATATATATATATATATATATATATATGTCTTTTAAAAGACATATTCATAAAACTATACATGTTGGTTATATCGGATTTTTGCTGATAAAAAAATTGAATTGTTCATTTACTGGTTGGTATACAGTAATTTTGAATCTTATCTGATTACAATTAAAATGATTATTTTGTGTAAATAAACCTTTAAGGTGAGAAGTTGGATTGTGATATGATTGTCAACAGTCAAACGTCGATAATATGATCGCTTGTGGCACTTAGTTTATGAATAAGGTTTATTTCTCCTTCAGAAGGACTTGGTTGGCACAATTGAAAGATTGGCTGATAATTAAGTATGTGTTTCTTCATTTAGGTATGCTAAAAATGACTTAAGCTGAGTTATTTGAACAATTCAATCAGATGAATATACAGTGTGTTCATTCGGTGCAGTTTGGTGAACTTAGTGTTCTTCTGATAGTGATTTGACTGTATTATATACATGTTAATGTATCATAATATAATATAGTGAGATATATGGGTATTTTTATCGGATTATAAGTTCAACATTAATGTACTTTATAGGTTAGTGTCATTAATTTAGTGTACGTGTGATCCTTACTGGATAAAACATTGACTAATTGTCTGACAGTAACATCGTCGTCATCGTCATCGTCATTATCATCATCACTGGAATAATCTACCTCTGGATTTAATAGTTTTATACCTGAAAAGTAAGCATATATATAATTTACCATAATAAAATAATATATGGAAGTGGTTATTTAACTTTGGGTGAGAATGGATTTGTAGATACATGGAGTAGTTGTCTAGTGGTAGAATGCGCTCTTAGATGTAGAGAGTCCGTAAACTGTGGCTTTTTGAGGAACAAAATTTCACAAACTGGGAATTATACTAAAATACTTGGGGAAAATTGAAATTTATCGTTTGATTCATGATAGGCACGAGAATATGTCAATGTGTTCTGCTTATAAAATGATCTGTTCCAATCTGAGTTATCTGTTACATGAGTCAAATTGTCAACTTCGATGCTTCCGTACCATTATGGCATTGGTCAATTCTTGTGATTTTGTGTTACCCTGTCTCTAATATTTTGTAAAACTGCTGCGCAGCGAATGTCCATACATTTTCAAAAATATTATTTTTAGTATAATGGTATTATTTGGCAATACGAAATGGAAGTCAGAGTCATTGCTATTTTAAACTAGTCAGCAACCATATACAAGCGATATATTGGTATATATGCATGTCTAATTTTATATATACACCGACTAGGTAAGTAAAAGCGGTTAAAAATACCTTTTAACCATTGTATACGACCCAATACATCAGCGATCGTAACAAACTAATGTAAATAAATGGACTAAATCTCTCGTATTTTGAGATAACAAGTACAAGTACAATAGAACACGTCGTATATAGCCTAGCCTCCTGTTTTTGGAAACTAATACACAATTCGTTTCAGACTTGTTGAATTATTTATAAGGAATTGTTCAATCGTATACTCTTATATTGGAATTCACTGAATATATCTGCTAGAAATATGGTATGTATTAATTTCGTTACTCGTTTTACAATTGTAAATCGCCTAATGGACTAAAACAAAATAATAGATCTAAGATCTAAATCTACTCAACTTTGACTTTTAACAAATTTAAGTAAAATCGTATACTCGTATTAGTACTGAGATAGCATATTTTACTTGTGTTGAGTGTAAGTTTGACGATAAGACGACTTTATGCCTTCATATTAAGTTCACATTATAGGTCGCATAATATGGGGGTTGCCTTAAAAAGTTCGATAATTTTTATTTGATCATAAATATTGACATTATGATCGACAACATACGGAAGTCTCATGCGGGTGAATGCACGAATTTTAATGCACGACTGCGATTGTAGTAAAATTGGCCTATGACTTAATGAGCAATTTAGAATCAGCGTATACAGTCATACTTTGGGCATCGTCTTTTCTTCAGTAAAATCAACCGGATTGTAGCCACGCCTAGAAGTATCAATATGGGACTAGTAATCATCGTAATTCTATACAACTGGGCAGCATGTTATCAAACATCTTACGACAATTTAGCTGTACATTATTGAAGGACTTAAGACTAAAATTGGTCGTAAGACCTTTGATAATACGGGCCCTGATGTATATCTCATCGACTTTTATATATTTTATTATCATTAGTGTATACAAACATTAACCCCGCTGTTTTGAATACTCTCTTCAGTATATGTGTACTCACTATTGATGGTCGAGTATTTAAATCAGCGGAGTTAATGTATGCGCCATTAACAGATGAGTTAAACTTACCATTAACAATGTTTAACTTAACCATGTAAAGTAAATCTCAAGTTTTTTGCATACATATGATTCTAGTATACACAAACATGCGATCAAGCGATCAATCAAGGAACTGTTCCTCATTGCAGATATGTCTAATTCGATTTCCTAAGTCAAACACAAAATGTATCATTGTTTCTAGGACATGTTGATGGATATGTCGTACAATTGCTGTTCTAAAAGTTTCCATTTTATTGTTAACATCTCTTATACATGCATGGCAAAGATCGATTGGCAATACAAGAAGTAAATGTTCATTTTGTTCTAGTAAAACACTAAGTACAGTGAAACCCCCTTATATCGGAATCTCTCTAACCCAGAATTCCCTCCATACCGCATTTTTGGGGGTCCTAAAATTTATTTAGTATGTAAACCTTTTTACAATGCCAGTCAGAGTCAAGCTCGTACCCAAATGTTATCCAGGCTGAAGCATATGATTACATTAGGGTACAAGAATGACATCTTGCATGTTTTGGGTTGAACTTGTAGTTCTAAGGATCACAATGAAAATAATAGTTTTCATTACTCGGGGCCGTATCGCCCGTAGGTAAAACTGTTGTAATTTGAAAGAAAACAAAAGAGCTTATAAGTTCATGATGAGCAACAAACTCTATCGAGATCTCGTGTACTAGCAAAACATAACGCACAGTGTGTGCCTACTATAAATTGTGACTTGTTTTTTGGTGAATGATTGAGTGGATTAGATGTTTGGTGTGATCGCAAGACTCAGCGTACAGTAATGGACAGTCTGCTATTTTAACTGACTGCGCTGATCAAGTGACCTTTTTGACACGTCCCGATAAATCACGGCTGATCGATCCAAAACAGACCAGTTTCTTCTTCACCGTCATCTACACAAAAAGTAATCCTAGTCAATTAATTGACATCAAGTCTTGAATCTATGTTGAATTCTAGGGAATTTGTTATTATATACAACCCTGTTATGTGTTGCTGGCTAGTGTATTTTTAGATTTTATTCTATTTCATCATCGAAACCCATTTAAGTATAGAAATACCCATGTACATGTATTTCTAGTATTGCATAAAACCCATATTATTTTATACATCCATAAACATGTACAGTAAACGAGGAGTACTATCATATTCCGATTATTTCTTTACAATAGCCTTTTTTTGTATTCAGTTTCATAAGCTCATAGTATTGTTATCGTATACAGTAAAGATGTACGTATATGTACATGAAGTATACATTATATATATTATAAATTCACGGTGAATAAAATTCAGTACATGTTCACTCATTCATAAAGTTGTAACAATATGTGACAAAATTACTCACACGTGTTCCGAACTGCAACTGTCTATGATGCTTATTTGGCCTCCAGGGACCTGACATACGTCGGAACTTAATTGGATAGTCGTAAAATTGCTATTAATACTTAATGTCATATATATGAGAAAACGTTCAACATTGCATGACAAATTTGGTTTTTTATGTGCGCGAGTAGGCTAAGTTGGTAAGCTTTGCAATCTGATTCATTTCAGGTAGCTTGCTCAATCCTCAGAATTACCTTAAACATGGCATCTGCATGGACATTCTGTACAAAAATTTTGGTTCAATTTGTTTTGGATCTGTCTCTGGTATATGTGTCTAAGTTAAAATCATACGTTCAATGATCATGCCGCAGGTAATCAAACAATTCTTCCAGGTGTCTTCGCCCGTCAGCGTGTCTAAACTTCTAAATTATCCATGAAATTTGAGAATCACAAGAATCGATCCTATTTTAGATAAAAAAAAATAAACCTTTATCGAACTGTGTTTTTTATTTGATGAAAAAAATATTTCATAATTATCGCCTCGAATAATCACTTTGTCCAACGACATGTGTATAGTGCGTTAAGTTTAACCCCAATCTGACCCTTCACATTTGCATCTAGAGATTACCTACACATACCCGACGAAAATCAGTAGCACGCCTATGCTACACTCAGGCAAATAACGTACCGTATTCAAGATGAGCAACCGATTTACAGCGATTGTAAATAGAAGTATTTTTATGCGTTAAATTTCAACACATAACCCTCTCCGCCCTGGTATAATAGTCATTCATTGTATGGTTTATCATATTTTAAGAATGTTCTTGTTATTATCTAAGAATCCTTGTCTCTCATATAATTACATTCGAGTTTTTACGATGTTCTCCGATATCGGTACGAGCATTAATACTACGTTCGTATTCAATGTAATGAATATTCTTGCATTTTGTTCTGATCGGGGTTAAACTTTACGCACTATAAGCCAAATGTCATTGAGATAATTGCCTCCCTTTACAAGCACAATACGCATTTAACTAAAGAGCACTGGCCAATTATTCATCATATTTGCAATCAGCCTGTTCATAAAGATTATTATTGTTTATTACTTCTGGAATTTCTGACATGTTGCCGGTTACTGAACCCTTACTGAAAATACAGTACAATGTGAACTCTTAATGTGAACTATATGTGTTAACAGTATATGAACATTTGGCAAACCAACCATTAAGTTATTTTTGCATTCCAAGCAGATTGTTATATTTATTGTGTTCCTTTTCGTGAGTACATGTATATACATATAATTATTACTCTTAATTATCCTATATGAATGCAGCTCTTTTTTTCAGACGTATCACTTTCGGTCGTGATATTGAATTCAATTATGACTCTAATAAGCCTAGATATAAGCTGTAGATCTTAAATAGTCCATGAAATATGAATATATCTTATATAATGTAGTAACACTAATGTGAATATTAAGCTATTCTCACTATGAAACGAAACATGTTTGACGATTTAAGCGCTGTGTTTGGAAATGGATATTCTATTGATGTAAGGACAATTTTTAATTAAATGGACTGATTTTCTCGTCAATCATTTAAATACTATTTTGTTGTATTCATTTTCGATCCACTTGTTTATTTTGTGTTTTATCGTAGAACACGACGTATCCAAACGGTAATCTGTGGTTAAACATATGTCTCCATTAGGAGAAGAAACTATATTCGCGCTGTAATTTAAAGTAAACCTGTAATAATCGTATTTTTAAATAATATTTTGAATTAGCATTGGTTTTCAGTCATATATCAGTGGTTTAATTATTCATACTTGCACTTGATTAACCCTTTGTAGGCATATATGCAACGTTTCGATCACAACTAATTTTACCAGCTAATCGGTATGCAGTACAGACTTCCAGAATCGTAGGAGATATCCTAGGCCTACGTAGGCCTAGGCTTGTAAAACATTTTGACTTTACATTTTTCTTACCTCTCACTCGTATTAATAATTTGAGTGGGAAAAGTTCCTATATGTAAAGTGTGATTCATACATTTATTGTCAAATGTGATCACATGGATATATGCCATTTCATATTTTTACATAATGAAAATTAGTTCCATTGAAACAACAATAAAAACTCTCCATGGACAACTTTACAGGCGTGTTAGACTTCTTCAAAACCATTAATTTCTTAAATATAGCGATTGTTAAATAGAGAATGACTATGTGTAATATCATTGATTTTAATAACAACACTTATGAATACTTTATCTTATAATAGTCCACTTGCGATTTATAAATTAAATTTCGCATTTGCCACGATACTCATCGTAACATATTACTGTATACTGAATTAGGCATAACTTGTCCAATTTCGACATAGCTTCATTTATGATGTCACCGTCACCTGTTTGTATACATGCGCTAAACTTAAGTTTATACGCATTGAGATAAAAACCGTGCAGAGTTATTCTCTACATTTTAGATATTGTTAAAATATAATTTGGCATCTTTTACATTTGTCTAATTTATAAAACCAATAACATCAACTTTGGACTATTTTTTTCTAATATTGTAAATGTGTTACTCGGCCATGAGTAGCCATCTTGAAACACAAATGAGTAATATTCTGTGTATTTGATGAGCCGGTGGCCTAACAGTCGTATTATAATAGGGAGATAACACAATATTTGGTCATCATGAATATGCTGGTAATAATTTTAACCTAAAAGAGTTGAATTCAGAGTGTCCCTTTTCGAGTTTGCATCGTTTTCAACGTTTACCTGTCCGTACCTTGAAAGTTTGAAGACTCAGAATGCAGCCTGGGGACAATAAATATGTGACTTTGTGCTCCCTATTCACGAATTATTCATTCGTCATCATGTAGAATATAGGTCAATCTATTTGTTTGCCGTATTTATATCCGTATCGCTAGTCTGAGAGTCGACGATGGTGCCATATTTTGAAGGGGGTGTGGACGTAGACACGTCACAATTGAAGTACCCCACCCACCCGTAACGGGGGTACACATATCGCGGAAGTGATATAATGCGTCCAAGTTGATATCTCTCAGACAATGGTTGACATTTCATATTGATTATTTTGTAGAATGTGTAAAATAAATGTTTGGAATCTAAGATCAATAAATTTTATATGCTTTTAATTAATTAATATAAGCATATGTCTGTCCAGAGACATAGATAACATGTATCTAATTCCCTGGTCTGTCATATTGCTACTTTGCACAAGCAGTAGCATAAGATACCCACTCGGATTTTACTTTATTTACTTAAAATCATTAAGTCATATCTTTGTAACTTTCCATTTATCTTCTATTTTCATGTGCATGGGTTGTCATCTAAAATTCCGCTGTCATAAACATCAGTCAATAGATCTTAAGTTAAGCCTAATTTTAATGTACTAGAATGGGGGTCATAATTCTGTGCATATTTGATCAAGAACCTTGGTGCTTGGAGGCATGTAATGTTGCTGGCTCCAGCTAAAATAATTAACTTTCAATCATAACTATCATATTCACAATGCTGTTACCAACAACTTATGATTTGTGCTCATTATGTAGTTCTAACCAAATTGTTCGCACTTTAATTATTTATATCCTTACTTTCCTTTGTTGTTTTTTTCAGTCGTCAATCATGCCGACGCCTAAGCGTCTGCGTGACCTGATACGGGAAATAAGATCAGCACGAACACAAGCTGATGAGCGAGCTGTGGTGCAGAAAGAATGTGCTCAAATTAGGGATTCATTTAGGGACACTGACAATACATACAGGTGTAGAAATGTTGCTAAACTTTTATACATTCATATGCTGGGATATCCTGCACACTTTGGACAGGTAAGATACTTGGTCTGCATCTGATAAACCCTTTCTTGTAAAGTTAGTTGTATAATGTAGAAAAATCTTGTTCTAAGCTAGATTCTAACCCCTGACTTTGGTATCCATAATTTGATAAATGGTTTTTCCACATCATCAAAATAAAGTACCTTAAAAGGAAGGTTATAGAAATCTTGCATTTCTTTGCTTTTAAAAGCAACGTTGTAGAAATCTTGTATTTCTCTGCTCTGATCATAGCCTTTAGTTGAAAAATATATGAAACTTTTAGCTGTCCTTGCTCTTGATAAATTGCTTAAATATATGGCTTTGTAATTTCAGCATTATATGGACTTGACACAAAATTTTGAAACTAGGATGCCTGAATGAACAGCCAGCTACAAGCTTAACTTGCCTAAACCATTTCTTTACTAGCAGTAACAGGTTGCCAGAACCCAATTATAAAAAGGTTGTCAAGGGCAATTGGACGGCCTTTTAATCTCAAGCCATGCTGTATACACCCTAATACAGCAGAATATAATTTTATTTAAAGATGTGACTTCCATTGTGTCTGTATGTTAAACATGCATTTATCAATATATTTTGAGATTTACTCTGACTCTTTGTTAATATTTACAGCTGGAATGTTTAAAGTTGATAGCATCTCCAAAGTTTACTGATAAAAGGATTGGATATCTTGGTGCAATGTTACTTCTGGATGAAAGACAAGATATTCATCTACTGGTGACAAACTCACTGAAAAAGTAAGATATTGTTATTAATAATATGCACCTTGAAAAAGGTATGGAATGCCTGAACTAGTATAAATTTTAAATTGTTCTGACATTGCTGTGTGTGTCCTTTAGTATCTATTAATGTTGTTATTTATTGGTTTGTCTACTTCATAGTGTCAGGAGTAATGCAAAGCTATTTATTATTGATATTATTAATACATAATTGATAATAAATTAAATGATAATTGAAAATTGTTCACGATTTTCGGTTTAAGTAAGTTTCTTGGTGACACTTCTTTATTCTGTTTTTATGTTGACATTTATTAAACAATATCTTTAAGTCTAGTTGACTTATCCACTGTCTTTAATTAGGCTTAGAACTTAGATCTGAAACAATTCTAAGTACTAACTTTTGCCTGTAGCTAACACTTGCCCTACTTACCTTTATGACTGCATTTTTAGTGTGAAGACTAGGCTGTCAGGAGCATTATGAAATAAGCTGAGTATGCTGGTCTAATTTTTACAAAATGTTAGTCTGTTAAATTAACAGTTACATAGTAACCCAAAAAAATAATGAATGTATTGATCAAATAGCTCTTCAGATAACCATAACAGGCTTTGCTTAAATTGTTTCAAATTGATTATAGATTCACAAACTATGGATCATCTACATAGTGTCAGTTGTGTTAGATTGTGAATGTTAAATGATCTTTTTTTTCAAAAAAAGATTTTGAGCATTCTTCTATCTGGAATGTCAATAATTTGTATTTTATATTTATGTATATTGTATATTTCAGTGACTTGGGACATCAAACTCAATATATAGCTAGTCTTGCCTTGTGTACATTGGGTTCTATATGTTCTGCTGAAATGAGTAGAGATCTAGCTGGTGAAGTTGAAAAAATGATCAAGTCTTCTAATGCTTATATCAAGAAAAAGGTATGAAATGATTGGTTCTCTGTATTGCTTGATAGTATTGTTTTTATATTCATTGAAATTGCTTTCTGTGACCAGGGTGTCAGAGCATTACTCATATTTGAGAAAAATAAAGAATTAGTCATTTTAACCCTTCTAAAGTAGGGTTGTGGTAAAAACACTAATAAAAGAAACATACAACATGGTTTGTCAGCCATCTTTGTAGCTTTCTATCAGTTTACTAGTCAATAGAAATAACTTAGATTTTATCAGTCGGGGGTTTTCTGTATATTTTAATTACATGTTAGCATTTGATAGTGAATGTTAGAAGCCATATTACTAGTACTCTGTATACTGCTACTTGCACCACCCTGTGCAGGATTAGCCAATTTAAATCTGCATTCAATTCAGTCATTGCATTAAAACCCATTAGTCTGAAGCTCCAAACTGGTAGAAATTTGTTTTTGCTAATGAAAATTACTTTAATCATATAGTTGTGCTAGTTGATCATTTTGCCTGCCACTATAAATTATATCAGTTTTAATAAATCAAGATTGTGCTTGAGAAAATTTTAGGTGATGGTCCAAGTAATGCACCCTGTCTTTTTTGCCTCCTTGTGTTCTTTTTTGGCCTCATTTGTGTTCCTTTTCTGTATTGTAGTCCTTTTTTGCCTCCTCACCCCTTTTTCTTAGTTCTAGAACACTACTACTTCTTTATTCCACAATTGAAACTCTTAACTATCAGAAATGCTTTTTCTTTAAGTGAATGCATAATTATGGAGTGTTCTGTCTAATTTTCATGTATCATATTAAAATTATTGATTCAGAACTTTACTTAATGAGGGCTGTAGGATCTTTATGAGGTGCTTTCATAATATAATGAGTGAATTTAAGTATGCGATAAAATTTTATCATTTAATTGATTTTCTTAATTTATTGTCATTTAATTCATATAATGCTGGTTTATACTTCCTCAACTGAAGTAAATAATTAGAGTATTGTTGATACTAGATGAAGTAATAAAATCCTTATTCAACCTCATTAAAATCCTATGTTTTTTTACTAGAAAAACTTGAAGAGGAAAGTAGAGAAGTAATTATTGTTTTTTGGATGTAAAGGGATTGACATTATATTGATCAACTCAAACCATGTGCTTACTTAGAAAAAACTATCTATTACATGTTGAATTTAAGTAATAACCATTGCCCTGACAGAAGTCATGTAGTCATTGTCTTGAGACTAAAGGACCAGCCCGATTTAATATTTTATATAGCAGCAGGAAAAATTATCAAGTAGCCTGGCTATATGAAAGCAGTAATTTTCTCTATCCTAAATGAATTTTCGCTAGTCCAAAGCTTCAGGCTAGAGGGATAAGGTAATTACTGTGTTCGGTTCTTGTAGTAGCTTAGTATGGAAAAGTTAAAAAGTGAACTTTTACTCTTTACTCTCAGCTAAATTATCTCAAGAGATTACATGAGAACTTACACTGCTTGCTACAATCTGGATTCCAAGCGATAATGTTAAATTCAATTAACTGTTAGTTGTGCATGCATTAACCCAGCTGATTTAAACCGATTGTCAGTACAGAAGTTCTGTATTGAATATTAAAATCAGTGGCATTCATGTATGCACCACTTACAGTTGAAGAAGATTAAACATTTCATGTGATATTGTTTAAAGTAGGATTTTATGTAAATAAACTGTATGTCATTATTTATTTCTGTTTCAGGCTATATTATGTGCATATAGGATTATAAAGAAAGTACCTGATTTAATGGAGATGTACATTCCTTCTACTCGTGCTTTGTTGAATGAGAAGAACCATGGTAAAATCTTTTTTTGTCATTTAGTGACATATTGAATTAAATTAGCTGTTTTTGCTGGTGAAATTTTGCAACCACAATTTTTATTTGTGTTTAAAACTGATCATTTACTCACTTCTCTCTGAAATAGAATGAATAATGTGCTTTCCATTCTTGGTTCCATCTTTACGAATTGAATGAGTATAATATGGGCCATATGAGAACAAATTGTTTTGAGTACAAAGTTTCTGATAATTCTCTTTTTTTGGTTGGGTTTAACACCATAGCAACACATAGTATAGGTTATATCATATCAGTCAGTCAACCTACTCACTGTTTTGGAAAGGCTAAAAGGGATTAGCTGTTAATCAGTTACTGTGCGCTTACTTTTATTTGTGACTGCTAATGACTTAAATTAAGAATCAATGGAAGAAGAGTGAAAGGCCTCAGAAATTAATTCATGACTAAGCTCCATAAAAGTATGCCCTGTTGAGAATGGAATCTGCAACCCCTTGATTAGAAGATTTTTGGCCTCCTAACTAAGCAGCTTTAACTTCTTGAAAAAGATGCGATTGGGGTATTTTATTATATTCAGTGATGAGCTTAATTTTCATTATTTATATCATTATTTTTATCATCTTTATTATCGTAATCTATTTTCAGGTGTATTGCTCACAGCAGTTTGTTTAATTACTGAAATGTGTGAGAAAAGTCCAGATACATTGACTCATTTCAGAAAAGTAAATGTTCTACCAAATTATGTAAATAATTTCCTCAGGGCCATGGTATTTAAACATATATCCTCCCCCTGTGAAAGCAAACCTGATTTGTATAAACTTACTGTTGAGATACTTATGTTGATCCATTGCTATACATGAACTGTTTTTTATCTGCTTGTCATTGATTCGGCATTACCGTATGTTCCAGGGAGCTATTTCATTGGCTCCTGTATTAAATTATTATATGATTGCATCAGCATGAAATCAATAATGCTTTTAGCATGATTGCTTTAACTTTAAAAATAGTGAACATTAAACATTTTTTTTCTGCTTAAATTGCGACAGATCCTCTTGAGCAGAAGGTGTTTGATATTTCAGTAATTGCTTGATTGGCTGACATTTTATGACTTATTAATATAACTTAGTGTAGACTATTTGTTCTTGGTCATTAAATGGATAGAAATGTAGTGGGTCTGTTGAGTATCTCAACATTTATACATATGAAATGGGTATATTTCCAAGGATATGGGTGGGGTTTGGGAGGGGGAGGGGTTTTTCTTTTTTTGAATTGCTTTCCCTAGAGTGGGATGTATGTTTAATTTGAATAGCCTTTAGTGTATGTGTTGTGAAATTCACTCCAGTTTTTGGAAAAACCTCGAAACTCACTGTTTGTTTGCACTGATATTAATGAATGAACATTCAACTGACTGGTCTAAGTCTTCCATTACATATAAGATTCATGAAAGCTAGTATCTTTGAACAAACCAACTGATACACATTTAACTTTCAGTTCAATCGACCAGTGCTTTGATTTTGGTTTAAAAATGGCTTATGTCGTATAACATTGTGTTTCCGCAGAAAAACATGTCTGTCAATTGTTGATGTTTTTGCCAAATCTTAGAACATCTTGGTCATTTTTATTATTAGCTTTCCTTGTTATGTGTCATTAACATGGTTAATTGGATGTATACCTTTGCAAAGACTTAATAATTGTTTTATGAATGATCCAGTCATTGCTTCAACCAACAAGCCCTAACTCTGGGGCTAGTAAAAGTTCATACATAATAGCGTAGATGAGTTAGTTGATAATTTGTTAACCAGGTTAGTGCGTAAGAAATTTTAAGACAATGACTTTGATCAAGCATGGTTATTAGGTGTAAGAGAACATATATACTGATTGAATTTGTTATGTATGACTATTGTAATTGTCTCATTTCATAATTAAATTATCAATGTGTTTTCAGACTGTTCCCCAACTTGTTAGAATATTAAAGAATTTAATAATGGCAGGATATTCACCAGAACATGATGTATCTGGTGTCAGTGACCCTTTCTTACAGGTACAGTATTTTATTAAATCCTTTTTTTTGGTGGGGGGGTAACCCTGTCACAACACATTGTATAGGTCATATAACGGCGGTCAGTTAACCTACTCACTGTTCCTGGAAAGGCTAAATCTCTGGATTTAGCTGTTAACCAACTACTAGGGGCATACTTTTGTCAGTAACTGACAACTTCTCTACATGATTAAGAATCATTGGTTGGAGGGAGAAGGGCTGTAGAACTAATTTCATGACCGAGCTCCACAAAAGTATGTCCTGCCCGGAAATCAAACCCACAACCCCTCTATCAGTAGACTTGAAGCTACCAACTGAGCTAGCTGGGTGGCTACAGGTATGTTCTTAATGTCATCACTATACACTGGGTTCCAAAAGTTTATTTACATATATAAATTTTGATGTTTTAACATAGTCTTTGATATACTTGACATGGATTTATTAGTTTCACAACTAATATACAGTTTAACTTGAACCATCAAGAATGTTTTTCTTGTATTATAAATATAGAATGAAAATACTTAAGAAAAGGGGTCTACAATGATTTTTTTCATGGTAAATATGAGAAAATATTAACTAGTCACATGTGTAAAAAAAATTTTACTAGTTTTTTTCCGTTTTTCAATTATATTATCACCATTATCAACGTGTTATTAAAGTTACCCTTAACAGGTGATAATGGTTCATAATTTTTGTCATGTTCAGTTGTTCTCCTACTTTTCCTCCACATTTTGAACAACAAATTTAAAATTCTTAAGTTTACAGAATTAATCTATTTAAGAAGATTTAGTGTTAATTTCATGCTTCAATGAATTTCCTATACATGAATATTGTTTTATACATTACAGGTAAAGATTCTTAGATTGTTAAGGATACTTGGAAAGAATGATGCTGAGGCTAGTGAAACTATGAATGATATTTTAGCGCAGGTAAATTAATCTAGTATACTTGATGCTTTGTCTCATATTCCCATTGGCTACCTATTACTAAAAAGCACTTATGCCAGTCACCACCTTAACATCATTTCTTGAGCACTAGCTCAATTTATTTTGTTATTAGATAAAGACTCAAAATTGTTAACTAGCCCAACTACATGAAATTAGTAATCTTAACTAGTTCCAGTGCTTGTGTGGGTGGGTTTATATAGTGACAGATATATTGATTTTTAATTTTAAAAAATCAAAGTGTACATTATCTATAATTACTGTGTATAAAAACTTAATTGACAATGTCCAAGTTATATTAAATTTTGTACATGTAGCCTCATAAAATAGTTGGTAAGTATGCTGGGTTCTCAATGACTGTTCTACTGTCTTTGTCACAATTTTCGTTTGGTATTTGCTCTTTTAAGTCTTTTTTACTCGCCTGTGTATGTTCAATTATTTATTGTATTTATGTAATTATTTCAGGTCGCAACAAATACAGATACAAGTAAAAATGTTGGACATTCTATATTGTATGAAATAGTACTTACTATAATGGGTATAAAGTCTGAATCAGGATTGAGGGTAAGTTGTTAGCAATGCTTCATTAATTTTTTAGTGTAAATTTGAATGATTTTAAATTTTTAAGGCAAGTTTCAATAAAGAATTAAGGAGATATACTGAAAAAATATGGAAATTAATTTACTTTGTTTTAATACCTAGCCAGTTGTGCTAGTTCAAATCAAGGGTTTTTGATACATTTAATGATGTTTAATCTATTTCATTTTTACTTTTTTTCATTCCAGGTTTTAGCTGTTAATATATTAGGAAGATTTCTACTAAATAATGATAAAAATATTAGGTGAGTTTTCTCTTAGCCCTCTTTCTTATCAATCATGGGTTCAATTCCTGCAATGGTCATACTTATGTTGAGTTTGGTCGTGAAATAATTTCTACAGCCGTTCTCTTCTTCCACTAATTCCTAATCATGTAAGGCAGTTGTCAGTCGCTGACAGAAGTATGCTGCTAGTAACTGGTTAACAGCTCAATCCAGAGGTTTAGCCTTTCTCAATGAGTTGCTACTGTGTTAAACTCAAGATTTTTTATGGACCACATGTTTTTATTTTGAACAACAAGGAAGTTTTTATATCTAAAGTTTTTGTAATTTTAAACTAGAGATAATAATTATTTTACATTTTACTGCATATCTTAAATGAGTTTTGACAAAAAATTTATTTTCCTGTTTTGTTACTTTGGTTTTGTTTCACTTAGTTGAAAATATAAAATTTGCATAGAATTGTTTTTTAATAGAAACATTGATATGATTTTATATTTATATACTGATGTGACTGCAATTTCTTGTGTTGATTTTATGTGCATTTCACAGTCTACAAAATTAGGATTTTGAGAATAAAAAGTGATTGTCCCAATTTTTTATTGCCCAAAATAATATTTGGTTGCCTGAACTAAAAAGTGGTTGTCCTGGGCAACTGAATACCCACTAATTTTTTGATTGATTTCATTTCTACATGGGTTATGTACCATTCTTCCACGAACTTGGAAAAACTTTTGGAAAGACTTCACATAATGGTTATTGCTTTACATATTACTCTTAAAAAGACAACATGTTTCCATCTGCTTAAATATTTGGAATATAGATACTGTGTTTCTATACTTCTTGCCTCATGTTCAGGCAAACCATGAATTTGTCAGCTTAGTCAACAAGGAAAACCAAGAACTTTTTTTATATTATAACTAGAGTGCAACTTAGAATGCCTTTCTTTCTTGCTAAATTGCTGACCAAGTTTGTAATGTTACATGAGCAAATTTCAATGATCAATGTGACTGTGTATATGTGCTTAGGGATTGAAAGATCATTTGTTAAAATCCTTAAAAAGGGACTTAAAATGGACTTAGCCAATTCACCTTAAACATTAAGTTTAGTTGTGATAGCTTCACTTATATTTGATAATATGCTGCCCAGGGGTATAAGCTGTTTAGTTGTCAAGTTTGCTATAGCATGAAACTTAAGACTAAAAAATGTTATTTGTTATAATAAATTGTAGGTATGTAGCTTTAAATACATTACTACGAGTTGTTAATGCTGATTATAATGCTGTACAGAGACACAGAACTACTATAGTGGATTGTTTAAAAGATACAGATATATCCATTAGAAGGTAAACACTGTCATTGTATTAATTCAAATCTAAAAAATTATAATGGAGTCATTTGGTATCTAACTTCTTCTCCACCCCTACCTTACAAAAAAGGCATTTTAACCTTTTGCATATCGTTCCATGTATCTTTCAATGAACGCACATGTATATTTGAACCAATTAAAAAATTATTATTAATCCAGGAACTAGACAGAAGTCATGGACCATTGTCTTTATCTATAATCAAGAGTAGCAAATTGCTTTTAAAGTTATGGGAGACTCTGAAAAGGCTGAACTAGTGGATATTATTATGGGGACCTTTTAATTCTGGAATAAAGCAATTGGATCTAAAACATTGCATGATCTGCAATAATCGTGGTAGCCTTTATAGCTGAACTTAACTGGAATATAAGTAGCGCGTTGGGATTTGGATACTCGTGCCTGAGGGGATGCGGGTTCAAATCCCACCCGGGGAGGTGGAATTTGACAATAATGTCGATTTTCCTCCATTGATTAGATAATATGGAGAAGTTTCCGGCCTTGTGGAAGGGTAGGTGAGTACTGGTTATAAACAATGGTCCAGGAAAGCTAGGTTAGGTGCGCTGGACACCGTGAAATGATCTAGATTGTGTTGATAAGGCGTTTACTCCAATAAATAAACTGGAATATAATCTTAGATAAAATTGATTTATTAGGATTATTGATTAACATATAATGCATTTTATGTTTTCTTACAGACGAGCCATGGAATTATCATTTGCTTTAGTAAATACAAATAACATAAGAGGCATGATGAAAGAACTTCTATCATTCCTAGAAAATAGTGATCCTGAATTTAAAACTGACTGTTGTTCAAAAATAGTATCGGCTACTGAAAAGTAAGTATTGGTTATTTTACAAAATCTAATTGTGGTATTGAAAGCTTCAGGTTGCGGCAGGTCATACCCTATACATGAGTTGTCGGCCTCATGGTAGGGTAAGTTAGTACTTGTGATAGATAAGTGTCTAGGAAACCTATAGTAGGAAGAGCTGGCCGTCGTGTATATGACCTATATATGTGTTGAATGCGACGTTAAAAAAAAGCTTTTGTTCATAGATTTTGTAAAAAGTATTTGATATTTTGAAATCACCTGTCATTGTCTGTTATTGTGTTAATATTTTAAAGCAAACTTTATTGATCTATAGATTGTTAGAAATATAAAACAAAAGTCACAAAAATGCAAGAAAATCATCTATTTGTTTCTAATAGGCTTTTTTTTTAAAGAAAGTTACCTCTGTTTGTAGTTGCATGTTAATTTGAATATTCTAGAACTTAGAAAAGGGCAGTGAGGCAGTAAAAATATATCAGAGAGTTGATGTTTTTAAGTTACTCTTTCTGCAGAAAAGAAAACTTGTTGGGTGCAGCACCCCACTTTTTTTGCTTCAAAAAGATCTCTATAATGGTAACTACTTTCCGTGCTATGGTCTGACTGTCAGGTGATATTAGTGATTTAAATATTTACTACAGCACCTGCACTTAATGATGATAATTTATTTAAATGAGCTGAGTTATTGTGTGCATCACTGACAGTGGAACAAAGTTTAACAATACTTTTTCCTCTCTTTTCATGTAAATGGTATTAGTGTATATATTTCATTTTTCAGACATTCTCCAAATAAAAGATGGCATGTAGATACTGTTATGAAAGTGTTGAAAATTGTAAGTAAATAAAGTCTTAAGTTTTGCATAGTTTTGATTGTGTAATTTTTCTTCAAAAATTGTTTGTTAACCACTGTGAAATTATTTGGAATAAAGATATGTTAGTCTTTAATTTTCATGTAGTCTTGCTTTTTGATCGCAGTAATAAAGAAACTATTGTCTAGAATGAGAAAAAAAGTTATCTCCAGGGTTTGACACTATAGGTTTTTACTTGGGATCCCAAATGAATTCCTTGTCAGTTATTTAAGGATTCCTCCATACTGTTAGGGATTCCACCAATAAAATAAATTTTAGATACAGATTTTCTGTCTCAAAATTGTGATAAAAATTCATTGAAATTCAAGTGAGAGTGGGGCAATTTTCAGGAATCCTGATGGAATATCCTGCTAATAATAGCTGAGGTTCTTCTAAAGTTGTTTTTGATCCTTGGTATTACTGAACACTGTTAGTATTGAACCCTGATCTCCATGTAACCAAGGTTAATTATACCCCCGCTTCGAAGAAGAGGGGGGTATACTGTTTTACCCGCGTCCGTGCGTCCGTCCGTTACAAAATTTCCGTCGCAGTTTTCTCAGCAACTATATCATGCAGCTGCCTAATACTTGCCATATTGCTTCATCCCATAGTCCCATATGGTGTAAAGCGATTTCATGCTCCTTGCTCATCTACTTCCTGTTTGTCGCATATTTTTAGATTTTGGCGGGGGTATCACTAGTGAGCATTAGCTCACAGATTTACTTGTTGTTTAAATATTATATATCTATTACAGGCTGGTAACTATGTACACAATGACATTGTATCTATAGTGATACAATTAATAGCAAGTGCTAACCAATTACATTCATATACTGTACGTCAGTTATATTTCTTAATGAAAGAAGACAACTCTCAACAGCCATTATGTCAGGTAGCTTCTTGGTGTGTTGGGGAATATGGTGAACAGCTTTTATTACCTCCAATGGAAGAGGATGATCTAGGAATGGTAACTCTTGATTTACTGTTTTTATTATCAATGTACAGTGCATTTTTTATTTCATGGGGACATTATGTAATCTCAGCTGCTAGCTTGTGACACTGATAAAATATGGTCATTTGCATGATACATAATTCATCTGAATGGCCCTGCCAACCTATGTTTGGATTCGGGCAACTTGTTATTGCTAGTTAACATTTTGTTCTGGCTATTGAAATATATAGTAGTTGGACAACTGATATTAGAAATTGATGTTTAGCCCTAAATTGATTTTGTCCATTACTATAAATATACTTAGTATAAAACATAAATTGGGATAGTGCTTTGGGCAAAGATTTAATATGATATGGCCAAATTTTTGTGAAAGAGGTATTGATTTTTCTAGGTGTATGAAATACACTGATATAAGATGTGTTGCCTTCATGAAATTTGTTTTCATTTTATCACAAACCATATTCAATACATTAAAATAATGATTCTACAGAAACAATTATCAAAATTTACGAATTGTTTTTTTTTCTTTTGAAATTTCTTTTGTCTACTAACTATTAGTGAGTTCTGTATGTTCATGTCCATTATAGGTAACAGAAGAAGATGTAGTTAAAGTATTACGTAAAGGATTAGAGAACAATAACTCATCTGTAGTCACTAAAGAATATTGTATCACAGCCTTAATGAAGCTCAGTACAAGATTTACTGCTACTAGAGAGTAAGTAGAATCATCTCCAATCTCCACAAACAGATATCCTGTAGAGCATTGTCGTACAGGATCTCAACTGTCTCTGTGGAAGGTCACGTCAAGATGAACTTTGTGACGACCAATCAATGCGTAGTTTTCATCTAGACGAAACACTATTTATAACATTTTGATTTCGTAATTTTTAGACCAAGGTTGGCAAGCTAATTTAACAATGGTATTATTCACAGCCTGCAATTGGACGGATCGTTTCAAATTGCGTGACGTAGACGATGTAAACAAGTTACATATCATAACAATCTCGTCATGAATATTATGATGAGAAAAGGTCACCTGAACGTGACCTTCGTTTGAAAAAGGCCAGATCTAAATTAGCGAGTAGGCGAGTGGAAAATTTTAGATCGGGTTTAAATCAGATTTAATGATCTCATTCTTTTATGTTTCCATGGATGTAATTAAGACTGTATTAATTCCTTTGGAAGATGTTATTATTGTTGGTTGAGTTTTTATGCAGCAACACATTGTATAGGTCATATAACAGAGGTCAGCCTACCCACTCACTGTTCCTGGAAAGGCTAAATCTCTGGATTTAGATGTTAACCAGTTACTAGGCGCTTACTTCTGTTGGTGTGGATTTAGCTGTTAACCAGTTACTAGGTGCTTACTTCTGTTGGTGTGGATTTAGCTGTTAACCAGTTACTAGGTGCTTACTTCTGTTGGTGTGGATTTAGCTGTTAACCAGTTACTAGGTGCTTACTTCTGTTGGTGTGGATTTAGCTGTTAACCAGTTACTAGGTGCTATACTTCTGTTGGTGTGGATTTAGCTGTTAACCAGTTACTAGGCGCTTACTTCTGTTGGTGTGGATTTAGCTGTTAACCAGTTACTAGGTGCTTACTTCTGTTAGTGACTGACAACTGCTCTACATGATTTAGAAACAGTGGTTGACAGGAGAATAGTCATAGAAAGTTTGCCCTGGTTGAGTAAGCTTGGCAAATATAACCTGAAACAAAAAGAACGATTTAAATATCATTTATGTACATTAAAAGTCCAATATTTACCTAAGTGTGTAATGTACTTATCTGTCTCTTGTTAATATGCACTAACTCAGTTATGATAAGAGTATATTTGTTTATATTACAGTATGATATTGGATATCACATCAAGATATAGTAGTAGTACACAAGCAGAATTACAACAGAGAGCTGTTGAGTATACAACTATATTTAGAAAATATGACCAAATGAGGTAATGTCTAGGTTTATTCATATCATATATGGCAATGTTAGGTACCCATGTAAATCATGAGAAAATGACCTTATGTGATTATAGACTGGTTACTTTATAAATGCAGCCTCATGGACACTTATCCTCTGAACAGGAGATCAAATATCAAGCTATCTAGCATTCTGCAACTTACCCCAGTTTTGTGCCCGCAGCAGATGAAAAAATAAAATAAGGATATGCTAGATGATTTATTGATAGAATTTTATACTTAGGATTGACATGAGAATTTTTTAAGTAGGCCTATATTGTTGAATTAAAGAGTTTTTCATTAAGAATATCAAGCTGTCACATCTACGTCATTTCTGTAGATAAAGTAGTCAATTTATGATAACTTTCATAGGTGAAAAATCACATTTTACAGACTTAAACATGACCCACTAATGGTCAATCACTTCTTGGTTGGGCGAAAAATGTTATCTTACATTAAGTAGCTGTATAATAGACAAAATGGACTCAAATTGTTAAATTTCCCCCATAAGTGGTTGGCTTCTTTCTACAAATAGCATATTAATCATAACATATCAAATCTTTCATGTATGTTTTATTATTCTACAAAATAAAAACAATTGTTTGTTTCTTAAACAAAGTACTTGATTTTGTAAATGTATTTAGTAATAGACAAAATGGACCGCAATTGACAAGCTCTTACAAGCTCTTCCAGAGTACTTGACCCCTTCTATTGTTTACATGACTTCCTACTTGGTGGCCTTGATTGTATGAATTAGTGTTTTACCATTGTGTTATTTTCAGATCTGCCCTGCTAGAACAAATGCCATTAATGGAAGTAAATAGATCAAAAGAAGCTTTTGAAGGTGATGATGATGGTACTTCATTACTGGATACTAAATCTAATGTTGAACACAATAATATAGAAAATATAAAACCACCAGCTTCTACCCAGACAGAGGTATTGTTTCATGTATTTTACTTGATACTAGTGGTGGGGGACATTGGCTAGAAATTGTTATCAATCATCAGTTGGAATCAGTATCTGCTGTCGATATGATTCTTCCAATTATGATTCATTCCTCAAAGCTTGCTTTTGCATGAATGTTTCACTGCAAATCCTTATATAATCCATGTTTTGTGGAGTAGGAAATAAAAAAGCTGCTTTTGCTGTGTAATGCCTTTTTAATTTTCTTTAAAATTTGTGCGTTCATAGCATTCCTATTGGAAAATGGTGTGTATAAAAGTTGTACCTTGTCATGGATAGTGCTGGAGCATCTTGTATAGCAGTTACCCATTTTATGCTGATGATCAATACTGACAAAGTTCAATAGATTATGGGAATTGGGTGTTTCCAACATGCCATTAATCAATACTTCCTGATTCTTGGTACTCCACTTCTTGATTCTTTGCAGTTATTGAAAATAATGATACATAGATATTATTAAGTTTTAAGTAAACACTTTTCTCATCAGTGTTTTATTGTATCTTTCACAAGTCTAGGAAATCAGTGGGTGTCTGATTGCCAGGGATAACCATTTTAGTTCAGGCCACTAAAAAATAATTTTGGGCGGCAAAATTGTTCAATCAAAACATCCTGCTGCTAAAATGAGCTGGTTGGTCAACCATTTTAATGCCCTTATTATGTGGACTCTCACTGCTTCTATATGCAGTTTAATTACTAACGTTTACTCACGTTGATCTTGAAGATAAAGGAAGCTAGAGTATTTCTAGCTTGTCGAAATCTCCATCATGTGGTCTGTGAATATATACTCTAAGTGTATTTCATATTTTTAGAACCTTATCTATAATCATGAACATAAAATCATAAATGTTAAATGAAAAAAATCCTGTCTTGAGACTGATAAGTAATATCATAGAGATATGGTTCTATTCTATTTTTGTACAAACTGGTATGTTGTATATTTTCAGAGTCAAAATATATTAGATTTACTTGGTGATGTAGGTAGTCCTGTATTACCTACACAAGTACCTGTACAACCTATGAAATCAGAACCAGCAGATTTATTATCTTTACTGGATGATGTAGCTACTATATCTAGTAATCCAGGTATGTAAATGATTATGAATCTTAAAATATTGCAAGCTTACTTTGAAATGTTTACCATGGGAGAATTCTCCCCCTTCTTTTTCATTAATTGTATACGTAGAAGATTTGGCATCATAATGATGTTAAAAGTAATATAGTGGAAAACAATTTTCAAAGAATCTGACTTTTAAAAAATCAAAACATTTTTGAGAATGGAAGAGTTCTCCCATGGAAGGAGGATTTTCCCAAGAGGATTTTTTTACTTTTAACTTAAACAGATTAGGGGATCAACAGATTTTTTTTCTTATGTTGCCATTAGCTTGGAAGTCAAGAAATTTGGAAATCCAGAATTAAAAAAGATTGACCTATGAATACTAGTAGAACAGAACAGAACATACAGAACATATCTTTATTTCACCCACGTAAACAGTTACAGTATGGGGTACAAAATACAAAATTTTAACATGTAATAAGAAGTAAACAGTTATTAGTATGAACTTTGACCTATCGATAATTGTGTGAACTTTGACCAATGAAAATTTGTTAACCTATGAATATTTGTATGAACTTTGACCTATGAATATTTGTATAAACATTGACCTGTGAATATTTGTTTGAACTTTGACCTATGAATATTTGTTTGAACTTTGACCTATGAATATTTGTTTGAACTTTGACCTATGAATATTTGTATGAAGGTTAACCTATGAATTTTTTATGAACTTTGACCTATGAATATTTGTATGAACTTTGACCTATGAATATTTGTATGATGATATATTTCAGTGACTCCTAACAATGTACAACCACAAGGTGGTGGTGATAATTTATTAAATGATATGTTTGGATCTCCTGTGTCAAATAATAATATGATGAATGGAAACTCTAATGGTATGTAGCTTTAATTTCTCCAAAGAACAGCTTTACTTTCTGGTACAATTTGCAATATCTCAACTGTAATTACAGATAAGTTCACTCTGGTACAGACAAACCTCTCAATAGGCATCTTAGGAATTCAAATGGGGTTTTCCTGTTTATTTAAACTTTTTCCATACAATAAAATGTGTGAACTGTAACTACTAGGTTAATTTTGTTACAAATCCAGTTGCATTTGCTTTATTTATGGTTAAGTAAAAACAATTTGAATTGTTCTGTGTGGTTGGAAATTCTCAATATCTCAAGTTAACTTTGAATCCTTGTTTGTTCTCCTATATCCATTTTGTCATGTTAAAAAAAACCTAATAATTTAATTTTTTTCAATGTATGAATTTAATATTTGAGGAGTATGTGTCTAAAATTTTCTTTTAAGCATTAAATGGTATCTTTGCCAAATATTGTGTGGCCTGATTGAAAAACTGTTCATGGCAGCTTAACAATTGTTAATTTTGCAAACTGATTTTAAATACTTCTTTTACTTACAGTGTCAGCACCTATTGTTGCATTCAACAAGAATGGATTATTGATAGAGTTTCGTTGTGAGAGAGATAATAATTCTGGTTCACAAAGCATTATTAATGTGAAAGCTTCAAATACATCACCTAAACCAATGTCAGAGTTTGTATTCCAGGCTGCAGTACCTAAGGTAGGTCTATTACCTTGGTTTTCTACATCATTCTTGACCTGATTCAGTAAGGGGCTTAGAGCATAGATCCCTACTCGTAAGATTTTGAATATGTCTATTCTGTTGTGCAGAAGGGGTTGCAGATTAGAGTGTTATATGGACTTGTTATACCCTTCAATGAAAATTTGACAATAATGATTTTCCTCAATTAATAAGCTTTATAGAGAAGTTGATAGCATTGTGGAAGGTACATTTACTTGATGATCAATATATTGAAATATCTAATGTCGTTTTCATAGATATATATTAAACAGAAAATAATGCAATCATTGTCTTAAATGGATCATTATTATGTATACATGTGTATATAGATATGATCTCTTTCACAAATGTTTAAATAATGATAATAAATCCGATATAAACAATCCTTATGGCACATAACTACCAAAAAGCAGTCAGGAGAAAAACGAACCAGATTAAGAACGTCAGTAGTTGTATTTGATATAACCTATTAATCTGGTATATCAGCTAACATTTACTTCTACTACAAAATGTATTTATATGATGTATATATAATTTCAGTCATTCCAACTACAGTTACAGTCTCCATCTGGTAATATGTTACCTCCACTCAATGGTGGTACTGTTACACAAGTAATTAAAATCAACAATCCACAAAAGGTAACATTTTACATCCCTTATTCTCTACCACTAGTTTACTACCTCTAACTTCAAACCTCCACCTGCAAATTGGACTTATCTTTTTTACAAATTTGTTGCCTCCTCGTTTACAAAGATGGCATGATAGAAATTGATTTGGATGTTAGACATGCTTTTAAATGAAACTAGATGGACATTTTCTTCTTAAATTAAGCATTTGTGATTTAAATTTTGTCAAAAATTGCTTGATTTTGCTTAACGAAGATGGTCTGTGTAGCAGAACTGTACTTAAATTACAAACATAAAAATAAAGACAATAGTAAAAATAGTGTTCATTTTTGGTGCAATATGCAGAAAAACTGTCATCAAAAATGTTTGTTTGTAAGTATGTTGTTCTAACTAACTATTTTATAATAAAAAACATATTGTTTCTATAGAATTCTTTAAATGTTAAAATAACAAAAAATATAACACAGTGATAGGTATATATAGACACTATTTTTTTCTTTTTCAGCAACCTATTAGAGTACGTCTTAAACTCTCATATTCTGTTGATGGCAATACAGTGACTGAAATAGGGGAAGTGAGTTCATTCCCAGTGGAATTGTGGCAATAGTGTTCACATTATTATTATTTAGGATTATTCATTATATGTGGCATTCAGCATACATAAAAATATATCTGTTGTGAAGCTTCATTAAGGCATTGAGTTTTGGTAGATTAAAAAAAAGGCTTGACGATCTTACGAGGAATGATGAAGAGAGTGGCTGATAGAGACTGTGATATGTGATGAGGACTGAAGAAGTGAAGACATATTCATGGAAAAGATAGTGTGGGGAACGGTTATGCCTTTCTAAGGATTTATCCAGATTTGCGAATAATTTTGAGTGTACTGCTTTTTTTGTTAACAACACTTGTTGGATCGTATTTCATTTCAAATTATTTCACTCTTTTTTAACGTGAAATCGAGTAATTACTGACCTATAATGATAAGAGGAATGGATTCATGTGGCTGATGTTTGAAGATGGAAATTCATCAAGAAATAATAATACTGTGACAGAATTTATTTCAAATTTGTCCAAATTTCTTTTTGTCTGGTGAATTCTGCATTTCTATCTTGTTTCCTGCCATCACTCATCAAAATTCATGACTGCTTCTTTGTTGCAATCATATCAGTGATAAACCATTGCCTAGAAAATTGATCAACTCATTTTTGTGTGAAAGTAATAGTTGTTCAGGTGCTCTGATCAACTTGTTTTCTGCTTTGCATTGGTAACAGAAATTTAACATAGAAATTATTTAGCAAGTAGCATGAAGGGCAGTTTTGAGCAATTTTTCATGTTTCTTAAATTTCTTAGACATTAGCATTAATAGTCATCAGTTAGTTCTGACTGTAGGATAAATGTTATTGATACCTGATTCTCAATAAACTTGATTCTGAACTTGAGTTGATGCAGTTTTTGCAGCTGAAAAACTTTGTACCGGATGTACTCATGAGAAACTAAGTTGAAATAAAATTGTGTGTTCACAAAGCAATAGGCTTTAAACTGTTTTGCATACTTCTCGCCTATAATGTGTAAAATAACTTCGTTCTGCAAGGATGCATTGGTTACAAACAAACTCTTTCTCAGCTGGTAAAAACATAAATTAGAATTATCTGATAAGAAATATTACTATATTTATTATATTATCTATTTAACTCAGTAAATGTATTCATTGTGTACATTTTTTTTATAAATTAGTTAATTTGATTGGTAAGCTCTGTATACTGTATGGCCAGCTTTATATAGGTACAAATCCCATCCAAAGGCCACCTTAGGCAAATAGTCATACATGTATCATAAATATGAGTGTTAGTTTACTTGACAATTGTACATCATCGAAAGTACTTACAGTGTAACTGATTTATGTAGTAGTTTTATGTTTTGATTTAAGATCTGAATGTCAAATAAAGGTACAAGATTTTCATCTGTAGCCAAGCAACTTGTGAAAATATTATATTTTTGATTTTAAGCATGATTTGCTTTTGTTCTTGTTATTTTAATGAAATAGGTTTTATTTTAAAAAATAAAAATGCAATCAAGTTAAAAAGTTACTTTATTGATAAAATTAGGTGATGAAATAGTTGATATATAAGTGGAAAGAATATATTTAATATGTATAACAGAGAATATATGTAGATTCTGGGTTATTACTGAATTATAAAGCCATGATGCTTATTTTTTAAATGATTAATGATAAATAAATAAGTAAATTGATACTACGCTCATGCCTGTTAATGGCTGACAACTGTTCTTCATGATACAGCAGTAGGATGAAGAAATGTCTAAGTGTTTCTTGACCCTATCGTGCTTCAATGTTGATTTGTTCAGAGATTTTAGTCTTATAATGCAATCTTGTAAATGTTATGAAGTATTGAGTTTTTTAGTTGTATACATGTTGCTGAGTATATTTCCCTACAAAATTATATACACAGGGATGTAAAAGTTTCTTTATGCATGTTATGTTTTCATATTTTCTTTGAAAACTTGAACTTTTTGTAGAGATAGGTAATAAAAGTCATTTATTCATTACAAACTACATTTTGACAAAAAGGAGGTAATATGAAATAATATAATTGAGGGTAGATGAAAAAATGTATATAAGTTGTGAAACTAACAGCAACATGGGGAGTGTATCTGGTTTATATATTCTAAAACATCAAAATTTAACATGTGTAAAGAAACTTTTGTTCCTAAGTTTATATACATATATTTCCAATGAATTACTATGTTATAAAACATTCTAAATTTTACATTACTTATTTATTTACATTTCTCTGTGCTACTTATTGTGATTTCTTACTTCACTTGACTGATGGAAACATGTACAAGTTGTCTGAGGTCCGTCCGTTGTGAAGTTTTTGCCATCTGGCCATACTGTATAAAACATTGGTTGGTTGTTATAATTTCATAGTATAGTCCATTTTTTCTCAACTGTCAAAGTTTGAATAATTTCACGGTGATTGAGTACACACTGTCTCAATATCACAAGTGTTACACAAAGAACACTTAAGTCATCGTGAAATTATTCATGTTTTGACAGTTTAGAAAAAACGAATTATGCCTGAAGCATGTTGCATGCATTTCTATGTACATTATTTTATATTCATGTCTGTTCATACATCAGTTGGCTATCTCCTTGTATATTGTTTTTATTATGTTACCAAATACCATTCCATTGAATTATAACTCAATTATTGTTAGATTTTATTCAACTGTCAGTAAATGCATACATTAGCCCGGGTGATTTTAATACTAAATACTTGCACGATATTTCCTGTATATGAATATGAATACTTACTTTTATCGTTAAGGAGTACAGATGTACTGTGTATTTAATTCAGTAGTAATGAATAGTGAGTGTAGAAGTACTATAGCAAGTATTTAAATCAGCAGGGTTACTGAATGCTACACTGACAGTTTAACAAAATTTAACAATATCTGCTTTGTTCCTTCATGTATAACATATCGAAGAGTGTGTATGCAAACATGCATGTGTGAAAGTTTTTAGGTCTTGTCCTGAAATTCAGCATTTTTGTCTAAGAAAGCTTTTTTGTCTTTTTAAAGACTGTTTGAATCAGGAAAATTAGGATTTCCAACTTTCACTCATGAACATGGCTGTAGTTAGGTTGTCTATAAGTGATCTATCATTCTGTGGATTAATTTAGTGGATTATTTTGTAAGACTTACTTTGTTATATGCGTGATATCTACATATTTCTCCAAGTTTTGGGGCTTTTTTCATGCTGTGAGCCATTCTCCTAGTCCTTCTCATTTATGCATTTGAAAAAACTTGGACTTAAGATTGAGTTAAAAATGTTGCTGGTTTTTTTCTTTAAAATAAGTGTAATTTTATTTCCATAGTTATGTGGTTTTCTTGTTTATATATCAAACAAAAATGGATTTCCTGTTTGACTGATGAATGATGAAAAAAATCATGTTTATTGAAAGGATTTTTTTCAACAAATGCTGTCATATGCATTTTAAATCAAGCTGACTCATTCTTAACATATTTGTTTATTTTCTATATAATTTTTCTGTACTTTCGTATACTTCTTCATGATATGAATGTATACTCCATGTGCTATTTAATTCATAATTTGTTTAGGACTTGCATTCACGGTTTAAAAAACAACTTTAATTATTTGTGCAGTCATTGCCTCGAACTTTCTCAAGCTCTATTCCTATATGTTATGTTATATAGCGAAGAGCTAAATTATCAACTAGCCAAGCTGTATATAAAAGTAATTTTTACTGGCTTGAATCGATTTTCATTAGTCCTGACTGTGGGATATGGCGCTAACTGTTTGTGATTGTTAAAGTAGTTTTCAGCATAATATAATCGTTCTGAGATGCATTTTAACTGAAACAAACTCGCAGCTTAATGGTTTCTGAAATGCTAAAAGCATGGTTTTAACTACTGTGTGGAAATGCACAGTTGATGTTTATTTTTTCAATAATTATTTAAAGAAAAGGACAATTTTCCATTAGGAAATCATTATTTGCAGTAGTTGAATAGTACTTTTTTAGGCTTAATAAAATGCTTGCTTTTGGTGATAGTAAATCAAGTCTGTGAAGAACATGTGTCATGTGAGCTTGTTCATGAATTATGTTAACTAACATTTAATTTTGACATTATATACACCCATACACTTAAACGATGCTGCATGGAGCAAGGATGCTGCATACACTTTGATAAAACCTACCCCAAGAAAAGTGAATGGTTTTTGATCATGTGTTTTTTCTTGTTGTGATATGAGTGTATGATGCAGAGAAAGAAATATCAAAGCTTCAAATTACATGTACATGAATGCTATTGTTAACCAACAATTTCAGGATATTGTTGAGTAAATGAATGATGAGCAATTATTGAATTTGGTTAACTACTTCTTTATGAACTTTGTATACTAGAGCTGTCATTGATTGGGCTGGAAGGGTATCGACGATATCGATAAATCGAGAAATAAATATCAACAATATATTGATACCTTCACTGTTGTACTATACAGGCTATTCATATTGTCATAAACTCAAAATAAATGTATATTTGTCATGAATGTTATACCTTCTGTGGACTAAAGCTATGTCCTAAATGGGGTGGCGTCAATGTTTTAGACCTATCAGTTCATATTATGACAGTGCGCTTGTTTCCCCTTATGATAATTTGTCTCACAAATTTGACCCTTAATAGTGACTTATTTATTTACCTATATAGACATTATTTTCGATATTTCAAAATGCATATTGATTTTTGAATGGAAAATAAATATCGACGATACAGCTTTATTTTTGGAATCAATGACAGCTCTAGTGTATACACATAGTCTGAATTCAAAAATAGAACTGTTTTACTCCATCTCAGAATGACTGGATTAAGATTTATATTTGTTCCTAAATTCGGAATTTCTTGTGAAAAATTGTGTTTGTTAGTTTGATTTACACAAAAACTTTAATTTTCTTATGAATTCCACAAATATGCTGATTTGGGAATTTTCAAAGTGGGTGTATATTTTACCTTTGGTAATGTGATATTGTCAAATTATGGTTGTCTGATAGTAATGTATTGTTCAAATTTTCCCATTTGTCAAAACATGAATAATTTCACAGTGACTTTGTGAATTGAAATGTTTGTTGTCTAATAATATTATCATGATATTGGATAGTGTGTTTGAGTGGAACAGACGAAAGGCTAACTGTTTAATGCCTGTTGGCTGAGAGTACGTTTTCTTCATATGTATACAAGAGAACATATTCAGTCACTGTGAGATCATTCAAACTTTGACAGTTGAGAAAAAAGGACTATACATTATAAGAGGGTGGTCCTGTGTAATGTCAATATAAATGTTTACATTAATTATTTTGTTATATCATGGTTGCATTATAGAATGGAGATGGTTTACAAAATATTTCCCATTCTTACTTGTTTTACCTATGATACTATTGTCATTTTACTCAAAACATTTTTGTTTCTTTGTTATATATCATTAATACAATTGAGGGCTCAATGGAAAATGAATATTCTTAATACATCAAGATGGAGGGATGTTATAATTTGACATTGAGCCCTTGATTTCTGACTGCAATTTGTACATGTTTATGTAAGTAAGGTATATAAATATTATTTGTTTTATTGTAACTATGTGCATATATATGTAATTTCTTACTATTGTGTTTTTTCTGTAACAGTAAAAAATAAAACACAATAGAAATTAAATTATTTACAAAGCAATTGGAATGTTTTTGTTATTCATTCTGTATACTGAACATAGCCAAAGTACCTATTGATGATCTTCGAATCTCAAAACAGTTACATTTTCTACCTGCTCTAATAGATGTTGACATAACCCAGGTCTAGTCTAATCACTTTCTATAACCTTCATTGAATACATCTACCAACTTGTGTAAGTCAACTGAGTGGGGGGCTCTTTGGGTGAACTGATTCCCAGTCATGATTCCTACTTTCATTCTGCAGTTATGAGCTGTCTTATGTATTGCGCAGCTACTACAGGTCTGGGCCACATGGTTATTGTTCGTTTTTTCTCAACTGTCAAAACATGAATAATTTCACGGTGAATGCATTTGTTAAAATTATAGTCGTAATACATCCGTGAGTTTCTGAAAGTGTGTAGACCGCCAGTACAAAAACAATGCATTCAGTCACCATGAAATTATTCAAGCTTTGACAGTTGAGAAAAAACGAACTATATATAAACACGTCTAAACATATCAATTTTATGTACATATGATATTAGAGTATTCTATCACCTGTCCTTACAAGCATCATGTCACTGGTAGTTTAAGTGCATACAATATTTGCACCAAATGACCAGTGATCATATTACAGAGATGCAATTGTCTTTAAAACATTATTGCTGAAGATTATGAATTTCAAAAAAAGTGCATTTGTTCTCTGTTCATATACTTTTTATTGTAACAGTACATGCTTATTGTACAAACCAATGAATTTGAACTCCAGACAATCTCTGTAATCAGATATCCTGCAGAGCATTGTCATACAGGATCTACTTCCTCAATGGAGGGTCACATCGAGATGACCTTTATGTCGACTAATCAGTGCTAAGCTTTCATCTAGACAAAACACTATTAAGAATTTGAACTCGTAATTTGTATTTTTAGACCAAGGTTTGCAAGCTAATTTAACAGCCGTATTATTCACAGTCTGCGATTGGGCGGCTCATTTCAAATTGCGTGACGTAGACGATGTAAACAAGTTACGTATCATAACATTTTCGTCATTAATATTATGATGAGAAAAGGTCACATGAACGTGACTTCCGTTTGAAAAAGGCCTGATCTAAAATAACGAGTAGGCGAGCGGAAAATTTTAGATCGGGTTTTAATCAGATTGAACTCCAGATGAAGTCTGTTGCTAGCTGCTTAGCCGACTACAGCAATATTTCAACTTTCCATGTTAATCAGCTAGTGTATTTAACTACATGTATTTTACTACTAATGAGAGGTAAACACCTTTGATTTCCTTTTACCTAAAGGACTTGAAATCTGAAGTACAATGTATACATGTACAGTGTCTTTTGATATAGGATTCTGCAAATTTGTTCAATAAGAGAAAAAAATGGAATGAAATTTACCAGCTTTCAGAAGAGTTCATATTTGGAACTCGAATTTATGGGTATTTCTGGCCAAATAAGGTTTGGTTGTACTGGATATATCAATGCAGAACAAAGTTATTTGATATATTATTGCTGAAAAGTATTCAACATAGATCATATCCTATTATTCTGTGTACACACATTTTCATTACAACTTTGTTTCCATTGTACATACAGTAGAAGTTTGTCTGCTGAACAAACCCACAAACTTTAGTTCCAAATCAAATTGATTTTTTACTTCCATGGAAAATAGTGTCAGGTATAAACTGTCAACCAAACTGCTTGATCTCTGCATAATCAGCAGCAATCGAATCAACTATGGCAGTCATAATCCAGGTACACAAGCCGCTTGACCACCCAAGTTATCAGAATTTCCATGTGACATTTATATTCATCACCAAAGAAACAAATACAGAAATCCCAAATTCTTTATTGTATTGTTAAATTTTCTTCAACTGGCATTGGGGCATGCTCACGATCAATTAAAGCAGAGTTGATGTATATGCCACTGGCAGTCGAATGAAATTCAATAATAATAACCTTTGATTATATATAAGCCAGCAGGTTAGCTTTAAACAAAAGAAGTAATATGTACTCACTATTGAGTAAATTGAGTACAGGGGAGAGGCTTACTAGTGCTTTTTGTGTTAGCCATGTACTATGCAATGTTTTGCTTCAAGGTAGCAAACCCATTGTGTTCACTGAAAATGTCAGTGATAGAATGTATTCAGGTAGCAAATGATTTTGCTAGCTAGCACTAGGTTGCATGGAAAATGGCTATGTAGCACTAGGAAGTGATACCCTTACTTAAATGACTCCTGATCAGTCAACTTTACGATCCATTATTCTTCTGATGAAGTGACTTTGTCGATCGTTATTTACCAGTCATGTCGAGTTGAACTTATAAATGCATGCTGCGACATACACTTAATTTCGCTATATAGCTTGATGTCCAAATTGACATGATGCAATATGAGTTTCCATGCATGATACAACATCTAAAATCGTAGGCTTTGTTGACTTCTTTAAACACTTTAGTGATTCAGACATCACAGACAGGTTAAAGTTATTCACAGATTGCCTGTGCCTGTCTAGCTAGCTTAGTTCGAGCATGCAAGTCTACTGATCCAAAGGTCATGTTTTTCTATTTCTGGGTGTGGCAAACTTTCGGTCATGAAATAACTTCTATGTCATTCTTCTTCCTACCACTGATTCTTAATCATGTAGGACAGTTGTCAGTTTGTGCCAAGTAAAAGGTTAATTTAAGATCATGACACTTGAACATGTCTTTCTCCGAGATTCTGAAGAATGTTATATTGTGACTTCGACTCAAAGCCTATAGATCAATTAATCAGTGGTGCTTTTCACAGAAAATCTTTATTACGATATAAATCAAAAGTAAGAAACATTAATAATACAGTCATTTTTTGGTCTATCAATTCCAAACATTATCGAATTATGTAGAATATTATATATCTTTTAAATATCATATCATACTTATGTTTATTATCCTTCTGACTTTGAACTGCAAAATTTATGAAATAGACTTATGATATTTTTTTTCTTAAGAATTTTTGTGAAAAGGTGCACAATATGGGTATCAATACAGTTTTCAATTCTATCATGCACATAACTGAGTTGATTTTCTTCTAATGACTGACACTCATACAAGGTATTTCAATAGCTCAGTGAATAAAATTTAGTGTAGAAAAACTCATAAAAACACACAAATCTTAGTAATTTATATTTATTACAAATAATGAAATTCATTATTCAACAAAAACAACAAATAAAAGTATAAATGCAACGATACAAAATATTACACTTAAAGCATAATTTACAAAATACATTTCATTTCTTCTTATATCTTCAAATAAAATAGATACATGTAATTACATCAAGAAATAAATAATTCCATAGGTGAAAGTTAAGAAACTGTCAAAATTCCGACATTTCTGAATTTCACGATTCCAGAATCTTAAATGTAAATAAAGCATCCTTTTTGAGGTTCTGCTGATCCAGAATTTCAGGATTTATCTTGAAAACTTTCCCACTAACACCTCATTAACACATGTCAATTGTATGTTCCTAATTGAATATCTATGATGTTTATGGCGATTGTAAATAATATAATAACGATATAAAATGTTATGACACTGATAAGTATCGAAAGTAAACATCTCATCTGTGAGACAGTTAAATAGTTATATAGTTCACTTTGCTCTTGAGTTAGCACCCAATACATTCCTAGCCTGAAAAATCATAAGAATGGGATGAAATACAGTGTGACAAAATAATAAATGCATGTATAACATCAATATGTAGGCACAATACAAAGTTATTAACCAACGGTTAATAGTAAACTATATCTGGAATTCAAATATTTGGTATTTCCCCTGCAGTACAAACTAACTTCCACTGTCACCATGAAAACATTTGTATGAAGAACAAAAAGCTTTAAACTGTATTTCATGCTTTTCAGCAATAACGTGAAACAAACTGTTTGTACTGCCTGGGCACAGACTGAAAAACCCATAAATTTGAGATAAATATTAAGTCTATTAATGCAATATTCACATGTACATGTTATGCTTATGACATATTATTTAGACACAAATAAAATATAAACAAAGGTATACAAAGAGAAATAAAATTCAGCCAACATTCCTTCACATACTGGGACAAGTATACAGTATCGAAAAGTATCAAGCTGTTCAGCTAATTGGAAGGAATGTCTACTATAAGGACAACAATATAGGTCCATAGCACAACCCTGTTGTCAACTTGTCATCAACTCTTGTAGACAGTAACACACTGTCATGACTTGTCAATTGTGTTAGCATTGTAAACTATTATGTAGTTATAGCCCATTTTTTTCTCAACAGTCAAATGTTGAATAAGTTCATAGTGAATGAATACACACTATCTCAATATCACAAATGTTAGCCAAAGAATACTAAGTCACTGTAAAATTATTCATGTTTTAACAGTTGAGAATAAATGAACGAACTATAGACAAATTAAACCAGATAATTTACTTAGGTTACAAATATAAAGAAAAATACAGTAAAAGTTTACCATTATCATCATTCCTTTACATGTTTCTGTTAAAATAGCTCCAGTTTCTTTACTCTGAAAGTAATAATATTATAACATACTCAACCAGTAAATCATGCAAGTCTAGGCTATTATGAAGGTATGTATGTATCACAGTCTACAAACTTAGTGGGTGTCCAGTTGCCCCTAATTTCTACGTTGGCAACCAAAACCTTTTTTGGGCACCTAAATTTCTACAAACAAGATATAGTGCTGGCTGCTAAAATGACCTGTTTGGGCAACCACTTTTACGTTCTAGTTTAAAAGTTTAAATGCTGCATAAAGTCAGCTTTCACTATACATGTTCACATTTTACAATGGTACAATAACCCTTGATTTATGAAATCATCTTCAGGCAGGTGATCCATCACAGTACCCATTTACACCTGGGTGGAGGGAACGGCTGTAGGTCAATTTTTTGCTCAAGGGTATTAGCAGTGCCCCTCGAACTGGGGTTCAAACCTAGGACCTCTAGATTTATAGTGCACAGCCTACCACTGTACCACGGCTCCTACAGGTCTTTCACTGAATACTGACTAGTAAAAAAGTTTAGTTAGCTTAACATTGAAGTTCCCTTCCATAGAAACAAGTATCAAAATAATATCAGCAAGGCATTGTGACACAATCCTGATAAGGGATCTATCAATTTTAGGTTGAAAAGGATGTTAAGCGATCACTAGCTAGGTGTATGACCATCTGATAGAATAGACTGTCTTTAAATACAGAAAATGTTACACACTCAAGTCCCAAAATTAACATAGAAATGTCCCTAGACAGACAAATCATCAAAACTTGTATGTTTTTGCAATTACCAAAGAGGTCTTAAAAACAGAACTATGCATAACATGGGTCATAGACTAAAGCATTAATTTTTCAAAATATGCTCCATTTCCATACTTGTGCTAAGCTACCTTGCAAAACAAATACCTTACTATCACTTTTTAACTTAAAATATTGGGTGAATTTCCTTAACATATCTCTAGCTAGCCCTTTGCCCCCTGGTACTCTTAATTTAATATCAAATGTGTACTCCTTTTGGTGTAAGAATGGTACCAGGGCACAAAGCACTAGCTATCAATTTGCATAGGAAACTTGCCCAATAATACATAAAACGTACACTTCTAGCAATATTTCCTATAGAATTAAGATCGTCCATTCTTCTATCTAGAAAGTACCATGTATCTTCATAATCATCTGATTTATCTTGTACCATAAATATCTCTGTAGATTTATATACACCAGCTAAACTTAGTCTCTTAGTATACCAGTTAAACTGAAAATAAAATATGATCAGTTAAACTGAAAGTCGAAAATAGACCGGTTAAACTGAAAGTCGAAAATAGACCAGTTAAACTGAAAGTAAAAAATAGACCGGTTAAACTGAGAGTAAAAGGTTAAACTGAAAGTAAAAAGTTAAACTAAAAGTAGGAAATTGACCAGTTATACTGAAATTAGAAATATGATCATGTAAACTGAAAGTAAACAGTTAAATTGAAAGTAGAAATATCATAAGTGATATTGTGACACAAAAGTGTCCACACTTATTTCATCACAAAACATTGACAAGTATAGCTTATTTTTCCTTTTAGTTGGGTTTAGTGCCCTAGCAACACAACACATTATAGAGGTATTTTAATGGGGTCAGTCAACCTACACACCTTTCCTTGGAAGGCAAAATCTCTGAAAAGCTGTTAATCAGTTACTTAGCACATGTCAGTGACTGACAACTGCCCTACATGGTTTAGAATTAGTGATAGAATGGCTATACATATTACATGACCAAGCTCCACAAAAGCATGCCCTGCCCATCAACAGCGTTTTTTTTCACCTGATTGGGAATGGGTCCTGTACCCCTCCGATTGGGAATTTTTTAGTTGTGAAAATGGGAAAAATTGGGAAAATCATACACAGCTTAGAATAAATTGGGAATATCAATAAACAAGTGTTTAAATACAGAAATTGTGAGATATCTGCATCATTATGCCTTTTAACAGTAACATTAAACTAGATTTTGTAGTTTTTGAGACATGCAGAGGTAAATTACACAAAAAAAGGAACTTTAGAATTGGGCCATCCATATAATGACCCCTAGAATTTGGACACTCCAAACAACAATATAGTGCCATTGTTAATAGGCCTAAAAGAGGGTATAAGCGAGCCAGGTTATGTGACAAGCTGTTTATCCTAACATTTGGGAAATGTCATAAAAATTATCTTCAGTCACATTATCCACTCAAGCTTGTTGGAAATGTGTTCAAAGTTACCAACAACTTATCTTCTTATGGAATGAAACTATCTGATAGACCACAACATAATTCAGAAATAAGGAGGCTACCAGTATTTCAGTGTCTGAGTCGTTTTTAGATCTGTTATGCTCAATTTAATCAAATAACCTTTCTTATAGTTTTTACTCAAAATCTTCCTTAAAAGCAATTCAGCTTGGTTCTAAAATGTCTCATTTTCCCACAATAAAAAATCATTAAAAACTGTCGGGTACGAAATTATTGGGGACGAATGTTTTACAATTTACTCCGAGTAACAATTTAAACTACTGTTGGATTATTTCAACCATAGCTAAATTATTGAGAAAAGTATTGAGAAATCATCGTGACATGAACAGCTTTTAATTTCTATGCTTAATGGCAGCTAGTTTCATAAAAAAATCGTAAAATCACGGGTCCGTGAGAAATTAGTCAATGTAATGACCTTGACCGGAAATAAAACTTAAGCACAATTTTACGCGGTAAGACAAAGGAGTTTGTTTGTAAACATTAAATTTTACATCATTAGTTTGATTGTAAAACTAATGAAGCGGAACAATGGTTTTGTGAAAGAGTGATTACACAAACTCTCAGATGATAGTTATACAAGATGACGCTATTCACCAACATTAACGGATTAGCGATGTCGTAAAGAACGGCATGAATAAAGATTCTAATTTATTTTTAATTGATGATAAGTGATATTGATTATTGAAATTTGCCGACTTTTGCCCATTTAAGTGATAATTGACACACGGTCATTAAATAACTGTCAGTTACGATACTTGGACAAATAAACAAAAGTAAAATTTTATTAATTCCAAAACCCGTTTTTTTGCCGATTTTTTTAGTTTTGACAACATATGCTGTTTTTTCTCTTGATTTTGGAAATACCAATAAAAGAAACGATTGGGAAGGGTCTGTTGACACAATTGGGAAGGTCCGTTGGCGTGATTGGGAAGGGTCCGGTCGTCGTTGGGAATGGGTCCGTTTTCCGGACCCATTTTAAGAAGGAAAAAAAACGCTGATCAATCAAATATACAACCCCTCAATCAGTATACTTGTGTGCTACAGAGTGAGCCAAGTGGGAGCTTGATTTGTTTGTTACATACCTCTACATTCGGAACGACCTCGTCGATCATCTACGAAGCTATACCTCGGATATCAAACGTAGTAGGAATACAACCAAGTTATGAGGTCAGGCGATTAACCTCATAGGTTAAGTAGTGCCGATGTAAACAACCAACATGGAAGATCATTTGCAGAAAGTATCGAATCACAAAAAATGTTTATGGATCAACTTTTATTTAAGTGAATATCAGTTACAGACATTGAAGAGCTTTAACTGCCCATAATCGTCCGTCATTTTTGGTGTGTGCCAGCGTTCTGTTGAGTCGGGAATGAGGCTAGATTCTATTTTGGAACTACTTTCGCTCCTCGTGATATCCGAGGTGTATTTGCGTGGAAAATCGCCGAGGTAGTTCCGAATGATACCTCTAATGACATTGATTAACTATCATAGCTCAGATTGGATGGTTTACTTTAATTTACTTATCTTGTTTCAAACAAGAATACTAATTCAGTAATAATCCCTAACCAGTATAGTATCATTAAAGAAAAGTAATACTGTACAATAACTTACATCAGTAGATTTGTCTCCAGCATGATACCATATTTCATCTGTTAAACGTAGTAAATTATTTAACGCATCAGGTGCATTCATTGGGATTGCCATCATACCCATAGCCTGAAAATATTGTACGGATAAAAAAAGCACCAACAACAATTCTATTATCACAGAGTACAGTTGTTGCCTTTACACACAAGCCATAAAATCAGGACTAAAGAAAATTGATTTGCGCTAGTGAAAATTACTGAAATTTATACAGTGAGATAGTTGATTATTATGTTCATAAGTGACTTCATCAGGCTAGTGCTTGATAATATCTACTGCAATATCTGAAAGTTTACTGCATTTGAATCAAAGGATAGTAAAACAACTGAGCCTCACTAGAACTTAGCTAAGAGATAACCAATGGCTTATCTTTAAAAAGAATCCATTTCATTTTTTACTTCCAAAAAAATATCAGGAAATTGCACTATGTAAGCAAAATAAAACATATTTCTGAAAGTTGGTCACAAGTTGGAAATATAGTACCCCTCAACACTATAATTGAATCAGTCTTTAAAATGGAAAGATAGTGGTCATGAAGTTAAAAGTCATCAGTTTGTGATCAATAGGCAAATTGAAATAAAAACTATGAGTAAATGAGTCAAGAATAAAAAATTCAAGTACGGTTCATTCACTTCTCATTGAAAGAGTATGTATACTTTGTGAAAGAGTATTTATGAACAAGTAAATCTGTGAGCTAATGCTCACTAGTGATACCCCCGCAAAAATCTAAAAATATGCGACAAACAGGAAGTAGATGAGCAAGGAGCATGAAATCGCTTTACACCACATGGGACTATGGGATGAAGCAATATGCAAAGTATTAGGCTGTTGCATGTTATAGTTGCTGAGAAAACTGCGACGGAAATTTTGTAACGGACGGACGGACAGCCGGACGCACGGACAAGGGTAAAACAGTATACCCCCTCTTCTTCGAAGCGGGGGTATAATAAAGTTAGTTACATCATTTACCTGAGGCCATTTTTCAATATATGGTGTAATCATTCTTAATCTTGTCTCCACAGCATTTCTAATAAATGGTCGAATTTTAGGTCCACTAAAACAGTTTAATATAGACCTTAATCTATGATTAAAGAGATGATAATATAAGAAAAGAGATTTTCATAAAATGTTAAAATTATATTTGTACTAAGATAACATTTTACATTGTACAAGGTAAACACACCCTCTAACAAGGAAAATTTACATAATCAAACAATGCATTTGTCACATATTAAGTTAAATGTTACAATACTTTTAACTTGCAACAGGTTATTAAAAACTATTACTAAAATAGGTATGGTCTAGTTTCACAATGAGGCTTAAAATGAGATGGTCTCAAGCCATTGCTTTAACCCACTTGCCCGAAATTTAAATTACTTGTGTGGTGGTGTACATGATCTGTTTCTCTCAATAATAAATTTGTGCTAAAACTATTGAACAGCACAGAATAAATCAACTCACAGACACTAAATTAAATTTAGTCTGGTCTACATTTTTACAACAGTGGTTTAAATTAAGATAAATGTAAAGCTACTTACGTTTTCTGTCCATCAGTTTGTTGTTCAGTCTCTAGTTTAACTTGTTCAGCAAGTTCCTCAGCTAGACGCTTATTACAATCATTATAAAAATAGAATACTAATTCTATACCACCTCTAGGAAACAAACCATGTGCTATACCAGGTAACCCTTCACTCTCAGCTCCTATAATATAACATAGATAATTATTACAATCAATATAAAAATAGAATACTAATTCTATACCACCTCTAGGAAACAAACCATGAGCTATACCAGGTAATCCCTCTCTCTCAGCTCCTATAATATAATTTAGAAAATGACTGTAAATTTTAGTGCTAGATATTAATAACTTTTTGTCAACAGATGAGTAGCAAGAAGTGAAAAATTGGTAGTTTTTAAGCTCATGAATAAAACATTATCTACAGTTTGTTTTACGGGTTTTTGAATCAGGTTTTTAAGAATCAAGTTTGTTTTTACTTGGGATGCTGATCTGTACAGTCCTGACATTTTCTCCTATATAATCAATGTAAAAATCATTCCCCCCCCAAATTTGATTAAATCAAATTGAATGTATAGTTTTGATATCACTTTGAAAAAATGAAATTCAACAGGAATTGCTTAACTATAAAATGTTCCTTCTTTGCATGTTTTTTGTTATTTGTTACAGATATTCTGTACACAATTGCCAACGCCAGGACAAATAATACTGAGAAATTATGAGTTTAAGTACATTACAAAATACACTAACTAGTATCAAGTGTCATTCTAAAAAGTAAAAATAATAAAAAGTAAAAATTCCTACCAGCCGATAAAGCATTCTGTGTCCAACCATATTGTGTAACAAAAGGTAAAGATGACTTTAATATTCTTTGTTTCACAGCATATTCTCTTTCCTCAGAGGACTCACTGCCAGTAGAAGTGTGAAATAAAGAATATGAACACATTTAATATAACATTGGTAACTTAGGGTCAGGCCTTTTTTTCCTTATATAACAGGGACCGTTTACAGGCGCCTTCCCCTCAAGAAATTTCTTTAAAATCATGCAGTTTTCCCAAATTTGGAGTTTAACTTGGGATTTTTTGTTCCCCTCCCTATGAAAATGTGATAAAATTTCCCCAAATGTTCTATATAAAAAAAGGCCCCAGGCCCCTTCCCCAAACAATGAAAAAAGCCCTGAGGGTGTTATCATCATATTTATAGCATAAGAGTACTGTGAGTATTCGACATTGTATTAAGTACAGTAAAACTTTGAAGTCTTGATATTGAAACACTTAAGTAGTGACTTAATATAGACATCTTTCTATATAAAGCCTTTGTGACTATAAAGTCTTCAAAAATCACATTTTACAGTAACCATCATGGCATTGTAGACTTTATAGCAGAATTTGACTGTATCAAATAGTCTTAAGATCAGGAGCTTTATCAGTGAAATAGATACAAAGAGCGGTTGCCCTAATATGAAATTTCACTTGCATGCACTTCATATTTATGGCTAAAAGGTCAAGATTTCAAGATCCTGTCTTAACCCTTATCATGCTATACGCGACCACAGGTCGCGATGATCTTATCGTTTTCCCACTGCTGAGCACGACCTACAGTCGCGATGCATATGTTTCTAAGTTACACCCTCTTATTATCCTCTTATTATGCTTAAAATAGATCGACATCAGTACAAAATTTATTATATCGTAGGCTGATATCTTGTTGATGACGATATTGATTAAGTTATTGTCCAATAGAAGTTTAATCTAGCTTTACGCGCGAAAAACAAACTTCATTTCTGGCTGAGTTTTCATAATACTAACAATGGCAGCTTACGCAAGAAAACGATTTTCGTTAGACGTTGTTTTAGACTAATTATTTGAAAAAAACTGATTTTAGTGGTGACAGCGATTGTGATATTAATTTCACGGATGGTACTACATGTAACAAAACAAAATGTGCAGTGATTTTTTAAATGATGTAATTGTATTATAGGCTTCAACCTGAAGCGAATGAGGACTAAAAATGTCGTTGGAGTTCACTTGTATTATACTTATTGGCCTATTTTTTTTTAATTGTTACGTTATGTTTTCACGGACATCAAGTTTTGTAATTATTTATAATGAGTTGCGTGTGAAGATGCGTGTATTTGTGTTATATATAGTGTGTATAAGTCAATTCTTTTGAGTGTAAATAACATTGGAATACTGTGATCATTCATCACATACGGAAATAATGCCGAGCATCGGTCAACGAATATGTTAGTTAGTTATTCTAGTTACCCAATTAATATTACTAATATGCATGGTGTTATTATACTAATCATTCCCCATCTAAATTAATAAAAATTAAAACGCATGACATGTTTTTTACAGCATGAAAATCGAAATCTTTGAAATATTGTCATGTATGTTTTTCTTTCCTGTCTTATGGAAGACTTTAAACAGATGGTTTGATGACGAAAATCAATAAAAACTGTATATTCAATTCCTTTATTCTATGTACTTTTCAAAAAGTATGGGTTATGGTATGATAAATTTGTTAAAAATACCAATTTAAAGCAGATAAACACAACACCTATCATCACGGCATCGGCTGATCAATATCAGCTAAATTAATTCAGCAGTGGGGAGGCTTATCAGTAGTAAGATATATAGCATGATAAGGGTTAAATGAATTCAGCAGTATTTATACAAAATATATCAGAATGATTCATAGATCTTTTACCAAAGTACCTTACATGATTGTAACAGATTTTATTATACCTCACTGGAATTTCCCTATGCTAAAGCCCTATACCAGAGCGGGTGATATTTTGTTCGATCACATGGTAATATTACCCGCTATCTAAGGGAGACCACTTATTAACGATTAGTAGCCGTAAATAGCCGCGACCGTGGCGTAGTGGTTAGCATGTCTGACTTCGAATCCGGAGATCGCTAGCGCCTCGGTTGATATTATTTTCCTCGGGTTGATAATCTGTACTGTCACCCTCACTGCCATGTGTTATTTATATAATATACTGCAATGAGCACATCCAGCAATTATGCATGAACATTATCTGTTCTACTAAATGAAAGTTCTATAGCCAAATAGCTAGCTTAGCAGGTATCCCACAAATCTTCTTATCCAGGGGTGGTAGGTTCGATTCTCAGATGGGCATACTTTCAAGGAGCATGGGTCATGAAATTTTGACATTCTCCCACCTACTACTGATTCTAAACCATGTAAGACAGTTGTTAGTCACTGACAGAAGTAAGGGCCTAGTAACTGGTCAACAGCTAAATCCAGAGATTTAGCCATTTAAGATATGGTAAGTAGGTTGACTGACTGACATCATATGACCTATACAATGTGTTGCTAAGATATCAAACCCTTCAAAAACTATAATATATATGTACCTTTCATTGGATACCTTTTCACCATTAGAAGACTGTTGACACATAGATCTACATGTATTAATCTTTAATCTTCTATCAACTGTAAAAAGACAATTCAACATACTAACATATTAACAAACAGTAATCTCTTGACTCTGTATCATATAGCTACTATCAGTAGCATTTGTTGCAGATGTTGGTTTCTTTCTTTGGTAAAGAACACTCATGTCATTCATTGCAATGGATTTCCCACTAGATGATCTGAATTGCATTTTCAATTAGCTCAGCTCTTCATGTTGAAATTAACACCGGAGCTTGACATTCTGTATACATCTTAGTTTGAAAATCCTCTACAATACAGAATGCAAAACTCCTGTGAAATTAAGAACTTAATATTGTTTTCTCCTGGAGCCACTTATAGACAATCATGTATAGAGATGTTTGTAGGTCTTTTAGAAAGGCAAGTACTGATGGTTGCAACTTGAGAATAAGATCAACCAGTACCGCAAGAACACAGGCAGTTAAACTACTTTCTCTTATTTCTCTTACAAGTGAGTGTTACAATACTAGTCAAAATAGCTAACAATGCAGACAATCTGACTTGAACAATGGAAACAACTGAACAAACCCATTTTAATACTAAGACAAAGTGAACAGACATATTATTAATAATTCCTTCCAGCATAAAAGAGAAACAAAACTCAAAGTTGAACATATTTTTATTTGAACACGTATCTTAATTCAAACATGTACATTAGATCACATTAAATTTTCAACAAAGTATACTGCAATTAAAGAAAAAAAACATTTGTTATAATGACAGCATAAAATGAACAACACTATGCAGATTATTTTGAACAAAAATCAAATATAGAACAAAAAAACATTAAATTGATATTAATAAACACTTCGTCTTAAACAATGTTGACTGATCAGTGCAAAACAAGTCTAAATACAAGTAAATATAGGAAGTAGGCTTGTTTTTTAAAATAGAAAACAAACTCCAAAGATAATCATTTCACTAAGCAAATAGCAGCATATCATTAAATATTAGCATTTCTTGAATTACTGTCTGACTGTCATTAAGCAGTAGTAATGTTAGTGTACAGATTTAACAGTTAAATTTATCTTAAAATCAAAACTGTGCATAGTCATTATTACATAGCTTACATCACAGTACAAGTGGTGACAAAATAATCATGACATTTCTTTTACTTGTTGATCAAGTAATTCATTCACTCGTACAACCAAACTATTTATCAAATCTAATGTATTCAAAGCTTGCTTCATCACAGCAATCTTCTGACCCCTTGCCATTTTTGGCATTTTAAAACCAGCAACACTGACACTCATTTCTACTTCTTCCTCATTGGTAGCTTTAGAATCATTTCCTTTTTCAATACCTTCAACTTCTACAGCATAATGACCTTTAGACATATCAATACCAACTTGTAGTGGTTTAAGAAAGTCTGTTTCCAGTTCTTTAACAAAATTCCAAAATCCTGTCAAATTTTTCTTTGGTGGGTCTCTCAGGACAAGATATCTCATCAGGTTAAGCACTGCAATGATTCTATCAGAATTTTGAACTAAATCAGTGGCCGGTCCATCAGGAAGGTTACAAATAAGAAGAAATATTCTCTTTAAGTTAAGACCAGTGAAGAATTCTACATCTTCTGAACACATTTCAGGGTTACATAAGACCTCTTCCATTTGATTTTTGAACAAATTTACGCAAAACCCAAAAGCACCAGCATGAGTTAAAGTTCCAAACAGTTTCACAGAAATTTGATACCTAGCTTCATAGCAAAAATACTGAATAAAAGATGGAAATACTGTAACACAGTCTTGTCGCAACTCCCTGTCAGGACTGTGAATCATGACATCAAATATGGCACCAATGATTCCAAAATACTCAGGTCTATCAAGGTCTTCATACTCGAACACAATGCCAAGTGGTAACTCCTTCACTAGAGCCATGAATAAGGCCACACCTTTTCTCCTAATTTCATTTTCCTGTCGCAACATCAAAATTTGAATGAATTTCATGTTACTTTCAAAAATGCCTTTCTTAGTTATCAAACAAGACAAAGTGGTCTGTCCAAAGTGTTCTGCATGCATAAAGTAGGACAAACAACATAGTGATAATACAGGAGGTATATTAGCCATCTCATCACTGTCCATGTCAGGTTGTTTTCTTCTCTTCATAATTCTATTAGTCTTTTCAAATGAACTTGCAATTAGTGAGCTAATACTTGGACAAAGTTTCATCAAATATCCAGTCAAAGTTTCCATACAAACTCTTGAATTAGATTTTATAACAAGATCATTTTCTTCGTGGGCAGTTAAATCTAAATAGACCAAAGGATGGTCAATAACTTTAAGCAAGTATTTAACAAGAACATCTCTCTGTTTTGCACTGTTTTTCACTTCAGATTTATTATCTAAGCAAACTTCTTTGACAAATGGTCTAAAGAAATCAAGATACACTTTAACATCTTCATTTATCTTAGCAACAACAGGATCAAGATCTTGAGCTCTTCTCTCTTCTTTGTCTTGATACATGTCTTCAGGAAGATCTAAATTTCTTATACAGTTAGCTAAAGTTTCAAGAGCTATTTCAAGGCATCCAACTCTACCACTTGTTATCTTTATTATGGTACTCTGAATCAGCTGTAAAAACGTTGCAAATTTGACAGAATCGCCAAGTTCTTCTGCTTGCTCTAGTAAAGCTAGAAGTAGTTCTTTAGCCTTGCCTATCTTAACTATATAGTTCATGCATCTATGGCAAACATCTACAAAGCCAGGACATAGTTCTAAGTTCTCTTGATTCACACATGGACCCAGCAATGACAATAACTCCCAATGCACACTTTCATCATCAAACTTATCCTCTAAGATAAGTTTTTTCACACCAACTGGGTCTTTGGCTTCAACACATTCTCTGATGTGATACATACGATCTTCAACATCCTTAATTTCTACATGAGGGTCCATTGTGACTTTATTATTATTTTGAACTTGCTAAATACCATCCTGAAAGAAAAATAAAAGGCAGCTTACTTTAAAAAGTTCTTTGTTTTTAAACACATACTATACATCAAAGTTGCTCATGAAGCATGAATAAAAAGAAGCTTACTCCAGGGCTCAACATTAATTTTTAAAGTAGGTAGCCCAGTTGGACAACCTGCCATATATTTTACTTGCCAGAACCAAATGTTAACTTGCTGTAGGGTCATTCCATACCAAGTCACCCAGGGCCTCCCAGTTCAAGTCTTAGATTTTGCTGAAATTTTAACCACATCAAATTTAATCTTATTCATGGAGAAATCCAAAATTTTAGTGTTGTACTCAAAATAGTTTTTGAGATACAGATGTTTGAAGTTGGTACGTACTGCACTATTATTGAAGTAAGAAATTGGTCAGTTTTGAGCCATCTTTGAAGGCAACATTTTTAAAGAAAGAGAGCTCTTAGAGTCCCTTAATTCCATATATGTACTCACATTTAGGTAAATATTTGAATTTAATAATCATTTAGATTCTTATTTTTTCCTTTTTTGAGAAATATTGATCGGAAAATGGCCCCGCGGCCAATTTACGCAAAAAGTTTATTTAGTGCTGTTAAAGTCTTGATTTATAAATTGCAATATTTTCTTTATTTTTCAGGATATTACTTTAAAAGTTTCAGGGAATATTCTCATAATCATAATTGATATGTATATGGTCTTAAATTATTGTAAACCAATAAAAGAAAAATATTTTTGTATTTTATTCAAGGGTACCCCCTCTTTTTCTACGAAATTAGTTTTTTTCATAAGTTTGGTGTGCTATATTTTTTTTATTTTCGAAGATGTTCTTATAGAAATGGGTATACATGTTTTTGATATTGCCCTCAATCATGTAATTGTATTTAAATAAGTTTAAAACTATTTGTCTTGAAGAAAATAGTCTCTAAAAGTGGCCCAAAATTGAAATTTTTGGTTTTGGCTCTAGTGTTCAAGTAGCCATACAAAAATAGGGACAAATGCTATCGCTCTGAAACTTTTTTATTGCATTATCCAACTATATATTAATATCATACTAAAAAATAGAGAATGTAATTTTCTTCCTTTTATAGAAAAATCATGTTTCATAAAACACCCATTTTTACTGAATCTAGCTGCATTCGCGCATTCTTATTGATAGTAATTTTTCTATGTTTAGGTATAATGGATTCTGATTTCAGCAGATTTCAATTGATTTTATAATAAACTGATAAGTTATAAATATTTAGGGTTAAAATTTGTAGTTTTATCAACTAAACAGATGAAGAAATGCAGACTGCATTGACTCAAATTGTAATTCCTTGTAAACCAATAATTGCATCACACTTCTGACTACCCATTGGGTACCAGAGAAACTATTCCATTCTAGTTAATAAAATTATGAATTTACATATGTTACAAGGTTACATTACATATAATTAGCCTATACTATCCATGAAGAATGCTTAACTTTACTTTTCTAATTTTACTTTCCTGCTGTTTACCATTTCGTAACATGACCACATGATCAGGCGTGCACTCAATGGGTCAAACTGTGTCCAACTTTGTTGTCACATCATTGATAAAAGAGACAGCTATGTTACAGTAGTTTTGAATCCTACCATCATAATTCTCAAATAAGCAGCAAAATAAATTCCTTCTATCCTGACTACTTTTCAAAAAATTCAAAAAATATATTTGCAAGAATTAATTTAAGGGTACAAAAGTTAAGGTATTAAGCATGATATAATTATATCATTTATATAAGCTTAGAATGAAAAGTACATGACATTTTATAATTTATTCTATTTCTAGCATATAAGTGCTATCTTTCTAGTCTCTATTCTATCTTTCTAACTCTATTAGGGGTAACAATAGGGTAAAAACCATATTGCAATATGTAGAACCCATATTACAATTTATTGCAATACGAACTGTTTTTTTTGCTTAGACATGCAAAGCATTCATTAATGCATGTACCTCGTTCTTATTGGATCAGCGTAGCACGCATATGGGTATTTTCAAATGATCTTTTATCCAAATGTTAGACTCACAACAGTAAAATGGTCTATATGTTAGAAATATATGTGGTTTGAAACAGACTCTTGATGATATTTTTCTTTTAAGTGACTAAATGTTTAACCTTTAAAAGCACAGTAAGAGTATTTTAAGTATTTAATTCATTTTAACATATGTTTAAACATTTAACTATCAGATTCTCATAAATACAAGTAGTATGACACTTAACTACAAAAACCGGTTCAAGGAAAAATGAACCGGTTAAAAATCGTTAGAACTTGTAATGCAATATTTACCGGTATATCGGTTAATCGTTACACCCCTAAACTCTATACAGTACAGCCTTACATTTTTTATTGACTGAGAAAACACACTGCTCATTATTAACTATTATCATTATATTGACCAGGTTCAGGTACTCAGTATGCATCTTCTATTGTAGGCCATTGGAATGTAGGAACAATGCCATGAACATGCATGAATATAACAAGCACTGTGCTTCCCCACCATCTTGGGACAGGTCCTTTATGTTCTCTACCAACCATTTCCGATCGTATTTGTAAACAATATACAATGTATGGTCTTGACTGAAAATGCATGATTTTGGTCAATTTTAGTTGCAAACTTGAAAATATTGGTGTAGTGTAAGTAGCAACAGTAATTAATGAACTCTTCAAACACAGAGTGTGTCACTGGAACACATAACACCTTCAAAACTTTTGATAGTCTTCATGTTCATGCTTGGCTATTTTAAAATGAAAAATAATTGTACATTTTTTATGTGCTTACAACACCAGTTTAACAATTGTCTTGGTATTAAGAATTAATTGTATCAAAATATACGGTTGAAGTCATTAAAAGGTTGCTAAACTCTTGACAATTTATATCGCAGTAGTGCCTATGGAATATTAGAAACTACGGAGTAGAGCTTGATTTGCACTTTATGGATTGTTGTAACAAGAGTACTAAAACTGTAAAATGATGCCAATAGTCATTGATTACACAAAGACATGCCTGTGTGACCAAGATTTTATGACCATCTCTAAAGTAGGCAACAAAAGGATGAAGTGTTGCTTAGTACTAGTAGTTGCCCTTGTGAAACCTTTGAGCAGCATCATGTACAGCTATCCTTTATCTTAATTACATATTCAAAAATAAGAATTAACTAAAAAGGTCAAATTTAAACTTTATATTCAGAAAGATGTTTTAATAATTTAGCAATGAAATGCCAAGTTATTAGTTTGTCAATCTTCGAAACAATTTATGACCACAAATTTGATGATGTCATTAAATTGTGTGTGTCAGTGATCAGTATATGTATATTAAATATTATTGTAATAATAACCAGTACAGGTTAACTTTTTCTATATAACAGCATGGTAAAATTGATATCAATAATTAAAATTATAAAATTGTATAATATACAAATGTAGTTGTAAGTTTTACATTGAATTATATACCATTTTAATTGTTATGAAATAGCTAAAATTAATAATCATATAGTTAATTCTTTAAATAAAATCATAGAAAGCATATTATACCAAGTAAAATGTGTTACAAGTTGGACTTGTAAAGACCAAGAAAATCAGTCTGAATTTGGTAAAAAATCATGTTTACATAGAAAAATTACTATCAACAAGAATGCGCGAATGCAGCTAGATTCAGTAAAAATGGGTGCTTTATGAAACATGATTTTTCTATAAAAGGAAGAAAATTACATTCTCTATTTTTTAGTATGATATTAATATATAGTTGGATAATGCAATAAAAAAGTTTCAGAGCGATAGCATTTGTCCCTATTTTTGTATGCCTACTTGAACACTTGAGCCAAAACCAAAAATTTCAATTTTGGGCCACTTTTAGAGACTATTTTCTTCAAGACAAATAGTTTTAAACTTATTTAAATACAATTACATGATTGAGGGCAATATCAAGAACATGTATACCCATTTCTATAAGAACATCTTCGAAAATAAAAAAATTATAGCACACCAAACTTATGAAAAAAACTAATTTCGTAGAAAAAGAGGGGGTACCCTTGAATAAAATACAAAAATATTTTTCTTTTATTGGTTTACAATAATTTAAGACCATATACATATTAATTATGAGTATGAGAATATTCACTGAAACTTTTAAAGTAATATCCTGAAAAATAAAGAAAATATTGCAATTTATAAATCAAGACTTTAACAGCACTAAATAAACTTTTTGCGCAAATTGGCCGCGGGACCATTTTCCGATCAATATTTCTCAAAAAAGGAAAAAATAAGAATCTAAATGATTATTAAATTCAAATATTTACCTAAATGTGAGTACATATATGGAATTAAGGGACTCTAAGAGCTCTCTTTCTTTAAAAATGTTGCCCTCAAAGATGGCTCAAAACTGACCAATTTCTTACTTCAATAATAGTGCAGTACGTACCAACTTCAAACATCTGTATCTCAAAAACTATCTTGAGTACAACACTAAAATTTTGGATTTCTCCATGAATAAGATTAAATTTGATGTGGTTAAAATTTCAGCAAAATCTAAGACTTGAACTGGGAAAATTTTTGTTTTTTGGGTGATTTGGTATGGAATGACCCTGTAATAAGATGCCCGGACCCATGTATAGAAGATCGTTAGGTGCTATGGCATGACCTTCAATGTCGAGCCCTATTACTCAATGTCGAATGAATATTGCTATTATAAATCTTTTTTGCTATATTTTTATGATCTTTTTTCTATTTATTTCGTTAAAAATAAGTAAAGCTGCCTTTTTATTTTCTTAACAGATAGTTATTTTCAAGTCAATTAAAGAAATAATTATGATCTCAAACAATGTTCATGCATATTCATACAATAAACTGACTAACACTATGGAATGAAATATGAAGAACATCAAACATTTTCATCCATGGGCCTTAAATTTGAAGACCTGTCATATCATCACTGGCACAACCAGTTTTATTTCAGTTCTTTATATGCCAACTCACTCTTCCCTAGGACAGCTAGAGAATAGAACCTCCCCTCATAGGTTGGTCAAGCTCCAACATTGGAAGCCTTCAGGTCTCTCCTGCCGGAGTGACCTGAAAAAACTATACAGATTGACTACTGTGAAAAAAAAATTGAACTATATTTTCAACTTTAAACATTTTTGAGACGGATGGCCATTGCACATGCTCAGTCTTGCAGAGCAAATACAATCTGTCAGATCCCAGCTCTTACCGGGAAGAAGAAGAGTACCTTACAGTGTTCTCATTAGGAAACACCTGCCGACCCAAACCGCCAGTTAGAGAGACTAATAGGCCTGTTAAAATTGGCAAAATATAAAAAAAGGAAGTAAGAAATTGCTCCGGACACCCCTAAAAAGCCTTTATTTTCTTTTTGAGCCTATTCAACAAAATCTTACTGAGAACACTGCCTTACAATACAATGTTTATCAATGGAGGGGGGGGGGAGCTGGGGCTAAGTCCCCCCCCCCCCCCGCTCCCAATTGAATTATTTTTCACTAAACCATACCAGGGAAATCACAAAGGCATTTGATCATTGATGTCTTAATTTGGCAAATCTAGTGTGCTAGTTCTCATCTCATAACTTCCATATAATAATAATCATAAATGTGATAACATCCCTTACGCAATGACTACGTGCAGCCTTGACCGGTAAATTGGTTAGCACTTCGAAGGACAGAAAACGAAAGTTTTAACCATCAAACATCTGTACTTACAACGGTGTGGTTAGATATTTACTGTAGAAAACCAAAAAATGAAATGACAAATGATTTAAACAAGTATACACACCAATATTTCGAAAAAACTTTCTGGAAATTCGTGAAACAGTTACAGTGGCAGCCATTTTTAAATAATAACGAATCATATGAAAATCGTTGTCGTCTTTATCTCAGTAGTATAGCTGTTGTCTCCCCTGATACTACATATAAAGAAGAAGGGTGCTATATATGATTTTATGTGCATACAGGCGGCCAATATTCTGGCAAGCAGTGGCAATGGGGTCACGAGTTAATTTTTCATGACACATATTGAAAATCTTGAGGTCTCGCAACACGTCTTATACCAGTCCGACTGGGTCAAGGTTTAAGTAACCCAAGCCAAAGTTCAATTCTCAATGACAAACTGTTGCTTTGATCAGAATTTGAAGCGTATATCCTGTAAAATGAAAAAATCTAGATCAATAGATCAATTTAAAGGTATAATCATAGCAAAATACGCGTTATAATACAAAGATTTGTTCTTAAACAGGGGGCACTGAAAGTGCATGGAAATCGAGTTTCACAGGCTTACCTTCACAAAAAATTTCCACTGGCGGGAGGGGACACACCTCTTGTACCCACCACATCTGCGACCCAAATATTCAGATCCTTCCTACGCGCCTGGGATAAGCGTATCAAGATGGGTGAGGATGGCCATGTTCGTGTTTAAAGTTGTATAATGACTTATTATTCATTTAGAATTTTCGTTGTTATAAGGTGACCCTATGTTGCTTTTATGCCTGGTTTGAAGTCAGTGTCATGTCCATACTAGCATAGTGAATCCTACTTGGCTCTGGTACGAGAATGTAATACAGTAAGAGGAGTAAGTTAATACAATTCAGACTGTCAATTCTAAATCATTTAAGTTTGTCCACAAACAAACAAAAACTACTCTTAAAATTTTCAATTTTACACATTCATTAAAAAATAAAGGAACACTCAGACTGGTTTTGAAAAACTTTTTTATTGTAAAGTTTTTGCTTATAATCAAATATGTTTTTAGAGTTCTAATATTGATCTTTAATTGGTGGAAGACCTGTGCCTCGTTTGTACGAGAAACCCTTTCTAACACGTTCAACTCTCACACAGCCTCGTGTGAAGGTTTCTATTTGTTTGTCTAAGCGATGACCATAGTTGGATGATGTAAGTAGTGGCACGGGACGCTTTGCTTCCTGAAATCATACCAAATGCATATATTGTTATTTTTTAATATAGAAGAAAGTTTAATTCCAAGGTGAATACGGACGTCAAAATTACCATGCGTCCAATATCTAAGGTTCCAAGAACAATTAAGTACAATGTAAATCAAACTTCTACGGGGATACTGTCACAGGAGCCGTGCTCGAATTTGCATTTTGCATATGTAAAGATAAAACTGTATATATAATAAATGCATAGTTCTTTTAATAAGCACATGGATAGAATTTATTCAATAAATAAAATATAACATGCACAAATAAAAACATAAAGCAAAAGTTGCCTACTTACTGTAATTATATTGTGCATTCATTGTACTAGAACATATTTTCATTTATTAAGGATAGCACCAAAAAGGAAATGTGAATTTCCTTGTTTTCCTTTTATTAGGCATATGTGATTTTTGCATGGGCAATACCTTTCTTGTACCCAGAGGTTAGCAAGATTCTCGATCTAACCAAGAATATAGATGATCTCTGGGTAAGAAAATAGGGCAATACGTACATGAGAATTAACGTTAATATGTGATTATTCTTCATCTTACCTCATCATGAATGGAACATCCAATCATCTGGACACTTTGTCTGTCATCTCTATGCATCTTAGCATTGTAGTCAGTTTTGGCATGAAATAATCTGTTATAGGGTGCTATAACATCGGCCTGGAAATATAATATTCAAACTTATATACTGAAGGTTAAACAAGATGACCCACGAAATCAATGGCATTAGCATGGAAGGGGTTGCATGAAAACATTTTTGTGAACAGTTGGTAAATAAGAAGGTATGTCTTGTGTAAAATCTAAGACTTGAATCTGGCCTCTCTATTAATTTACTGTCCATGCTCATAATAAAATTTAGCATGATATATTTGTCACGGTCCAGAGGGTGGCTTTAACTTTATCAAGCGCCTAGATTAACAGGAAAGATTGAATATTGATATTAATCTGTCACAACGATCGTTCTGTAAAAATAAGTCTTTATTAGGCCCACTACTACTTAATCAAATACAATGTAAAACAAGAAGTCAAACCTCTGAATATGATTTATACATCTAAACAACATAAACTACTACGAATAATTTCATTTATCTTTTCAAAGCTTGAATCGAATCTTGTACCGTCTAAACTGGCACGAACATTCAGTTCACAATGGAAGTAAGGGTTTTCCTTTTTTTGTGTAATCCAGTTTATTGATGCACTTTGACATAGACCTTTGCTTTTCATAATTGATCATATCTGTTGTTTTAATCATAATGAAGTCATGTTTTATGTATATTGTATCTGTGTATATTTGTTAACCGAGTAGATCTATCTATCTATTTAATATCGAATGAAATATTATTGTGCACCATGGTCCATTCTTATTGTCATAATAATCACAGCACAGTGTGCACGTGTATAGTATGTTTAACTCAAACAATTGAAAACAACTTACCACAGTGTTCTTGGTTCTTGGGCCAAACCAGGAATTCTTTCTCTGTTCAATTAATTCATCAATTTCATGTCTACTCCATTGCTTTATTCCTGGCCAATGGACTGATCCATCTCCATTAAAAGCTAAATGTTTCTTTGAAATATCGTCATTTCTCTGGGGAAAAAACAGTAAATTATTATTTCGTATACTAACATCTCACTGGTTTCGAGACTTGTATCTAAATATAGATCCCTTAGGAACAAAGGAATTAAGAGTTAGATTGTAGATTGTAGGTTGTAGATCCTTGGAATAATCTCCCTCAATCAATTGTCAATGCACCATCGCCAAACTCTTATAAAACCACATTAACAAAAACTGGGTTGGGGAACCATACCAATTTAGACCAAAATGTTAAAACTATCTTGAAATTTTTGAAATCTAAATCTTTCAAATACTAACAAATTGCCTACTATGTCTATGAGACGTTACGAAACAGTATCATATAAAGTGTACAATAAATGAAAGACTTGTATATAAATTTAACTAGACTGTTTTTAAAAAAAATTGTGTATATACATAATGCTTTTAATAATAGTGACGTCACTATTAAGTATTCTGCCACCGGAACATACACGTATACATAGGAAATTTCATCTCAACAATACAAAAATCATTCGGAACTACCTCGGATATTACTGCGTAACATACGTCAGTTTACGGAATCACCCGAGTGGTTTTCCGAATGTACAAAAATGTGTACTACATTACAAAAGAAATCAACATATAAACAAATATTTTATTTAAACTTTCCAAGAGAATTCAACGATTGAAATAATAAATAGAATTGCTAACAGAAACTGCAGAAGTTTAGGCCGTGCCAAATTGGAATTCTGTTAAGCGTCAACTCAAATTTGACAAACCTATAAGTACCTATTCACAAAAACACACAAACCGAAAACGAAAACACAAATATTTTTACTACAAAAACAATCTCGTATTTCTTTCAATGGAATAACCTCATAATGTGATTAAATTGGTCTGTATTTAATATAAAATGACTTGAATCTATACTATAAAATTTGCGAGTTTCCTGTTTTGTGGAAGAAACTGCGCAGCTTTGAATAAATCTTTTGTTTGTCACTGGAGCATCTATATACCGGCATATCAAGTTAACAATTCTTTTTTGACAAAGCCTCTTGATATTTGCAAAAACTGCCAAAAATCAACAAAAATAGTGGGATTTTTTGTGTGTCTAAAATAGTTCTAGATAAAACTAAAGATAGACACGTCAAACCAAACTCTCCGCAGCGGTTATCTCCCTTTATCAAATCAATAACCACTGCCACCACAAGTAAAATTCGAGTTTGATTCTCGACGTGAAGTAAAATATTTCTGATCTTTACTGAATCGAATGTAATCACATGACTGTAACTGCTGTATTATCATGGGGAATCACCCAGAATACGTGCAACCTTCTTGCCATTTTTTGAATATTCACCAAGCATGCGTTCTTTGTTCTCGAAATAATACCCATAAACGGCATACTCACCCATGCTTTTTAAACATGCCTGTTTCGAGGAACAGTTTTGAGAACTGTCATTACCTAAAGCCCGTGCTTGCACGGGCTCCCATCTAGTATATTGTATTTATGACGCGGTTATAATAAATTGCTAACGATGAATAACGTCGTTGTTGAACACAAATTTCCTTGAATTAAATTGTCGTATCGAATCCCGGAACATCGGAATTATTTAAGAATTTTTTTTTATTTTGATTGAGGACTCTAAAACCTACGAGCACACGGACGCTTAACAAAATTCCGATATGGTATGGCCTTATTTGGGTCCAGTACCCAAATCCGACAGTCAAACTTTATTAACTAGATGAGATTCAAGCTAATCCGCACTGTATTTGAAATTCGACAAAAGGATGCCTTTGTTTGTCAACTGAACAATCTACAGTATATACATTACCGGTAATTTCTCTTCAAGAGAATTTTACATTAAAAATATAAAATAAAACTGCCAACAGAAACTGCAGAAGTTTATTTGGGTCTAGTACCCAAATCCGGCATCAGAACTTTATATGAACTTTATCAACTCTTCACTATGTATTTCATGGATGCGTTCACAAACAAAAAGAATAAATATCACATCAAATTCGATTAAAAGGTAAACACATTCTAAAAAGTAAATAATTTCTGTCTGAACTATCAAGGACAAGCATTGAACAAAATCCCCCGGACAATAGCCCATTCCCATGCTCATTTTACCAATGTGGACAAAATACCCTTGCAATTTATTCTAGGTGGAAAAATAACTGCATAGTTTTATTTTAACCACTTCCCATAATAATAAATATATACAAACAGTAAATCACTTTCAGACTGTCTTTTATTTTAAGAAGAAATAAATATTTACCCAGACGACTGTTTTCCACAGCCCTAGTTCTTCTTGTGGGTTCAATTTTTTGTACCCATAGTCAGACATTAATTTCCCTTCCGACATTTTCCTTTAATTTGTGTTTAACATAAAATATTATCTATTTTTTATTTCTAATAAATTTCCACGTCTTTTCTCTTCCGTTACTAACGACGTTCTGAACAATGCTGACGGTTTCGACGTCCTAGATACGACGCTACTTCATGACGTCACTTTACGTAACGTCTTATAAAATTCGAATGTACAAAATACTTTTTCTTCATAATATTCGAATGACCTGTCTTAAAAGTGCAGAAGTCGGATGTGAGCTTTTTAAATGTTAAGCATAAACATTGTAAAACGAAAACAAACAATATTTTGAGTTTTCAACAACATTTTAAAACTGGGCGACAGTATATCGTTTTGAAAGTCAATTGCATAGGCAGATTTAGCGGGGGGGGGGGGGGGGTCAGGGGGTGTTAAACCCCCCCCCCCCCCCCCCTGGAACTTCCAAAATGTACCTGTCCATTAGTGTATTTCTTGGCTGTAAGTCATTTTAAGTAGAATGAAGCGATTTTTCTCGGTGTTAAACATAAATTTAATGATTATGTAGTTTTTATTATTAATATGTTGCCTTACTCTGCAAAATGTGTATACTGTGGTTGTGGTTCGAAAGTTTGCCCCCCCCCCTAGAAAAAAATCATGGATACGCATTACATTTCCAACGCCAGTTTCATAATTTTTGGAAACACCCTGGAAAACCAACCAACGAATTCGCCATTCAAAACCGGGCGACGACTTGTCTCTGTAGCACGCCGAAAAATATTAGTTTTCTGGGATGTAAGGGTAGAAGTAACTTAAAGTAACATTGATGCATATGTATTCGTTTATGCACAGTATGTCCACAATTTTGACTAAAATCGGACATTAGTTTTCATTCAAAGTCAGTCCCAAACATCCTTGAGTCGCTCCTGAATTAGAATAATTACCAACGCACCAGGCATTAGAAAATATTCGTAATAATAAAAGGTTCAAAAGTGCATAATCTATCATAAAAATAAATCAAATGTATTGTCATAAATTGACAAGTTTGATGTCCGTAGCCTAGCAGAGACATCACAAATCTTCTACATGTATGATAATACTTGTATAAATCTATAATGATAGGGGAAATTTATTCCATATTTAAATTAATTATCTTTAAAAATGACTAATTACGTACACAAAGCATGTAGCGCAATGTTTAAGTTGCTCGTTAAAGCTGTCCGCTCGTAGATTTCTACAAATACATCAACTTTTCCTGAACAAGGGTTCGAACAAACTGAAAAAAATCAGGGAAAATGAGATTTTTCTGGGAAAAAATCATGGAATTTTGGTTTTAGGGAAAATATCATGGAAAAGTCATAAAAAATGGGAAAACGTCTTGCAAAAAAGCATAATGTGTCATTGAAAAACTACTTCATGTTTTGATTTCAACCAACAAAAAAAATGAATTAAAAACAAAAATTCAAACATTATTTGCAACTTTAAATGTTGTGTACAAATCACGATTGGGTACGAAAATGAGAACTATACGAACAATCATGATTATCAGCTGCAGCATAAAGAAGAAATCAGAGTAATATGAAATATAATTGTGCTCGTTATGAATTCGGCATGAGTTTCTGTTGTATCATGGAAAACGAAAAATCATGGAATAATCATGGAAAAATTCATGGTCCAGGATTTCTAGTATTCAAAATCTGTATTAACCCTGTGAACTCAGCAGAAAAGTTGAGTTCTGATGATGACATAATTAATTCAAATTAACATACATGTACGTATATTCTTGTAAAAGATTGTAAATTCAAGAAAGAAATATCTCGTTAGCAGCGGTAAATAATTTTATTGCGGTTTTCATTCGAAATTGTGCAAAATACATGTAGAATTTTGGTTATTTTTAACATTTAAGCTCATATAATAACCCAATTGTCATAAACGTACTTCAAGAAACATGTTGATTATGTTACAAACATTACACTGACAATGAATTACTTACTGTACTTCAAAAAATATTGTTTATGGTGAAAGTTAATGTTGGTAGAAAAATAGTAGTTTTCATTTTTTAAAGAATATCTGCCACACTGTAAAATTCACCGAAAACGTAATATCTGCTGTAAAAAGTACTTTCTATAAATTTTGACTCTTGCACTCAAGTACGGTAAAGTTTTGCCATAAAGTTCATCTTGGTCATTGCGAAATCATGCGATTTTTGACAATTTTTAAGTACCAAATATCTAAATGAGAAGAAAAATGCCCCTGTATAAAGATCATTTAGGTCTGACGGCCATTGTTTCTGGTTGTTTTAGTTTAAGGTCCTCTTATTTGCTAGTCTCAGTTATAGAACTTCACTGTAACATATTCTCTCTACGATGGTACCTTCAAAGTTCTGGCTTCCAAAACGTTAAAAATTGTTGTTTTTAACATTTTGATTTTCGGTCTGCGCATGAATGCATCCTTATAGAGCCATTCTCGTACCCAGAGGCTGCTAGATCGAGAATCATGATAACCTCTGGGTACGAGAATGTATGTAGCGGACGAGATCTCATTAAAATCAAACTAAACAAAATTTTGATTTCGTCAATAGAGACATTTATTGACAATACATGTATAGAAACACCTACGCTGAAGATCTTAAACAAGTAGCTCTATATGTATGTTCTTCACGTTCGTACATTACTGAATATATAATGTGCCATAATTCAAAATCTAAATTACTTTGTCCTTGATAAGGTGATAAGCATTTATCTTCAATTAATCTTCGAAACTTGTACATAATACATGCGTAATTAAGGTTTACAAAGCTGGTAGAACGTATATGAAATAAATACATTTGTTACTTAGATTTTAGAATTGTTTCGTTGGTAGGCTAGATAATACAAAATATTCATGAACATTCCGTGATTATATAGTGACATGAGTATGTCCACATGTAAAGGAACGGACATGAAGTACGTCAAAATTACAAGGTTGACACGCTTGATACTGGTACGGTGTACGATCATTTCATGACTTTGAGCAATTGTTGTGAAGGAATTGAGACTGGTAATGGATGAATCATTCGTGAATCCAGATTCAGAAGGTCTTATGTTCGAATCCCGACTAGGGCACTAGGTTCCTAAGAACACCTGACTGCTGTATAATAAACAAGCAGTGAGTGACATGTCAAATGTATTTAAATAGTTTTATAACCAATGAAATCGGTCATGAAAACATATAGTGCGACAAAAACATCGTAAGTTGTATGACAAAATGTTTGCAACATCACGATCTCATATTTTTTCCATCACTTCCAAATATAAGTAAATTTTCTCAGAAATATTATATATAACTTATGTACTTAATTTCTTCTTACGAACCTCTGTATTTCATTGTACATTCTGCGACAATTTCTTGAAGTTGACTTACGATACCACATGTTTGATGAGGTAAGATGGTTAAGTAAGACCTGTATACATTTTCTCGTCTTTTCTCCTTTACTGTACTCACTTAGCACTTAACTGCATCATATCTTCCTATTCTCATGTCATGATGTTTTTTTTCTTTTCTTTCTGTTTTCCAGTTTTTGTTTGTATGTATTTTTTTCTTGTTTTCTATATATATTAATACAATATATCTAATTGTGTTCGTTGACAAAATATTAATATTAAAGCATATGAGCACGCTTTAACGAGTTTAAGGTTTGTTTTGTTTTTGTTGGGTTTAACGCCGTAGCAACAAAATTGTATAGGTCATATAACGGCGGTCAGTCAACTTACCATTCTCGTTCCCAGAGTCTAGTAGGTTTCTCAATACTAGCAAGTATTGAGAATTCTACTAGACTCTGGGTACGAGAATGTCAACCTACTCACTCCCCCTGGAAAGGCTCTCTGGTGCAAGTGCTACAAACAGCCGTAACTTTTGTACGTTATGCTAACATAGATTACATGGACTCACGAGAATGTTATCACGTTGTACATATAAACTTTAACACTAATACATTTTGTATTGTTTAATGTTTTAAAATTCCACAATGAATGAATTCATCAACGTTCTTGTTTGTTATGAAAACACAAGACTTACAGTCTGGCATTTGTTATAAAGTCAAGTGGCATAGTGTATGGTAAGAATTTTTTACCTCGGAGTTGCAACTTCTTGTATTGGCCGAGCTTAGATAACACTAACTCGAGCCTTTCTTCATTTGGTGAAACTTTACTGCATTACAATAACACAACTAGACTATACAACTGTTCATATATGTATAATCTTTTATTTTGACCCCTCATTTATGGTTTGTTTCGTACCAGTATTGGAGAAAAGTCAATACAATTTGAAAATCTTTCATGCATTAAAACTTTTGATACATGTATCTATGCAATATTGACATGTTTAATTGTTTATGTGAAACAATCTCCTTTCTGGCTGCTTCTTATCATTAGATTGTGATTGTGATCTTTCTTTTTTCAAAATTGTTTTAAACATTTTAGACGCAGATTAAAATCTCTATGTTATTGTTTAACTGGCGTAATTTCTAAAGCTTCGATCCCACACAGTAATAATTACATTGTTTTTGAATATGGTAAGCGTCAGAAACCGCAATACTAATTCAATAGAAATATATTTCAAATTGTATGTCCCGTACTGTAATTGAATGAAGGAATCTATAGAGATATAGTGTATATAATAAGAGACATGTTATTAACTAGCGGTATTTAAAACAAGTTATGTATATTCATATTGTTTACATATCTAAATTATCTATTTAGATCATTCAGTTAGGTTGTATGTATTTTCCACAGGTCGATATACAAAACGTGCATACGATAGGCCGCTTATGACAATGTTATATATTAGGGGCTATCGTAAATATATATATTCATATCTATGTGCCAAATATGTGAAACACAGTTGTTGTTTCTTTTAAAAATTGAACTATACACTAACAGTTTTTTTGCGTTTGTTTCATGGGGTTTAACGCCGTAGCAATACATAGAATAAGCCATATCATGGTTGTTAGTCAATATACTCACCGTTCCTGGATAGGTTCAATCTCTGGACTCTGCTGTTAGCCATGTACTAGGCACCTACTTCCACCAGTGACTGACAACTTCCCTATATGAAATAAAGTCTTCTATAGTTACAAAGTATTTGATGATTAAGAACTAGTGGTAGGAGGCAGAGTGGTCGAGAAAAATCACTGCATGACCCAACTCCATGAAAGTATGCCCCACCCTCGAACCGAACCCACAAACTATTTTGAATGTTTCTCAACATTAACTCCGCTGATTTAAATGTTCAAATTACATGTAGTATTTCGGTACTTGCGACCATTAAACATGCATGTCAGCGGAGTTGATGTTTCCGCCACTGACAGTTGAAGGATATGTAACATTACATAATTGCAAACATAGCGACAGAAGCGGGATAATTCATTTTGATAATGCTACCTGTGGTTTATTCTAGGTTTCTTTTGTCTCTTGGTATTCATAATACAGACCGCTAATTGGTAATAATTATATGTACCGTTAGTTTGTTCGTCGTATAGATATATATTTACTTATTGAAGATATTTTGAAATGTGGAGAAAAGTATATCATGTAGATTAAATGGAAATTAGGGAATGTAAAAATATGGATTCTTAGGTAATATTTTATAACTATTTCGATTTTAATTGGATATACGAGGATATTCACTTTAGGTAGTATCACTCCTCCTGAAGCGCAGCAAGGATCGTTAAAAGACTTTTGTACCCAGTGATAGGATTAGTCCTAGGTTCGAATCTGGGTCAGATCCAATAATCTTCAAGGGAGTAGCGGGCCTTATTTTTGTCATCATTTTAATGCAAGTCGGGTTCGAACTTTCAACTATCAGAACAAACGGATCACAGGCTAGATGTTTTAACCGCTCGAGCATTGGACTTACTTTATTATTTGCTTACTCTCTTATGTTTTACGCAATTTCAAATTTATTTTTAATAATTGGGACTCAATTAATGCAACAAGTTTTCTCGGACTGAGTAGTTGTACCTATAATTGTTTATTTTATTCAAATAATCAAGGAATGGTAAGTCTGGCGTGCCGGAATCAAACACGGATGCTGGTTCTAAAATTGTATATACGTATACCATCATACCACAGCCATTATTATTAGTTTATGTTTTAGTAAATTATCTATGTTCCCTTTAGGCTATTTTATTGTCAAACTTATATGATATACGTATAAGTCATTTACAGAGTATTCGGGTAGTCTAATTATAAACATTAAATAATATCACTTACTCGGCCATTTTGAACAGGCCATTGCCTTCATAGTTTCAAATTTTTATTAATAAAAACAAAACCAAGCTAAAATTATGGCATTCATGTACCATACCTATGTGTACTAAAGTGAAATTATGGTGAAAAAGAATGATTCTAATTATACACGAGTATTCGCATTTAATAAACGCTCTAAATAGTATTCTAAGAATCCAGTTTCCGTATGTTTTACCCAAACAATTCGGAACTACACCTCTTAAATTATATGAACAGTATAAACTGTTAGACATACGGCTGAACCGTGTTTTTAATTATTTGCCAAAATACAACACATTCAGCGCAAAAAGTTGTAAATTGTAAGTATGCAACTAGGATGTCACAAATTTATGCACATTATCATTATAACTGCTTAATTAGACACTCGCGTAAACACTCATTTAATTATAACTATGTGATTTATACTATGTCGTTGTAATTGTTATACTGATACTAGAAGAAGCTTCACCCGTGTCATATTGACATAGAATGGTGTCGTTAAGAAATTTATTCCTTATTTAGATTATTAATTTCTTAAATTCCATCATTAATGTCACATCGGGAATATTGTATCATAAATTTCCTCTCGGAATTATCGTGTCATTGTGTCCTGTTAATTGACATTGTGTTAAACAAGTCAACGTGCCTGAGAGACAAAAATAAACAAATTTGCTGGGTCCTGCATTGAGGGTACAGGGTAAAGTCCATTACTCACGTGCTGGAAAGTTAATGACCCTTTCTGATCGAAGTGAAAGTCTGCTCGTCTCAGTTCGTATCATCGGTGTGAATGGCAACAGATGCTTCAAAATTAGCTGTGGCTATTTTGTCGTAGCTCCTTACCAGAACTCAGAATTTAGTTTGAATAGTAAGGAAGTTACGTGCGTTAATTCTTCTAACAATTATTTTGGATTTTGTCTTTATTCACAGTAGGTACACTCTATACTCAATTGTATTTTTGATAATACTTACGTTTACGAACGGAACGTGCACACTTTGTGCGCATGTCTGATTGTCACCAAAGAAGCTCGACTAATTTTTATTATAAAAAAAATATTTAAAAATATGATATAAACTGTCAAACTGCTGTTATGTTACTTGCCATAACATATGAAATATAGATAAATTTTATACATGAATATTAAAGTGATAGAAAGAATCAAAACTTCAGCAAATCTTATGTCATAATTCTATTGAATATGAAATATGTAGTAGCTTATCAACAAATTATATATTTAAAACATCCCCACCAAATTTCTGCTACAGCGCACAGCAGTAGCGTAAGTTAAGTACAGACAAAAGCTTAAACTATCTTTTACTTGTAATATATTGTGTAACATGCTATGTGTGACTTATGAATAAATAGATACATATAAATATATAATTTATTCAATATTCGATGATGTTTGCTATATTAAAGTGAATCATCATTATGATGGATTGTTATTTAATTATTAAATGCGCGTAATTTATTATTCATGTACATGCCGTTTAGTTTAAATGCAAGCTATATATTACAATTATGAAGGTGGCTGCATGCATAGAATGAAATTATATGAATAATTTTAGATCATTCTATTAAACTAGATACTTTTGTCAAATTTTGTGTAAAAACGATATGTATTTCATCGAGCGAACTCATAACTTATATTTTGGAGTAAAAACATTATTTTCTGCTATTTAGTCGGGACATACTTTCGTGACGTTTGGTCATGAAATGGTTTCTACGGTTATTCTTCCTCCTACCACTGATTCTTAATCATGTAGGGCAGTTGTCAGTCACTGACGAAAGTATGTGCCCAGTATCTGGTTAACAGCTAAATCCAGGGGTTTAGACTTTCAAAGAACGATGAGTAGGTTGACTGACCCCCGTGATATGATTTGTACAAAGTTGCTGCGGCATTAAACCAACAAAATAGATAATTACTCGCCAAAATGAGCACATATTATCAATAAACACTGAAGTCCAAAAGTTTCTTTATCTTTTATATTTTTTTTTATCTTTTATGCAAATATTAATAATAATATCAAGATTCTCGAGTATTGAGAATCCTACCAGACTCTGGGTACGAGAATGATATTATTGCAGACACATTTTGTTTTTTATTTGCATTGCACCAACCACACGTTATGCAGCATAGTACAAGCTTAGTAAACTTGGGTTTGATCTCACAAAGTTCGCTTTGGTTCAATTGAGGAATTGATCGCAAAGAAAATATCAATTCACTATTTGAACTGTACCCACTAAGTATTTTTGTCGTAATGAACAAAGCAATAACCTTTTATATACGAGTTGTTTAATGTCAAGTGCCAGATTAATATAGAGTTAAGCCAATATATTAACAATAGAAAACTATCGGCCATGTTTTTATTTACTGTTCAGTGCTAAAATGGCATACACTTTTGGCCATGAGAAGTTAAGTTCACATTAAGAATGATGTTTTTAAGTGTCGTACAGGATGGACTATGCATGATCTTGAATGCATAAAGTCATAAACGTTATATGCAATGTAAATACGGAAATTGATGAGTTAAATACAAAAAGGATCGAAATAGGGTAAATTGTACTTTATAATGTTATGTTTTTCTATTAAATGTGTTATTTGATGAAAAATACGGTGACAGAATATTTTTTTTTAAACGTAATGAAAGCATTAAACGTAAACAATGACGGCATACTCGTAAAATATATAAAAACATAGTCAAGTCTCAAAAATGTTTTCTGCAGGAGTTAATTTGGTCTTCTAACAAAATCAAAGGTAGGCCTACTAGTTCACAGATTTGGTTTATTTTTTCTATAATTTCAAAATACCATTCAGTGTCTGTAATTGTGTCTATAAAATTAATTCTTATTACTTTAAGAAAAACTGACCTAAATGTTGCAAGAAGTATACAATAAAAGTCACAAAAATGCAATAAATGTCTATATCGTGACATACAGGGTAGATATTTACTACATGAAACACCATCATTTGTAGTTGTATGTCAATTTGCCCTAAAATAGTCATTATCTTTCCTGCTTCCAAAAACACTTCTATACAATTTTGATAGTTTAAGAAAAAGTTGATATTTAAGTTAAAATCTGTGAATGAGTACCTTTAACAAATATTCTCTATATATTACTTGCGTTCAATTAATAATTCTTTTCATTACAAGTTCGATAAGAATCATTTTTCCGGGAACTATATCCGTTATTTGCTTAAAATCTAAAATCATTTCCTGATTGTTTTGGCTTAGTGGAAGGTCTGTGTTTTTTACTGTTGATGATCCTGATAAGTTTTCAAACATCTTTTTAGCAGTTACCGACGTATTTGGAAGGATAATCTATAATAGGTTACATCAATTTACTAGACAAATTAAGAAGTAACAGTCGTCATGGTATGCGTGTACACGTGTGAAAGAAACATTCCTAAACCCGGGTTTGAAGCGCAGTTGGTAGCACGTAGGGATTTCGAAAAATATTTCCTGAAGGGGATACAGGTTCGAATCCCAACCGGGGCGGTTATACACTTCCATGAAAATTTGTCGATAATGTAAATTTTCTTCCATTAATAAAGTATATGGAGAAGTTGCCAGCCTTGTGGAAAGGTGGGTGAGAGCTGGATATAAACAAGGGTCCAGTAAAGTTAGATTAGGTGCGCTGGCCGAAGAAAAACAACCTAAATAATTGCGTTGACACGGCGTTAAACCCAGTGTAAAAAAGAAACATTGCTGGTATTGAAGACATGGCCAATGAACTTAAAAGCAGACCGCGAGCTTAGCGCAAAACGGTCGTTACTAAAGTTAAAAAAAGAGTGAGTTACGACCATTTTGCGCTAAGTCAGCATGATGAAGAGATATGTAAAGTAAACCTATGTACATTTTTATAATGTAATATTTTTTTTCAGATATATGTGAGAAACAAACGAAGCCATACTTGATATAAGTACATGTGCACTAAACAATGGGTCAGCAAGTCAGTGTGGAAACGTTCACATCGTCCAGGGACACAGATGGAAATAAATACTGGGCAAGCTTTGACCCTTATCCCTTTAAAGTGGGGAGTAAGAAGCTTGTTTACATGGGAATACTAAATGGAGATGGACCATTGAAAGGACAAAAGTGTGTTGTGAAAACAATAAGGAACGGTGCAATAAGTCAGCAGGACTGGCTCCTGGAAGAAAAGCGGGCAACATTGGCCAGAAACATGGGAAAAGCTTTTAACAAAGTGATTCAAAAGCATGAGAAGAAAATAACATTTAACTGTCCGATAATGGCTGAGATTGATACCATGTCTGATTGTTTGTGTATAAACGATGTCCTCGGAAAACCGAAAAAGAAATGGAGGGACTCTGAGCACGTGTCAATTGAACTTTATTTGCGCGGGAAATTTGATGACTTTGAATTTGGATGGGTTCCAACAAGAGATCTAGCGATACCAGAATCATTTTCTCATTTCACATGGTGTAAAAGTGAAGGGAACATGATCATAACTAATCTACAAGGAGTTATGGACAAGGAAGCATACCATTTTACTGGACCGGTGGTGCACTCTGAGGACAAAAGATTCGGAAGCTCTGATTTGGGTCATGATGGCATCAAGGGATTCTTTAAACTTCACAAATGCAACAGAGTTTGTAAACATTGGCCGAGATTGGGCGACTGTATAAATCTAAGAGGGTGGGGAGAACATTGGGGGGAGTTTATAAGAAGTGATGGAAATTACCCTAGTGCCCCTCCCTCTCCAACACCTTGCATACAGTCGCCTCCACCTTACACGGAGAATTCGTTTGTGCCATATTCAAGATTTGTTGAACGAAACAACGGCCATTACGAAGAGTTGGTGACGTCACAGTCTCGCCGAAGCAGTAGTGCGTCAGTACAACAAGGGAGACAATGCATGGACCAAATACAGCAAATAAACCCATCAGAAACAAACATGACGTCACAGACTCGTCAAAATGGGTCAAGACAACAAGGAGGCACGTACTGGCAGCGCCTTGGAGACCAAGGATTGCTGATTGATTGGCGGGAAGAATTTCTTAACCAGACGCGAGATATTGGACAAGATAACCCAATGTTTCAGAATGAAATGTTCGGTATGCAGCTAATGTGGGTCGTCAAACAAATGTCGTACGCTGTTTATGCACAGCCACCTCCACCCTACACACGTGGTATACAACCAGATAGTGGAGGATGGCCCCGGTATTTGCCTATTGAGGGAGCTCCCGAAAAGAAAGATTACTACACAGAAATTGACGATATTGTAAGTAGTCCTCCGCCTTACTCTGAGGAAATTGTAGATCCAAATTTGGAGTGTGTCACTTATCTTTAATGAACCATTGGCGAAAGGAAATATTATTACGCTGCTATTGACGATAATGTGATAAGGCCTCCACCTTTTTCTTAGGGAATTGTAGACTCAAATTTGAATCGCTTAAATTGACTTATAACATAAGGGATCAGAAAATGACTCATACGAATGAACTATGTAAATACACACATTATGGAAAATGCACAATGGACTTGAGTACACGAATTTTCAAACTGAGTAAAATTGTTTTAAACGTCTTATCGACGAATGTATATAATGTTTTTCTTTATGAAATTGTATATTTATAACATTCGGACTCCACTCTCATTTTTACGCCGAACCGGTATATTCAGAGGTTTCAAGTCCATATGGTGACATTCGTATTTCCATTGTGATTTTTGTTGCGTATCTTTTTATGCTATACATTGTACTATAATTGCACGATTTCTGGTGCGCCTTTTTAAATCTGACTGATTATAACAGACTGGACGAGGGTCAAACGTGGTGTGAGTATAACTTTTGCTGCAGTGAAAGGAATAAAGACATTCAAGAGATTTCATACCAGAACATTGATCCCAATGATATGTTTTACATGTACTATGATATTGTTCAAGAAATATATAAATATTTTGTTGATGTTTTCTTGCTTTGTTTGTTTACTATTGTAAATATGCAGACGAAAACGTTTGTTTTGAATAAAGAATACAAAACATTTCATGTTATTTTATATAGGTTTGATTCTTTCAACATCGTCGGCAAACACGCTGCTTTCTTCAGTTTCACATTAGTTGGATTTTACAGCTTTCGAAACATGGTTGCATGGTTGCGTACGGCGGTCTGTTCCCTCAGCATTTAAACTGCTCTTACTCACGTACATGTACCATTACCATACTTGCTTACCATTTTACATAGGGTCAACAATTCTAAATCTGCGGAGGAAAACAAAGCGTCGCCTATTGCTTCACCTGAGGAAGACATTGATATAAAATATAGAATTCTCATAGACATGTTTAATCTGCCCTGGCCAGGAATCGAACCCGGGATTTCTAGATTAGAAATCTTGTGGTCTAACACTGCTTCTGGGCCGTTTATTTTCATAGACAACTGTAAAAAAGTTTGCACCAGCGTATTGTGTAATATTCTGTAATCATTATGTTTATTCATAGTTCGTTAATCGGGGAAACAGACAATAATCTTCTCTTAATCTATGTTTTTGTCTTGCACTAAAAATGGTAGATCTCTCGAGAGTGTTTCAAGAAAGACAATCCATGATATTTTACCAGGAACCTCTGGAGTTCGGGACACCAAACGAAGAGTTATAGTGACTTCACCCTGAGTCAGACCGAATAAGCAGCAGAAATATAAAATCGAAACTCTGTTTCGTTGTTTCTTTGAATTGAGCAAGTCTGAAACGCCATGTACCACCTTGTCTGTCAACATGTAACATACGTAATATTTGTAAAAATCTGACACCTCTGAAAACATAAATAATATTTGTTGGAACAAAATAATAAACGTCCCATCCAGAAACCAAACCCTGAACTTATATCAAAAGAACATGTAGCCATAAGGACTGTTAAGTGAACTACATTAGTAAGTAGGAGCTCTGATTTCCTTAAAATAAAAACTATATTTATGGCCATAGAACATATAGAGATAACAATTAAAAGCTTTCATCAACAAATGATGATAAATTATCTTTTTTAAATAAAATATACTATATATTTTTCTAAATCATACTGCGTTATTCATCTCACCCCCCTCTGTCTATGACCCCCCCCCCTGGGCCAGCAACCCAGCACCAGACCCGACCAGCAACCCCCCGACCAGTTCCTAACCTCACCCAGAAAGCCCCTAACCGATCCAGCACCCCCCGTCTAAGCCCCTCGGCCAGACCCCCCCCCCTCGTCCAGCATCCCCCAGCCAGGGATTCTCCACCCAGGGCCCCACGGTTAGGGCCAACCCCAGGGCAAGAACCCATACCGACCGCCAAAAGCCCCAGCCCAGGACCCCACCCTGGAATTATAATTTTCCCCTTACAATAGGGGAAAATTATCTTTCCCGTATTGTCCCACTAAGGGGACCGGAGTCCCTCAATCCTGTAAGCAACAGAGATAAGGAACTCAAGTGGAGCGGAACTCCACCAGCAGGTGGAACTACTCTACCGGAACGGGTATTCAACTCGTGAGAGCTGAACACAAAAATCGCCTTAACTCCTTAGATAAAAGAGTTAAATCGGTTCCAAAAGCAGTTCCCCATTAAAGGGGAGACTACGTTTCCAAAATTGCCCCATAAGGGACTGGGTGTTCAACTCGACAGAATCAAACACAAAAATGCGCCTCGATACCGTTTAAAACAGTACCATAGCACTTGGGTTTACACCCAACTACTACATTTCAATCTTGAACCTTTATACACTATATTAATAACTATAATTTGGTTTGTAGCAAAAGCACACGTCTATAGTTTTAAACATGTCTAATAAATTAAAATGAACATTTTCTATATTATAACTTCTCTGGAAACATGAATATGTTTTATACTGTATGAAATATATTTTTATATTTAAATTCAAATTGTCAAAACAAAGATTTAAGTAACAATCACAAAATATAAAGAAATGTATGTAGAAATTATCTTCGCATGTAGGGACCGGAAGTTAGTATTTATAAAGTGACTCTTTTAAATATATATATGTCAGCTAACCTGTATAATATTAGGACCCATAATAGCGCAGTCGGCTAAATGGTTGGAAATAGAAAAAACATAATGTAGTTCAAAACTAAACATTGGTGGTTCAAACCCAGTCACTGCTATAATATTTATTTTTATTATGAATTTATTTATAATATTAGTATATACTACTATATAAAAAAAGTTTTATACATGGAAACGCGTTCTTTAAAAAATTAACATAAAAAAAGCATTTTTAATTGACATTGTTTTTGGTTACCTTTCCTATACATGTGCTGAATTTTATTTTCGAACAAAACTACTTATTTCAGTTTATTTAAGCTAATACATAAAATTAACTTTATAATTTCACGAGCATGCGTGACATCTAAGACTTTGATTTTTGTTACTGAGGCAAAGCGTTGCATCATCAAACTAGATATATCAATTAAATAGAGAATCTTGACTGGAGATACCCAACCCTACGCTCAATAGTACTTGTCCAGTAAATTTTAAGAATTTTGTTTCTTCACTAATCTTAAATTATTATAATTTCTTTCATTGTATTGTCCGTTTTTTTCTCAACTGTCAAAGCTTGAATAATTTCACGATGAATGATTACACACTATCTCAATAGCACGAGTGTTAGACAAAGAGCACGAAGTCACCGTGAAATTATTCATGTTTTGACAGTTGAGAAAAAACGAACAATACTAGCATAATATTGTTATCAAGAGGCTCACAGTGAAGATTGGGCTCTGTCTAACTGTGTTGCCTCTATAAATAAAGTCTTCATTATTATTATAATTACTAATTCTTTATTATAATTATTTCATGATTTAATAAAAGAAATACTATGAGTACTACTAACATTTTTTTTAGCGGATATACGAATTTAAATGGTATATAAGACACATTCGTAACCCAACGACCATTCACTACGAATAACATACCATGAACGGTCGAGGCGTTCTGCAGAATTCTGCAGATCCCTAGAAAAAACCTCATACGTGTAATCATAGACATATCTTTACTATGTCTATGCTATGGACTGGTCTCTTTGGGTTGGGTCAAAACATCAAACTTTCACTTACAGTAGCGGATCCTTTCTCTTGATCTTGATTCGTGGAGTACATTCAGGGACCTACTTCATGAATGGCACTTATCCATCTATAGCTGGAACCACACATATAATTCAGCGATTTCAAGACTAACGGACATGCTCTTAGCTGTAGACAACTCCGGAAGAGCAGGCAACTTACTGGCTCGAGTCTCGATTTGCTGACGTCATCTTCATCAAGTGGAGGGATTGTTGGTCGAGCAAAAGAGCATGTAACAGGATGGGTAGGTCAAGTGGTTTCAGGAGCTAGAGTGGTATCACTGTCCTTGCCTGCTCACAAGGTCGAGTCGCTTCAGGGGCTAGGGTGGTTTTAGGAGCCTCACCGGCTCGCACTGTCGAGTGGTTTCTGGAGAATCGAACCAATGTTTAGTAGCAGACGCTCACAAGGTCGATAATAAAGCAGACTATAAGGCAGAGGCAGGGCCTATGGATGTACATTCAAGCAGGCGCGTATCTGCCATTACGCACTTTACGCACGTGCGTAACCTCGATTCCAGAAATCTAAAATCTATAACTGTCATATCTTTACTCCATGAAAATGTCATATAAATGACACATTAAACTACACAGATTTATTTCTAACAAATTCAAAACTCTATTTTAAACAATTACATGTAATTATTTACGTAATCATATGATTAGAAATCTTACTGATAATCAATGCAAATGATCATTTTGGTGTGCAAATTCTTGATATATACCAAAAGAGATTTACGTATTAATTTTGCATGTCCAACTTTTAGGCCCATACATAATCCCAAGTCGATATTCGATTTTCAATAGAAAAGTATAGGGGAAAATTCTTTGAACGGTCATAACTCTTTTATTTTTAAAGATATCAATTTTGTGCAAATGATGCAAAAAAGTTTAAACTGTCTTCTTTCATTTGATTGTTTTTGTTGTTGTTTTTTGTAAAATTGTAAAGTTTTGGTCCCTTTTAATGTTTTATTTGATTACTCACGTTACTATAAACAAAGAAGAGAAATAAATACCCATGCTGATATAAGTTGAAAAATAAAGCCTTTCCGGTTCTTTGATCAAATTTGTGCAAATGACATGAAAAAGTCGTATGTTTTCGGAGCACTTTTTAAATTTAAAATATCTTAATGAAGTTTTGGTCCCATTTGCACTTTTTTTCCAAAAGTTTTGCATTTTTAAAGTATTTTTTCTTAAATTTATAGTGTGCGCTATCGGATTTGTGGACCCCTGGTGTGATTGTATAATACACTGTGCATACCCTTTTATTACAAGATTACCTTCCTGTCTCTGTTTTATTGATAACTATTTGTATAATTATATACATGTAGTTGTATCTGTCAAATGATGTTGTAATAAAGGTTCTAAAATAATTATAATGAACGTGTTAAGATTCTAGACAGGTTAAAAATACATACATGCAATTTATCTATTTATTCAAAGAATTATTGTTCGGGAAGATTTACTCGACTATACGTTTTACTGAAAACAGTATCATAAACATATTACTTTATTCTTGCGGCATATGTATAAATGAAATACATCAATTTTTTTTTAGTTAACCACTACAATTATTAATTAAAACGTTAACGTTAATACATTGAAAACTTTTTATTTACTAGTTTACAAATCATTGTAGAACGATTGTTTGAAAAAGGTAAAATATTAAAATAAATAAAACAGCTATATAAATTAATGCATTGGCATTAGTCCAAGTAAAATAAAGCGGCAGACGAAACAAAAGAATAGTTATTAGCGGCTCAACGATAGCGATGAGATTTGAATATTGTTTCAAAACTATTCATTTAAATTTATAGCTTTTATAACAATAAATATAAGCGGTTATTCTCAATACGAAGGTCCATTTGACAAAATGTTACATAACTCCCTAAGAAAATGAATTTTAGTGTTTCGTCCATTACCTAGTAGATGTCCAATGATTGTGTGAAAAAATTACAAAAATCGGACTGTTGATAAAATCGTAACCGCCATTTTAGACCCTTATTTTAAATTTCCGTTACTGTCGCCAGTCCACCCCTGTGTTGTTTGCAATAAAATTGCAAAGAACACGGCCATTGAAAGAGTTAAATTTGCATGCATATGCATTGGTAAACAATTGAAATTTGTACTTAAAAGGCTCTGTAAAACAGTATGTCAGTCATTTTTGAAATATCTAATGTAGAGTGCATGTCGCCAGACTTTATACTTTTCATAAAATTTCCGATACCGTGTCTGCCACAGCTAGATTGGAAAGCAAAATATCAACACAGAGTTATAAAAAACGCCTAAAAGTTATCTTAGATTTATTGATTATTAAATAAATTAACAAAAACCTTTGGTATGAATGATATATGAAAGTACATGAAAGACAAATGCGAAAGGGGTCAATAAAAAGTAAATAAGCAAAATTTCCGTTACCGGTGCTGCTGAAAATACCAGCTATATTGAAACGGTATAATGACGATAAATACATCAATTGACTATAACTGTTTATAGATGGTCGAATAATTCTTCGTTTGTAACTTTGTAGAGCTCAAACCATGTAATTTCAATACGAATTTAAAATTTCCGTGATTTAAATTTCCGTTACCATGTTTAGAATATCAGTCATATACGTTTCGTGGGGACATTGCGCCAGTCAGTGCATCATATATTTATGTCACTTATGACTTCAGGAACGCCTCGTGGTAAAATAACACATTTTTGAGTTTGTTAGATAAATTAAGAAATAGTTTAATTATGAAGGTTTTTACAGGTTGACAGTTCTTTAATTAATTGCGATATAAGTTCTATGTTGAGCTGAAAATAACACGTTGTGTATTATGAACTACGAGCACAAATATGGCTTTAAATTCAAATATTGATTTACTTCAAGAAATTATCAAAATACGACAGACAGAGATTATAAGTGTACCAAATTTCCGTTACTATGTGGTAACGGATATTATATGATTTTTATCAGTAATAAAACAGCATTGTAAGTTTGAAAATGATTTCAAGTCAATACTATTTTTACCAAAGGTTAATAAAATACACGAATTAGTCTCGAACAAGTAGACCAAGTACCATAAGACAATAGTGTTTAGCAGATCTTTATATTATAGCTACCAGAGCCAGAGCACATCTGTTCAATGTGATCTACTCTGATTGATGTTTGTCCGTCGTCCGTCCTAAGTCTCTTAAAATTGTATTGACAACAATTTAAAGCCATCAGTCATCAACTTTTGCACGACGCATTTAATAAAGGTCAGCCACCTTTTTTCAAATTTAGCCCCTGTCATGGGTTCAATGACAATATTGACACTGCCTCAGGGGTCAACATATTTGAATATTGGCCCGCTAAAAGGGACTCAAGGCTAAACATGGAATTATATAACGAAATATTGAAAACAAATTCGTAAATTGTATGGCCTAGAACTTTATTGTTTGCATTGCCAACTCAAAGACACACTTTTATACAGATAAATGTATCAAATGTACAATCTATTTCTCATGTTAGTGGCCATGACTCCTCGGGACGCTCTCAATATCCTCTTTGTATCATATATACATGTATATCAGTTTACTGAATGGAAAAGATACGAACGTATTTAAATCACGTCCTCGTCATATTGTTAAATATTATTGCAGAGATCAAATAATGTCAGGTGGCAGATATCTCTGTGAACAGAATTTCCGTTACTATGTTGTTTTGCGGATAAGCGTTGTTTTACCGAGTTATGATCTCGCTCATTCTTAAGCAGTGTCTTAGTTTTATGTTTCAACTGAACCACGTCATCTGTTTGAACAAAAGCATACAAGTTTTCAAATAATTAATGCGTTTGTTATTCTAGTCGTATTTTTTTAATTATGTATATAGAACATATGATATGAAAAAATATGTTGTATTTGTGTAAGCTTTTTGACTTAGAAATAAAATGCAACTATAAAGTAACGCATTTGTTGGTTCAGTTAAAGACTTGGTGGGTTTGACTAGGGTTTAAAGGCTTATATAATCAATATAAAATTTCCGTTACCATTGCACCTGTTCTTTATACATATACGTGCATTTTAAGTATGCGGCTTAGCACAGGTAATATGTACATTTTTTGTATCGGCAATGATCAAAGTGAAGTATAAGAAACAGCAGGTTATCATTGTGACATCCACAAATAATAGAAAACAATTGGATGGTGACCAATGATTACAGTCTTGATTTTACCCTTAGCATTGAAAAGTGTGCCTAAAGTTCAGTGGCATGTAATGACTTAATTAGGATGTCATTGTAGTCGATTTTTTTATTTTTAGACAAAGACATGTATAATTGTGTGTACGCCTTTAATGTCTGCAATGAGGGTACAAAATCGGACGTCGCTGAAGTTAGCAAATTTTTTTTGCTAGCAAAATTGGCCACAAAGTGCTATTTTTGCTAGCAATTTTTTTACTGGGATAATGGTGTATACCATGTTAGAGGTCTGACTCAGGGTTATCTCGTTGGCATAGTGGCTACCCTTAGAGAATTCCGTGGATTGGACCAGAAATAACAAAATGTCGGTACTTTACGTTTTGTGTATAAAATCAGCACTCAGATGGGCCATGTTTCAGGGCTCGAATCTCATGTTAAAACGATTTGGCCGGATACGGCGGATACCACGCGTGAGGTCTGATCTAGGGCTATCACTTGGACATAGTGGCTACTCTGGGAAAATTCCATGGGCTTGAACCAAAGACCACTTAAAGTCAGCACTTAGAATGGCAATGTTTCAGGGCTCGAACGTCGAGTTAAAGCGATTTTGCCGGGTACTGGCGCATTCCAGGCAAGAGGTCCGACCTAAGGCTATCACGTGGGCACAGTGGCCATCCTGTGAAAATTCCTTGGGCTTGGGCCAGAGACCACTAAAAGTCGGTACTTTACGTTTTGTGGATAAAACAGATTACAGATGGGCCATGTTTCATGGCTCGAATCCAGAGTTAAAGTGATTAAGCCGGGTACTGGCGTATACAAGGCGAGAGGTTATACCTAGGGCTATCACGTGGGCATAGTGGCCACCCTTAGAAAATTCCGTCGACTCAGGCAAGAGACCACTAAAAGTCGGTACTTACGTTATGTGGATAAAATCAGCACTCAAACGGGCAATGTTTCAGGGCTCGAATCTCATGTTAAAGCGATTTCGCCGGGTACTGGCGTATACAAGGAATGAGGACAGACCAAGAGCTATCACGTTGGCACAAAGGCCAGTCTGGGAAAATTCCGTGAACTCGGGCAAGAGACCACTAAGTGTCGGTACTTTACGTTTTGTGTATAAAATCAGCACTCGGATGGGCCATGTTTCAGGGCTCGAACGTCGAGTTTAAGCGATTTCGTCCGGTACTGGCGTATACCAGGCGAGAGGTCCGACCTAGGGCTATCACGTGGGCACAGTGGCCACCCTGGGAAAATTCCGTGGGCTCGGGCCAGAGACCACTAAGTGTCGGTACTTTACGTTTTGTGTATAAAATCAGCACTCGGATGGGCCATGTTTCAGGGCTCGAACGTCGAGTTTAAGCGATTTCACCCGGTACTGGCGTATACCAGGCGTGAGGTCCGACCAAGGGCTATTACAAGGGCACAGTGGCCACCCTGGGAAAATTCCGTGGGCTCGGGCCAGAGACCACTAAGTGTCGGTACTTTACGTTTTGTGTATAAAATCAGCACATGGATGGGCCATGTTTGAGGGCTCGAACGTCGAGTTTAAGCGATTTCGCCCGGTACTGGCGTATACCAGGCGAGAGGTCCGACCTAGGGCTATCACGTGGGCACAGTGGCCACCCTGGGAAAATTCCGTGGACTCGGGCCAGAGACCATTAAGTGTTGGTACTTTACGTTTTGTGTAAAAAATCAGCACTCGGATGGGACATGTTTCAGGGCTCGAACGTCGAGTTTAAGCGATTTCGCCCGGTACTGGCGTATACCAGGCGAGAGGTCCGACCTAGGGCTATCACGTGGGCACAATGGCCACCCTGGAAAAATTCCGTGGGCTCGGGCCAGAGAGCACTAAATGTCGGTACTTTACTTTATGTGTATAAAATCAGCACTCGGATGGGCCATGTTTCAGGGCTCGAACGTCAAGTTTAAGCGACTTCGCCCGGTACTGGCGTATACCAGGCGGGAGGTCCGACCTAGGGCTATCACGTGGGCACAGTGGCCACCCTCGGAAAATTCCGTGGGCTCGGGCCAGAGACCACTAAGTGTCGGTACTTTACGTTTTGTGTATAAAATCAGCACTCGGATGGGCCATGTTTCAGGGCTCGAACGTCGAGTTTAAGCGGTTTCGCCCGGTACTGGCGTATACCAGCCGAGAGGTCCGACCTAGGGCTATCACGTGGGCACATTGGCAAACCTAGGAAAATACCGTGGGCTCGGGCCAGAGACTACTTAGTGTCGGTACTTTACGGTTTGTGTATAAAACCAGTACTCAAATGGGCCATGTTTCATGGCTTGAACGTCGAGTTATAGCGATTTAGCCCGGTACTTGCGTATACCAGGCGAGAGGTCCGACCTAGGGCTATCACGTGGTTACAATGACCACCCTGGGTAAATTCCGTAGGCTTGGGCCAGAGACCACTAATTGTCGGTACTTTACGTTTTGTGTATAAAATCAGCACTCAGATGGGCCATGTTTCAGGGCTGGAACGTCGAGTTAAAGCGATTTCGCCCGGTACTGGCGTATACCAGGCGAGAGGTCCGACCTAGGGCTATCACGTGGGCACAGTGGTCACCCTGGGAAAATTCTGTGGGCTCGGGCCAGAGACCACTTAGTGTCGGTACTTTACGTTTTGTGGATAAAATCAGCACTCGAACGGACAATGTTTCAGGGCTCGAACGTCGAGTTAAAGCGATTTCGCCGGGCACTGGCGTAAACCAGGCGAGAGGTCCGACCTAGGGCTATCACGTGGGCACAGTGGCCATCCTTGGAAAATTCCGTGGGCTCGGGCCAGAGACAACTAAGTGTCGGTACTTTACGTTTTGTGTATAAAATCAGCATTCAGATGGGCCATGTTTCAGGGCTCGAACGTCGAGTTAAAGTGATTTCGCCCGGTACTGGTGTATACCTGGCGAAAGGTCCGACCTAGGGCTATCAAGTTGGCACAGTGGCCACCCTGGGAAAATTCCATGGGCTCGGGCCAGAGACCACTAAATGTCGGTACTTTACGTTTTGTGTGTAAAATCAGCACTCGGGCCATGTTTCAGGGCTCTAAGGTCGAGTTAAAGCGATTTCGCCCGGTACTAGCGTATACCAGGCGAGAGGTCCGACCTAGGGCTATCACGTAGGCACAGTGGCCATTCTAGGAAAATTCCGTGGGCTCGGGCCAGAGACCACTAATTGTCGGTACTTTACGTTTTGTGTAAAAAATCAGCACTCGGATGGGCCATGTTTCAGAGCTCGAACGTCGAGTAAAAGCAATTTTGCCCGGTACTGGCGTATACCAAGCGAGAGGTCCGACCTAGGGCTATCACGTAGGCACAGTGGCCACCCTGGGTAAATTCCGTAGGCTGGGGCCAGAGACCACTAAGTGTCGGTACTTTACGTTTTGTGTATAAAATCAGCACTCAGACGGGCCATGTTTCAGGGCACAAATCTCGTGTTAAAGCGATTTTGCCGGGTATTGGCGTATACCAGGCGAGAGGTCCGGCCTAGGGCTATCACGTTGGCACAGTGACTACCCTGGGGAATTTTCGTGGGCATTGGCGCGAGACCACTTAATGTGGTTAGGGTATAAAATATAGGGTGTATTAAATCAACATTTCGATGGGCTGTTTGAAGGCGATTACAGACCGAGTACTGGCCTATTTCAGGCATAAGTTCTGACCCACGGCCATCGCGTTACCACAGTGTCTATCTCGAAAAGATGTGAAGACATGGGTCTTAAACCTTTAATTGCTTGTACCTTGCGTATACTTCTTAAATCAGCACTTAGATGGTTCCAATTTTAGGGCTTATGTCTTGCCTTGACGTAATTCATTTCCGTACAGGTCATATCACAGCGGTCAGTCCCCCTACTCACGTAACCTCTGGATTTAGCTGTTAACAAACTACTTGGTGCATACGTTGTCAGTCACTGACTACTGCCCTACATGATTGAGAATCAGTGGCAGGAGGAAGAATGGCCGGAGTTATCAAATGTGTCGATTACATGTTTTGTCATTCTCTCTTCACAATAAAAAATCTGCCTGGGTCATTTAACAATAAAGACCGATTGAATTTACTTATTACTATGATTACTGTTGTAATTAGTCAATGTTATGTACTGTGACAATATGACTCTCATATTGTTTAATTAGTCTGCGTGTCAAAAAAACTCCAATATACAACTTGAATTTTACACTTAAGCTTAATAATAGTATATAATAGTTTTGTACAACCAAGATGCTGAGATGGCTTGGTCACAAGCTGGACCTCCCAAGTGAGAAATTTGAAGATCACAGCACACCATGGCCAAGGTTGATCAGATTTAACCTGGGAAGACCTGGAAGAGCGTGATCGATTGTAACTTAAAATGTATGACACCAACCATCAGGACCACCAGATATGAAGAGGAACACTTCTACACAAGAAAGACAAACCTCACCCTTGCCGAAAGAATAATCAACGGCTTGTACTAAACTTAAAACCGGATGTTGATTAGGATGACGACGATGATGATGATAAATCTAAGGTAGGAGAAAAACGGACTTACCAATTGTGACGCTTCACACAACATATTAACAAGTATATTAGCATAATAGACAAATCACATTATCTAAATTATTCTAGTGAAAATACTTCAATGTCACATTATTATTCATACATGTAGCAACATCTACTTTTCAGAATGAGTGATAAGGTGTCTGTAATCTGATGTCCTTACCAATCAAATTCATGTTTTAAAAAGTCATAGGGTATAAAATGCATTGTGTTCCTAAAATTATAGTCATAAGACGCATTTTATAAAAACATAAGTCATTACATGCGTATTATTAGATGCAGTAATGATGTAGTAAAACGGTTCACTCTTCTTACAAAATAAGATCTTTTGAAATATGATTTAAAATTTAAAACAGTATAATACGTGCTCACAAATACAACAACACTGGTGTTATGTTTCTATTTCTCATTCAATGTAAATAGTACACATGTTCATGATCAATCACAATCAAACAAGCCAGCACAGTAAGTGCCAAATTAATGTAGATTTATGACTGTGCTAATTGCTTGTGGTCAATAAAACGATTATAGTTTCCCTGATAAGCCCCATCATCCATTGGATGCTCTCAACTGGTGTAAGACGTAGGACTGATACCGTTATGTCCAGAACCACTATGAAAACAGTATCTGGCCACTTCAGTCAATTTAACAGCGGATGAACCATTAATCTGTCATTTCAATCTGATAAGCCTAGTATCTAAATAAACACGTATTGTTTATTTTGCTTTAGTATTCATATGTATAGCACATCAAGTCAGAAGACTTTGTAGTATAACATTTATTAATTCAATTACCATCAGGTTAAAAAAGAAATATAATTATTATTATTATTCGTTTAATATTTAGTCAAAATCATATTAGCAATTATAGTAACATAATAATTGATTTCATGAATGTGACTTGAAACGGTTGTTTAAAAGCATACAGTAAGTTTAATATGAGTTAATTAGAGAATGTTTTTTCTATAATCATTTTTAAGTTAAGCGCTTGTTGAACATGAACTCATTTAAAACAAACTGTTCCAAACTTTTCGTTTTATACTGGGCACGTTTCACAAGGCGAGTGCTAATATGCTACTCAAAATTGGCTGGCTAGCTAGCCTTCAAAAAAGCGCTAGCTAGCGACAGACATGAAGTTGTTAAACATGCCCCTTGATATGAATACCCGCAAGGATATCGAACTATTTTTCTATGACGTCACTCAATCCACGGAGATGAACGAAGTAACCGGAAAGAGTCAAACTTTATTAAGATTGAAATTATCGGAGGTAATTAGACGAGATGACCGCCATGCATTCGATCGCGATTGATTTGAATATCATCATAAAAGTATTACACTGATTTTAAAGCGTATGATCCCATGAAAATTTGACAATAATGTCGATTTTCCCCATTGATTAGATAATATGGAAAAGTTTCCGGCCTAGTGGAAGGATGGGTGAGTAATAGTTATAGACAATGGTCCATGAAAGCTAGGTTAGGAGCGCTGGATGCCGTGAAATGACCTAAATTGTGTTGATACGGCGTTAACTCCAATAAATAAATTAAAGCGTTTGATCATGTATGCATGGCTTATTAGAGATGTATACGCGGACAGCTTAGACGGAGAGCGGATGACTGAATACGTACAAATCGAAGGGATTTTCTCAAAGCAATTTTCAATCAAATTGTTAGGCCAAGCAAAATAAATGAACTTGATTTTCTAAGTGTTTTTGCATTTCCATATGACTTACCACTGAAATGATCATGATACGTGTATAGTAAAGTTTAGATACAGTATAAAACAATAAGATAGTTATAGACAATGCAGGCCTGATAAGATATGTGGAATCAGGATTTTTTTGGCCATCAAAATGACGCGCACCTATATATGCTTATGAATCAAATCGGTTCAGCAGCACTGCCATTTCCTGAAAACTGCGTTCTTTTAAAGCCGACAAAATATACCCAAATGGTCATCCACTCGCAACACCTAACAATACGCGTCAGCTTCGTACTAAACAAGGTCACGAGCGACGAAAACGTTTAAACATTTTCAATCGTTATCATTCATGGTACAGAATTTTCGTTCAGCACACAGCTAATAGTAAAATCTACAAATGCATATGTTCCGTATGACGACATCCCAGAGAATTGTTATCTGTAGTTGTCTGGATATGTGCTGCCAAGGAAGTGCGAAGAAAACATTTAGGAATAATTTATAAAGGGAGATGAAGAGGTAAGCGAGTACTGGTAAAGTTAAACATGTCCAGGAAAGTTGGTTAGGTGAGCTGGCCTCAGTAAATAATCAAATAAAACGTGTTGATAAAATTCAAATAAAAAAATTAAAAACAAACGTTTTAAAAAATAACTGGGTTTGGGTTGGGTCGGATGAAAGCTGTATGACCTTTGAAGTAAAAAGAGTAGACATCGCAGACGCTTGACAATTAAGGATGATCCTTAAAATACTATCCTTTTTAAAGAACGTATCAAATTAAACGTGCTACTTCATTTTACTGACTTATGACTGAAATATTGTGCTAGTATTCATGTTACAGTTCAAAAACGTACCAATAAAAGACGGCAAAAAATCTTACACAGAATATTGTTTATTTTCTTATCATGAAAATTATTATTTTGAGATCGACACCATATTTTATCGATACTCTGCTTTACGTTCTAGTAACATTTGAAGAATATCTAATTATAACAATTGTAAAGAAACGTGTGGACCCAATTGTACATTGATAGTAATAATCCAGAGTTATAAATATTAAGCACAGACATGTAAATATATCCCACCCTCATACTGATACTTCAATTTAATTGCTATATTTTATGATTTAAGAATCAGAAGTTATTTTATAGTCAAATAGATATGATAATAGGACTTTGCAGATGTGTACAGACTCATGCATGGTTACAAAGGCTGTAGAGCTTAATAAAAAATGCAATGGCATTTTATAGTCGGAGTTTTTATGTTACGCACTTTTACCGACTTTACAGCTATTATTCCTGCTCGTCGGGCTACTGGTATATTTCTATCAGTCTCCCTATTACGCCGCTTATTAGTGCAGCTGACAAATTGGTGCAAATTATACCCAGGTACCCATTTACACGTGGGTGGAAACAATCGCTGGTTAATTTCTTGCTCATGGAAACTAGCAATGCCCATTGTGGGATTCGAAACAAGGGCCGATCGATCCTTAAGCAATAGATTACTGCTCCCACTGTGACAATCTCGTAGCATTATATGTATTGAAACCGCACAAATCTTCCAGCTACGGCTTACTACGGCTTAAATTAACTGTAGTTCATTTGCCAGTTCAAACGAACTTTAACCACAGCATGAATTAAGAAATGAGTGTTGGGCTCTGAAAATCTTTATCCAGATTAAAAAACAATAACCATTATCATACAATACAATACAATACAATACAATACAATACAATACAATACAATACAATACAATACAATACAATAGTTTATTTTGTTTTACAAGGCCACCGGCCCAAAATACAAATCATTGTCAATACATTACATGGGTGATTATATTTAACATAATTAATGAAAATTAAAACATTAAACATACATGTAGAGTGATAGTGCATACAATGCAATTCTATAAAGTATTTACAATTATATACAGAATATTGTACAATCTTTGTCATTAATAGTGTTGTAATGTAATTATGAATGTATATTAATAAAAAACGTTATCAACATTTTATATTTAATACATTATAAACAATATTTACTGAGTCTGTCTCAGTAAGAAAGCTCTATAGAGAAATTTAGCAAGACGGTAAATGTTGTTTTCATTGCTGTCAGACATTATGTAATAGAATGTTTGTGGACATATATGTTTAGACAACCAAGACGATGGAAATAATTCTACTCTTAAATCTTTGTATAAAGGACACACAAGTACCATGTGCAATTCGTCTTCAACCACATAGACATTATTTCTGAGACAGTACGTACAAAATCTATATGTTGCATCAATATTTTGATGTCTTCCTTTTTCAATGTTAAGACAATGTCCAGAGCATCTAAAGTTAGATAATGCTTTTTTGTATATGTACGGTAAGTCTATAGAAAGATACCGCTCAACATTTAACATAGTTTTGAATTCTCTATAATAGATAGTTTTATGAGAGGTTTCAATTCTCTCCCTTAAATTTTGCCATGAACAGTCTTTAAGCCTTGACTTAAACATTGTCGTAAACCTAACAACATCACCTACTTCATTGGCAAGCCAGGCGTATCCAAACCCAAACTTAAACAATACGTTCTTTACATGGGTTGCCCAGGTTATTCTCCCAACATTGTCTAGCGAGCGTAGCATGATATATGTCTGTTTAGGGTACCTATTATAAGGCATATTTGTTAGTTTTGCCCAGTATTTTATACATCTAGTCATGTAAACAATAATCAGAGGTAAGCGTCCGCATTCACTGAGAGCGGTAAAGTTTGGTACACTTCGGCCTAGACAACAGATACGTTTACAAAATTTATACTGTACTTTTTCAATGTGTTCTGAATATTGATATCCCCATATCTCCGAGCTATAACATAGTATAGGAACAACAATAGTGTCAAATAATTTCAAAGCTTCTTTCGCATAAAAGTAACCAAATTGTCTCTGATATTTAAGTATATTACATACAGCTTTTGATGCTTGTTTAGCTAATGTCTCTTTCGTTTTGCTCCAAGATAATGTTGATGTAAAATAAGCTCCGAGATATCTATACAGTGGAACAACTTCTATATATTGACCACGAAATTTCCATTGTTCACACGACCTAATGACACCACCATTTCTAAACACCATTATTTTTGATTTATTTAGGTTTAAGTTCATGCCAGTTTCTGAACAGAATTCATCAATACAATTAATTTGTCTCTGGAGTTTCGATACAGTGTCAGCCACACCTGATACGTCATCAGCGAACATTAAAGCATATAATTCGTCAATATCATTACTGATGAATATCCCAGACCCACAATGTTGTTTTAAATGAGTCACTAAGTCGTTGATGAACAATGAAAATATTATGGGAGAGCTAACACAACCTTGTCGAGTACCGATGTTACATTGAAAGAATTTAGTTAAACCACCATTTACCTTGACACAAGATTTTAACTGACTGTACATAGATACATAAATGTTTAGAAATTTACCCCTAATACCATTTCGGGTTAGACATGACCATAGTTTACTATGCATGCAACCATCAAAGGCTTTCAAAAAATCAATATAAAAAACATAACATCGTCCTTTGCGTTTACTTAAGTATTTCTGTAAGACACCTTGCAAGGTAAATATATTGTCCGTAGTTGAGTATTGTGCTCGAAACCCAGCCTGAGACTCATCTATAAGATTATTGGATTCACACCACGCTGTCAATCGTCTTGTAAGTATATGTGTGAATATTTTACTTATCGAATTGATGAGGGATAGAGCTCTAAAATTATTGGGATCGGACCTAGTTGATTTTTTATGAACAGGTACGATGATACTTTCACTCCATTCTGATGGAAATGTTCCACGATCATACACTGTATTAAATAGTAAATGCAAGTAAGGTAATATAATATCAATAGTGCATTTGTACATCTCAATGCATAAGCCATCAGGACCAGGCGCTTTGTTATCATGTAAAGACATCACACTAGATCTAATTTCCTCCATTGATATTGGTAAATTTAAGTCATCGGGATTTGTCTCCCATAAAAGACCTTATTAAGTTATTCCAAGAAAAAAAACTGTTTAAGAATTAATTAAAATACTAATCTATGTTTAAGAGTTTCAGACTCCTAAGATTTACATCGAAATCCGTTGATTATGGTCTATGGTGAAATTAGAATAATATATTTATAATATGGCAGTCTTCGCTGCCTACCATACCCGACTAGATCTATGTATTCCCAACTTGTCAATTGTTTCATTATCATTACCTCTAAAAGGGGACAAATTTGATAATTTCACCACAATTGCTTTTTGCAGTAATTTAAACAAAAACAGCTTAAATGCAGTTACTTGATTTTTTAGCCGCCGCGTCGAATTAACCAGGGTCAAAATTAAAATTCAAGATTTTTTTGCATTTCAAGTGCATTTTTGTAGTTTAAAATGTTTTTGATTGCTATATTTAAAGTATCAACGGCAAGTATTGCATTTTGGTTTTTCATTGAAATTGGTTTTCAAAATATTGACACAAATACACAAAAGCACCTGTCAGAAGCGAATTTAGCGGTTTGCCGAGCTAAAAAAATGCAAATTAAAAGCCATAAAGCCATTATGACAACAATCTGTGTAATGTTTTGTAATGGTGAATTATCGACGGAGTTCATACTACTTGGTTACGCCAATTTTCTCTTGAAACTAAGTCTTACTTAAAGGAATCTTAAAAAAACCCGATAGAACGAGGGTCAAGTGGAATTTTATCAGGATAGCCAATTCTCCCAGGTGACAGGCCTAGGTCTGATCTCTGGCGTGGAATACGCCATAACAAGGCCAAATCACTTTACAGCAACGTTCGAGCCATGAAACTTATCTGAGTGCTGATTATATACACAAAACGTAAAGTACCGACAATCAGTGGTCTCTGGCTCATGCCCACGGAATTTTCCCAGGGTAGCTACTGTGCCCACGTGATAGCCCTAGGTCGAACCTCTCGCCTAGTATACGCCAGTACCGGGCGAAATCGCTTTAACTCGACGTTCGAGCCCTGATCATGGCCCGTCTGAGTGCTGATTTTATACACAAAACGTAAAGTACCGACACTTAGTGGTCTCTGGCCCGAGCCCAAGGAATTTTTTCAGGGTGGCCACTGTGCCCAAGTGATAGCCCTAGGTCGGACCTCTCACCTGGTGTACGCCAGTACCCAGCGAAATCGATTTAACTCCACGTTAGAGCCCTGCAATACAGCCCATCTGGGTGCTTATTTTATTCACAAAACGTAAAGTACCGACACTAAGTGGCCTCTTTCCTAAGTCTACGGAATTTTCTCCGGGAGGCCACTGTGACCACGTGATAGCCCTTAATCAAACCTCTCGCCTTGTGTACACCAGTACCTGGTGAAATCGCTTGAACTCGACGTTCGAGCCCTAAAACATGGCCTATCTGAGTGCTGATTTTTTACACAAAACGTAAAGTACCGACATTACGTTGTCTCTGGCCCAAGCCCACGGAATTTTCCCAAGGTGGCCACTGTGCCCACGTGATAGCCCTAGGTCGAACCGCTCGCCTGGAATACACCAGTACCGGTCGAAATCGCTTTAGCTCGACGTCCGAGTCCTGAAACAAGGCCCATCTGAGTGCTGATTTTATACACAAAACGTAAAGTACCGACATTTAGTGGTCTCTGGCCCGAGCCCACGGAATTTTTCCAGGGTGGCCACTGTGCCCCGTGATAGCCCTAGGTCGGACCTCTCGCCTGGTATACGCCAGTACCCTGCGAAATCGCTTTAACTCGACGATCGAGCCCTGAAACATGGCCCATCTGAGTGCTGATTTTATACACAAAAAGTAACGTACCGACATTAAGTGGTCTGTGGCCCGAGCCCACGGAATTTTGCCCAGGGTGGCCACTGTGCCCACGTGATAGCCCTAGCTTGGACCTCTCGCCTGGTATACGCCAGGACCGGGCGAAATCGCTTTAACTCGACGTTCGAGCCCTGAAACATGGGCCATCTGAGTTTTGATTTTATACACAAAATGTAAAGTACCGACACTTAGTGGTCTCTTGCCCGAGCCCACGGAAATTTCCCAAGGTGGCCACTGTGCCCACGTGATAGCCCTAGGTCGAACCCCTCGCCTAGTATACCCCAGTACCGGGCGAAATCGCTTTAGCTCGACGTTCGAGTCCTGAAACATGGCCCTTCTGAGTCTGATTTTATACACAAAAAGAAAAGTACCGACATTTAGTGGTCTCTGGCCCGAGCCCACAGAATTTTCCCAGGGTGGCCTCTGTGCCCACGTGATAGCCCTAGGACGGACCTGTCGCCTGGTATACGCCAGTAAAGGGCGAAATTGCTTTAACTCGACGTTCGAGCCCTGAAACATGGCCCATCTAAGTGCTGATTTTAAACACAAAACGTAAAGTACCGACACTTAGTGGTCTCTAGCCCGAGCCTACGAAATTTTCCCAGGCTGGCCATTGTGCCCACGTGATAGCCCTAGCATGGACCTCTCGCCTGGTATACGCCAGTACTTGGCGAAATCGCTGAAACTCGAGGTTCGAGCCCCGAAACATGGCCCATCTGAGTGCTTATTTTATACACAAAACGTTAAGTACCGACAATTAGTGGTCTCTGGCCCGAGCCCACGGAATTTTCCCAGGGTGGCTACTGTGCCCACGTGATAGCCCAAGGTCGGACCTCTCGCCTGGTATACGCCAGTACCGGGCGAAATCGCTTAAACTCGACGCATGAGCCCTGAAACATGGCCCATCCGAGTGCTGATTTTAATACACCAAACGTAAAGTACTGACACTTAGTGGTATCTGGCCCGAACCCACGGAATATTCCCAGGGTGGCCAATGTGCCCATGTGATAGCCCTAGGTCGGACCTCTCGCCTGGTATACGCCAGTACCGGGCGAAATCGCGAGCCCTGAAACATGGCCCCTCTGAGTGTTAATTTTATACACAATTCGTAAAGTACCGACAATTAGTGGTCGCTGGCCCGAACCCACGGAATTTTCCCAGGGTGGCTACTGTGCCCACGTGATAGCCCAAGGTCGGACCTCTCGCCTGGTATACGCCAGTACCGGGCGAAATCGCTTAAACTCGACGTTCGAGCCCTGAAACATGGCCCTTCTGAGTGCTTATTTTGTACACTAAACGTAAAGTACCGACATTAAGTGGTCTCTGGCCCGAGCCCACGGAATTTTCCCAGGCTGGCCACTGTGCCCACGTGATAGCCCTAGCTTGGTCCTATCGCCTGGTATACGCCAGTACCGGGGGAAATCTCTTTAACTCGACGTTCCAGCCCTGAAACATGACCCGTCTGAGTGCTGATTTTATACACAAAACGTAAAGTACCGACAATTAGTGGTCTCTGGCCCGAGCCCACGGAATTTTCCCAGGGTGGCCACAGTGCCCACGTGATAGCCCTAGGTCGGATCTATCGCCTGGTATACGCCAGTACCGGGCGAAATTGCTTTAACTCGACGTTCGAGCCCTGAAACATGGCCAATCTGAGTGCTGATTTTTTACACAAAACGTAAAGTACCGACAGTTAGTGGTCTCTGCCCCGAGCCCACAGAAATTTCCCAGGCTGGCCACTAGGCCAACAGGATAGCCCTAGGTCAGACCTCTCGCCTGGTATGCGCCAGTATCGGGCTAAATCTCTTTAACACGACGTTCGAGCCCTGAAACATGGCCCATCTGAGTGCTGATTTTATACACAAAACGAAAAGTACCGACACTTAGTGGTCTCTAGCCCGAGCCTACGAAATTTTCCCAGGCTGGACACTGTGCCCACGTGATAGCCCTAGCTTGGACCTCTCGCCTGGTATACGCCAGTACTTGGCGAAATCGCTTAAACTCGATGTTCGAGCCCTGAAACATGGCCAATCTGAGTGCTTATTTTATACACTAAACGTAAAGTACCGACACTTAGTGGTCTCTAGCCCGAGCCTACGAAATTTTCCCAGGCTGGCCATTGTGCCCACATGATAGCCCTAGGTCGGACTTATGGCCTGGTATACGCCAGTACCGGGCGAAATCGCTTAAACTCGACGTTCGAGCCCTGAAACATGGCCCATCTGAGTGCTTATTTTATACACAAAATGTAAAGTACTGACACTTAGTGGTCTCTTGCCCGAGCCCACGGAATTTTTCCAGGGTGGCCATTGTGCCCACGTGATAGCCCTAAGTCGGACCTCTCGCCTGGTATACGCCAGTACCGGGCGAAATCACTTTAACTCGACGTTCGAGCCCTGAAACATAGCCCATCTGAGTTCTGATTTTATACACAAAATGTAAAGTACTGACAATTAGTGGTCTCTTGCCAGAGCCCACGGAATTTTCCCAGGGTGGCCACTATGCCCACGTGATAGCCCTAGGTCGGGTCTATCGCCTGGTATACGCCAGTACCGGGCAAAATTGCTTTAACTCGACGTTCGAGCCCTGAAACATGGCCAATCTGAGTGCTGATTTTTTACACAAAACGTAAAGTACCGACATTTAGTGGTCTCTGGCCCGAGCCCACAGAATTTTCCCAGGCTGGCCACTAGGCCAACAGGATAGCCCTAGGTCAGACCTCTCGCCTGGTATGCGCCAGTATCGGACGAAATCGCTTTAAACCGACGTTCGAGCCCTGAAACATGGCCCATCTGAGTGCTGATTTTATACACAAAACGAAAAGTACCGACACTCAGTGGTCTCTAGCCCGAGCCCACGTAATTTTCCCAGGGTGGCCACTGTGCCCACATGATAGCCCTAGGTCGGACCTCTAGCCTGGTTGAGCCATTACAAAAATTTTGCTAACTTCAGCGACGTCTTTATGCGTGGTGATTTAGGAATCGAGTGTCATAGTCCGTTTTTTTCTCAACTGTCAAAGCTTGAATTATTTCACTGTGACTGAATGAATTGTTTTTGTACTGGCGGCCTTATTGTTATTAAAAATATACTGACTAAAACATTTCATACGGAATAAGAAGCTTTACTCAATAATAATACACACTTTCGGAAACTCACGGGTGTATTACAACAATAATTTTTACAAACGCATTCACCGTGAAATTATTCATGTTTTGACAGTTGAAAAAAACGAACAATAATGAAGAAGCAATAAAAAGAAGTAATAAAAAAGTGAAAAAATACTGAATAATCATTGTGCGACAATATTTAACTGAGCTTAAACTACCCAATTACATACATATACAGTTATGCACGCGTTCATAACTTATACGACTATGAATCAATTTGTAAAAGTGGCACGCTGCTGTACTTAAATCTTGGACACATTAGTCTTTTTTTTTGGGGGGGGGGTTATATTGTGACACTGTTCCAAAGCATTTGTTTATTTATGAAATCAAAATTAATCGTAAAACACCTGTATTTTGCCGAACGCTTCCGATTTACTAATGAAGACAAAAATAGATCCAGTACCGAGTTTAATAAATTCTTGCATTAAGGTCAAGCTCAGGTTAGTATTGTCGGTCTACACCATATGGAATGCCATGTACTTCAAACATTTCTATTACCAGACGTTTAATAGGCATTTTGTTGTTTGCTGTTCGTAACCATAAAAAGTTCGGGATGAAAGTTCTTGGAACGAATCTTTGAATACATAACGATTCGTCCTTTAACTTTTCGTAACCAGGAAGTTGAAGACGAAATTTCTGGGGACGAATCTTGCATACTATTGATTCGTGCTCAACTTTTTGTTACCAGTACATGTTGGGTACGAAATGTCTGGAGATGAATTGATTTATAAATCGGTTCATCCCCAAATTTTTCATAACAAGAAAAGTTGGTTATGAAATTTCTAGAAACTAATCCGATTTTAATTCGACTCGTCCCTTAACTAACCAGAAATAAGATAGGTACGAAATTTCTAAGGACGAATTTCGACGTTTCTAAACTTTTTGAAAGATGAATGAGTTAGAGGACAAATTTTAACATTTTGTTTCGTCCCAATACTTTTTTATAACAAAAAGTTGAGAAAGTCAATTTCGGGACAAATCTGTTTACATTTCGATTCGTCCCCATTTTTTCGAAACTTTGAAAAGGTAAAGTACGAAAGTCCATGGGACAAATCTTATATTTCGATTCATCCCCAATTTTTCGAAACAATTAAAAGTTGGGAATGAAAGTTCTGGGTACGAACCTTGCATACATTTCAATTCGCCCCCAAACTTTGAAACAAATACGAAATTTCTGGAAACGAATAAATTGTGTTTTACGGCGTATTAACCCTAAGGTTATATCACGCCAAAAACAGTAGACAATTTCTTGGGCACTTAAGTCTAACCATTTTAATTTGTCCCTTAACTTTTCGTAACCAGAAAAGTTCTGGTACGAAAGTTCTGAGGACGAACCTTAAAATTTTAATTTCGATTTGTCCCCCAACTTTTCGTAAAATGAAAAGCTTGGAGACTTGTTCGCCAAAAACTTCGTAACAATATATACGACCTATTTACATTCCGGTCCACAGACTTCAAATAAAGTTCTGGGGACTTTTTTGTAACCATTTCGATTCGTCAGTCAACTTATCGTACCAGAAAGTCATGTACGAAAGTTCCGAGGGCGAATCTTAAGTTTACATTATCAAGATTCGCCCCCTTTTAACTTTCGTACTCACTTGTCATGGACCGAAAATATTGAGGGATGTATGCTTACATTTGGATTAGTTTCCAGGAATTTCAGTACACATTTCTAGGTACGAAAATATTAGGGAACGAGATAGTTTAAATTTGGATTCGTCCAAGGAAACTTCATACTAATCTTTATGTTCGAAAATATTTGGGGACGAACATAAGTTAACATTCCATTCGGAACTACCTCGGCGATTTTTCACGCAAATAAACCTCGGATATCACGAGGAGCGAAAGTTTCATCATGGAATCTAGCCTCGTTCCCGACGTTTGGAACGCTGGCACACACCAAAAGTGACGGACGATTATGGGCAGTTACAGCTCTTCAATGCCTGTAACTGATATTCACTCAAATCAAAGTTGATCCTCGAACATTTTGTGTACTCGATACTTTCTGCAAAATGATCTGCCATGTCGATTGTTTACATCGGCACTTAATCGCCTGACCTCACAACTTAGTTGTATTTCTACTACGATTAATATCCGAGGTGCGTCTTTGTAGTTGATCGCCGAGCTAGTTCCGAATGTTAACATTCGTATTCGTTCCCTGAGAAATTTTAGTGAACTATTTTAGGGACGAAAACCTCATTAGACGAATAATCAACATTTTGTCGCCTCACTCTAACAATGCTCGAACTACCATATTATTATTTCCAGGAAATCGAGTTCAAAAGTTCATATCTTAATTGTTTCATTATGTATAGACATTTAGACTTGGCAGGCACATTAACAATGCAGAGGCAAGAAAATCTTTTTAGAACAATGTCATACTAGTAGCTTTGGATGTATCTCATTTGTTTTTCATGAATGGAGATAGAACATTGTTAGAGAGAGCCGACGATTTGGATTCGTCTACAATTTTGTATTGTTCGTTTTTTCTAATCTGTCAAAGTTTGAATAATTTCACGGAGAATGATTACACACTATCAAAAAGCACGAACTCCGTAAAATTATTCATGTTTTGACAGTTCAGAAAAAACGAACAATACTTACTATTAGGTATGAAGGTATCAAGGGACCATCCATCCCGAATAGTGTAACCAACTATTAAACCATTATAAATGATAAAACAACACAAGTTAATCAATTTACTTGGACAACAAGGATCTCAAGGACAAAGAGTCCGAGTTCACTTGTTAAATATCAGCAGGCCAAATTAAATCAAGTACAGGACATTGGGCAACAAACATCTCAAGGACAAAACGTCCGAGATGACTTGTTGGAAAAGAAGGACCAATTGTACATGAAATTCATTGGGTTGATTCTTCTACAGCAGCGGTTACTTGTTTCACATTCACCAGTTAGATGTGCTACATCAGTACTTCTGCTCATTACGATCTGAAATAAAACAAACAAGTTACTTTATTTTAAATAAAGTGCAATATTTGACCGACTAAAGTAGACCTACAGTGTCTAACAAAACATTAAACACATTTACTGCTCAATCATCATTGATTTGTTCAGTCCAATTAAAAACTCGTAATTATGAAAATTTACAAAGTAGACAGCTCAGGGCTAGTTCCAAAATTTCAAATAAATAAGGGACTTAAGTCATTATTTCCCCACATGTGTATACACTTAAAATAAGTAGGTCCTATTAGTTGGAATACTTGAATTTTACCCTTACTCTTTAATGTCAATTTGCCAAAATTATTATAACTTTTTTGTAAACTGTTTATTTTGTTTGATATTTAAGCTAAGTATTTGTTGGGTAAAGAACTATCTAAAGTTCATCACTTCTGATAATATCTCAATTAACAAGAAATATATTAGATGAAATATTTTGTTATCCTTACATAAAACTTCAATGATAAAATCCGAGGATTCCAACTGTAAGGACCTACTTACCAATTGGATAGCTTCAGATTTTATCAAGATAACTGACTAAAGTCCCTAATTAAGTAGCCGCCTGTCTAGCACAGTTGGTAGCATGCAAGTTTACTGATTGAGGGGTTGTGGACTTTATTCCTGGAAAGCGCATACTTTCGTGGAGCTTAGTCATGAAACTTTCCTACTGCCATTCTCCCTCCTACCAATGATTCTTAATGATGTAGGGAAGTTATCAGTCACTAACAAAAGTGTTCGACTAGTGGTTGGTTTAGCCTTTCCAGGAACAGCGAGTCTAGGACTGACCACCTAAATATGACCTATACTATATGTTACTATGGTGTTAAACTTAACATAAAAATAAAATAAATTGAGAATACAATAAAAGCACTCATATTCAATAAATTAACCAAAGAATTGTTTCAACTAACTACCCCTTGTAAATTAATTATAGCAAGTTTATTCAAATCGCAATGTAAAACCATCCTTCAAACACTGTTGAGTATGGTAACAAGCAACAACATTTTACTTTAGATTATCATGTTTTGATTTATTGTTTTCATTTGTAATATTACACCGCCCTCCAAAAGTTTTGGACAAATAAAATTTTGAGAAAAAATGATCATGCATAACACAAATTAACTATCATTAGGCTTTATTGATGTAATATTGTTTTAATCATATGTTCATAAAGTAATCAATGCTGACTTAAGAATTTGCTCAGATGACTCTTTCTTCCTTATATTCATGAATAAAGATTAATCAGTTTATCTTAAATCCAAGATTTTGTTCAAGAATTTTTGGAGGGCGCTGTATTTTAAATCGGCATCACAAATCCTCAGTGAACATTCAACTACAAATGTACTTTTCTAAGGAATAATAAATTCAGCATGGATAGTGGAATTCAAACTAGGACAATGACTTTATTCACCAATTTAGACAACTTTTGCAAATTCAAATGACAAAGTCATAATCTTTATGCCCCTATGCTTGAGTAACTAGGTTTAATCTTTAAAATTTGAATAATTTCATGTTTTATAAATACTATTAGAAATGCTAACTTATCTTGATAAAATTCTCAGCCATAGCAACATATTGTAATGGTCATATAATGGCGGCCAGTCAACCTACTCACTGTTCCTGGAAAGGTTATATCGACGGATTTAGCTGTTAACAAACTACTAATCACATACTTTTATCAAAGACTGACATCTGCCCTACATAATTAAGAATCATTGGTAGGAGGGAGAATGGCTGTACCAAGCTCCATGAAAGTATGCGCCACCTAGGAATCAAATCTGACATTGTCATGACAGATTGTCATATAATAACATATTTAATAGTTCAACTTGACTATCTATATCCCTATCATAACTATTTTCATTTTTACTGAAAGTTGGAATAATACAACCACCATCTTCATAAGTTTACTGCTGAGCTACTAAACTTTCTAGCAGTAAAGTTACAGTTGTACTGCTGTATTGCTGACTTGGCACATTCAAATCTTCCAATATTTAACTTAGTAACACGGGTATATTTATTTATACTAAAGAAACTAGCCACTAATTGCATTTGGGTATAAAACAACCTTCAATTGATTAATATACTTTTTGTGTACAGGACCAATCAAAATTTAAGAGACAAGAAAATAAACAGCTAAATTCTTTAACTTCAATAATTGTTTTGTAGAAACATTATTTTAAGTACATTTTGCATGGTTGGTGATAAATAAAAACTTAATAAATGCATCACTTTTATAAGAATCAGCATCTGACATAGAGAAAGCCTCAAAACCATGATCAATGTAATGCTTTTGTTGACTTATCTATAACTACAACTACAAGTAACAATAATGATTTTCAAAAGTTCAATGAAAGCTATTTAGAAGACCTACAAAGTTAAATTGTCACAAAACATTTGGTTGCCACTGAGAATTCACTGTTTTCACTGCATATCAATCATGTCACAATTGGACAAAAGTGGATCAGGACAACTCAGTTTGAAAACAACTCAACTCAAGACAGCTTATGCTGTGGGTAGGGACCACTCAACACGTAGACAACTCAGACCCTAAACAACTTCCGTTAGGCATATTATCTGGATGGCGATATGTGAAAGGGAACTAACCCTCAAAAACATTGTTAAGAGAAAATCACATTTTAGTCTTTTCTACGTGCCCCCAAAAATGATTTATTTTTCACTACATGTTATCTGAGTTTTAAATTCAAACAGTTTAAAGCATTAATAAACAGTTTGGTTTTAACTTATACTATCTACTGCTTTTTAAAAACAAACGTTTTGTGGGATAACTTATTAAGGGAAAAATGTGGATTAGTACATAATAACAATAACTTAGGTTGTAGGCATGCTATACACGCCTCAACTAGACAGAATTGATGCTGAGAGTTTGGAGATCTTTATGGGACAGATAACTTGGTTTTTTTCCAAAATGAGGGTTAGTTCACTTTAACAATCATCTATTTAATGGAAAATAATGATAAAACAATGATTTTAAATTAAAATTAATTTTATATTTATATGTATGATACAGGATGAGTTGTCCACAGGTTGAGTTGTCTCATCCTAGGGGTTAAGTTGTCCCTACTTAGGGTTGAGCTGATCATCCTTGGAGTTGTAACTGACCCTGACATATCTCATTCTATATGATATAGATAAAGGAATAAAAGTACCTGCTTAGTTCTGGTAATGGGGGTCTGAAGAGTAGAGATTCATGGTTTTATTGTTACCATATCCATTTATAACCTCACAAAAAACATTCTAGTTCTGAAATAACAAAGGGAGATAACCATTTATAGCATCACTAATTACATTCTAGTTCTGAAATAACAAAGGGAGATAACCATTAATAACTTCACTAAATACATTCTAGTACTGAAATAACTAAGGGAGATAACCATTTATAACTTCACTAAATACTGTCTAGATCTGAAATAAGAAAGGGAGGTAACTAAAACAAAAGTGGGCATTTTTCAAAGTACATGTAATGCTCAATTTGTCGGTAGCGCATACATTAACTTCCCTTATTTAAATCTATCAATCAAGAGTACTGTAGTACTTTAGTGAATATTCAAATCAAAGGGGCTAATTTACGGCCACTAAAAACTGAATAAAATTGAACAAGAGTTTCTAATTCTATGTTTTTACAGTTTGATCCGAAATCTGTCGAAGCATGAATAATTTCACAATGACTAAATCGGATAATTTTATATATTTGCTCTTGTTTATTTATTTATTGGATTTAACGCCGTGTCAACACAATTTAGGTTATTATACGACGTCCAGCACACCTAACCTAGCTTTCCTGGACCATTGTCTATAACCAGTACTCACCTACCCTTCCACAAGGCTAGAAACTTCTCCATATTTCTAATCAATGGAGAAAAATCGACATTATTGTCAAATTTTCATGGAAGGGTATAACCTCCATGGGTGGGATTCGAACCCGCACCCCCTTGGGCACGAGATTCCAAATCCTGGTGCACTACCAACTGCGCTATCAACCTGGGTTTATTTGCCCATGGCCTAACTGAAATATCATAGCAAAAAGCTTATTCTACAACACAAAAAGTTCAATCACAATATGAAACACACCATTGATAAATCACAAATGTAAGGAGATGACAATAATTTAACATACATGAAGTCACCATAAAATTATTGATGTTTTGAATAACCCATAATGCTATTTTACAGTTATGAATATTTTTTCAAAATCATGATAAATTATTACAAAACATAATATTTTTCATTCATTACATCATGATAATAAAAAAGCATGAATTAGATTCATCAAACAAAATTCTGTAGAAAAGTTATTGATAAAAACTTTAATCCAAGTGAAAAATTATCTCCCTTTGATATGAAAATTGTGTTATTTTAAAATTCCAAATACTACAGTTTTGACAAGAAAAAGTAAAGAATTTGCCTCGATTTAAAGAGCTGTTAATATTCTAATTTAGTCAAATTTCAATGATACCTATGCAAGACTAAGTAGTAGAAATTGCATACTATTTGCTTGTCTAGTTTCCAGACGTACTTTGACAGGTAAAAGTATGTCAGGCAAACCATGATCATGGCCGTGCCATATGATATGTAATGAATTAGGTATTGGATAATTATGTTTTCAAATGACCAAACAGAACGCTGCGCACGCATGTTTATATTTACTTCCGGGATCCGCTAAACTAGATGTGTCACTATATGTTTTACAAATGTTTTATTTTAATGTTTATCATGCTTGCTATATCTAGTATATAAATATTTTGTGAGGCTCACAGGAAAGATTGGGCTTTGCCTAGCAGTGTTGCCTCTATAAATGAAGTCTTTATTATTATTATCATTAAATTAATATTCATTGTTTTCATTTCATTAATACTTTCACAACATGATAAAGCTTACACTTTTAAAATCAAATGAGAGCTAAAAGGTGGTTTTTTAAACTAAAAAATAACTATTTTTTTTTAATTAGATTTAATGCTGTTTCAACACATTTCAGGTCATTTTACAGAGTCCAGCGCACCTAACCTAACTTTCCTGGACCATTGTCTATAACCGGTACTCACCTACCCTTTCACAAAGCTGTAAACTTCTCAATATTATCTGATCAATGGAGGAAAATTGACATTATTGTCTAATTTTCATGGAAGGGTATAACCTCCCGCAGTAGGATTCGAACCCGTACCCCCTTCAGGACACGAGATTCCATATCCCGGCAAGCTACCAACTGCGCTATTGACCCGGGTTTGCACCTAACCTAGCTTTCCTGGACCCTTGTCTATAACCAGAACTTACCTACCCTTCCACAAGGCCAGAAACTTCTCCATATTATCTTATCAATGGAGGAAAATTGACATTATAGTCTAATTTTCATGGAAGGGTATACCCCCCCCCCTTTCGGGACACGAGATTCCGAATCCCAATGCGCTTTCAACTGCACTATAGACCGGGGTTTAAAAAATTTCTAATAAAACATAACAGTGATCTTTAAAATGTTAATTAGAACTCATTTTTCATTGAATTCTAACAGCAGCCCAACAATAGAGAAGTTCAAATAGCACATAAAATGAATTACATTTTTATGTCCAAAAATGCTAATGTTGGCCTGTGAATAGTAATTATTAACTTCAAGTTGGTTGCATAAGTTTTGAATTTTGCAAATAACGTAGTTTATTGTCTGTTCGATGTCGTACTAACGATTTTTAACTGGCTAGTATCAATATCTATGAGATTAACTGGGGAATTCGGAGGAAATATTGTCTAGAAGGAGAAATCGGTGAAAAACATGATTTTTTATGAGTTTACATCTATATCTTTTTCTAGTTCGAATGAGAAATTACTAATATATTTTATGTGTATCATGTTTAAAATCAATTGTAACAATGGTTATGAGAAACGTCCTTTATTGTCTGATTCTAAAATAAAAAATACTCTGTTTTCGTACAGTTGTATTCGTAAGCATTTTAAAAATAAACAATGTCGAACAAGCAACAAGCACATATATTGTCGGCATAGGTCGGTTACATAACAAAACAGAACATTTTTATGACAGAACAATTATTTGTCTCAGTTTACACAAAAAACATGAGAACAAATAAATAACAAACACAACAAGACCGTAAATTATCAATTTCGTGCCAGCTACTTAAATGACAAGTTAACACGCTATTCAATTAAGCATATGGGATTTATCTTCAAATTCCCCTAGTTATTGCTGTAGATTGCATGACTACAGACCCTGTATACTAAGGGTTGAGTTGTTCACATGAAGAATTGTCCCTACTTACACATTCAGCAGTATCTAGTTTGGGTTGAGTTGTCCATGAATTGACTCAAACCAGAACAGCAGAGAAATCTAACATTTCATGATCTATCAGTTAAAACAACTACATGTATAATAACCAAAATATACCTTTACGTGTCTTTCTATTTTGTCACATGACACATGCATGATCCTGGATGTTTTTGTTTACAGTTTCACTATAGTCTAAGCTCAGTGATACACTATATGCAGTGGACCTTCCAGGGTGATTCTGTAAAAAAAAGACAAACAAAAAGGTAAAGAACTCAGTGATTCACTTTCTTTTTTAAACATGGACACTTTAGTTAAATTTTATTCAACTGTGAGTGGTGAATACATTAACCCTGCCCAAGGGTTAGATAAAATGTTGCACAAAAAAACTTAACCAAGAAATTTTATAAGTATAAAAGGGCCATAATCCAGTCAAGAGTAAATCAAGAGTTATGCAGCTTGGTAGTTGACCTTCAATAGTTTCAAAGATAAAATGTTGCACCAAAAAACCAACAAATTTATAAGTATAAAAGGGCCATGATTCAGTCCAAATTCATCCTAGAGTTATGTAACTTGGTATCTGAACATCAATGGTACCACGTAGACATGTGTGAAGTTTAAAGTGAATCCCTTCAGTAGTTGCAAAGATAAAATGTTACACCTAAAAACTTAACCAAGAAATTTCTAAGTATATAAGGCCATAATTCAGTCCAAATTCATCCAAGAGTTAGGTAACTTGGTATTTGAACTTACAGGATAACCCCGTGAACACAAATAAAGTTTTAAGTGAATCCCTCCAGTACTTGAAAGGTATAAAAGAAACAAAAATGTTGCACCTAAAAACTTAACCAAGAAGTGTTAAGCTGAAGCCGACGCCTCCGCCCACCTGAGTAGGATAGCCCACTATTCGAAAAAACTACCAAATTTTTTTTGAAATGTTATCATGGGATAAGCATAAAATACATTTTTGCAGGCCACAAGGATGCAGTATATTTTTTTAGCTAATGAAATGTTGCCAATAACTTTACCGCATTTTATCCAATTCTGTATATTTCGGATACACAGAAAAGTTTAACAACAGTTACCTCAATTGTGGCCCTTGAAACATGACACCATTATAAGTTGGAGTTGTAGCAATAGATCTTAGATCTGAAAACTCTATGACTGAATGTAAGCATATTTATAACCAGCTACATCTTCACCACTCATTATGACAAACTTTATCTAACTACTTCATCCAATAAATGTCATTATCTGCTCTCCAGTAACCTACAATATGAGATAAATATTAAACTTATTTCATTCATAGTGTGTGCCATAAGATAGTACAATAACTATTGTCTATTTGGCCCATAAAAAAGGATATAGATAGTTTGCATTTATCCTGGAACTCCCAAAACATGTAATGATCTATATGACTACAACATATATTTAGCTAAGATTTTGCACACAGTCTTTTTCCAACTTTCCTTCTTGAATTAAGATTTTTTTGAAAATTTAACAAATAAATAAAAAAAAAATCCATATGGTGAAATGCAAAATATTTGCATTTTTATCAAAAATTCAGAGAGGATAAACAACTGTTCAGATTATTAACATTGTCATACCTTCATTGTTTTTATACAAAAGCTCTTTTAAAACTCACAGTGGATTTGATGCCAAAATAAACAGTTGACAGTCTGCTTAAGCCTAGGGCTGTCTTTTTTATTATACTTGTAATAAAACATGCATTAAATTTTAAATTAATGTACAGTTTAAATTAATTGGATGTCAATCAATTTAGTGTCGGGACCTCATATTTAGCTATAACTTAACATCTCTTGTTATATGGCTGTTCTGATTATGGCACATACCCCTTAAACAAAATTCTGGTATTTTGGATTCGAGAAGGAAAACGCTAGTTATGATCACATATAAATATCAGTTAATTCCATCTGATAGTCATTGAGATATTTTATGTTTCAAGTGTCCCAGTTTAACACTAACTACCTATACATCACCCATGTGACAATGTTATTCTGTGTCAGAACTTTGTGTTTATTACACCCATATTGAACATTGTTTCATGAACGTTTTATTCCTTCAGTGTTTATTGCTGCCTATAACATATTTGTAAACTATATAAGACAAGATATGGTTCACTTCTAAAAAAAACATGGTAAAAAAACAATGATGATAATGATATTTCAAAAAGATTCCAGTGTTTGACTCTAACAGTGTCCCGGGATTTAAAGGATCCCAAAAACTTGGGGAGTCCTAGTAATCCTTAGCTTGGGATTCTATCAAGATCCCTGAAAATAGCCATGAATTGGTTACTGCAATTAGTGACTGCAAATCTGTACCAAAATTTGGGGTTTTTTATTAGAAGAATCCTAAACATTAAGGAGGAATCCCTGAATTACTGAATTGGGGTTCCTTTGGGATTTCTGATAAAAACATTTATAGAGTCAAACCTTGGAATAATTCTAATCATAGTAGAGCTTGTTGACAAGAGATGACTTACCCAGTGCAACATACCCTCAGTCACAGCAGCTCATTTTCTATGTCAAAGAGGAGTCCTAAACTGATAGGCATTCAGTTGATGATAATAACTGATGATCATAGGTTCTTAACCAAATGACAAAACCATCTAACAATGACTTATAGATCTTGCTTTAGTTGTTCCAGAATAAGTTTCCTGCCAGTACACATTGTGTCAACAGAGCCTGAAGAGAACAGTATATTTTTCATCAATAAGATATAAAGGTTTTTTTTAACTGAACCCAGTCACTGCAAAACTCAACAGTTAATTACTGTACAGTAAGGTCATGTGAAGATCAAAATTTTACAAGGAATTAACCAAGTCTTACAGGACTGGAAACATTTTAAATGTTTTGATGCATTAAAGCTATGCAGATGAGGTCAATTATCCCCTGGAAAATGGGTCCTGTTAATCTGAAGATCTACATGGACCTTTTAATCTTTTACAAGATTTGTCCATCGGTCATGTTTTGCAGACGGTGACTAACTGAACCAGTGCAATAGTTGTCCCATTTGTATATTTTTCAACTTTAGCTTAAAAACCATAAGTAAAATATATAAGGTGCAAATTTGAACCTAAACAATTTTTGCATAATAGAACAATTTCTGACATTCATGCACTTTAGAGATAAAACTAAGCCTTGCTCTCACTTAAACTAGTCTTATCCATTGGGTCATTTGCCTGACATAACAGCTGAAATCAAAACCCAATGACTTTTCAATTACAGTCTACATTATTAGGATATGAAAATGGTTGTCCAAACATATTGTTTTAGTAGAGAGCTATATATCTCGTTTGTTGATTTTTGATTGCCCAAGAGAAAGTTTTGGTTGTCCCAGCAACCAGACACCCACTAATCATAGACTACAATTTTACAATATATTTGCCTTAAACACACGGACCATCTAAAAAACAACTAAAACTCAAGAATTTTATGTCAGAAACATTTACATAAGAAAAAGGACCCATACATATTCAGTCCCCAAAATCCTGATTTCATGACCCATCTTGAAAAATAAACTTGTAACCCAAGTAATCAGAAGATAAGAAAAGTAATATACTTACTACTCCATCTAGATTACTGACATATAGTGAATGTCTAGTCTTTTCAATCTTAGTATATATACAGCTGTCAATTTTGGATCATTAGTGAAAATCACTTGACTACCTCCTACACTTTGTAACTGAAATACATGTACAAGTATTTTTACAATAAAATGATATTTGATATGGTTGGCACACAGGTGCCAGACACAATTTTCCTTCTTATTGTATATAAAGAGACTCACTAGATGCACAATTAGTAGGAAAATTGTAACCGGCACCTGCGAGATGGCATTTAAAATTTAACAAGAAATGTAATGTTGAATCCACATTAAAGCCGTATTTAAAAACTTTATCGCAAAAATTACGAAGGGCAATAATCCATAATAAAGCTAGGTAGAGTTGTGGTTACTGTCTTATTCTGTTGATCCCATGGTATGTTATAGTGTTAAGTTTCATAAAGATCTGAAATAAATGGCAGAGATATATGCTAAATTGAAAACTTTAACTTAATTGTTAATTACACTGGACATCCGCCAACCCCCCAACCGCCCACCCCACCCGTGTTTTGCCAAACTATTAGTCAAAATCCTGCTAAAAATCCAGGAGAACAAGATTTTAGCATACTTTACATAGCAAAATTAAATTTCTAAGGTTAAAAATTATGTGACCTTGGTACCAGCACTAAAAACTGAACCCTTGAATTGAAGTTAAACGAAAGATATTTTTAAACTTTGGTGAACTATTGATTTCCCTCAAATGAGAATGCTCAGAAACTATAATTCTTTTTAAGTGACTTCAATATTAACAAGTTTGAGCAGGCCGGTAATGCAAGCAGTAAGATGAAAACTACAGCCTACAGCAATAAGTTTTATTTATTTATTTATTGGAGTTAACGCCGTATCAACACAATTTAGGTCATTTCACGGCGTCCAGCGCACCTAACCTAGCTTTCCTGGACCATTGTCTATAACCAGTACTCACCTACCCTTCCACAAGGCCGGAAACTTCTCCATATTGTCTAATCAATGAAGGAAAATCGACATTATTGTCAAATTTTCATGGAAGGGTATAACCTCCCCGGGTGGGATTCAAACCCGCACCCCCTCGGGCACGAGTATCCAAATCCTGGCGCGCTACCAACTGCGCTATCGACCCGTACAGCAATAAGATCCATCTTACTGTTATTGAGTTTTTGTCCTAATACTGTTGACTGTTTTTTTCAAATTATCTTGTTTCTTCCAAATAGACATTGGTACCTCATAAGCGATGATTTCAACCTGAAATAAATAAAAAAAAACAGAGAAAAGAAACCCAAAAGAAGTTACGAGTATGTACATCATGTGTAGATTTTGTTTGTTATAGTGGCATGTTTGTGTACAAGTAAAATGATTTTGTTGAGCCTACAACTGTTCTATAGTGTTGTTAAAGTGAATACATATGTGTCTTTGCTGTGTGAGTCAAACACTTGCTTGTAAAAAGCTAACTAAGATAGTGTGCTGGTCAAAACAGCTTCTCTTGACATAGGGCAAGGTAGGGCATGGCTTGGTTCAAGTAGCGTATGTAAGCAAAGAAGCTATTTATGGCTGAAAGAAAAACTGAAGTTGTATTATATTCAGAATAAACCATTTGTACACCAGTCACATGTGTGTAAGAAAAGATGTAATATAATATAATTCCATTTAAAGATATCTGTATCACTAAGGATAAGAGTAAGTATAAATCACAATGAATTATTTCTGACATATATTCCATAGACAAAGAAACAGTGACATGTATTGGGTATGTTCATTAATGTATAGTACACTAGATGTTACAAAAAGGAGGTGGGGCATGGCTTACAATCAGAACTATTATCAAGATAAAAATATATTTCCACCAAAATGAACATTTTGTGGGGCAAATGATCTGATTTGATGCTGGCTTTGTTGCTTGCAATGACGTAATGCCATAGTACAACATTTGACAAGAGTGCCAAGATGGTTTGATATTGGTCACCAAAGTTCAAACAATAATTTAGGTAACTGGTGTTAAAACAAAAAAGATGCTGACCAAGCCTTTTGAAGGGATAAGTATAATAGAAAATGGACATACTTTAAGCCAAATGGTTATTAACCATGAAACCTTTGAATTTCTTATTGATATACACTCAAAAATAAAATTTAATTTAATTAAGCATAAAAACTTCTAACTTAATATAAAAAAATAGAATGCATGTACAATGCTTATCAGAAACAACGTTCCTAGAAATTTTGCCAACGAACTTAAGGATACAAGAAATAAGAAGTGGATGTGCCAATTACTTAGTCTAAATAAATCGCACATTAATGTAAATCTATTGACAAATTATGATGACAAATTAAACTTTACATCTTTAGAGTTCAAAACAAAAACAAAATGTAAGTGCTTGACAAGAGATGTCAACCTACTGTGCAGTATCTAAATGCACTGTACAGTAACCAGTACCGTCTTAGGCATTGCCTAGCCATGATGTGTCAACATGTCCGTGCAATGTATATCACTTACAAAACCTTCCACTAAAAATCAAGAAAGAATTCGTTACTAAGATATCAAATTGCGTCATAAAGAAACAGTTAATACACTTAAATGTACCAATATATTAATTATACTAGTAAAATGCAATCAAATAAGCCTAAAAGTCTATGTTATATAACTTGGCTCTAATTTAAATCTATTGAGAGAAATTTTAATAGATTAAATATTAACCTATGTTTTTTAGGTCTCAAAACAGAAACAAAATGACTTTGTAAGTGATTGACAAGACAAGTTAACGAGTACTGTCTTAGCCATTGCTGACAGGCAAAAAATATACCTCCACATTACCGAAATGAGCAACAAGAAGGCATAAGACCTACTGACCACTCCTAAAAAATGAGTGACCAGAACAATGACAGGTGCTTTCCTCGCCCGTAATTTGTCATGTGCAATGTCTTTCACATACAAAACCTTACACTTAAAAACAATTAAATACTAAGTTAGATACTATTATCATAAAAAATTGCTACTTTAAGTGAAACAATTCATTCTTAAAAAAAACTCTTGCTTAAAAAATATACTAAAAAAAGTTAAGAAACATACAAACATCAATACTTTATCGTACAAAAAAAACTTACATCAGTTGTAAAAAATAACTTACCAGCGAAATTTTAAAAGATTAAATATTAACCTATGTATCTTTAGTGCTCAAAACAAATATAAAATGACTTTGTAAGTGATTGACAAGACAAGTTAACGAGTACTGTCTTAGCCATTGCTGACCGGCAAACAATATACCTCCACATTACCCAAATGAGCAACAAGAAGGCATAATACCTACTGACCACTCCTAAAAAAATGAGTGACCAGAACAATGACAGGTGCTTTCCTCGCCCGTAATTTGTCATGTGCAATGTCTTTCACATACAAAACCTTACACTTAAAACAATTAAATACTATGTTAGATACTAACTTTAATCATAAAAATAATTACTACTTTAAGTGAAACAATTTATTCTTGAAAAAAAACCTCTTGTTTAAAAAATATACTAAAAAAATTAAGAAACATACAGACATCAATACTTAATCATACAAAAAATACCTTACATCAGTTGTAAGAAATAACTTACCAGCGAAATTTTAATAGATTAACCTATGTATCTTTAGTGCTCAAAACAAAAATAAAATGACTTTGTAAGTGATTGACAAGACAAGTTAACGAGTACTGTCTTAGCCATTGCTGACCGGCAAACAATATACCTCCACATTACCCAAATGAGCAACAAGAAGGCATAAGACCTACTGACCACTCCTAAAAAAATGAGTGACCAGAACAATGACAGGTGCTTTCCTCGCCCGTAATTTGTCATGTGCAATGTCTTTCACATACAAAACCTTACACTTAAAACAATTAAATACTAAGTTAGATACTAACTTAAATCATAAAAATAATTACTACTTTAAGTGTAACAATTTATTCTTGAAAAAAAAACTTGCTTAAAAAAATACTCAAAAAAGTTAAGAAACATACAGACATCAATACTTTATTGTACAAAAAAATACCTTCCATCAGTTGTAAGAAATAACTTACCAGCGAAATTTTAATAGATTAAATATTAACCTATGTATCTTTAGTGCTCAAAACAAAAATAAAATGACTTTGTAAGTGATTGACAAGACAAGTTAACGAGTACTGTCTTAGCCATTGCTGACCGGCAAACAATATACCTCCACATTACCCAAATGAGCAACAAGAAGGCATAAGACCTACTGACCACTCCTAAAAAAATGAGTGACCAGAACAATGACAGGTGCTTTCCTCGCCTGTAATTTGTCATGTGCAATGTCTTTCACATACAAAACCTTACACTTAAAACAATTAAATACTAAGTTAGATACTAACTTAAATCATAAAAATAATTACTACTTTAAGTGTAACAATTTATTCTTGAAAAAAAAACTTGCTTAAAAAAATACTCAAAAAAGTTAAGAAACATACAGACATCAATACTTTATTGTACAAAAAAATACCTTCCATCAGTTGTAAGAAATAACTTACCAGCGAAATTTTAATAGATTAAATATTAACCTATGTATCTTTAGTGCTCAAAACAAAAATAAAATGACTTTGTAAGTGATTGACAAGACAAGTTAACGAGTACTGTCTTAGCCATTGCTGACCGGCAAACAATATACCTCCACATTACCCAAATGAGCAACAAGAAGGCATAAGACCTACTGACCACTCCTAAAAAAATGAGTGACCAGAACAATGACAGGTGCTTTCCTCGCCCGTAATTTGTCATGTGCAATGTCTTTCACATACAAAACCTTACACTTAAAACAATTAAATACTAAGTTAGATACTAACTTTAATCATAAAAATAATTACTACTTTAAGTGTAACAATTTATTCTTGAAAAAAAACTTGCTTAAAAAAATACTCAAAAAAGTTAAGAAACATACAGACATCAATACTTTATTGTACAAAAAAATACCTTCCATCAGTTGTAAGAAATAACTTACCAGCGAAATTTTAATAGATTAAATATTAACCTATGTATCTTTAGTGCTCAAAACAAAAATAAAATGACTTTGTAAGTGATTGACAAGACAAGTTAACGAGTACTGTCTTAGCCATTGCTGACCGGCAAACAATATACCTCCACATTACCCAAATGAGCAACAAGAAGGCATAAGACCTACTGACCACTCCTAAAAAAATGAGTGACCAGAACAATGACAGGTGCTTTCCTCGCCCGTAATTTGTCATGTGCAATGTCTTTCACATACAAAACCTTACACTTAAAACAATTAAATACTAAGTTAGATACTAACTTTAATCATAAAAATAATTACTACTTTAAGTGTAACAATTTATTCTTGAAAAAAAACTTGCTTAAAAAATATACTAAAAAAATCTAAGAAACATACAGACATCAATACTTTATCGTACAAAAAAAACCTTACATCAGTTGTAAGAAATAACTTACCAGCGAAATTTTAATAAATTAACCTATGTATCTTTAGTGCTCAAAACAAAAATAAAATGACTTTGTAAGTGATTGACAAGACAAGTTAACGAGTACTGTCTTAGCCATTGCTGACCGGCAAACAATATACCTCCACATTACCCAAATGAGCAACAAGAAGGCATAAGACCTACTGACCACTCCTAAAAAAATGAGTGACCAGAACAATGACAGGTGCTTTCCTCGCCCGTAATTTGTCATGTGCAATGTCTTTCACATACAAAACCTAACACTTATAAAAAAAATTAAATACTAAGTTAGATACTAACTTTTATCATAAAAATAATTGCTACTTTAAGTGAAACAATTTATTCTTGAAAAAAACTCTTGCTTAAAAAATATACTAAAAAAAATTAAGAAACATAAAGACATCAATACTTAATCGTACAAAAATACCTTACATCAGTTGTAAGAAATAACTTACCAGCAAAAATCTTAAGATAAAAAAAATAACCTACAAGCAAAATTTGAAGTTAAAAATGAAAAAGTCAAAATTTTAACTTTATATAGAAAATAAACATGCAAATACATCACAGACTCCATATATTTCAATCAATTTTCATTTGAACAGAGCCTACTGTCCATCGCATGAAAAAAAAACTTTCGTAAAACATTTTAAATAAATAACCAAAATCAAATGCAAAAAGCTAACCTACGAGCAAAATTCTAAGATTGATAAAATAAACTACCAGAAAAAATTGTTTAATAGGGAATAAAAGTAAAATAAAGAAAAAACATGCGAACACATCATGAACTCCATAAATATTAATTGGAGAGGTAAGACTCAGTGACCAAGTGATATCGACCATCTCCATTTGTGAAATTGTGATAATTAAAGTTAGACTAACACCCCAGGTAAAATATTTGCTGAAACCATATGAAATGCAAATTGCTTTCCATGCATTGAATGTTTACAGTAGACTTACCAATGACAAGATAGAAAAATAGGAAAATATACAAAGAAAAAAGTAAGAATGGGTATGTGTATTTGAAAGATTTAATGTGTAGTGCACACTACAACATGCATTTCTATATTAATAATAGGTTTGTGTATACTAAAGCATGAAAAGATAGAAAAAGATTCAAAGAAACAGAAAGAGATGGTACATTTTAAGACAGATTGAATGTGCATAACACCACATGAACTGCATATCACCACGATGCAATATTACAATATACATGTACGTCCAAGGTTTGTCAAGACTTGAGTATTGTTTTTGTTACATTTAGGGTATAATGTGTCATACAGCAACAAATATAGAAGTGATTTTACCATGTGTTATTTTCAGTTATATAAGTTATATAAGGCACACACAATCAGAATGATTTTATCATGATTTATTTTCATGTATAAAATGCATACACAATGGAAATATGTCATACAGTGACAAAGAAAGAAGCAATTTTATCATGTATTATTTCCAGTTTCCTGGTATATAATTCATACACAATGAAAATGTGTCATACAGCAACAAAGAAAGAAGCAATTTTATCATGTGTTATTTTCAGTTATATCATGCATACACAATGGAAATGTGTCATACAGCGACAAAGAATGAAGCAATTTTATCATGAGTTATTTTCAGTTATTTAATGCATACATAATGAATATGTGTCATACAGCGACAAAGAAAGAAGCAATTTTATCATGTGTTATTTTCAGTTATATAATGCATACACAATGAAAATGTGTCATACAGCGACAAAAAAGGAGCAATTTTATCATGTGTTATTTTCAGTTATATAATGTATACAAAATGAAAATGTGGCATACAGAGACAAAGAAAGAAGCAATTTTCCATGCATCATACAATGCACACACAATATAAATAGGCCATACAGCAACAAAGAAAGAAGTGATTCTACCTTGTGTTTTTTATTTCAGTAGTAAAATGCATGCACAATAAAAATGTGTCATACAGCGACAAAGAAAGAAGTGATTTTATCATGTGGTTTTTTTCAGTTATATAATGCATGCACAATAAAATGTGTCATACAGCGACAAAGAAAGAAGCAATTTTTCCATACATTATTTTTCAGTTATAAAATGCATACACAATAAAAATGTGTCATACAGCGACAAAGAAAGAAATAATTCTACCATGTGTTATTTTCAGTTGTATAATACAAGCACAATAAAAAATGTGTCATACAGCGACAAAGAAAGAGGTAATTCTACCATGTATTATTTTCAGTTATGAAATGCATACACAATAAAAATGTGTCATACAGCGACAAAGAAAGAAGTAATTCTACCATGTATTGTTTTCAGTTATGAAATGCATACACAATAAAAATGTGTCATACAGCGACAAAGAAAGAAGCGATTTTCCATACATTATTTTTCAGTTATATAATGCATGCACAATAAAAATGTGTCATACAGCGACAAAGAAAGAAGACATTTTCCATACATTATTTTTCAGTTATATAATGCATACACAATAAAAATATGTCATACAGCGACAAAGAAAGAAGCGATTTTCCATACATTATTTTTCAGTTATATAATGCATACACAATATAAATGTGTCATATGGTGACAAAGAAAGAAGTGATTTTACCAAGTGTATTTTTTTTCAGTTGTAAAATGCTTACACAACAAGAGTACCGCTAGGCGGAGCATTACATGCCTGATAGTTTTTTTTTGGTTAAGATGATGCATTTGTAAGACATGAGAATATTCATATATACTGTGGGCCAAATGGAACTTAAGTTATGCTCTGAAAACTGTTTTCAGTTTTAAGGTAATAGTGACCTTGACCTTTGACCTTGAAACCCCAAAATCAATAGGGGTCTTTTACCGGATACAGGGGCGGCGAAATCAAACGTCCATAAGTTGGTTAAGATGAAGCATTTGTAAGACATGAGAATATTTGATATGAATATCATCTTATGATAATTGTTGAAAACTAAGTAGAGAAAAAAGATACCATGGACAATTCTCCCTTGAAAATTGAATACTGTGGGCCAAATGAAACGTAAATTTGTATTATAGAATGCTAACACAGATATTATGCGTCGGATAGTGACAGTGACTTTGACCTTGTGACCCCAAAATCAGCAGGGGTCTTCTACCCGAGATGGACAATCATCCTATGAAGTTTGAATATTGTGGGTCAAATGGAACTTCAGTTATGCTCCAGAAACCAAATTGCTAACGGACGGACGGACGCCAGGGGGTATAACACAATATGTCCAAAAATCTTTCGGGCATATAATTATGAAAATGAAGCTTAAAATAAAACACTTACTCACTCTGTTTTACAATCAAGCTTCAAAAGAGTTATAAAATAATTATTTGAAAAAATAATAAAATAACTGCACTTATCTTTTTTTTTCTGATGACCATAAATTTCTTGTTCATAATCATCTAAAACAATCATCCACACAGTTATATTGTATATCTGAAATGATAAATCAAACTTGAAAGAACAGACTGGGTAATGATAATGAAATTGTAAAAGGCTGATCATGGCCCAACTCTTTTTTAACAAAAAACAACACAAAAACACATAAGAGCAGTCAAAGGACAATGCAGTCAACTTTGTGAGTGTTTTGTACGTGGCAAGGCCTATCTTTAAGCTTAAGTGCTTTCAGGACTAAGTTTTTCAAAGGCAATAAATCAGTCAAAAAGTTATCAAATTCATATTTGTAAAATAAGAAAGGGGTAAAACTTCAAAAACAAACATTATAGTAACAAATACTACATTGAGATGTGGTATGAATGAATAAGCAAACTAACTTCTGCGATATTAACTTCAAATAAAACAAGTTTATACATTAAATATTACAGCATAAAAGGGCATAACTCAAAAAATAATCCATGAAGAGTTCTATCCCTTAAAATTTGTGTGGATGTGGTACCAATGAATAAGTGTACCACCATACAGTTACGTACCTTGATTAGCACAAAAAATATTTCAGTTTAAACATTTTAACTTTAATTAGTTAGAAGTTAAAAAAGAGGCACAACTGCAAAAATAATTCTTCCACAGTTACATCCTTTGTATGCCGCATAGATATAGTACTGACAATATACAGTTATTTCATATGTGATTTGGGAACAGTTAAACTGTTGGCCCGAGGTGGAGGGAATAGTGTTTTGATCTGTTTCCCGAGGCCGTAGGCCGAGGGAAACAGTTTAAAGCACTATTCCTGACATTGAGGGACAACCGTTTGACTGTTCCCATATCACATATAAAATAACTGTGTTATTACCTGATCAATTACTATTTTAACAGTACTTGACATATTTAAAGCCTCTGGTAAAGTCTAAAATCCCATAGCAGTTACTTCCCTTTATACAAGTACAGTAACAGTTCGTGACGTAAGAGCACGCGCAGGAAACAGTCAAAACTATTGACCGGTCAACAGTTCACTCAGAAAACAGTTAAAAATATTGAATTACACTTGTATAAGCATTCAGGTAATAATAAGTTTATGCCCTTTCACAGTATGGTTGATATAGTCCATTGAATAAGTATACTAACTTCCAATAAAATATCTACAATAGTGTTGAAGATATAAAGCTTTAAAAAAGGTCTCATTTTCTTCAAATAGTCAAACTAAAAATTTTTTATCTATTTTATTTTTATTGGATTTAATGCCGTGTCAACACAATTTAGGTCATTTTACGTCATCCAGCGCACCTAACCTAGCTTTCCTGGACCCTTGTCAATAACCAGTACTCAACTACGCTTCCACAAGGCCGGAAACTTCCCCATATTATTATATAATTAGTGGAGGAAAATTTACATTACTGTCCAATTTTCTTGTAAGGGTATAACCTCCCCAGGTGGGATTCAAACCTGCACCCCCTTTGAGGCACAAGAATCGGAATCCCGGCGTGCTACCAACTGCACTATCGATCTGGGTTAAACTAAAAGGGTTTTGGGTTTTTATAGGATAGTGTGGTTTTTACAGGTTTGTTCTGTAAATCGTGCTTCTCTAATTGCCAATTGATGATAATTTTATTGTTTTCTACAGCCTACTTTTAAAACGTAATTAAACTGAGGAAGCCAGGCCCCTTCCCCATATACTGAAAACTGTCCTGATGTAGAACTTTTCAACAATTAGATTTTAACACTAGTTATAGTAAGCATCTATCACAGACAAATGGATGGCCCTACGCTACAGTGAACTAAGCCACAAATGTATGATTTTGAGAAAATGGCATTTAAAGAGTTTGCATGTTCCCAAGAGTTAATTCAAATTTCAATATAACGAAATTGTATACATAGTCTAGAACACATTTAAAGCAATGAAAACAAATAGAGTTAATGAAGAATTCAATTTTAACTTTTTTTAAAACTCAGCTTTTGTGGGGTAGTTCACTATTGCGTGGCTTTGTTTTGTATGTAGAGAGAAATCATGTTAAAGTGAACTATCCCCACTGATGATTGTTTTTAAAAGAATGAAGCACAATTAATGCTAAAAATCATTTCAAAACACACTTTTATTTTAAACTTGATGTTTATGTACATTTACATGGTCTCAATGTCTTACTCATTTTAATTTTGTACAAACATTAAAATGTATTATGAAATGCTTAAAAAGTGTTTATATATGTTACAGGCAATTTGTAAATTTAGGCAATTTGTAAAATGCCTGAATTTTTTGGCATTTTCTAAATAGCCTGGCATCTTTAAGCATTTTGTAAAATGTCTAAAATTCTTTGGCATTTTACAAAATGCCTATAAAATTAGCTCAATATTTTACAAATTGCCAAAATAGTAAATATAGTGTATGGTCTGAAATTCTTGGATTCCAATCCTTGTTTGATTAAGGTGATTTGTTCCTTTGTTTACATAAAAATGTCTTTTGGACTCTGGACCACTTTCAGCAGCAAATGACATAGTAACCCAAAGGCAAAGAAACCTTCAAATAAGAAGGTTAACAAACAAAATGATGTACTTTTGCTGTCACATTTTCAGTTCATTTTGACTCCATCAGCTACAAAATTTTAGACTTGACAAAATGTATGGTCATTTCGTAGCAATTTGACTCTGTGTATTGCATCTGATATAAATCACAGAAATAATTCATACCAAATGTATACGATTCATTATACAAAGAGCCAATGTCTGCATTTTTGGTCAAATGACGACAGATTCAAATGCTAAATAAGTGATAAAGTTTCATAAAGAAGTACGGGTAATGACAAATTCATTTTGTGCATCAACAGTGCACAATACATTATATGAGCTCTATGGAATGCCAAAATGTTGTTGTTGTATGTGGCAAGTTGTACAAATTGTATCTGTTCTTCAACTAATTCTCAACATACAAATGTATTAAATATGACACAGTTTGCCATGATCAATGTCATTTATACATGTAAGACATCAACAGACCTGTTAAATTATCAGTTTTTGATAGCAATACAGTATGTGTGGTTTTCTCCAATTATCATGTATGACTTGATTGACATTATTTTCCATACTAGGAATTATAATTTCAATCTAAAAATGTTTTGCAATCATTATTTACAAAGCTTTACATTTAAACTAATGTATTTTTTACCCGAAATTTCAGGCAATTTGTAAAAAACGTTCTTAAATTTCAGACATTTTGTGAAATGGCTAGATTTTTTAGGCATTTTATAAATTGCCTGACACGTTCAGGCCATTTATAAAATGCCTAAATTTTTAGGCATTTTAAAAATTGCCTAAATTTACAAATTGCCTATAACATATACATTACATCAATATGTGTCAAATCAAACTTCCCACACCAAAATAACTGATTCTGATAATTGAACAAAATAACGCCTAAAAAATGTTAGTCACTGTCTAACGAGACAGAGTCATAATAACATCCAATATGGCATTTTGTTACACATATCTGTTTGATGGCTGCAAATGAAACCATCATATATTTTTATAAGGAACATAAAATCGTCACCAAAATTAATATTTTTTAACTCGTCAAAGAATTCAAACCGTGCAGACTACCACTGGGTGAAAACTTGAAAACACAAAGACAAGTACTGCTTAATAAACATGATAAAAGTTCCTCACATTCCATTGGGCTCAAGTAAACAGTCCTTTCAATATTCAGCTCCAAAAGCCCTTGTAAAAACTGTGGTAGAAGTATATAGGATTTTTGTTGTGGATCCTCAGATAGGGGACAAATTTAATAATTAAAATGTTTAATCTGGCATGTCCCTGTAGACTTTCTAATTCCTTGAAGTCAAGAAAGCCACACCCACTTATGTTTAATACCTTCAGATTATTTAGATTCTTAACAAAGTACAATGAACACTGTCTCTAACAAAATATTGTTTTGAAGATTCAATTTTGTAAGATTTTGACATTTTGAAATGTTATTGTTAAATTGAGTAAGTTCGCATTTATCAAATGTACCTGGGTGATTTCTATACACCAATTTCTTTAAACCATTGCTGTGTCTTGTAAGGACCATATCAGAGAACTTGTCGAGGCTCTGGCAATATTTGTTTCTAAGAAAATTTCCTTAAAATTTCATATTTTAATCATGACAACAATGTGAGATCATTCTTCATATGAAATAACTAAACGCATTGACTTCGATAAAAATAAATTTGTTCGAAGTTTTACAGGCGCTTTTCCTTCCGTTTTTCTTTAGAAACTACAGGCGAAACTGACGTTATGACGCTGCTTTATAACATGCACATATACACTGCCCTCCAAAAGTTTCTTCACAAATTCATAATTTATATTGTACCAAATAGAATTTCAAAATGTTGTAAAAACTTTACTGTTACGTGATTTTCAATTGAGCTTTTTCTAATCAGAAAATTTGTCTTATGGATATCTCAAACTTGATAACGGTTCACTGAGATACATTGACCATAGTTTTGGAGGCTGATAGATAACTTAGGCTGCAACTCAAAAAATAGAATGTATCAATAGAAATTCCATTTCCATAGCATGAATAATGGATGAAACCAACAATGATATGATAATACTTCAAACTAGAACTGAAAAATTGTAGCAATTTAATTAATTGTACTGTGAAGAAACTTTTGGAGGGAAGTGTATAAAAATATGTATTGGTTATATAACATGGAAAACAGACAATGTCTTTGAACTTGAATTACATGTACATGTAATTAAAATACCAAATGTATAGAACTAATTGGAAATTTGATAGATTTTATAGATATTTAACTGAAATGCTATAAATACCGAACGACAATAATGCATTTAATTGTTAAAACTAAGATCTTTGGGGTTAGTTCACTTTTGCATAATCACTGGAATGTACTAACCAGCTTAGTTCACTATAGCGTGAAATAGGCTATATTAAATATAGGTGTGGGTTAGTACACCCTATAAATAACTTTTGATCTAAGAATGCTATCTGAAGTCTACTAGACCAAATGAAAGCTCATGGTTTGAAGAACACAAAGGGACAGATAACTCAATTTTGACCAACTTGTGGGTTAGTTCACTTTAGCGTAGGACCATCCAAATAAACTAATTACTATTTTATTCTAATAAGTAAACAAATTTGAGAGGAAAGGGAGACAATTGGATTGTAATTATATGTATTACTAAAAATGAAACCAATTTCCAAAGGGAGCTGCCATTTTGAAAAACAGAGGGATTCTGACTGATATGGCGAGGAGTGGTGCAATTTGCTACTTTGTTGCAGACCGTTCTTTATTAAATCACTACGTATGGATACATAAGGCTAGCGTTGCAGAACAGGCTCAATGTACCAAGTTTATTACTTTAACCGAATACAAGTAATGATCCAGAATTAACCAGACTGGTAACCTTGAGTCAACAATTTTTACCAAATATAAATAATTTATGCGTCAAAAGAAAGAGCAATCATTTTCAATTTAATACTCAAAATACAAAACAGAAATTTTTGTGCCGAGGATTCGAAGCAAATGATCAATGATTTATAGTGAATCAATTCAGAATGGGACAAAGAAGGTAGAGGTTATCTAATGTGCTTCATGGTGTCAATCTAGTATTTATCTAGAAAGAGAAATTGATGAGAAGCAAGGTCTGGTTACCTTATATGTGACTGCTATAGATTACATTAGTCCCAAAGGGGTACTGGTTCGAATTCCACCTGGGGAGGTTATACCCTTCCATAAAAATTTGCCAATATTAAATATCAATTTTCTTTCATTAACAATATGGTATATGAAGAAGTTTCCGGGCTTGTTGAAGGGTACTGGTTACAGCAAAGGGTCATAGAAAGCTAGGTTATGTGCCCTGGACACTGTAAAATAACCTAAAACATGTGAAAAAAGGGCTGCTGCGAGTATCCAAGTACTTAGGTATTTGCAATCCCGACCAGAAAATTGAGTACAAAAATATTTGTCACATCGGAAATCGTCTGATCGCGATCTATTTTTGGAAATGGTGAAAGAACATTTTCAGCTTAATTACCACTGAAAACGAGCCGCACTACTTATGAAAATTAATTTTATTTAGTTAATTTAATTCAAAATTTTAATAGATACACATTTAAGCAAAAATGTTTTCACTGAAAATGCCTGGTGATAGAAATGTTAGGGAGTTTATGGTTTTCGATACAGTAAAAGTTTAGAACTGTAATTCTTAACTTTTTTCATCATATGAGTTCCTGTATATGCTTCTCTATTAACAGGTGATTCATGGTTCGATTGGTGAATCGATCAGATCGGAACGGATCGCCACTATCTCAATGATCCACAGTCCTAGTTATACATTTAAATAAAGTATGTAAGTAAACAGTTAACGTACCATGCAAGCCATGTCTATCACTTCTCTATCATCATTTAGATGATCTATCAGTTGTGTCACAATGTCACAAAACTCACATTACCACTATTGTTGCCATGGAAACAAATCTATGATTCTACTCAGGATGAAACACAATCTGCAATGACACAATATTTTGTGGTCATTTATCTGAAATACTCTTGTTGTGAACTTTTCAAACAAATACAATTATATAATTCATAGAGGCACAGGGCCATTTCAAGAGGGGTTGTTAGTAGGGGCCCAAGTTGGGTTGAGTGGATCTAACTGCTTGAGTGTTAATCTAGCTGTAGACAACAATACAGCAATAAGATCAATTTAATTGCTGTTTCTGCTGTTACTGTTGTCACTGTTACCTATACATTCATTATTATAGTACAACCAAAGTCGGTAGCACAGTAGGAAGCATGCCTGGCCTGGATTTTGAATCTAGTGTCCGAAGAGGGTACCGGTTCAAATCACACCCCGGGATGTTAAACCCTTCCATGAAAATTTGACAATTATGTCAATTTTCTCCATTGATAAGGTATATGGAGAAGATTCCAGCCTAGTGGAAGGGTAGGTGATTGCAAGTTTTAGACAAGGGTCCAGGAAAGCTAGGTTAGGTGTGCTGGGAGCAGTAAAATGATCTAAAAAATTGTGTTGACACAGCGTTAAATGGGTGCAAGACATTTCGACCCCAAGACATTTCAACCCGAGCCTTTTATGGAGACATTTCCACCCCACGACGTTTCGACCCCAGAGTTGAGACGTTTCGACCCCAGTCTATAGATAATATTATAAATGATAAATAAGGTTATATACGAAATAAATTATGAATCGTTATATTATTGAAATTATGGCATTACATCATTTTATTTTATTTTGCAGGGTTTGTGATCGACATGCAGCATGATGTTGTAGATGTATTTCAATCCAAGAGCATAAATATGTATTTAAGTGTAAACTTATAAACACTTAAAAGTTTGAAAATCAATAAAATTGAATTTATACATCTAGATCTAGAACTTTATATTATCATTATTTTACATAAATGATAAATTATTGAAGTTGATGAATCAATATGTTGCTTGTTGATATGTTAAATATAAATAGTATGTACTCTCATGAGTATTTAAACATATAATAAAATTATGAATTTACACAATATCAGGTTTGTTGCTTATTATTATTCAAGTTCTTAAAATATTAATCTGTGTGTTCTAATAAGTTATGTTTTTGGTGCAGCAGATCACTCTCTTCCGTTTTCATACGTCTGTTTTCTTCCTAATAAATTGTTGTTTTTTTTTTCATTTTAAAATCTTCTAAAATATTACATTCAAATTCTAAGATGTGATAAGCAAACTACCTTCTATCAAAATATACAAAATGTACATAAATACAATACAAATACGAACATTAACCTAAAATACCATCTGGGGTCGAAGCCTCGTGGGGTCGAAACGTCTTGGGGTCGAAAAGTCTCCGTCAAACCTAGGGTCGAAACGTCTTGGGGTTGAAACACCTGTATCCTGACGGCATCTGTTTTCGACGAGGATCTGATTTCGCCGAACTATGAATTTCCGGTTTATTTACGTAATTCACGCATGCGCAGATCCGGTCACGTGTTATTTCGACGCCAAAGGAGAATAATTGCCGAAATGCATAAAAACATTCCAAATAAACGTTGGAAAAGTAATTTATTTATGAATTATATTTCAATACATTGATTTTTGCGTAATTTTACTATTACCAAAATGAAGCTTCTTTATTTTCATTCTGCCTCGCTAATTCATACGTCTGATAAATTTTGACAGTTGCCCTCGGACGTACCCTACTGTTTACTACACAGATCACGTGATAAATGAAACATGTGGTATACTGCACAACTCTTTAAACGTGACAAAGTTACATCAGTTCCTTATGCTCAATGGGTCAGATGCCTTAGACAAAAAGTGTATTGATTGCATTAATTTCACCTCAACAAACATTCACTAGAAACCATATTTGTATATATTTTATTGAGGCAAATGTATCAGGTGTATTAGGCTGGTTCATTTATTATTTTTCACAAGAATGAAAGTACTACGAAGGGGTTATAACTTTTTGTGCCATGAGTGCAATAGTCGTTTGTCTCCGACTCTTCAAATAAAATAACCGTGATATTTCACGAGATTTACGGTTGTTTAAATGATTTAAAATTGTTAAAAACTGCATAAACACTCAAATAAATGTTAAGTTAAACGTTTAGTCCACCGATGATAGCTTGTCGCGTTTTTAATTTTGTGCAGTGTGACTTTTTAGACAAAAGACTACAGTTCGGCGAAATCAGATGACGCAATGCCGAACTAACGATTTTCAAGGGAAGTTACTCTTATGTAATAAATGACGCCATAAACGGAGGGAATTAATGTTTACTTTGTTTGTTGGGTTAATTATTACTTGATCAAAGGATTAACATGTAAATCAATTTGATATTTTGTTTCATTTATTCATATTGGCCGACTTTTCCTTACATCGTCGAAAACCGATGCCACGGGGATAAGTCTGGAGAGCATGGTGGACTATGTGACAATGTGCTCCAACATTTTAATCAAAAATGCATATAAAATGGCAATGACAACCATAATGAAGTAATGCAAAATGGAAACATGTGAACAATAACAAAACTTACGTACCTGCAAATATAAGCAAAATATGCAATCATTTAATAAAATGTAAGACACGACGAAAGAAATCATACTAATTCACGTGCTCCATTTTGTGCTTAAAGCGCATGCGTGTTGTAAGAGTAAAAAGAAAACGACTCAATGCAGCATCGTTGTCGTCACTTGACGGATGAAATGAAAAATTAATGAGATTTTACTTAAAAGGAGGCCGTGATAAATTAATGGATAATGATTAAAGATAAATCATTATAACCAAAGAAATAAATACCTTTCATACATGTACGTATAGCTAAGGCTCATTGGAATGACATCGCTTAAAGCGGAATTGACATTATAAAAGCAATGGTCAAAATCATGGAACATTATTCAACTAAAGAATAACGAGCTATTAAACATGGCAAGTCCATTTGTTGGGTCTAAGGCCTCAAGTCGGTATTATGTGTATTGAGTAAAAATCGGCTGTCAGATGGGTCATGTTTCAGGTCTCGAATCTCGAGTTAAAGCGATTTAGCCGGAAACTGGTGTATACCACGCTAGAGGTCTGACCTTGGACTAGCTCGTGGGTATAGCGGCTACCATGGGAAAATTCCGTGGACTTGGGTCAGAGACCACAAAATGTCGGTACTTTACTTTTTGTGCATAAAATCACCACTAAGATGGGCCATGTTTCAGGGCTCTAATCTCGTGTTAAAACGATTTGGCCGGGTACTGGCGTATACCATGTTAGAGGTATGACCTAGGGCTATCACGTGAGCATAGTGGCAACCACAGGAAAATTAGGTGGGCTTGGGCCAAAGACCACTAAAGGTCGATACTTCACGTTTTGTGTATAAAATCAGCACTCAGATGGGCCATGTTTCAAGGCTCGAATCTCGAGTTAAAGCGATTTCGCCGGATACTGGCCATATCACGCTTGAGACATGACCTAGGGCTATCACCTGGGCATAGTACACCACTCAGATGGGCCATGTTTCAAGGCTCGAATCTTGTGTTTAAACGATTTGGTCGGGTACTGGCGTATACCACGTTAGAGGTGGGCCAGAGACCACAAAATGTCGGTACTTTACGTTTTGTGTAGAAAAGTCAGCATTCAGATGGGCCATGTTTTAGGGCTCGAATCAAGCGGCTACCCTGGGAAAATTCCGTGGCTTTGGGCCAAAGACCACTTAAGGTCGGTATTTTACGTTTTTTGTATAAAATCAGCACTCAGATGGGCCGATTTTATATACAAAACACATAATACCGACTAGTGGCCTTAGGCCGGACAAATGGACTTACCATGTTAAATAGCTTGTTAATGTATGCCGTTTTAGGGCTAAATTATAATTTCACGATTCGTTAAATAAAAAAAATGCTAGCAAAAGTAGCACTTTGTGGCCACTTTTGCTAGCAAAAAAATTTTGCTAACTTCAGCGTCATCAAAATCGGATGTTAAAAGCGAATAGTAAAATGTTTACACCTTACCCTCTTTATATGGCCATAGCACAGGCAATAAGATAGTTATGCATCCAGAAAATTAGATTTACATCCCCGTTACATGCATAATAATGAAAAAATCATTTAAAACTGTTTTATTTGAAGTTGATTTTTCACATATTCACATTCCCAAATGGACCTTCGTATTGAGAATTGCCGTAAAGGCATATCTCAATTAACGGGAGGGCAATTAATAAATTCAAATGGTAGATGAGTACATATATAATGACATGTCCGTTAGTCTTGAAATCGCTGAATTATATGCGTGGTTCCAGCGGATAAGTGCCATTCATGAGGTAGGTCCCTGAATGTACTCCACGAATCAAGATCAAGGATCCGCGCTGCTGTAAGTGAAAGTTTGATGTTTTGACCCACCCCTTGTCCAAAGAGACCAGTCCATATCGATTGATTTTTATAAGTGAAAATAGCGTTTTAAACCGACTTAGAGACAAAGAAATGAATATGTAAGATTACTCTCCCGTTTTACTACCGGACTGGCCTTAATTTATTTATACTTATAAAATCGTACGGCTAGTCTACCCTTTAGATAAAACCAAAATGGCGTCGATGGGAATGGGAACTTCTTTTCATCAATATCATTTGTGTTCTCTTTGTAAAATAAATCACACAAAAGGCAAGAAGCATATATATTCTAAAAGACATCAAACCATTTTACAAAGCATCCTAAAGAAATTTACTGACAAGGTGAGAATTCGTTAATATTCGCATTGAAAACAAATACATTTTTATTCGTCCTCAAACACATTCGCCCAATACCCTGTCTATGCTTAGATAAATAGCTTTATACATGCTTTTTCATTAGAAACAATTTATTTAATGCTATGGTTACATCTACAGTGACCAGTATCGGAAGTAGTAGCTACCTTGCACTTTGTTCCCTGGTACCTTTCTTAAATTTTAAGGATTAAGTTTGTGAAATCAGATCGAAGGTACCAGAGACATAGATAAAAGTGTATCTAATTCCCTGCTATATACTAAGAAAATTGGCCGCATAATACATCATAGCAGTCACACTTGACTATTATGAGATATTTGTCTCGATCAGATTAATTATAGAATTAGAAATAACCCAAAATTACCACTCAATAATGCAATGGTTTCTTCCTTTATTATGAAAACTAATTGCTTTACAAATTTTCAGATTTACTCAGTCAGAAAAGATTTATTTAATCCAAAGGTCAACAGTATTGACTTTGAGAATGGAGCAAAATTTTGGTGTTATTTTTGTAAAGAGGAGAAACCAAAGCATGATGTAATGGAGAATTGTACAGTGATTGGTGCAGGAATTCTTGAACATATTGCCTGGTGAGTATGCTGAGACTGTGTTGTTAGTAATGTATCTCAGTGTAAACTATAAATTAAAAGCCATCCGGGGCTGCTAACTTAGTTGGTAGCATGCAAGTCTACTGATCAAGGGGTTGTAGGTTTAATTTCCAGGTGGGGTATACTTTCTTGGAGTTTGGTCATGAAATTGTTTCTACAGCCTATCTCTCTCCTACCACTGATTTAATCTTGTAGGACAGTCATCAGTCACTGGCGGAATTGTGTCTAGTAACTGGTTAACAGCTAAAACCAGAGATTAAGCCTATCCAGGAATGGTGAGTATGTTGGCTGACTGCTGTGATATGACCTACACAATGTGTTGCTTCGACATTACACCCAAGAAAGTAATACTTTACCGCATTGACCCAAATTTGGGTTGTACAAACAACTTATTCTAGCCAAAAGTAGAAACTACTGTGTTCCTACAAAACTAGTTTATAGACATGGAAGTATTATTGCCAATTTATACATCTGCTTAATTGGTAGAACATTATAAGATAGTAGTATAGATTTATAAAAAAAATGAAATTGTTATATAGATGATGAATATCATGAAATGTGATTGTTCAAATCATGAACCAAACTTTGAGATAATTTTGGACGGAAGAAAATTATTAGAAATGACAAAATGATAAAAAAGTGAATTGTCACATTTATAGAACTACAAAAGTGGTTACATGATTTCATATGTACTTGTTTAGGTCTAATCTCATTTATGGTATTGCAACATGAAATCACCTAAATTATCTGATTATGGCTCTATATTTGCTGAAATATTACATGCTGAAAACTGAATATAAGTTGCTCAAATTCTTAATGTTACATTATGTCATTAAGTAGCTAATATTTTATCCTTATTTTGTCTTTAGCAAGGATCACAGATCTAACATGGACCAATTCTTCTGGGATAATTTATTAAAGAAGGAATTGAAATCAAGATTTGTGTTGTCTTTGGAAGATCTTTATATGTAAGAACTTGAATATTATTGCATTAGTTTACAGTTTTATTTTGTGTAATTTTGGAGACACTGTTATCAGTTATTTTTGCAGATCAACAATTAGTTATACATACTTATTACAATTCATACCATATACATTTTCATTGTGGAAGTCTTTCATTATAATACATTTTACAATAGGCTTCATTATATATTACTCTTCTGTTATGAAATGCTTTTAGTATAATCTGATTTAATTATATTTTTATTATTGATATGTAATCTTACACATATTGTAAGAGATTTTACCACCCATACGTCTTCTGTTGAAGTTTTTTACATTTTTTGGTCTTGATGTTGATCTTACCCATGGGGATGGGAGTTCTTTAGCAAGACAAACTATGTCACTGAAGAATATGTTATTCTATTCTGATACTGTCATTCAAATATTGTTTATGTTTTTTACAGATTCAAGAAAGCAGCATTTCTTGCTGTGAAGAAATGGCAGAAAAATGACATGGCTTCAAGAAAAGTGGTATATACATGTTAATATATCAAGTTGACTTGATCACAATGTACTTTGTGTGAGAATTTGTGTGGTGCCTTTTGTTTGTCTTCCATTTATCTTATCGGAAACATTAAAACCTTGATCTACCTTATTTGGAGCAAGCATCATGTTGACCTTGACAAAGTTGACAAAACAATGACATATATACAGCTTACTTTGATGAAGTAGTTCTCTGATGTAAAGCCTAAATATGCTTCTGTTTTGGTTTTCAGACTGACCCTACTTTTGCATGGTTTTTAAGTTATGATTGTTTTTTGTCAAACATTAGAAAATAACTCTAAAAGGTGGCAAGAATCATGTTTTCTTTCACAAAAATCATAAATTTGACCTTAAAAAGTATTTGTTTATCTACCACTTATTTTTCTCTACAGATGAAATCAGAATTAGAAGTCTTTTAGGCCTAACAATCACAAATATTTCTATATCATTTGTTACTCTGAGTATGCTTATATTTGTGTTTCTGATACAATGTATATCTTTATAATTTCAGGTAGCTGATTCTATTGCTCTTATGGAACATAAAAGATTGGTAAATCAACTATAACAGTCATAACTGTATCCAAAACTAATTAAGATTTTTTTTAATTAATGTAAAATGAAATATACAGTGCCCTCCAAAAGTCCTTGAATAAAACCTTTTGTTAGATTAAATGATTTACATTTGCACATGATAAAAACAAACAATGAGAGTTATCTGAGCACATTCCAAGATTGGCATAAATTAGTTTCTCAACTTGTGATGCAAACTATGTTACACAAATAAGCTGTAATTCATGAAAAATTATTTGCAGTATGCATTATCAGTTTTTCTCAAAATTTCATTTATCCAAGAACTTATGGAAAAAACTGTATATTTATATCATATAAGCTAATAATTACAAATTTAGCTGGTGTTATTGATAATTTTTAATATGTTTTGGATTGCTGTTAAGTTATCTGATCAGCCATGATGTATTTACTGCATATTACTTAGCCCTCTCAGTTAAATCCGGGAGTCATGTGTTTTACTTACATGCCTACATGGAATTTGGTCATGAATACTTTTACTGCAATTCTCCCATCTTCCTCTCATGGAGAAGGCAGTTGTCAGCCACTTGCTAGGGTATGTGCTAAGTACTGGGTTAAAAGCTTGGGTCAAGAGATTTAGGCTTATTCAAGGGCTTTGAGTTGGTCAACTGACTTCCCCAATATGTCTGAAATATGGTGAAATGTGGAGTAAAGCACCAAACATTAGATTACAAACTTGTATTCTTTCACAACCAATAAGGAAGCTGAATTTCATTGTAGTGTGACAGAGATATTAATAGAAAGCCTTGAAGTTTTAGTGCATTTTTCTTCTCTTGAAAAACAGGGATTATTATTTTATGTGTAGCTGTCGGCTTATATATCTGTATAGAAGTCTTTAAATTGCATGTTACTTACTTCATGAATGTTGGGTTATTGATAGTATATCAGTCACAATGTGTATTCACTTCATCAGATTTCTTTGGGGAAAAAAACAGACCTACTTTTATAAAAATACCAAGGATATCTGATTTAGTGAGTGAATTAGGATATGCAACATCATTAATTGCCTTCTGTGTAATTAGTGAGAGTTTTACGTTATACATTTATTTGTAAACAAATATATTTCCTGAATGTAGTCAGAATCAACTAGTAGAGTAACCAGTCTAAATAATGAAGAAAGAATCAGTGTAGGAAGTGTACCTGGTACAAGTGGAACCAGTCAATCTGGTAGTCATGGAAACAATATGATAAACAATAGAACACGTAAGACAGTGTCAGCTGTAGGTGAAGGTCTAACTTGTGTATTGAGACAGGTTTGTAACTTAGATTTTATCAAATTGTTCTGTATGATAAATTGTAAAATAGTTATTATTTCAAGTCATTATCATAAGTAGATTCTAAATCATGTTGGAAAGTTGTCAGTCATTGACATATGCATTGACTGGTGAACAGCTAAATCTAGAGATTAAGCCCAACATTTGTGATGAGCTTGCTTTCATATTTTGGCTTGCACTGATCACAAACAAAAAGTCACATGGTTTTTGTAGACATCTTGGTAAGCTAACTTGTTATAATCAGATAAATCTTTGTATTAGATATTTGATCAAACTTAGTGATTTACTTTTCTTAAAAAATGGGGCAAAATTAGGCCTTTTAACAATGGATAAAAAACTGACATAAATTCACTCTGTAAAAACTCAATGAACTTGTATGTTTCAGAATGATAAAGATAAAGAAGAAGGCAATGTACATACAGGAGCTTTACCACCATGGTTGACACCTGATACTACAAGTACTGTGTCAACACTGATAGGTCCTACAGAACAAGATTATCAGAAACATTGTAAGATTTAATATGTTTATTTATTTTTGTAACCAAGGGTCATCAAACTTGCTGGTCTTAGGAGAATAATCTTAATATAGCGACCCTTTCCTATCTTCATTTAGCACTGATTCTAAATCATGTAGGGTCTTGACAATCTAAAAAATGGGACCATTTTCTTCTTCTCAAAATGAGCATTTTGGACTTAGAAATCATCAAACATTGCATAAATTTGCAGCTTTATGATTCTTTACAGATTGTGGTCATAATGCTTGTTTTTGTTGTTGTAATGAAAACTGTTTGTCCCTGGTGTTCAGAACTGTCCCTTCATTTTGGAATACAAATGTATTCTGCTTTGAGTCAGGGATTCTATATATGTAAAATCCCTGTTTAAGTGGACTTTTGATGAAAGAAAATTCCTTTGTTTAATCTAAAACATGAAGACAGCGGAAAAATAACTGAGAAGACAGTGGGAAAAGTACCTCAGTTTTGAAGAGAATGTTTTTATCCTAATTACTATTGTTGCATATTTGATATAGAATCTGCTATAACTGCATGTATATTAGAACCTCATGTGATATAAAATGATCAGAATAAAAGTCAGCTTTCTGCTAAATGTATTTGTTAACATAATTTATTTGTCTTATACCACAGGTGGTCCCTGACATAATTTTTCCCTCTATTTAAACAATAGGAAGGAAAAAATTGTTTGTGTCAGCAATTAAATCTTAAATTTTGTACATAATATAATAGTAAAGTGCATATGATTTCAGTGGAGAGAGAAAAGAAGTCTAAGTTACCTCCAAATAGAGTTGGTGCTAAGTTTGATCATACTGGAGAAAGATCGTCTGATTGGTTACCTTCATTTGGAAGAGTTTGGAGTAAAGGGAGAAGACTCCAGTCTAAGTATGTTATATTCAAATTTTTGTTCTCTTGCTACACTTTACTGTCATATTTGATTTTAAATCCAGTTTGAGTACATTTTTATGGTTTCATATGATGCCATCCTTTTGGAGAAATGCATGCCCTTGGGAATGAAATTTAGAAACAATATAGTTTGGGTTTGAATATTTGTGATTAATGCTTCTATTTTTTATTTAATGCTTATTAAACTGTCTTGAACAGTCTTTTTTATAACCAATATTCCTCTATGGATCAAAAGAATAAAATTCTTAAGTTTTCCATGCTACTGGGGTACACGTTTTATGTAGACTTATCTACTTTGAAGTTTGACTTTTAATGTAACATGTTCAGTGTCTATGGTTTAAAGATTAAAGTTGATCCAGAGAGGGTGTCTATGTTTCTTGAGTTGATCTGTCTCAGCTCTGTAGTAAATTTAACTTGCAGAATTAATCATAGACTGCCAGGTTTAATTACTAATGTCTTACATTTTTAACTTTTAATGGAATCTTTACTGTTTCTAAAAAAGCAGTTATATTGTCATAAAAAATCAAAGTCAAGGGATTAAACCTGTGAGGATCGATGAAATAACAGTTAAATGAAAACCTGCATTAATTTTCATGAATGTCAATAATTTCTTTTTAAATTTTTGGCATGCAGATTTCTTATCAACTGTATGCGTTTTATATCAACAGGCATCACTTTGAAAAGAATTGGAAGAAAGGATATAAGTCCACAGGAAATTCAGGAAGAAATGACAATTCAGAATCTTCAATCTCTGCAGCTAATGCAACATTTCATAAAAACAAATCTGATTGGTCAGAATCTCAACCAGGAGCCAATCAAAATCATTCATCATCAAATTGTTCAACAAGTATAAATTATTCAAATTTTTCATCAACCAATCACATAGTGCCTTACAAAAGACAGAACAGATGTGTACAGAATGTTAACTCTTCAGTGATTGGTGGATCTCATGATCATTCAAATAATATGTTTAATCAAACTGTTCCTTACAAAAGACGTAATAATGACCAGACTGTAACATCTTCTGTGATTGGTGGAAATTCCTCTGGATCTAACCATAGTGACTCAGTTCAGCCAATCATACCTTATAAAAGAAAGAGAAGTGATAAAAGTTTTAATTCTGTGACTTTGATTCATACACCTGTATTGTCTGCTTCAGAGAGAAAATAAAACTAAGCACAAACTACATGAATTTGTTGTTATATTAAAAAAAGTTTTTTTATAAAACTGATTTTGCACTTGCGTACATTTGCATGAAATTTCACTTCTGAAGTTGATATTACTGCAAACATTACTAGTCAAAATATCGGTAAATTTGAACTCTACTTACACTTCCAATTAATTTATTTCTAAATTTCTAGTATCTAGATGTATCTAGACATAAACTCAACCTATATCAGTAGCACAGAAGCGCACCAATATTTCGAATCTAGTGTCCCGAAGGGGGTATATGGGTTGGAATCCCACCCAGGGAGGTTATACCCTTCCATGAAAATTTGACAATAACATCAATTTTCCTCCATGTAGAAGGTTTATGGAGAAGTGCCTGGGGTTGTTGAAGGGTAGGTGAGTACTGATTATAGACAAGGGTCCAGGAAAGCTAGGTTAGATGCATTGAAGGCCGTAAAATAACCCAAAAAATTGTGTTGATATGGCATTTAACCAAGTATAAATAATAAGACATTAAAGCATGTCAATGAAGCTGCAATTCCAGTTTTGTTTTAAGTGACAAAATTGCAGGAAACAATTTGTTGTATAAACTTAATACAATTCATTTGGTTTACATATATTTATAGTCATTTTCCATCCAACTTAATATCATTGTCTTATCTGGAGGATATCAAGGTTCTTAATGGATAGAGGATCTTGATATCCATTGGGTATAAGAATGGATACAAAAAGGATTTAATTTGGGAGCACAAATTAATTTATTTTTCAGCTAAAAATGGTTTGCAGTAAAAAGTTTCCTGGACCCACTTATAGGTTGTCTGGGCAATCCTATGACCTTCAATGTTGACCCCTTGAGCCCAACATATATGTCAAATTAGCTCTAACAACCATCAGTTAATGGACCACAGTAGTAGGTATAAAAGGGCTTCTGGGACCAATAACATTTTCAGTCTAATCAACTAGCCAAATGAAATGACACTTACATGTGGAATGCTTTCATACAAATATTGAACCCTTGGTTGTTGAGGTACACACAATGCAAGTTAAATGAATTATTCAATTATTAAAAAATATTTGTCCCAGAAGCCCCCATTTATGCCTACTGACCACCTATGATGATTTCCTATACTATTGACCATACTCAGTTCCCAGCAGTCTGACACAATCAGCAATCTTTAATTTTACTTGACCGTCTGTGGAACTTACATTGACCCTTTGAGGCAAAAGTTCAGTAGTGAAATATATAAATTAGTGGGGTTAATGTGTGCACCACTGGCAGAAAAAAATTAACTATATGATAGTAAACTTTCAATAACTGATTATCCATTCATTTCATGTCTGTTGATGTGTTGTATTTAAAATCTTATTTAACTGTCTGTCAGTCACACATACGTTACCCCACTGATTTAAATATTCAATATTTGTATGATAGTCACGGCATATAGATATGGATAAATATTTCTAACGAGGGTAAGTACAGAAGTTCTGTGATAAGTATTTAAATAAGGGGGGTAATTTTATGCCTCACTGACAGTTGAATGAATTGATCTTTATTTATAAAAATGGGCCATATACATGTTATTTTACAAATTGAGGTCTAGTGCGTATCACATTAAACATGACAATAAGATAAGCTTGTTCACATTGACGGTGACAAAACCATGTTTTGAACATAAAAGTTTACAGTTTTACAGTTTTATTTTGCAATTGTCTTTTAAACAGTATTTTATGTTGCCAGCTAGTCTAATTTTTGTCTTTAGTCTTTTCACTACATACCATAACTCAAGGACATCAATGGAAATAAGAGTTTATCATTCACTCTTTTGTGGCATCCTTGATGAATAATGTTGCTAGACTTGGCTTTAAAGTAATTCATACATGTTGTTTTGGTTTGTAAAATAAGGTATTGGGCGTAAAGTTTGACCCCCCCCACCTGACCTTTATGCAAGAATATTCATTACATTGAATACGAATGTAGTATTATGTTCGATTACACTGTGGCCGTGAGGATTATACGCTAAAATTTAACACACTAACATAGTTCTATAATTTTACAATCGCTGCCGAAGTGTAGAATAAGCGTGGTACTGATTTTCAATGGGATATGTGTTGATAATTATTAGATGCAAATGTGAAAGGTCAGATCAGGGTCAATATTTACACACTATATGTATGATTTATGATGTACGACATGCTTTCATTTATCAAAATAAGTCTAGCTATCTACCCTCAAGATTGGTAACAGAGGGCAGCTGAACTGGAAACCAAGTGCAATAATCCAACACCATATTTTCCTGATATAATCTATACGTGTGTGTGTGATATATTAAATCTTCAGAACACCTTGGCAAATCTCTATGAAGATATGCAGTGGACAACGTATAAAATCAAACTACAACACAACCTTAGGCATAAAAAAGTGACAACAGTAACATAAAATAAACACATTTTTTAGAGGATAGGCTTTTATTTCTGACAGTTTTTTTCATTAACAGAAAATTGACATGAAGAACTATGTATACTCTAATGTTTGAGATTAAATATTTCCTATAACAATATAACATCATACGTGTACATAACAATCATCATTATTACTATAGAAACATATATCAGTATTCCAGAACCTAAATAGTCCAAGTTTATGAACCTGCTCCATATGATACATTACACAATGGCTAAACTTGATGTTACATACATACTTTCTAACCATCCCCTGTAATATGTTAAACTTCACTACCACAAAAAATATGCATCCAAAAACATAAGAATTAATTCCCTAATTCATGCTTTGTAATGTGTAACAAATTTTGTTGTAACCTGCACGGTTGGAAAACACCTCAACTTTGAGTTCCAACAGGTCTATAAGACCTGGGTTATCTTCAACCACATTGAGTAAGCCAATTGTACGAAAGAGGGTTACCAACATGTTACTTAACCAAAATAATTAGTTTAACCTATGTTTATATAAATGACTGCTTGCTAATTGATTGTTTTATCAATAATGCCATCAATCAAATGTTAATGTACATGTACAAAAGTACTTAAAAGGAACAGGTTGATAAAATTGGTCCAATGGTATACATGTATATTTATCTAGTTATTAAATCAAGCAGCTGTCAACTACAGCTTTTACAAGTAACATATAACAATATAACACCAACAGGCTAGACGTTTTAATTCAAAGACAGGGGAAGTTACTACTTCAATAATCTCCCTAAAAATCTATCATAATCATCCCATCCCATTCAAAAACATTTAATCCCCATCCCTGGGATATATGTTACGATAGAATAGCCCTGAAAGATCTTCATTAATATTCCATGGTTAATAATAACATATTGATTCTATTATTGATGGTTTCCTACCAAAATAACATACAGCCAACTTTGAAAACTTACAATAATAAACTGGTATGTTTTTTTTTACCAAGTTCTACAGTAACAACCAACAGTTTGGAGACAGTTCACTTTGTAGGCCTACTTAATAGCTTTCATCTAAAATTAGGTAACTGCCTTTTAGTTCTGCTTTATTTTTTGGGCTGTCATTATAATTGGAACTGCAACAACAAAAATAGTGTAAAAACTATTTTTGGGAAAATAATTACAATAAACATGGTTTTGAAGGCTTTAAGATGTCAGATGCTGAATCTTATATATGTAGACCTATTCCAATCAATACAGTATGATCTTATCACATTAGCCTTTCTATCCAGTACTTATTTCATTACCTTCCTAGTTGATTGACAGCTAGCGGCTCTATTCGATACAGCAGTAGAAGAAACAATGGCTGTAGAAAGTATAACATGACCAGACTTAATATACATGTATGCAGTTTCTCCAAAGAAATCAAACCAATGATCCCAGGAATGGCAGTCACATTTATTACTGAAGCTAACCAGCCAGAATAACTTGTACAATGTAATTACCCATGGAACATGGAAGTAAAATTTTGAAAACCGAAAAAAAATCGTCCGAAAGTTTTTTCTACAATATTGCTCAATTTTTTATGCATAATACACATGACAGTGGGATACACTTTTAAAAAACCCAGTGAATTTATGAAGTAATATCCAAATTTGGTAGCAAAAATATCAGAGTTCTGTTATATCCAAGTTTGGTAGCAAACCATCATAATAGCATCAAGCTTGAATTGAATGGTCCATCCAAACATCAGAATTGAAAGACATGTAAGTACATTATTCTTCAAATGTCAATAATCAACTAAAGAATTAAAAAAAAATAACTAAAAATATCATAACATAAAAAATGATAAATCTATGCATGCAAGTACATGTTATAACTGACCATGTATACAAATATTATGGCTTATTGATTTTTGTCAAATTATAACATAGAGATATTTAACAATGATTATATACGAGTCATACACACTTATATTGTTTATACAGACCTTATATATATATATATACACATATACATACAAATATAGCTTGTTCATATTGTCCTCCATTCTCGTACCTAAATGTCTCGTACCCAGATATTATCAAGATTCTTGATTTTGAGAATCTTTGTAACCTCTGGGTACGATATTGATTGTCCTCGGACAGATAAAGGTAGAATTCCCCCATAACAATTGTTTTTTTTTTAATTGTAACACTGTGTATCACTTATTTTTATTTGGTCAAGTACAGAAGAACACCAAGCAAACACAGACCCCTTCACACTCATCATTCATAGCTCTCATTTACCCTTCCATAAAGAGCTTGCATATTTATGTATACCTTCCTGGACTAACACCAATATCAATACAAATTTTTCATGGAAGGGTGTAACATGTCTGGGGTGGGTCCTTCCAATTTAAAAACCAGCGTGCACTGCAATTTATTAATTGGCCACAGAAAGTCTTAAGAATATAGGTATCTAATGTCATTATGAACAAACTATAGAATATATTTATGGTTCATTTTATAACCAAAGACTATACAGCAGATACAATCCACACTATCCAGCAAAAGTTTGGAGACAACAGAAATTTACAACAATTCTTGAATGTTGATGAACATTTTTGTAGAATCATTATTTTTGATATATTTGAGTTTGGTTTGTGATAAAATGAAAACAAATTTCATGCATGCATTACATATATAAGATTGGGCATCTGACACCCCGAAGCCTCCAAAACCATGTTTATTGTAATTATGTTTCATAACTTAGCTTTTATACTGTTTTTGTTGTCTAAGTTATAATTTTGATGATAACCAAAAAATTGTTTAAACATACAGAATAAACAGTAACAGTTATTAAATTTTAGATAAAATCTCTTCAGCAGGCATACAAAATGAAAATGTCTCCAAACTTTCGGTGGGTACTGTATATAACATACTTAAAATAAACTTTTATTGCTTTTAGATAAATTGTCATATTGAGTAACAATAATAATGTATAAAAACATCAGACCATATATTTTATAGAACTTTAGTTTGCTGTAGTAAAATGTAGTGTATTTATGGTAATATATTCATTTAATTGTTATAATAAAGTTACAGTCTTCTACAAAGACCACTTTGGTTACAATGTACAAAAAATCCGGCAAATTTTAATGATTTTCAGTCCAAAATGCTTAATTGAAGAAAGAAATGGTCCCTGTATTAAAACTGTTCCACTATTACTACCACTGATTTTGATTCTCCAAAGAGTGGAACTTTGTTGTATTATGCTACTGACTTTAACAGTTTTAGGACAGTTTTTATGAGCAGTAAATGACTTATAAAAAACATACAGTACTTAATGCTATATTTTAACAATTTCACATCATATGGCAGTTATTTGTCCTACTGAATATTAAGTACTGACTGAGCTTTACTATTTCTTTGTGTATATAGAGCCTAATGTTTCATGGAGGGAATATGATTAGAGTATATTTCAATTTCTTTGTTCAACAAACAAACACATAAATGACCAGTTAACAACATGAACAACAAAATTATACAAAAATTCAATTGAGATAACTTTTAGATTAAGTAGTAAGGATAGCAAACTGAAACTTGCTCATTTTGCTAAATTTATTCAACACATGGCCAAGTTTCATTCAACGTAAGACAACTACAATCAATAAAACAATGTAGTAAGTATATCAAAATTTCTTTATCAATAATTTCATTATTCCAATACCAAAAGGATCAGTCCAGAAAACTTGCTTTTCATGCATGGTTTTATACCTGTAGTGAACTCTCTACCAACCATATTGCTAAAGCTAGCTTGAAGGAAAAAGGAGTACAAGGGGTCTATATTATACCTCTGCTAAATGAGTAAACAATGACTAGACTGTGTTAATGCTATGACCTTGTGACCTAGATTCTGTTCAAAGCTGACTTATTATAAAAGTATAGTCTGTTTTTTTCTTAACTGTCAAAGGTTGAATAATTTCACAGTGATTGAAAACACATTATTACAATATCACGAGTGTCAGATGAAGAACACAAAGTCACCATGAAATTAGGCCATGCCAAATTGGAATTCTGTTAAGCGTCAACTCAAATTTGACAAACCTAAGTACCTATTCACAAAAACACACAAACCGAAAACGAAAACACAAATATTTTTACTACAAAAACAATGCGTTATATATATTTCTTTCAATGGAATAACCTCATAATATGAATAAATTATCTGAATTTAATATAAAATGACTAGAATATATTGTATTTATGATGCGGTCATTATAAATTGCTTACGACGAATAACATCGTTGCCAAACACAATTTTCCCTGAATTAAATTATCGTATTGAATCCCGGAACATCGGAATTATTTAAGAAAATTTTGTTTGTTTTTTTAATTGAGGACTCTAAAACCTACGTGCATGTGGACGCTAAACAAAATTCCGATATGGTATGGCCTTATTCAAACTTAGACAGTTGAGAAAAAAACTAACTATACATCACATAAAACAGGTTCCATATAGACCAGTAGTAAATAAAGTCGAGCTAGTTACAAGTTTTCCTCAAGACTATACTTTGTTGAAAATCACAAGAATCACTATAAATTTAAGCACCCAAGCATATTTAATGGAGCAAGGATTAAATTTAAGAAAGCTCCTATTCATCGGCTCAGACTTTAAAATTTCAATTGTCAGAAATACAAATTTTTGATTTATTTTAGATTGATAGTAGAAACAAGTTCTTACACTTCAGATTAATCACTCTTCAGTACATATTTTTCTAATCCCTTGAGTTACTGAGTAATAAGGATCAGGTTTTTTTCTCAAGGAAACAACAACAAGGTGGACTTGTTATGTCTAACAAACTTAGAACTGGCTATCCAATAATTCCTAGCCTAATGACAGACCACTCTGCAACACCTGCTCTCAGAAAAACTGAAATATTAAATGTTCAACAAGAGTAGCACACTTGATTCTTATGCAGGGCAGGATATATCAAATCAGCTTATACATTTTTCCTGATCATAAAATCCATAAGGCTTAATGCTATAGACATATGGTTGATTAAAAATATTACACCAATGGTCATCAAAACATAGGGCACGTTCCGCAAGGCGATCGCTAGCTGTCGCTTTTTGAAAGTGATTTTTTGTAGCATAAGAGGTCTACGGAACGGTTTGCTTCAAGCTAGCAAAAACAAAATGGCGACTTCCTCAAACAAATAGTTCAAAATTGTAACAAATGAAATATTTAAATCAATTATCCCCATGAATATTCTTTTTAACCACTTTGACGAAATATATGCATTAAATGAAATATATATCAGTATTCTTGAAAAAGAAACACGTTCCCACAGGGGGCAGCCATTTTGAAATAAGCAGAAGTGTTCCGAATGATACAGCTAGCAAGAAAAAAACTTGCTACGTTTTGCTAGCTAGCGATTCAATTTGCTCGATCGTAGCAAACCGTTCCGTAGGAAATCGTTACAAAGCGCTAGCTAGCGATCGCCTTGTGGAACGTGCCCAAAAAGTTTGTGTAGGAGGAACTTAGACAATTAACACTGATTACGTACAACATTATGTGGAGAACATTTTTATTATTATTATAATTAATTATAGTTCACTATAGACATACATGTAAGATGCTTTGGTGGGCTAAAAAGATATTTACAGCATAAAGTATAATGAATATTCCAGCATTTAAAATGCACGAAATAAAATGTTTCAACTCAATTTGAAGAATTTTACATGAAAAACTTTGGTCAATTAAACATATTATCTATAACACTTGTATCAACAAACAAAACTAGAAAACACAACATAAGCAATAATATTGTGAATCTTCAACTTTTTTCTTATTGTGTAAATGTGAGAAGGCCTAATTTCAGTCCCAGCCTAGGGCTAAATATCACTGCCTTTTACTGCATGCATTTTCTTCATTTAGAAGTAGTTCAACATATTGAATAAATTTATATAGAGGTTGACCATTTATCAAACTATAATTTACTCATAGCGCTACTTTTTCTAAATAACTCGAAGCAAGATGAGGTACCAGTTTAAATGGGCACAAAATGGTTTCACAAGTAATTATTTATTAGAATAATCAAAAGCATTTACTATGTAATTTGAAATATAATATTTGCTAAGAATGAACTTGTCATTTCAATGGAAGATTACTTGTTTCTTAACCATTGGCTTATTATTGACACAAATTATTTTAAAACTTCAAAATTTAACATAGAAATATGATATGATATATCAATGACCAATAAAACAGAATTACAAAATCTGGGACAGTAATTAAGAATATATGGCTGTACTGTATTGTTTAATGGGATGTTTTATAATAATCAAAATGAAATTCAACTGATCAGTTATTTTACAGAATGTGTCTATGAACAGCAAAATATTTAAACAAGAATTACAAAAATGCAAAAGAGACAAACATGTCTCCTTGTCTCAAATGGAAACTGAACCGCCATTTTACATATTTTTGAGAAAAATGATAAAGTCATTTAAAAGACATAATGGAACTATAAAAATTTGGTCAAAATAAAACTTTCTGTTACAAAATATACCAATTTAGGATACAAAAATGATTTCAATACAGTATAAAAGTTTAACAATATTTTTGGTACAAAATACTTTTGATTATAGGCCTATAAGCATTATAAATCATCAGTATCAGTATGGTTTAAAATGTTACCCTGACAAACAGCCCGTGTTTATGAACTGTTCACAGCTGGTTGAATACAAAAATAGAACATGGTTGCATGAACTATAGATATCTAACACAATATCAGTATACATGAAGTATAAAAATTAAATTTCCTATATTATCATCTTTTGAGTGCAATATTTATGAAAAAACAACAAACCTTCAATCACCATAGCAACCAAACTGCATTTTTAAAAACCTGTTACCATAGCAACAAAAACAACAACAAAAACAGTGCTCTAACATGTAACTAAATTATTGTTTTATAACAAAAATCTCTAAGACATATTTATCCCAAAATCAGATTACTAACTCCACACACAAAGTCAAGAATATTTCCTCAGCAAAATTTGCAGAACAAATAATGTGGTTCCCATAACAGAGATATCAAAAATTAGACACCAACAAAATCTTTAAAAACAAACTACAGAGAACATACATTCTGAAATGAGGCAAACATAATATTCTGTATTCAAAAATATATCTCCAAGTCTAGACAACAGGTTATGGATCATTTGCTTCCAGAATGCTTCTCATTCTACATTCCTAAAGACAAACTGAAAATTTCTGATCAGTCATCACATTAACCCAATAGCCCAAAGCATGGGACTAGTAAAACTTGGCTAAATCTAATAAAAACTACTGATTTTATATAGTCAATCAATTTTTCATTTCTAATAATGCGTTGTGTATGAGTTACAAACAAACCCTAGTTTGATCCAATATGTCATTTTTTCATCTTTATTTATTCATTCAATCATTCTATGTACAATATTTCTGCTGATATAATTTCTTCTGCTAGACAGATGCTCGCAGCAACAGCAGAAATAAATTTCCGCACAAAAATATCAACTTACATTGGTAATACTAAGTGTTTCCATGGATACCATATTTCACTACATTACCATGGCAACCAATTATATGTTTATCAGTCAATGTGTCTATTATGATATATTGACAACAAGGTAAGATTCAAACCAAATATTGGTCATAAAAATTATTATATAAATCAAGAGTTAGCTATACAAATAGATTTGATTTTGAACTACAGTTGATGGATTTCCCAGCAGACAAACTTAATTTGTACCAGATGTACGTACCCATGCAGAACCAAGTTGAATTAAAAAATATGCACACAGAACAATAAGATTGAACCTGTGTTGTATGACTTTCAGCAATAACATGTAAAACAACTTTGTTATGCACAGTCCTATTCAGTAAAAACAAACCTTTTCTTGCTGAAAAAATAAATTCGACGAGTCCGAATATAAGCTATTGTTCTTTAACATACATAATGCAAATATTTTCAAAAACCTAAGTAAACAGTCTAAACAAAGTCATTCATCTAGTATTGGACAATTGGACCTGTAAAATACCAGTTTTTTAATGGACCAAACAAACATTCACAGAACCAAAACAGTTCGCAGAGCTCAACACTTACAAGCTCCTTTACATATGAACTAAATCCACAAGACAATATTAACACTGTTCAGTTTTTACAATGAAGAAATAACTTTAAAAAATTTATGGACCCTTGAATTGACCTCAAAACTACACCGTACAAACTTGTTGAATTAGCAATAATAAAGTATCTAAAGTGGAGTGTAGCACTAATAACTTATCTTAAGAGTAAGTACTCAAAGCAATAATAAAGTAACTTAAGTAAAGTGAAGTGTAGCAGTTAAGTGTACATCAAAAAAATTTCAACAAAAAACAAGTAAATGTAGTTTAAAGTTGATGAGTTAATCTGTATGACTATTTCCAAGTATTAAATACATCCAATAATGTCTTCTACACCAACAACTCTTAGTACGACAGCAGCACTAAATCAAGTACTGATACCAGCTTCCCTAGATGACCTTCAAAGTCTTGATGATCTACCGGTAATAGACAACGGATAAAATAAATGATTTTTATTTATTGAGTAACTTTAAAGTCTTCAAGCTGTAATAGAGCATGGCTCACTGATGTTTAGTTACTGATTTAAATTTCTCATAGTGTCCATGATGGAGTTGTACATCCAGAATCCATAATTGTGTAAATCATCAAGCATCCCTGATTTTGACATATATCTGGTACATTGTATCTATGATGATGATAAAGTTCCCATTATTATTATATAATACAAGTGATTATTATTGTATTCAACTTGTTGAAGTTCTTCTATAGACTATACGTTGTCGTGAGCTATTCCTGAAAGAGAAAAAAGAAGATTGTTTAAAACACAGAATATTTAAAGTAAGGTCATTATGAAAAAATCTTTGATCACCGTTTCATGTCCCTGGTTTGCATTTCATAGGCCCGAATTATCGATGGTTTTATGACCAATTAAATATCAGCAGAGTAAATCTTTGAAAATAAAACAAAATATGTAGTTTATTAATTAAATTACTAAATATAAATGATACAAACAAATAATTGTACCATATAATTTAAATCAACACTGAAGTTATAGAGTAAAGGACAAAATAATCAACTAGCCTGACTCTATGGAATAAGTAATTTTCACAAGCCCTAGTCAATTTCTCCAGTTTCAGGCTTGAGGCTAGTGATTGACTGCATTACCTAGTGCTAACCATATTAGTTAAATGAATAAGCAAACCACAGTCATATCAATGCAGTATGATTAAATAATTAAAGGAATAATCTTTTATATAAAAGGTCATTAACATTTATAATAATTAAGATTAAAACACATTTATATCACTGAATAGAGTAAGAAGATGTAGACCTCTATTTGAAAAATTTTCAGTCTACAAAATTACTGGGTGTCCAGTTACCCAGGACAACCACTTTTTAGTTTAGGCAACCAACAATATCTTTGGGCAACCAAAATTCTGCAAATGAGATATATTGATTGGCTGATTGCTCTTAAAATAATCTGTTTGGACAACCACTTACATATCCTAAGTCGTAGACTGAATTTCTATATATTTTTATATCTAAGTCCCTCCTAAACAAAGAAAGCCCATATTAAAGCATAAATAAGATCCATGATATAAATATAGTACATAATTATAATGTAAGTAAAGTCTTGTTTATAGAATACAAGCAGGCATGCATACATTGTATAATATAATATACTGGTATAATATGGAGTTATGTCCCTTTGAATGATATATATAGAGCTATAGATAATATTTTGTAAGAAAATTAATGAGTAATTCCCCTTTGAATGTAATACATAGAGCTAAAATGATATTTGGTATAAAGGTAAATTATGGAGTTATGCCCCTTTAGATGTAATACATAGAGCTATAAAATGGTATTAGGTAAGGTAAAATATGGAATTATGTCCCTTTGAATGCAATATTTATTGATTTATAGAGGTGAAACGATTCAAAAATTTTCGATTCGATTCGATTTCGATTTTTCACCAAACGATTCAATTTTTCGATTCAATTCGATTTTCTACTGGAATTTTATAGGACATAACAAAAAATAAATTATAAAAAGAATTAAGAAAGAGATACAACCCAAAGACAATAGAACATAAATATATATATTTAAGAACACTGCATTTTTATCTGAGGAACCTCCCTCCCGGAAGACGAAAAATTCTAATTCCAATTCTTAAATAATACCCATTTTACAGGTATTAGAGCTTGAATAGTTAAAATATTTTACTGCATTTTAGCATATATAAATGACAAATCGTATTATTTCCAACTTTTTAATGAAAAGTAATGCCCATGGACAAATTGTTTATTTCTCCTTACCTACATGTACGTACAAACAGTATATGACTCAAGTCATTATCAAAATAAAAGTATTCATCAGTGCATCAATGTCATAATTAATGACTAGTTAAGGTTATGCTTAGACAATAAAAAATTGCAAACATTCAGCAAATGTAGATCACTATGACCAGCTTAATTTAGTTTGTTTCAAAATATTTTCTTTTGGCTCTGGCATGATTTAAAATAATTGTCATCACATCATTACGTTAAATTGATTTTTATCAACTCTAGATCTATATTTATAACTTTTTACACTAATGTTTATTTCAAAATAAAATTATTTTTGGGCTTAAATGAACGTATTAGTGAAAATATACAATTATCTTCGGACATTTCATAGAATTCATTTCCAATTTATAGTAAATAAAATCTAACCAACCACGTTTTGCCCGATTTTAATAGTTAAGAAAAACAAATTTATCTCTAAATTACTTTATCATGCTTGATTTAATTTTGTATCATAGGGAACGAAATCGCTTCAACCAGTTCGGCGTTATGTCATTCATTTTCGCGACCCACGCTAGATAGCAATTTCATATGAAACATCTTTTGCGATTAAAAAACTTATTGTTTTCAATGTTTTCATCTTGATTTAACAAATGATGCTTCAGGAAACGACGATGTGAAAAGTTTTATTTGTTTTTCTTAAGAAAAATCCCCCAATATTGCCGATCGTGTAAAACTAAATCGACTGGTCATATCTTGGTGGCCCCTTTATCATTATATTCTCTCTAGGTACCAGTCTTAGGTATATATGAATGATATCAAGCGTGTTAACTAACTCGACGACTCCATTATCGGTTTTCTGTCAGCGAGTTAATCTCCTAGTGTGTGACCGACAATAAGGTCTAATTGACATGTACGCGTAATTAACATGTATAATTGCAGCGGGCAGTCTCACTTTTTACAACTCTTATCTGGATTAACAATCGTCGGTCAATAAGGGTACACTATTTTAGTTTACTATAAAAAATGCTTATTTTAACGTAAAAGGGGTGTTTCATTCAACTCACAAAACTACTGAAAAAGACCGTATTTAAAAAAAGAATCGAATCGAAACTGCCTCTTCCGAATCGAATCGAACCGAATCGAGCGTTAAAAATCGCGATTCTTTGTGAACCGCGATTAATCATTTCACCTCTATTGATTTATAACATTTTGTAAAGTAAATTATGGCGTTTCACTATAATAAAATGAGCTATATACATATGAAATAATATTTTTTAAGGTAATCTCCCATAGAATATAATCTACCTCATTAACATGATACAAGTTCAAAAAACCTTGATCAATAATGATACATAAGTCTTTACATTATTGGTTCCTTAATATCTGCAAATGCAACAGATAGCCTCAATTACACAAGTATTCCTAAAAAAAGTGTTTGAATTACCAGACTCAATAATTTTATTTGAGTTAAAGTAATCATCAAAATCCTATTCACAGCAATTATTCACATATTCATGTATTAAAATGAGCAATTGTGAAGCAAAGGCATGTATTTGTCACCAGTCATTACCTTACTCACTAGCTCAAAGCTAAAACAAGTGAAAATTGATTTAGGCTAGTGAAAATTACTTAAATTTCCTTTAATTGGGCTAGTTGATTATCTTTGCCCTTTAACTGTTGAAATAAAATATCCGGCTAGTGTTAAAGAAAATGTAAGACAATGACTGGTGACAGAAATGTATGTTATAGATTTAAAGAACTAAGTTTGAACAGAGATAATAAGAGAAATATAACAGTGTTACCAGTTATATTAAGACCTCAAATATTTATTTCCTACAGAAAAACAATAATATTACATTTATTTTCTTTTTCATTATTTCAAAATACAGCAAACAGATCAAAGTAAGATCCTTTCAAGTATATATTCATGGAAAAGTGACCAAAACCATAATAGTAAACCCCTTCCTCATATATTCACATGAAACAATTACAATCACATGAAATACATATTTTAAGAACAGTAAAATAGAAACCAAGGCCAAATAAATAAATGAATAAAACAGTAATTGTCCCACCCTCGGAAACCCAGTCAGTATGCTATTATTGTGAAAAATAATACCCTGTGTTACCAAGGATGTAATTGTGCTGATACATGGTAAAACTCTTCCATATTCTACCATGTTATCTACATTTGATAGAAATTTTCTGTACCTAGCATAAGGTTTGATTTTAAGTATGCAAAAATCAAAATATATACCTCTTTAAATTTTCAATTGACCTTACGCCAGAATTTGATTGACAGCTCCTATTAGCCAATCAGTGTCCGGCATTTGATACCCAGATGCTTATCTAAGATAAGCGGCTTATCGGCCGCCATTTTGTCCGACATCTGGTCTTGACGGACATCGATTTATTTATGTGTTAGCATGGACCCTATGTACAGTTATATAGGGTTCTCAGTGAAAGTTACAGAATAAACTCAATAAAACAAATTAGAATGGTCAAAATATGTAAACATGGGGTCTATAAATACTGTGATAAAAGTATAAACTACATAATAATCTGACGACAATAAAAACAAGTATGTAATAAAACAGGTTGAAAATTACATTTTCATGCATGTTTACCCCCAAAATGTACCACAAAGATCTATGGGCCCACCCCTTAACTTTTTATTTCTCAGCATATTTTATCACCTATACACCATTTTAAGGATTACATGTATATAAAGTTGTTTTCGTGTGTATTCAACAGTTTTCTGATTTAACGAAGGATTTCCACAAACGTTCAATGTGAGATGCGTTCTTTGATAATTTTTGCGCAAATAATGTCTTTTGTTGGAGCAAATGAACCTACCTTTATTTTAATATATACCAATGGATATTATAAAAAAGGGAATCATTTGAAAGTTATGACAGTGTCATTTTCAGACAAATTGAACTTTAGGACATATGATATCTCGTTAATGATATGCATGTATTTGAACACAACTCCGTCTAGATAGTCCCTAGTACCCACTCCTTAACTTTTTTATTTCTCGACATATTTAATTAACTCTACATTATTTGATAGCTAACGTAATGTAATATTTTTTTGCATGTTTTACTGTTTAAAATCCGTACATTCAAACGACTATTACCAGCGTTCAAATTTAAGTGTATTCTTTCAACTTGCTCATTCTTTGTGCGTATATTTTTTGTTGGAGCAAATGGACTCACATTTAATTTGAATATTTATGAATGGATATTCATAAATAGTATATCATTTGATAGATGGGACAATGCCCTTTTCAAAAATATTAAGTTTATCGAAATCGGATGACAAGTAAGTAAATAGCATGCATTTGAACCTGTTACTTTTAAAACATAGATAATGGTTAGGGACATAGATAAATCCCTGATAATGTCGGACAATGTACCACGTGTATCGGTGGGCGGAGCATAGGTTTTCTGGCGTAAGGTCAATTACAGTTTGCTTCATGATAGAATGAAACTGTCAGAGAGAATGATACCCCCGCAAAAATCTAAAAATATGCGACAAACAGGAAGTAGATGAGCAAGGAGCATGAAATCGCTTTACACCACATGAGACTATGTGATGAAGCAATATGCAAAGTATTAGGCTGCTGCATGTTATAGTTGCTGAGAAAACTGCAAAGGAAATTTTGTAATGGACGGACGCACGCACGCATGGACAAGGGTAAAACAGTATACCCCCCTCTTCTTCGAAGCGGGGGTATAATAATGAAACAAATATCAGTTCATTAACATAAGATTGAATCAAGATTTAACATAACAAAAGATCATACCATAAGATCATTAGATGCATAGAACCACAGGAGCCTGAAGCTTGTTTTACCCTGAATTTTCAATAAATACTCTATACATGTATATAGAGTGACCTCCTTAAGTTCTTCAACAATAAAATTTTGAGAAATATTGATCATTCCTATGGCAAGTATAATTTGAATCATACAATAATAAACTATCTTATGATTACTTTAGGATTTGCTTATGCCTCAGTCCTATAAAATCTTGGCTTGTTGCGGACCCGTATGTGCAGACAGCCGTAGGCCGTGGGAAGCCTTGCGTGTTAAGGTGACGGTACGCACATGGCACTAAACAACACACCCTTATGGAGCAGTAGCTGAAAGATATGCAAGTTTAATATCCAAGATTTTGTTCGCTATTTGACTTTGAAACTGATACGTGTATCCACAGCTCATCTCAAAGACTCTGGTAAAAACATAACAGTCCTTACAAGTATGCAAGAGTTTGTACAAGTCCTAGCAGAGTTTGATCACACGGCGCCCATGCAGCTATTTTTATGTTTTTGGGACTGTAGCATAATTAGTGACCATTTGTTTCATTTTTTCATGCTATAATTTTATCCTAAAAACAATGGGTATAAAGATTAAATTTTTTCAGGTATATATTTTTTCCAGCACCTAAGCATATATTTTTTTCAGGTGCTTAAGCTTATATTTAGTCAGGTGCCTAAGCAGATATTTATTCAGGTGTTTAAGCAGATATTTAGTCAGGTGCCTAAGCTTGTATTTATTCAGGTACTTAACCTTATATTTATTCAGGTGCCTAAGCTTATATTTATTCAGGTGCCTAAGCTTATATTTATTCAGGTGCCTAAGCTTATATCTATTCAGGTGCTTAAGCATATTTCTTACTAAGAAATGCTGAAAAATTTCAGTCAATATACATAGACTGTAAGAGAGTAAACCAAGAAATGCAGACACGAAAAAGTATGGTTAATAAGTAGAAAACAGCAATGTAAAAATGTACCCTTACATAAATAAAACAGCAGACGCAAAATGTACAGTCACGTAGATTACAGCAGAAGCAAATAATACCGTTAGGTAAATAATAGCAATGTCTTAATGAAAGAATTCAGAGCAGATGTGACAAGATTCTGTAAATATTGATAGAATCTGATCTATAGATATGTGTCACATGACAATACATGTACATACTTTGATGTTCATATCTTCACAAATCTAGATAAAATCTGTCAGAGTACGAGCTAAAATAATTTATGTAATATTTTAATAAATATGTAATATTTTAATTCATACGTAATATTTCAATTCATACTTAAAGTTAAAACATTACTAAGAAGTTTTCTTTTCTTTTATAAGATCTTTGCCAGAAGTTCAAAACAGACAAAACACTGATAGCACCACAGCATAGTAAAAGCAAAAGTAAAAGTAAAAAATTTTAGTATTACTTCATATGGTAGTGCCCACATCCAGATTCATACCTGAACCTTTAGAATGCTGGTTTAAAAGTGACGCAAATGAGATTTTTCATTTTGTTTGGATTTAATAAGGGTCCGTCCGCTCCATAAGAATGCATTATGAGCAGATCGCAGGAAGCGACTCTTCATCCCTTAAAAGATTGGTTTTTGAACCTAAATTGAGTCAAATTTTGAAATATTCCTAATATAATTCATATCCCAATAGTTTCTTATATGTCAAAATTGGTTTTTGTTATTGCCAAAGGTAGGTAACATGTCTCCTTATTGCTAATCTAGCACCATAAAGTTGAAGATTTCCCCAGAAATAGTGTTTAACTCTCTACTTCTGGTGCATTAATGAATTCAATCAGATGTCAGAGTATGGTATATTCAACAGTTACTGGACACTAATGAGCAAGCAAGCCTTGACTCTTATAAGCAGACTGATAAGCAATTATAGATTGATTAGAGGCAAAATTTGACAAGATATAGCAATTACTTTATTTTCTGTTCAATCTTATTCAAATGGAAAACTGAAAGCAAGAAAAGGATTTTTGCAAATTGGTTGATAGAGGTCCATATTAAAGATAAAATTCCATAAAATGTATCAATTATTTGTAACTCTTCTCCACCTTAACTGCTTGGGTGTGCAGGTAACAAATGGTTGGTGCACAAAGACAAGGATGAAATAAGTAAATCTGTGAGCTAATGCTCACTAGTGATACCCCCGCAAAAATCTAAAAATATGCGACAAACAGGAAGTAGATGAGCAAGGAGCATGAAATCGCTTTACACCATATGGGACTATGGGATGCAAAGTATTAGGCTGCTGCATGTTATAGTTGCTGAGAAAACTGCGACGGAAATTTTGTAACGGACGGACGGACGCACAGACGCACGGACAAGGGTAAAACAGTATACCCCCCTCTTCTTCGAAGCGGGGGTATAATAAGTCCGGGAGATACTTAAGTAAGTTACATTAGATCAACTTTCTTAAGTTAATATATGGATACTGGAATATGTATATATTATATGCTATATAAATGACACATGACTTAAGAAAAGTATACATGTAGAAGACAAAGTCCCAGTAGAAACTAACTTTGGTAATGTATTAGTGTTTTATGCCACTTTAAATCAAAGTGCCATAGCTCTTGAACGGCCTTATGTAATCATACCCAGCTGATTTTATTGAGGATTTGCTTAAGTCCACTACCTAAAATGGGGAAACCCCACATAAAAATTCCGTCATTGAAAGCACACATGTTTCTAATCCCACCAAAAAACAGCAATATGCAAAAATAGGGTGGATTACAGACACAGAAATTCAATTAACATGATCAACAGTAGCCATCATTACTTTATTTATTTATTTTGTTGGGTTTAACACCATAGCAACACATTGTAAAGAGATCGTATAAAGGCTTCCAGCGTACCTAACCTAGCTTTCCTGGACCCTTGTTTATAACCAGTACTCACCAACCCTTCCACAAGGCCGGAAACTTCTCCATATACCTTATTAGTGGAAGAGTATAACCTCCCAGGGTGAGATTCGAACCTGTACCCCCATCGGGACACTAGGTTTTGAAATCCAAGTGCACTACAAACTGCGCTACCGACCTGGGTTTCATTACTTTAACTCTGAGTGGCAACCTTAGAGTTCCAAGTTAAAAACCTTTAGACAACAACATGTTTATTAGCTGCACTGACCAGGACTCAACATAAAGATTGGCCAATTGTCCCTGACTACCTTTATTTAGATTCAGATAACTTGTTTCTGCAGGTAAACATTTATTTTGGGCAAGTAAATTATAAAGCTGGTAGTCCAAGTGGGCAATTAATGTTGAGCCCAGCTGCAAACTTAGTTTAATTTTGAAATATTGAGTTTTACAGGAAGAAATTTAAAGCAATCAATCACCGAGGTAATAGATTCAAAGCTCTGCATATTAAATTTATAATTACCAAAAAAATGAAATAAAAGCCCCTTGACCATCAAGTATAATATTTATAATCCATATATAAGTGGGAATATTTGGATATTCTGGTTCTGTAATTCCAATAGCCTGCTTCAATAACAAGTACCGGATATTCTCCAATAGACGTCCATTTTTTGATTCCATACATATTAACTATTTAAAAATATTTAGGAAATGTTTTTTTTATGCAGAAAACGGATAGATGAAAACAACACTATAATCTATGACGACTTTTTGTATTTTATAAAGCAACATGGGAGAATCAAATGTTTTTACAGGGGTCCAAACAAAAACATAAAAACATCACTTAGAAAATCCTATTTTTTTTTTGCATGTACTAATAATATTTCATGGGGACCAGCCCGCCCTTTTTTAATCAACCCTAGAAAAATTGTAAACATACAAAAACAAAGCCAAGGCCAGAGTTTGACACAAACAGGGTCAAGGAATACCAACTATCCAAAAAACTTGTGAGGAAACACAGTGATTCTGAATTGGGGATTCCATCAAGATTTCTGAAAAATTGTCTTGTTGTTCTTGAATTTGAGTTTCCATGAATTGTTTATCACATATTGTGACTGCAAATTTGTATCCAAATTTTTGTCTTTTACTGGAAGAATCCCTAATGTTATGGATCAGGTATCCTTATCACTGATAACTGATCAGGGATTCCATTTAATCCTTCATAAAATCAGTAAATGTCAAACCCTGCAGGCAACATCTCCATGGGAACCCATACCAGTGATTGCAACCTTGTTGCCAGCACTCAACAGGTGCCTGTTCAATTACCCCAAACGTTCCAAAAACGTTCCGTAACGTTAGGGTCGGAACAACTCGTCCAAAGAAAACTCAACCTGAGACAACTCAAATCCCCTACTAATGGATTGAGTTGTTCAACTTTGAGTTGAGTTATCCATGGGTTGAGTTGTCTACGGGTTGAATTGTCCCATACCCATAACGTTCGCTAACAGTCGTTACAGAACACTCAACAGGTGTGTATACAAAAGTGACTATATTGCCAGCACACAATGTTTTGAATTGAAGCAAACTATTTAAATATAAAGAACCAAATATATATTGTGTATTTTAGACTCACCATCACCTTACATTATATTCAAGGTCAAGGTCATATTGTTAGCGTGGATGTCTGAAGGACAAATATACTTATATGATACATAACAGTGGAGATTGAAATTATTCTAACATAATGGAGTTAAATTTCATTCATGTGTCAGTGGGGCATACACTAACTTTGACAGCTGATTTAAATACTTAATAATTGTTTGATAATCCCAAAGCACAAGTAAGGATATTTATCTGTTTTTATCGATTGTGAGCACCAATAACTGTAAGAAGTATTAAAATCAGCAGGGATAATGCATGTGGCTATCTGCCACTGACAGTTGAATAAAATTTAACAATCAACAGTATACAAAGATCTGTTAAAAAAGCCAATGGCTAACTTAAAAAAATCACACATTCTTTCATATGGTGCCAATACCATGCGGCTTAATCTGTGATCAGTGCTGATCTTAAAGAAAATTAAGGTTTTCTTCCAAAATTTTTTACTATTTTCCCATACTTATGCAATAATGTGGAGTGCCCGTTCCTTCTAATAAGTAACCCGTATGTGGTAGAGTTATCAGAAAAAATCAGAACTATTAAGCATAATTAAATAGTGTCTAAAAACAGTCAAATATTATGCCAATTTACTTTACTAAGAGAATATTCTTTATGGAACATGTATGCACGATACAAGAAACATTGTAAGTTCTTCCAGTGGTTATTCTAACAGATCTCTACTGTATTGTTAATAATAATAAAACAAAATAATAAAAATTAATAATAGTTAACTGATGAAAGAAACACATAAGCATTACAACAATAATATATTGGTCCTAAGTCAAAGAATTAATGAATCCTAAGTGGACCATAATGGATGGACATCTCATTTACAATACTATACATAAGAAGTAGGGCTGTCACAATATACTGGTATACCGGTTAATTGCAATAAGTAGCTGCGGCAATACATACCATGGTACGAATTTAACATACTGGTACAATACTTTTATTTCATAAGAAAAATCCTCTCTTCACTACATAAAACTAGCTAATTGTCAGTTTTGCATTGTTCATTTAATCTAAACTGATTATCAACGCACCCAAAATGGGACATTAGTCAGTTATTTCCCCTTGTATACTCTTCAAATAGGTAGGTCCAATCATTTGGATTACTCGGATTTTACCCTTACTTTTCAATGTCAATTAGCCACAATTAATCTTAAATAACTTTTTTGTAAATTATTTGTTTGAAAATCAAGCTAAATATTGTTTGGGTAAAGAACTATCTAAATTTCATCACTCCTGTTAATATCTAAATTAACAAGAAAGATATTAAATGAAATAAATTATTATCCTTACATAGGACTTCTATGATAAAATCCAAGGATTCCAACTGATAGGACCTATACCAATTGGATGGCTTCAGATTTTATCAAGGAAAGATAACTGACAAAAGTTCCTCATTATGTAAATACATATATTTTTACTAGTCCTAATTATCAAATTTTTACTAGCAACGGGCTTTGGGCTAAAGGGTTAAAGCAGATTGTTAAAAAGAGAGTCAACAGTATCATGTTAAATTTGTCAGATTTTATACTCATGTTAAAATAATAACATATGCAAGATAGTATATAAAAACCAGGGAAATAAAGTTTACATATAAGTATCCTATGATCCTAGTATATGACCCTGATAGACCCATCATCTACATTCAAACCCATTATCTCTAGGTAAAATCTTTAAGGGTTAATATCAAACAATCCCTTACCCATCTGAGTCTCACAAAACCCTTTTTACTAAAATATAATTCTTTATCAATTTCATGCATCAAAATGAACTATTATACATGTCATTATATTATTATTATAATCAAATAATTATGACATTTAACCAAATATAAACATGTTACAACTAATATTTTAATCTCAATATCCCCAAATTAGTACACTGGTAGTTCATAAAAATGACTCACATTTTTTGTGACAAAACTTTTCGTAATCTACATTCAGAAGCAAAGAGTGTTATTAAAGACTAAAATAAAATGAAAAACTATTGAGTGCAATTCAATATGAATTAAACCAATATTCCTAGCTCAAGAGTAAAGACAATTCAAAACCTTTAATTGGATCATAAATCAAGGACAAACCAATCAGTTGACTTCAGTTCCTCCCCTTCCAAAAGGTTGGCAAACTTAAGACTTTATTGAACTCCCACCCCATCCCCAAAATGATTATACGTCATTGCATAAGTGATAATGATTTTAGGCAGTATCTGCTATTCAAATTGAGAGTTTATTCAGTCTTAATAGATAGATAAGAAAACATTTTTTTAGTAATGCCAGTTTTCTATTTCAATCATAGATAATTGCATGACCTTGAATATTACTAAGTGGATAAATAAATAAGGACTGGGATCATAGCTAGTAAGCATCAAACTATTAGTAAAGATTTCATTGACATCTAGACAAACTCAATAAGTTCATGACTAAGCTAAAAAACAACAACAAAATAAACACTAAATTATCAAAAAATATTAATTATAATAAATTAAAATACAAAAATCTACAAAGTAGTTGCTAAGCAACAAAAAATAAACAAAAAAGCCAAATATTCATATTAACACAAAAATTACTAAAATTCAACAAAATGGTTACTAAGCAACCAGAGTATACATGTACTTACTTTCTATGTTGTCGTTCTTTATTCTTCTGTAAAATTCTTTGTTCGGTTTCTTGTAATCTTGACTTATATTGTTGGGCGGATGAAACGTCACCTCGTAATTCTAACTCCTGTATACGTGTTGTCAAGTCATCTTTACAATCACGTAAATCTTGTAAGTCAGAATATATCTCAGAATCTTCTTCTTCCTATAACATATAATCATTCCATGGGTCAATGTTCAAAATTTCTAAAATCCTTAAGGTCAAAATTCAAAATTTCTAAAATCCTATGGGTCCAAGTTCACAATTTCTAATATCCTATGGGTTCAAAGTTCAAAAATTCTAAAATTCTATGGGTTATAATTACAGCATCCAGTGCACCTAACTTAGCTTTCCTGGACCTTGGTCTATAACCAGCACTCACCTACCCTTCCACAAGCCTGAAATCTTATAAATGGAGAAAAAACCTCCCCTGGTGGGATTCGAACCCGTACTGTACCCCTTTGGTACTCTAGATTCAATATCCAGGTGTGCTACCAACTGCACTACTGACCCAAGTTGTGATTTACAAATTGTTATAATAAATCAACAGAAATATGAAAAATAATACATATATAAACAATGAGGCAATTGTCAATATCAATGGCATAAAATTCATAAAATTTACCTTTGGATTTCTCATTTCAATGTAAACAAGTAATGAAGATAATTCAGTAGGTTCACTGTGTTCATTCTTTAAAGTTACACTACGAAATCCTGAAATAAAATAATTTATTTTAAAAATTTCAGCAGGAGCAGTGGCAAACATCACACATCACAAAAAAATCAGAAAACATCCCTGAATTGTCCTTAACAGTCTTATTATAATATCCTAACTGGTTTCAAAATTGTCAAAGGTGTTTTAACAATAAAACAATGATGTCACGCTACTTTGAAACATAGCATGCATATATGTGTATGCAAAAAAATGTAACTTCATCAAAAAGCATACAATTCAGGTTGAAATATTTTAATGAATTGGCGCTCTCTTAAATACCTGAGTGCTCCTTTTCACAAAAATTCTTACGAAAAAAGTTATCGAAAGTCAATTTCATATAATTAGCAGTTCAAAGTCAGATGGATAATAAGCAAAATTATCTAATTATGATATGATATTCAAAAGGTATACAATATTCTACACAATTCTATAATATCTGGAATTGATAAGCCAAAAAATGAGTGCATTATTAATGTTTCTTGCTTCTGACTTACGAAGATTTTTTTCATAAGAACTTTTGTGAAAAGCAACCCTGACTGAAACGTCATAAATGGTAAATTTATAAAACAGGAACATTGAAAGTTCAGAAAATATATTTGAACAACTATCTAAATGCTTACTTAAAGGTAGCTGTGTTGTTGTTGGGTCTCCAATCTGTCGTTCATGCACTGTTCTCCTATTCCTTAATTTGTCCCCAGTCTGTCTTATGTATAATGAATAAACAGTGACTTACCTGGACGTAAACATTTAACAGGATACGTAGCTTGACCTAAGAAGTTTGGTTCACCAAAGACATCTTCATTTTGTACTACAAATCTTATAAGAGCCAAATCAGGACAAACTATATCAAAATCTGTACTGGCACGATTCCATACAGGATTCAAACCGTTATCAGCTGAAATGAAAACATAAATAATATAATGTAGACTTAGTGCCAATCTCCACAAACAGATATCCTGTAGAGCATTGTCGTAAAGGATCTCTACTTTCTCAATGCAGGGTCACGTCAAGATGACCTTTATGTCGACTAATCAATGCGTAGCTTTCATCTAGATGAAACACTATTAATAACATTTTGATTTCGTAATTTCTATTTTTAGACCAAGGCTTGCAAGCTAATTTAACAGTCTGCCATTGGACATCTCATTTCAAATTGCATGACATAGACGATGTACACAAGTTATGTATCATAACAATTTCGTCATTAATATTATGATGAGAAAAGGTCACCTGGACGTGACCCTCGTTTGAAAAAGGCCAGATCTAAATTAGCAAGTTGACAAGCAGAAAATATTAGATCGGTTTTTAATCACATTGGCTTAGTGCAAAATTGTTTTAACTCAATTTAAATAAAGAATAATTTACAACCATTTTGAACTAAGCCTGTAATAAGTAATCCAGGATTGTAAATATTATTTTTCCCATCCACACTTAGAAAATACAAACTGTTTTTTTTCACACTGTTGCTGGAAATCATGTAGCAAAAATAAATCCTATCATTCTCTAAACACATACATGTACTTTCATTCTAATAGTAAATGTTTGGTAAAACTGCATAAAATTTACTCTGGGTGACGCCTATTGACTAAAGAAATACATAGTCATGGTAATAAGAAAGACATTTTGGTCCTCTTTCAAATCTTTTTAGGAATACAGCCAGTCGTCATCATTAATTTTTTGAAGCTTGCTTAAAACAAAAGAAAGCTGTCATTTGTTGATCACAATGAGTGAACAACTTCACTCAAAATAGCAAACCTTTAGCTACACACTCATGAACATAACTTTGAATGTAAATGATTTGATGGACCGGGATTGTGCCAGTAGCTGGTGCATTCGATAGAAGTGTAAGAGTGATTGGCTACTAAAACAATGTGGAGTTTTATTACACGAAAATGAAGGATATATAACTTACCAATTGTAACAGTTTTAAATTTACCACAATCACAGTCAAGACCCACTATTTCTATCTCAACAAATGGACTTACAAGTCCTCTTTTTGATTTCATTAAATGTCTAGCTCCTATAACCTGTAAAACAAAGTAATACAAATGATCAATATGATTGAGAGTCGAAAAGATACTAAAGTAAGAATAAAAAAAAACTGCTCGGCCATTCTGTCACTTACTTTAAATGAATATTTATTTTTTGGAATTAACGCCGTGTCAACACAATTTAGGTCATTTTACGGCGTCCAGCGCACCTAAACTAGCTTTCCTGGACAATTGTTTATAACCAGTACTCACTGTACCTTCCACAAGGCCGGTAACTTCTACATATTATCTAATCAATGGAGGAAAATCAACATTATTGTCAAATTTTCATGGAAGGGTATAACCTCCCCGGGTTGGATTTAAACCCGCACCCCCTCAGGCACGAGATTCCAAATCCCGGCGCGCTACCAACTGCGCTATTGACCCGGGTTTTAAATGAATATTTCACACTGTACAAGTTACAATAATGAATATAAATCAAAAGCTGTCAGAAACAGGGTTTTGATGGTTTATATCTAACATGGAGTTATACTTATTTCCCATACATTTATCAATCATTGCATGAGTGCAAGATGAAAATTTGAAAAACCTGAAAACTGTTATTTGAAAACATTTTTCTTCATAATTTAATGGCAAAACATTGTCTAATTTATTGTGAAAAACCTGAACTTCAGGCATATGCCTGAAAACTTGCACCCATGTCATTAGAATACTAAACCAGATTAGATATACTTCAATAGCAGAAACTGCATCTTCTACATGTTAACGCGAAAAGCAAACAACTTTAATTGCAGAATTTGTTATCCCCTTAATTGTTCATGCCCGGCTGAATGTAATCTTTAATAGCAGATTGTAATTAGGATTTACTACTAAACAAGGGAAAACCCTCATGTAAAAATGAAAGTTAACTTACAGTAATTGAAATTGTTAAAGGATCAACATAAGCATAATCTCTTATAGATTTTTTATCAAAGGGAGAGTATTCATCAGTTCTCATAATATCTGGTTGTAACACAAAACCACACCTACAAATATAAAACAATATACAACATGACATGACATGTGCTATTGTTTTTTTTTTTCAACTATCAAAACATGAAAAATTTCACTGTGACTAATTGTGTTAAATTATTTGTCGTCTTACATTCGTGATTTTTCGATAGAGTTGTTTATTATCAGGTTGAACTTTTTGTGTTGTATGATGGGTTTTTAGTCAAGATATTTCAGTTACGTCAAGTGCATTAGCCTTAATTTAACGAATTCAGTCACCGTGAAATTATTCAAGCTTTGACAGTGGAGAAAAAATGGACTATATATGAGCAAGTATCAATACTGGTAATGATTAAATATGCTACACTATGTACAAGTATTTGATTGGCTGATGATATTGTTACATTTTATTCAACTGTCAGTGACACATATATTGACCCTGCTGATTTAAATACTCAATATTTGTTCAATAATATCCGTATGTTGATACTCATAACTATTTTTATCAATTTAAGTTAATACAGAGGTACTGCAGTGAGTAATTAAATCAGTGAGGTTAATGTATGCACCACTGACAGTTGAATGAAATTTATCAATAATTTAGTTAGGCTTGGACTAACATAAAATTTAGTTAACCAATAGATGAACTTAAATATCAGTCAGCCAGTCCAGTTAAGCTGGTCAGGCTTTCTCATTGATATGTTTTGATCTGTTGTTATAGCTTAAGTAATAGCTTAAGAAAAAATGACAAGAAATGTAATGTGGAAACCACATGGTCAAAGCCAGATTTAAAACATTAACACAAAAATTTCAAAGGGAAATAATCCATAATACAGTCAGATAGAGTTGCGGTTACTTTTTAATTCTGTTCATCACATAGTATGTTATCATTGTATGAAGTTTTGTTGACAATAAATGGCAGAATTAATATGCTAATTGAAAACTTTAACGCAGTTGTTAACCACACTGGATGCCCGGCCGACTGCCCACCTGCTCGCCTATGTTTCGCCAAACTATTAGCCAAATTTTTTTGTTGAATAATCAGGCTAATAAAAAAAATAACAAAAGTAGAGTATCATTCAGAACTACCTCGGTGATCTTCTACCCAGATAAACCTCGGATATCAAAAGGTGAAAAAGGAGATTTGGTTTCTGTGGTAATATAGTCTGAACTACATAGAAATACGACGTGTGAGACATTGTCCTGATGGAATGATGTGATAAAGCGTGTAACATGTCATTATTAAATGTTGACATGAAAATGACAGTGGCCAGACCTTATAACCTGGTTGTATTCCTACTACGTCTGATTTCCGAGGAATATCTTCGTAGATGATCGCCGAGGTTGTTCCGAATGGTAGAGTATATGTACTTACGTGCCATTGCGTAAGAACAATCCTTGGTTAAGTTGCATTGATCTATCAGGATATTGGTAATTTAAAGCACATAATTGTGAGCCACATAACCACATTGGTATAGGGTTATAATTAGTTGAATCTATACGAGAGCCTTTAGGATAAACACGACTTAATTGTCTACGATTGTACGTGATGATAAGTCAAGGATAAATAACTTTCATAATTATACAAGTTATGGTTGTGAAAAATCGTACGATTGTTAATAATATAACCAAAGACAAATATGTTTAGTTTATAACAGGATTTTACTGAAGAAAGATAAGTTTTCAAAAAGTCCCAATTCGGACACAATTTACATACTTTCTATCCATACAAAGATCTGTGATACAAATAAAATTTGTTACAAATAATTGCTGAAAAGCATGAAATACAAATAAAATCCTATTGCTCTCTGTAAAAATGTCTTTCACTACAACAGTGAAAGTTTGTTTGCACCACAGGAAACCGAAAATATTTGAATTCCAGATATAGTCTATGGGAAACCATGATTTTGGCCATTTTGACCTTGATTCTAAATAACTAACTGCTCATGGAAGCAGAACCAACAATAGGTACTAACCATGTTTTAAAGTTATTATCTTTACCTAATCTGACTACAATCCAAGTTTAAAAGTTTATATGACATATAAAGGATATATTAAGAATTGTTTAGCTCTAGATTTTGTGCACATATTTTCTGCTTTGGTTTCTTGAAATGAAGACATCTCCGTGAAATTTCCAGCTCCTGAAAATAATGGTATTGATGTCATAATTAATTAACTTTGGTTTAAGACTGAAGTGTACGAAAATGTTGACAAAAATATGCATAGAGTGGCATTGTTATTTTTTTCTGGGATCACTAATTTAACACGAGCAGTCCAGGAACAGCGTGTTTAAATATTTAGAGTGATCATGTACAAAATACCAATCATTGATATGCAATCCCTATGAGATGAGTGAAATTTAAAACAGTATCATTAATTGGAGCACTAAAATTTGCATGCAAAACTTTTAAGAACTTTAAGTTTTGAGATAAGGAATTAGCCCTTCAATAGCAACCCTGTAGACATATGTGAAGTTTGAGATGAAACCCTCCAATAGTTGCAAAGATAAAATGTTGCACTACAACCTACCAAGAAATCTTTAAGTTAGAAGTTTATCCTAGTGTTTTGTCATCAAGACTGTGCAAGCGTACTGTGTTTAATAATAATAATACAGTATAACCTCTGCTAACGGCACCTCTAACGAGCGGCAACCTCCGACGAGCGGCATATTAGAATTCCCCCAGTCGATTTTGCACTATGATTTACCTCTAATGAACGACACCTCCGCAGAGCGGTAAACGGCCGTTGAGATAAATTCCCATCGTTATTATTTACCTCTGTACAGCGACACTAAGTCTAGCAAGGTTAATATCAATAATCGATAATTATCTATGACCGGAAGATTTAAACAATAAGCGATACCCTTAATCGTATAATACTACCCTAAAGTGCCATGTTGTTATATCATTTGACTAACAGGGGTTAATAAACAAGTGACATATGGTTTCCATGACACCAACGAATGGACCTAAGATGAGGAGCTCTTTGTTTGGTTGGCTGACGTCATCAAGTATCGGTTGTACATACGCCCAGCTAGTTGACGATAGTAAATGAAACTTATTTGTTATTGTACTTATTATTAAAAGCTTCGATGGAATGAATTCTGTTTAAGGTTATTTGTGGTGTAAGAGCTTAATCAGATTTTTTCTCCCGAGAAGACGACGATAATTCATGCTAAATATTATTCGCCATTAGACAGATATAAAAACAATTTTGACGGTAACAGACACGATTTTTTCTAGTGTATTGCTTTCTATTGCGTAAAACTAACCATCATGCTAGGAATTTTTAACGGTTATAATGATTTATTTAAAAAAAATCATATTTTTAAAACTTTTACTTTTGTCGATTAGCGCCCGCTAATAACTGTATTTACATTACGAAACGGATAACGGCCAGTTTTCCGTACCGAAAACGGCCGTTTTTTCGTGATCGGTAGAAAAAGTCTACCTCTGCAGAGCGACACCTCTGCAGAGCGGCACTTTTTTCAAACTCCGCCGAAAGTCGCTCTGCAGAGGTTACACTGTAATATCAATAATATCAATAATAATAATAATAATAACCATTTGAAACTATTTTATACTAAAAGTTGATATATTATGAAGAATTTGATGAGATTTAATCAAGGGGCATACATTTTAACTTACATTTTATTTTTGTCTTGTATACACAGTAAAACATCAGTATGGATCTAAGGAAATTGACCAAGTATACCTATTGTGATAAAAATGAAACGAAGCAGAAATTACTGATCTCGGGGCATTTTTAAAGATTTTTAGACCTGCTAATCAATGACAATATAGAGAAGATAGGACTTACTTTCTAAGTTAAATTGTACAGCTATACAATAAACAATCAAATCTGAAAATTCTTGAGCAATTTGGTTTCTTCTTTCTAATTGTTTCATATTTTGTTGCTGAAATGATACAAGTAACACAAAGATATTAAAACATTGACACAATTGCTGTCTAGCTTCACTCCATTGAAGATATGATTAACCCCATGACCTATCTATTATTTTAAAATTTGAAAACGGGAAGCCAGAACCTTCCCTCTATCAGCTATCTTGTATTAGATAATTTCTTTGCAATGTTTTGTCTACATGAAAAAACTGGTCTGTGAAACCATACATTTACTTAATTCTCTAAACTGCAAGGACAGCATTATCACCTAAATAAAAGAATTACAACACTTAACATACAAGAGCATTTTATACAAAGTGAGATATTGAAAACTCATATTATATATAAAAAACTGCCTAATAGATAAGCTAAGTGACTTACATTCAAAAACAAAAATCAATTGAAAAAAAAGAAGCACATAAACAATAGTAAAACTTGGCAAGATTGAAACAATTTGTAAAAAAATGCACAAGTGCTTTTAATGTACTTTCAGTATTAAGCAAAACATATTCAATTGTCAAATATGAGAATTATAGTTGTATGTCAATTTTACAAATATATATATATACTGTAGAGTCTCTATTGAATGTTCCTCCCCTAATAAACACCCCTCTATTTTTGGAAAAAAAATATGCCTTGCATATTTCATGTTGTAATTTAATTTTCAAATTTACAGTTTTATTTCATTTAATTTTCATTTCCTGATACTATTAAAATCGCTCCATTTTAGAATATATAACCACCCAGGGTGCATTTAATAGAGAATGTACTGTAATATCAATAATATATTCTAAGTACTTTAAGTAATTAATCTAAATAGCAAGAAATGAAATGTGGAAACCACATAAAAGCCAGATTTTCATCAATATTTGCCCATAATGTAATGTGTTGCCTCTATAAATAAAGTCTTTATTATTATTATTATTATAAATGACAGAGGTATCCAACATATTAAAAACTTTAACACAAAAAATACAAAAAGAAATAATCCATAATAAAGGCAGGTAAAGTTGTGGTTACTTTCTAATTCTGTTCATGACATGGTATGTTATCATTGTATTAAGACTCATAAAGATCTGACAATAAATGGCAGAAATATATGGTAAAGAAAAAAATTTGAAGCAATTGTTAACGAAACCGGACACGAATAAATAATGCTAATACTTAAAGGTGAGAAGCTGCTCAAACATGGAAAAATAAGAATAAATATTCATTGGAAAGAAGAACTTTTTCAAGGGGGGGGGGCCCGGATTATTATTTTATATAGTGGTACAGTCAGATCTTGATACAACAACGACATTGTTCGTTTCCAAGAAATATGTCGTTATAACGCATATGTCAGTGTAATGAATTCTTCCGACTATGTACCATGTTGGTATTGGTTCCCATAAAATATGTCAGTATACCGAGAATGTCGTTGTAACGGACGTCATTGTATCGAGATCTGACTGTAAATATAATTGGTTAAACCATATTGGATAGAATGTTCTGTCTAGTGATAAACTAGGACTATATTTTTATAATTTGTTGTTAATATCTCTAAGCAAAATATGTATACATTACAGCTTGTTTAGGATAATATGAGATATTGTTTACATAGAATATCTTTTAAATTTGTCTTCTTTTCTTTATATTTTATTTTAAACGTCGCATTCAACACATACATAGGTCATATACACAACAGCCAGCTCTTCCTACTATAGGTTTCCTGGACACTTTTTTTATCACCAGTACTAACTTACCCTACCACGAGGCAGACAACTCATGTATAGGGTATGACCTGCCGCAACTGGGTTTCGAACCCGGAGATCGCGGGTTCGAAGTCAGACATGCTAACCACTACGCCATGGCCGCGGCTTTTAGATTTGTCTTCAATTATCCTAAACAAGCTATACATTAAATATATTAAAGGATAATCGAGATTACATGAATGTTTGTGTCTGTTATGATGTATTGTGCTATATGAACATAGTCTACAATTCTAACACTATCAACAATTTCACCCATATAGAGAAACAATGTACAGCCATGATCTATTACAGAGCCATCCATAATAACCTTTAAACTGTTGTTAAAATCTTGGATTTGTTTTTAAATTTTTACCAACACTTCGAGAATTAAAAAAAAAAAACATTTCTTTCTTTACATGCATGAACATGCATTACAATTACAATTGAAAAGTATCTTAACTCTTCTTTCAAATGTTACATTCTAATATAACTGTCCCATTGAATAAAATGCATGTAAAACAAAATTTAGTTGCATTAATGAAAAACCAGACTTTTCACAGAGTATAGAGGTACTAATTTTGAATAGCAGTGTACTATCATGGCAACAACATCATGACATCATGAATTCAATCAACATCTCAAACCATAAGCCTAAAGCTTGGTGACTAACAGTAAAAGGCAAAACAATCAACACGCCTGCCTATTCACATGCCCAAGTCAAATTTTGATCACAAGTTTAAGACTTAAGGCTAGTGGGTAAAGGTGATTACTGCAAAAAGCCAAAAACTTTTTTATTATGATAACTAGGCACAAACACTCCTAACCAAGGGTGTAACGGTTAACCGATATTCCGGTGAATATTGCAATACATATTCTAACGGTTTTTAACCAATTCGATTTTACTTGAACCGGTTTTTGAAGTAGTGTGTAACACTGTTTATTTTGAACAAAATCTATAAGTTAAATGGTTAAATTAGCATTAAAATGTGTTGAATACTTGAAATCATCTTACTGTGCCTAAAAGGAAAAACATTCTGTCAAATGAGAGAAAAACATGTCCAAAAGTCTGTTTCAAAGTACTCATTTTTCTAACATATAGACCATTTTACACATTAAGTAATTCAACCATTTGAATAAAGATAATTTAAAATACACCTATGCATGTTATGCTGATCCAATTAAGACGATGTACATGCATTAATTCGTGCTTTGCATGTCTACCCCCTAAACCGGTACATATTGCAATACGGGTTTTGCATATTGCAATTTTTACCATATTGTTACACCCCTACTCCTAACAGTTCTTCATTTCTGTGCTTGATAGAAATACATTAATAAAAACAAGGCCATGGTTTTCCCACAAGACAATTCACAGCATATCACACTGTGACACATAAATATAACACAAATATTACCTAGAGCTATTATTACATCAAAGTAAAACCACAGCACAAGTGAAACATCATATTAAATCATAACAATCTATGTTACTCCTTTATCTCTGTTATGCCTCAGTCCCATAAAATCTTGGCTTGTTGCGGACCCGTACGTGCAGACAGCCGTAGATCGTGGGAAGCCTTGCTTATTAAGGTGACGGTATGAACATGGCACAAAACAACACACCCGTACCGAGCTGTAGCTGGAAGATATGCAAGTTTAATTCATACTCGGTCACGATTTTGTTCACGAATTGACTTTGAAACCAATATGTGTATCCTGGGCTCATCTCACAGACTCAGGCAAAAACTTAACTGTCCGTACGGGTAAGCAAGAGTTGGTACGGGTCCTTGCGGAGTTTGATCGCACGGCACCCCGACGGTGCCCTCAGGGCTATTTTTATATTTATGGGACTGTAGCTTTACTAAGTGCTTAAACATTGTTTTTATTGTTTTACATTGTTTTAAGTATAAAAGGTCTTTCAGGATGACGAGACAAAGACAAAATATTTTGTAAAAACTTTGCCAGATACTATTATCCTTAGAAAATGACCATCAAACCTTTGATTCATAGTAAAATAGATTTTTATCATACAATACTGCAAACCAAGAAATGTTTGCGTGAACTATGTTTCTCTTGTTGTTGATGACAGACTACAGTACCCACCAAAAGTTTGGAGACATATTATATTACAACTGAATAGCTTTTATGTAAAATTTGATGACTGTTTATTCTAAAATGCTTCTTCGTTTTGGTTTATTTTGTGGTTTTCATCACTATTTAAACTGAGACTACAAAAAAGAGCTATGCTAAGGAAAATTATTACAATAAACATGGTTTTGGAGGCTAATCATAGGATGTCAGATGCCAAATCTTATAAATGTGTTGCATTCATGAAATCTGTTTTCATTTTATCATAAACCATACTCAAATATCTAAAAAATAACGATTCTACAAAAATTATCATCAAAATTCAAGAATTGTTGTTAATTTCTTTTCTTGGTGGGTACTGTATATGTGGCTAGGTGGCGGGATAACCTGAGAGACATAGAGCATTAATTTACTATTGTTTACATTCATAGAACTTATGACAGTGTAGAAACTGAAACAAGTAATAATTAATCAGTTTTTTTTTTCAGACTATCATGAAATATCTTTAATTATCGAACAAGTATCTTATGTAATGTATGATGGAATAATAATTTGGTAAGGTAGATGGAGTAATTAAGGACTTTAATAAAAGATTAGACACAATTATGTGAGGAACTGCATGTGCTATATTGTTTCACCTGCTTTTGTGACATCTTTCTACTGAGATCAGTGACACTTGCTCTTCTACTCTATACAATTACAATAATTTTATTTAATTATAAAAGATACATGAATTCTATAGGCAATTATTTTGCTCTAATTTTTTTTTTTTTTTTTTTTAACGTCACATTCAACACATATAGTGGTCTTATACACGACAGCCAGCTCTTCCTACTACAGGTTTCCTGGACACTTATCTATCACCAGTACTAACTAACCCTACCACAAGGCTGACAACTCATGCATAGGGTATGACCTGCCGCGACCGGGTTTCGAACCCGCGATCTCTGGATTCGAAGTCAGACATGCTAACCACTACGCCACGGCCGCGGCTAAAAAAATAAAAAATAATTAAAAAATAATACATGTATTAATAATTTCATCAGAAAAGCTTACCTGCAAGCAAAATTTGTGTCACAAGAGTGAGTACAAGTAATTAAACAAGTAAATTTAATTTGTGAGCTAATGCTCACTAGTGATACCCCCGCCAAAATCTAAAAATATGCGACAAACAGGAAGTAGATGAGCAATGAGCATGAAATCGCTTTACACCACATGGGACTATGGGATGAAGCAATATGCAAAGTATTAGGCTGCTGCATGATATAGTTGCTGAGAAAACTGCGACGGAACTTTTGTAACGGACGGACGGACAAGGGTAAAACAGTATACCCCCCCTCTTCTTCGAAGCGGGGGTATAATTACCAAGAAAAAAAATAAATAAGTAAAATACTCTTTAATGGAAAACAAAGGATGATTTCACATCAAACCATATAAAAGAATGAATACAGAATAATGTATCTCATATCCAAATCAATACTGGTACATGTAATTCCATGATTCTGATGAAAAAAGAAAACATTTATCAGTAACAAAACTAAACTAAAATCCATCAATTCTTAACTAGGGTTAAGCTTTATATGTAAAAGGGAACAAATCCAGAATAAATATATGATGAAGTCTGTAAGTTAAAACTACAGACAGGAATAGAAAACACTGGATATACTAGCTCATTCTAGCTGATGTGATGATCTATAACATAAAACAGCCAAGCACTACTTTTGGACCAACATCAAAATCCATGGTCTCAACAATGGAATGGTCTTACAATAGGGCCCTATATAAAGTAAAGTTCCAATTTAAGGACTATGAAACTTAATACATCAATAGCATTTAGCCCTGACATAGGGACATTTTCTTTCTCAAGGTACTCATTTGAGACATAACAAGTAAATCTGTGAGCTAATGCTCACTAGTGATACCCCCGCAGTGAGAAATATGACTATCATAATGTAACTTTCATTTAACGAAATCTAAAAATATGCGACAAACAGGAAGTAGATGAGCAAGGAGAATGAAATCGCTTTACACCACATGGGACTATGGGATGAAGCAATATGCAAAGTATTAGGCTGCTGCATGTTATAGTTGCTGAGAAAACTGCGACGGAAATTTTGTAACGGACAGACTGGCGCACCGACAAGGGTAAAACAGTATACCCCCCTCTTCTTCGAAGCGGGGGTATATAAATAGTAAGAATCACATGATTGTGTAGTGACCAAGATGGTCTTTGTAGCAGAACTTTACTGAATAACATGATATTGTAACAAACCTCATGAATGAAGATATAGCAGAAATCTGTAACAGTTACGATGAAATGATTAAAACAATAGAATAGAATGTCACAAAGTATTCAGAGCAAGACAGTGAATGATAGATCTCCATCTACAAGGCAAATAAAACAATCGTATGGATAATTCCATTTCTCTGGCTTAAGATTATAAATTTCACACATCAAGCATTCTGAAAAAGGATTGTGAAAACATATCAGGAGAAAGAGAGAGAATGGAATGGAGTCTCTGCTTATAAAGAAAAGACCAACAACAGTTTTGGTCAAGCAATAAAAGTGTCTGGTGTAATGTTGCGAGTCAAATAATTCACACTGCATCTTTATAATACTTGCACTAACATGACGATAATAGCAATAAAATTTATCCAAAAGATCTGGCCTTATAATCTGCCTAATCTGAAACATTGTAAAAACTTGTACAGAATATAGACTATTTATGAAGATAGAAATATGATCTAGATTCATTTCTAATGTAAAGTGACTTGGAAGTAAAAGCAGAGAAGTATTGACTATTTAATACTACATGTTGTACTTATCACAGCTATAGTTAAGTACCTACCCCCCTCCCATGAATGAATTCAAACACTAATCAATTATAAAATATTTTTAACAAATGTAGAATATCAACAGGGTCATTTATATGCATAACTATATCCATGTATTGAGTGGGGAGTTCCATTTTGGGGAGGGGAAGGTTAAGGCCACAGCAACACATTGTATAGGTCATATAACAGTGGTTGGTCAACCTACTCACCATTCCTGGAAAAGCTAAATCTCTAAATTTAGCATAAACTCACAATCCCTTGATCAGTAGACATGGTGCTACGGAATTAGCTAGCTGGTTAAGATTCCATTATTTTAAGTACATAAATAAATATGCATGACTTATTATAGAACATGTACATTGTACCTTTTAAGATATGTGTACATACAATAGAGACAAAAGTCACAATGTACTCAATGCAAAGATAAACAAGAAACTTGAAAAAAGAACTTCAATCAATCGGACAGACATAAACAAAAAAAAATACATACAGAACACATACTTCAGATTTGAATCATCATAGCAAAAACATCCATATTATAAAGATCGAACCATAATGCATATAAAGGGAATCAAACAAAGTAAATATTCCAAAGAATTAAAGAATAGACCTAATTCAGAACTCCAATATAAGGGTCTTTCCAATCCATGCACAGGGGGTGCATGTGTACAAAAACATTTTTAACACATTATTGCTGAAAAACAATAAGCACAAATTTAATCTTATAATTCTTTGAACACATATTGCGGGGTAAGCAGAAAATGATCGTAACTCAATATAAGAGAAGAGTGAGATACAACCTTCTTGCACTTACCCCGTAATATATTCATTGTACCACTGAAAGTTTGTTTGTACCACATGGAAAACCCTAAATATTAGAAATCTGGATATAGCCTATTGATTGTGTGGAGACAAATCATACAGTTCACGTCAATATAAAATGGTCAAAACAAGCTCAGGTAAACGCTAACACATGTGGTGAAAAAATAGTCAAAGGTTATCAAACTTTTTTTTCAAGACTCAATGATTAAAATTCTTACAACTAATTCTAGTTGTAAATCCTTCTATATTATACCGATAAATTATCGTAAGATTTTTGTTGAAATGCAATCCCAGATGTATAAGTGGCCAGAGCAGTACAGAGTCAATTACACTATATAATAATATAAAAATAAAAAAATATCATATACATGTATTAATTTTGTATTTGACTATGGACCATGCAAGCTGCCCAACTACGCTCAGATGAATTTTGAAGAGTTACAGAACAAAGTAATTTCTACAGAAAAAGGTAATTTCCAAGAAAAGGTAATTTCCAAGTACATTAGAGTCAATCAGAAAGTTACTAAACGCAAAGTCAATCAAGATCATCAATCATAACTATATGCAGTCTATGAAATTAGTTAGTGTCTGGTTGCCCGGGACAACCACTTTCTAGTTTGGGCAACAAAAATTTCTTTTGGGTAACCAAATTTCACTAAAAAGAGACAGTGCTTGCAGCTAAATTGACCTGTTCAAAAAACAAATTTTCATATCCTAATGTCGTAGACTGTATATGCAATAATGTCCCAAGATGTTATCAAGATTCTCAATCAAGCCTCTGATAACATCTGGGTATGAAAATGAAATAAATATTATCAATATGAAAATCAAAGAGAGAAAAGATGAAATGTTAGAAATAAGGAATACACTGTTAATGTTATCTCTCTTATACATATTATGAGTGTTTCTGATAAAAGACAAAAAAATATAAATCTGTAAAGTTTGCCTCACTTAATTCCTCACGTCACTCTTTTGTTATCCATTTAACATAGTAACTAGTAACATAACAACTTTTATTTTGAAGATTTTATCACATACAGGTAATTGTTGAACTGTATCAAACTAGCACTAAATATATTTCTGTATGAAATCGTAACATGTTACTTTACACCTGTCGGTTTGTGCAACTGAAACGTTCTAGATATAGCTTTTAAACATTCACTCAATTTACAAAGTGAGTGCTGTCTTTAGTTCTAAATTAAGGCTGTTATTCCATCTACATGGAAATGTGTAACATGAACATGAAGCAGGAACGTGAAAATCTAACAAAAGATTTTCTATTGTATGAGTTCCTTTATTGGTGTGAGCGCAACATGAGTGTGAAACCCAATTTTTATGACATGTCCTATTCTGTACGACCAGCCCCTAAAGGAATACAGGGACACAGACATCAAAGACCGGGTGTTGCCAACAACTGCTGACTCTCTCAACGTTCCTGGCTTGAAAGGTACACCTAACATAAAATAATTTCAGTTGCAAAACAATGCAATTTAAGAGTGTATAGTTTTTGCAAGCATGCTTATGACAATTCTGTTGTAATTACAAAATTGAAATATTAAATTATTATCATATGCCATTACATGTCAAACAAAAATGGATGAAACAATTGTTTTCACGCAAACCATAAGAATGGAATAGTGTGAGTGTGAAAACTTATGCCTCACGTACATGTTTCAGGCTCACGTTAAACCTTCACATCGCGCTCCCGTATAAATGGAAACCGGCCTTAGATCTACATTAAGTTGTTAACTTCCAAATATTAATTCAGTGCCAGTCCAATACATCTTGAATATATCTTGATTTTCAAATGTTATGGTTTATTTTGATACACCAAAAGTAAGTTTTATACTATATTATCATATGAATGTGTTTATGACCTTTCTTCTCTTTGGAGGAACATTCCAAGAATGGTAGGCCAGATATCAATTATATTTGTTACAATGAGAAAAAGTGAGGCAAACTTGGTACACGGTGGAGTGTGGTGTGTATAATATGAACAAACCTCTGTTCTTTTCTGAAATAATAGATTAGTGGAAAATATAAAAACTTTTTATCTATAATATGTCTATCAGCTTGGATTTCTTCATAGAGAAAAAAATATTTATAACAAAACCATATCCAACCAATCTATATGTATGAGAACAGATTTCTCTGGGTCTTTATCTCAACCAACTAATATCATAAAATGTAAAAAGTGTAACAAGGGGTTAAAAAATAACATATGACTTCTAGAAGCAGAACAAATATTTAAATAAAAAGACTATATGGTTAAGAGTGATTCTTGTAAAATTGATGGCACCAACCCTCAGGACCACCAAACATGGAAAGGAAGACTTTGTTCCAGATGAGACAGACATGCCTCACTCTTGCTAAAGGAACAATCAAAGGCCTGTATGTAACTAAAACCAATGATGATGATGACGGAGATGATAACAGACATGGATTTAAAATCATTTCTATTTTTTTTTAAAATCAGCAAACCAGTTTGGAATTTATGACCATTTTATAATATGTTGTCCCTAATAATATTTTGTATTTAAAAAAAGCATGCCTTCTGGTCTTCTGTCTACATGAATGTTGGGCATTCTCTAAAATGACTCTAGCAAAAGTTTCTAGCTAAATTCTATGAAACATACAAGACAGCGACACTTTTCTACACAGATATACGTTTGGAGATCAAGAATAGTAGAAATACAAGTACTAGCAATAAAACCAGGCCAATAACTCGCCAACAATACATGTAGTTCATATTCGGAACCCTAATGTATGGGTTTTTCCAGCAAAAAACGGTTTGTTTGTATTAGATGCATCTGTTCTGATTGAAGCTTTTTTACACATTTTTGATGAAAGGTACATGTATGCAAGTTACAACACAGAATAAATCCTCTTGTTCTGTGTACACACATATTTTTTCAACAGTATTACGCTCACGGGTACATCTGGAAATAATAACTTTTTCACTGGAAAAAACCATCAACTAGAGTTCTGAATAAAATCTATTTATGCAATTACTGTTTATATATGACAACGCTTATTGAATCTTAATAACAAAAAAGGTCAAGGTTTATTTAAATACTTTTAAAATATGGTCAGTTACCATATTCACTTAACACTTCTTACATACAAGTATGAATTTAGACATTCATACATATTTTAATGATTTTTTTAAAATTCATATCAAAAGGCCCAACGTCTCACACACAAGTGTTTTTGTGTTGAATTTCCACAAAAACAAACTTTTTCAATGACATTCAAATTCACTATGGAATCTATGTAAGAACTATATTCTATCCTTAAAAATCCAAAGTATATTTGTGTAGAAAATCTCCATTAAGTTTTAGAACATAGTATAAAGTATAAAGAGTTACCTGATCTTGCAAGCTTTCAGCACATATCTTTATATTATCAATCCAATCTTTCATATCAGTCTCAGAATCACAACCCACTTCTAATGGAGCAGTTAAAGAATTACTATAGATTCTAAAACAACATGGTTTATTTCCTCGTCCTTGTAATACCTCTGTTAAATAGAAAAACACAATCTTGACTTTTACAGGACAGTTAAAGTAAAAATTTAAAGTTAAGGCTAGTCTACATTTAGTATCACTATTCAGTTGACTCTTGACATTAACTTCCCCGATCATCAAGTCACACACCAACTGTTAACATACGGCCCAGATTGCAGTCACAGCATACAGTGCATGGCCCTAACAGGTACTCATTTACACCTGGGGGGAGTGAAGCAGCAGGTAAATTTCTTGCTCAAGGAAATTAGCAGTGTCCCTAATGCAACATGTGACCAAAAGAATTCAAAATGGCAGATTTTTCCTCTTGGTAACCAGGTTTTTTCAGATATTTATGTTATTTCTTGACTTTTGTTCCATACAGTATGTATGCTATCATAGGTTGTCTTCAGATTAAATTTGACACCTTTGTCTTGTTTCTGGGTTTTGTTGTACATGGGAACACTAGTCAAGTTAGTTTATTTTCAGCAGTTGGTTTGTTGATTTTACAAACTACAAACTTAAGAAGTGTTTACAGAATCTTCTAAATGTTTGTGTATGAATCTTTTGGAAAATCACACATGTGATACATATCTGAAAATATGGGTTTAGCAAATCCCAAAAGTTTTTCATTTTTTGATCAAGTGTTGGGCCACTGAAATAAAAATTTTATATTACCAATAAATAATGAACACACATTCAGATGTTATCTGTTTTAATTTACCCCCTCTTTTATATGACTTAGCGTTGATGTATTTAATTTTCTATCTTAAAACTAAAATAACACACAGCTTTTCAATATTTTGTCAGACAATAAAAAATGTAGGCACTCGTTCTGATGTGTTTGTTAAATTAACTCTCTTATTTATTTTTAGCACATTAAAGCTAGTGGCTATGTTTTATTCTATGATAAAACATAGATGAATGTATGGCACTTTTTAATCCAAACTAAACAAGTACGAACCAGTTATACATCCTCTTACATCCAGAGCACCTTTCTGCAGGGAACCAAGAGGTGTATTATCAACAGAGTCATCCAACTGTTCTAGTTCTACCACAAAATTAGCAGGGAACCAGTATTGCTTCTTATCAAACAAATCACCTCGCCACCTGAAAATGATTACAACAATTTAAATGTCAACATTATTTTGTAAGACTTTTCACAAATAAAATCTTAAAACAAGTAATTGTAAGTAGCACTTTGTAGTTTTGGTGAGTAAATTGATTTAGTCTCAATTCCTAAGAGCATATTCTACCACTAAACCACTGCAACTGGGATCCATATTATTAACAGTCTTATGGACTATTTTGAGGGCGGCAGCTACGGCAATACGTACCGTGGTACGAATTTAACGTACCGGTATTTTGGCAGTACTTATATTTCATAAGAAAAATCCTCTCTTTGCTACATAAAAGTAGCTAAAGGTCAGTTTTCAATTGTTCATTAATCTAAGCTGAAAATACAAGAATTTAACTGACTGGGGAGCGTTCGATTGGTTATACGGAACTTGTGCAAAATATGTTTTTGAATCGAATTCTTCGGGACAGTAAGTTGTGAAACAAGCATGGTGTCCAGGAGCTTGATTGCCAGGATGTTCTGCAGCATCTTTTTAATATGCAAAACATATATCACAGTCTTATATGACCGTGTAGATCAAATGAAACAAGATTCAAGTAGTTGCATATAAGATTAGCAATGTTTCTGTTGAATACAGCAGAGAAACAATGAATCTATAAACCCACAATGATATCATGGTATGTATTGCAATACGGTGTAAGCGATCACAATATATCCCGATGCGCTTCTGGTGTATCGTTACAGCCCCTACTATTTTAAACATAATCCCTTCTATCTTGTATTGTATTGATAGAGTTAGATATTTGATAATAAGATGCCTAGTAGAACATGATCATAGATAAGAACAAGAGCAGTCCACAGACAGGGTTCTCAACTGTTCCTAGTGTTCGTGTAAACAACAGCAACAACCAGTAAAAAGTCATGCTAGAGTTATCAAACTTGGTATTTAACCTCCAATAGTAACCCTATAGACATGTGTAAAGTTTCAAGTGAATTCCTTAAGTACATGTAGTTTCAAAGATATAGAAATGTTGCACCTAAAAACTTAACCATGAAGTGTTACCCCAACGCCCAAGCTGATGCACAACTGAGTAGGATAGTCCCACTATTCTCCGAAATGTCAAGCTAAAAATTGAACACAAGTTGTACATACCATCCATTGTCATGTTTGTTAACATTTGTAATAATAGAACCTTTACAGAAAGATAACTCATCATCTCTGTTGGCTTGATAATCATGTAGAGCTTTGACACGTACCTACAATATATATATAGAAATTATAGTACTTTCATACAACACATATATTACATCAAACATGATTGTATCATTATTGTTACATTTTATTCAACTGTTAGGCCACAACAAGTTGATCATATGTTCTACGGATTTTTCTGGGAAAAAAAAATGGGGCGAGCAAGCGAAGAAAAAAAAATTAAAAAAGTCTTTATTCACTTGCTTTATATAGCAGTATGACCAAATTTTTATGAGCGAGCGAGGAAATAAAAATATTTTCTTTGTAAAAACCTTCAAAAACAAGAAGCGAGCGAATCCATAGAACATATGATCAATTTGTTGTGGCCTTAGTGGTGCATTCATTAACCCAGAAGATTTAAAAACATGATATGTGTTTGATAATAATCCCTGAACATTTTTAAATCAGCGGGGTAAAAGTTTGCTCCATTGACAGCTGAATAAAACTTAACAATACTATGTATGCCTCTACTTTTACATTGTATGCATTTAAAAACATTCTTTATAATTTATATATACATAACTGGCTCTAATTTTTTATTCACCCACATATTGGACTAGCTAACCAATTCAAAAGGTTTCGATATTTGGCCCGACAATATGTCCCTACGAAGAGGAAAATCACATTTTCTTAAATATAATGCCAAGGGAATAATCTGTCACAGTCTGGAATCCAACCCAGTGCTAAACAAAATTTAGCAGACGAATAATGATAGATGTTTACATATGCTACATGCATATAAGATTCAGAGAACAGTGCATTATGGGATTTTGTCTTTAGACAAACCCTTTTTATCTATGATTGAAGCTACATAGTAAAATTTATAGACTATATTTTGTAAGGAAGGATTAATTTCTATACACTGAACGCATATAAATCATGATAAATTTCACTTGTTTACTTGTAGCATGCATCAAGTGGTTAAATAAAATAGTTCCATAAATCTTAGTGGTTAAATAAAATAGTTCCATAAATCTTAGTGGTTAAATAAAATAGTTCCATAAATCTCAGTGGTTAAATAAAATAGTTCCATAAATCTTAGTGGTTAAATAAAATAGTTCCATAAATCTTAGTGGTTAAATAAAATAGTTCCATAAATCTTAGATTAACAAATATCCATCAAATGTAGGAATACATGTACTTCTACTTTAGCAAATTTATGAAATGTTTTCAAAGCATTTCTGTTAGAATTGTTTTACTTGCACAATTGCACACTTATCAACACATGTATTATATCTATAAGAATCATAATTTACATGGTTTTCTTCACACATATAACAAAATTTAGTACAATTTTATCTGGTGAGCTCTGACTACATTTTGTATTTTTAGAATTTTGGAATATTTCTACAAAAAGATAACACAACTTGTTTAACCAGCCATTATTGCATGGGACATATGTTACCGTATTGTTACCGGACTTTGCCATTTCGGGAGATTTTCATTGGTGTACAATACTATGCATATATACTTGAGATAAAATAGTTTAAACGTATTTTCAATGTAGTTCTTACATTGTCAATGTTAGGAATGAACTCTTCCAACCTGTCACAGCTCATCTAATAAAATTGCACTATACAACATCTAGCCCCTGTCATATGAATAACAGCTGATACATGTACACACTGGTAAGACCGTACAGCTACAAATATTCATATACATGGACACTGGCGACACTTCACAGCAGAAATCATGCAAGCATTCCTCATTTCACATCTCCAAAGGCAAACATATTTAAGCAAACCTAGCACATAAGACACATACACTTAGAAACAGAATGCAAACAGAATCCAGTGCAGATAAGATAAACCATAAAAAACATGTGCATAATTATAGAGCATTTAGTTACAGTTCTTTATTTTGAATATTCTATATGTTCATATAACTAAAGTATGTTGGATTCAGACAGAAATAGTATTTAATTAGCATTACAACTTGAATTCATACATTTACAAATACTACTTTATTACTCCAAGTATTTAATTACAATCACAGCATACAAAATTAATGAATGTCTGGTTGCCTGGGACAACTTAACTTTTAACCAAAAATTTCATTATGGCAACCAAAAATCTACTAATAAGATATAGTGCTTGCTACTAAAATGACCTGTTCGGGCATCCAATTTCATATCCTAATTTCGTAGACTGCAATCAAGGGTGATAAAATAATACAAAGGAAAGATACATATATTTATTGCTTTAAATGCATTCAAATAAGAAATATCCTAGCACAAGAAAATTGTTGCTTCTCAAAGACAGCCAGACGTATATAGAATGCTTCAAGCAGTAATATTATCAAGAATCTCATAAGTATTTCAAATAAAGTTATATAATTTCTTTCATGCATTACAGTTTAATGTTGTGTTATTCAATGAAAATAGTTCAGATAAAGAAATACGGTTTAATATTAGTAAAAAAGCTACAGCCAGAAACCAGTTAGTGAAGAGTATATATAATCAAGGTTAAAAATTCATTCCATAACGTATTAATACTTCATGGGACCACTTAAATCTGATACAAAAATAAATTTTACAAGTATGAGTATAGTATTGCTGATGTAATTAATCGATGGAAATATAACCAGCAGATTTAACTAAGATGTTCTAACTTAGAATTTTAAATCTTTGAATAACCAATTTGAGATTCACAATCACCTATGTTGAGAAACACATCAAGCCTGATTTTGTAGCACTATATCTATAAAATTGTATTTGAGGAACACTGACCTATTAGAATCAATTTTCCAATATGAAATCAAAGATTTTAAAAACATTTATAAATAATACTTAGAAGAATTTATAACTGTTTATAAAAGGCCAATCCGACAGCAGTTCTGTTGTATCATTCATGACCAGTGTACATGTGATACTAATTTTCATCTCTCAAAGGGGTTCTACATGAACTATAACTTTAGAAAGTGAGATTTATGTTGCTTTCCTACTATTTTAATGTATCAAGCAGATGCCATAGTAACGAGTAATCAATGAGCTTAAAAACTTGAATCTCCATCAATCTAGGTACATTAAATTAACATTCACAGTCTTATGTATAAATGTATAAAATAATCACATATAAAATGTATAGTGCAATAAGAATATTAGATAAATGGATAAATTATGTGCAAATTACACTTATTATTGAATTATAGTTTGTGCTGGCTGATACCTTTGATGTAAATAAATTAGGTTGAAAATATATTGCTTTATCATAGGTCTCAACATCATCTGAAGGGGCCTGCAATAATGTGGTTGAAAATTCAAATACAAAACGAGAGAATATGATTGGCCCATCAGAATGAGGCTACAATCTGATTGGCCCATCAGAATGGGCTACCATCAGATTGGCCCATTAAAATGAGGCTATAATCTCATTGGCCCATTAAAATGAGGCTACAATCTGATTGGCCTATCAAAATGAGGCTACAATCTGATTGGCCCATCAGAATGGGCTACCATCACAGCTACTCTGTGATAAAGGTTAGAGAATTAATATGAAGAATTATTGGTGAGAATTTTGTTTTGTTTAATTTAGATTTGTAAATACTAGTCTACATATTAGAATTTCAATACGGTTTCAATTCCAATAAACTGCAAAATGATTACAAAACAAAAAATCTTAACCAACATTCTTGAAAGAGAGTTTCAATACCATATCACAAGTTTAGTGCAAAATTATAGTAGTAACTCACTATTTTCTTATATTGAGTTGCGACCATTTTCACTAAACCTGCAAAATGTTAAATATGTGAAAGGAGCTTATGGAGTTTGGAGATGAAAATGTATAGAAGGGTCAGAATAGTGAGTAATGTTGCATTCTGGGAGATCAGATTGTTTCTGTTTCTATAGTTACCTTGGAAGTATAAGCATTAGGCATGTGATATATTCCCGAGTCATAAATAGCATCATCTTGAAACGAGCTTGGATCCTAGAAAAAGTTTGCATGCATTATTACAACACTTACAGAAAAAACATAAATTCCAAAGTTCAACAAAATAAAATCACATGAATTAACTATATAAATCTAATCAAGCAAACTGGAGCTATGTTCATAAAAAATCAGTGTGAAAGGTAGTTTTTGGAGGAATATAGTGTATAAGGCCAAAAGTAAAGCCTAAAACATCAGGTTTTCGTTCCAGCATAGAAATGTTTATGACCACTTTCAGCCAAAAGTTTGTTTTAGTCATGTATCCAGGAATTATTATCTCAAACACTGATTTTTTACAAACAAAATCAAAATTTTAAAAGCTGAAATAAAATAAAAACAATAACTATACATTCAATCTCTATGATGAATCTATACTGTCTTGTATCATACAATAAAATATCAAAATGCATTGATGTGAATATCCCTTGTCTCAAACATATCTTGTACTACTTTAAAATCTACCAATGACATAAACTTAATATACAAAGGTGTAAGCGAACATATTGGGAAAAGCTATTAGCTTATAATTTAAAAACACTGACCTACCATACAGCCAAAAAGCAGAAAGGGAGATGCTTTAAGTTTTTTTTTTATAATTTTTATCATAAGAGGGATGCCACCACATATAATGGAATGAAGCACATAAGGGGCTAATATTCAATTCAACACTTGTTATTTATCGATCAATTTTTCATTGACAAGCTCACCTAACTAATTTTCCTTAACAATTATTTCCTTTCACCAGTATTTGCTTATCCTTTCACAAAGAGACACAAAATGCTCATCATATTGAAGAAAGAAATAAACATTATTCTAACACAAAATATATCTATGCACTAGGGATTCAATTCCTATTGAATACATGATCACATATACCTAGATTTTCTATCATCATAGCCTTTTTGTGTTGAAACACAAACTAAACAAACCAATCAATGATTATTTATGAACAAAAATAGATTTTACAACTAGCCTCAGTAGAATATACAGTGCCCTCCAAAAGTTCTAAACACAAAAAAAAATGTTGTTTGTTGTTTGTTTGGTTTAACGCCGTAGCAACACATTGTATAGGTCATATAACAGCTGTCAGCCAACCTACTCACTCCTCCTGGAAAGGCTTAATCTCTGGATTTAGTTGTTAACCAACAACTAAGCGCATACTTTCGGCAGTGACTGACAACTGCCCTACATAATTAAAAATCATTGGTAGGAGGGAGAATGGCTGTAGAAATAATTTCATGACCAAGCTCCACGAAAGTATGCCCGGCCTGGGAATCGAACCCACCACCCTCGATCAGTAGTCTTGCGAGCTACCAACTAAGCTAGCCGAGCGTCTCATATAATAAAAATTTGTGAAAAAGGGATCATGTACACATGTACTGCAAGTAATTTTACTATAAACTAACTCACTTGTGTAACATAGCTTGAATCAAGTTGATAAACTAATTCACACTGATTTCCAGAATTTGCTAAATTGACTCTGCATTTCTTTTTTTATTAGTTAATGTGAATCAGTTAATACAAAAAAAACAGAATTTGCAAGGCATGCTATTGTACTTTTAATTTTGGATTCAGTCATTTATAGGGGAAACACATGAGTCCACACTATTGTGTAGCAGTTTCAAACTATTCATTCTTGTAAAATTAAAATAAATTATTTAGTATGTGTGGCTCAGTGAATTAAAGAGAGTAGATATTACTCACATGTTTTACATAGGTAATTAAAAAAAAATATTTCTAAATATATTCACCCTTCCCAATTTTCGACACTTAATACTATTTTTTTTTAAATCAATACTAAGTTAAAACAAGAAATGAAATGTGGAAACCACATTAAAGCTGGATTTAAAAACTTAAATGCAAAAATTACAAAGGGAAATACAATGTAATCCATAATAAAGTCAGGTAGAGTTGTGGTTACTGTCTAATTTTGTTCATCACATGGTATGTTATCAGTGTATGAAGTTTCATAAAGATCTGACAATAAATGGCAGAGGTATATGCTAAATTGAAAACTTTAACGCAATTGTTAACGACACTGGACGCCTGCCCTACTAACCCCCCGCCTGCCAATCTGCCCACTTGTTTCGCCAAACTATTAGCCAAATGTTTTTGTTGAAAAATCCGGCTAAAACCACTCATACAAGGACTTTTGGAGTGCACTGTACATAAACAAAAACATTTATCTATAAAACAAATAAAAGGAAATTACAAGCATGATCAACAGGCAATGAAAAAAGCAACAAGCACATAATACAATAATCATCTGCCACTAGTTTAACCCATCAACTGTTTGTACTATGTTTTACCTTGGATGTAAAGTCATTGGGGTTTATATACAATTCTGGTTGCATAAATACCCCTGGCTGAACTAAGATCCCGTTCATAGCTTGATCAGATGGGTCCTAAAATATTATATAGGGGTCAAAAACAAATAGTGATAAATAAGATTAGAATGACTTTGGCTGACAGGTCACAACAGTGGTCTTATACTTTAACTTTAGTGTTACCAGCATGGTGTTGGTCCAAACCTATCCAATATTCATTTCAGGGGTTAAATTCTTAAGTCAATTTTTCATACTGGGTTCAATGCTGTGTCCACACAATTTTAGGTTATTTTTACAAATTTTTACAAATTTGTCAAGTGCCCATGGCCTTGTTTTCCTGGACCTTTGTCTATAACCAGTACTCACCTACCCTGCCACAAGGCTGGCAACTTCTCCGTAATACCTTATCAATGGAGAAAGAAAGACATTATTGTCAAATTTTCATCGAAAGGTATAACCTTCCAGGTAAGATTCGAACCCATACGCCCTTTGGGTTACTGAATTTGAAATGCCTGCATGCACCAAACTGAGCTACCGACCCAGATAATAATTCTTAAGTTAGTACTGATTATACCAGATGCTTCATCTTGCCCTTCTTCCTCTCACCATTGCCTTTTGGCTCTTCCCTATGCAGAAATTGTTACTTTAAAACATCAACCTTTTGATGCACCCTGTCCCTTTTTTCAGCCTCCAAGCCCTTTTCTGATGTACTTTTGTACTAACTTAGTACTGGTAGATCAGGACACAGATTTGATAGTGAATTATCTAAGTTGTAAAAATTTATTTCATGAATTGAGCTAAAAAACATTTGCACAAAGATAACAAAATGACCAAGTAAAATAGTCAAGATACAAAAACATCTGCAAGAGTAATTACAAAATAAAATTTTAACAAAATCATTGTTTAACATATGAACACACTATCAATAGTTCATACTCAGAGCTGGATTGAATATATTTGAATCAGAACTAAAGTTGATGGGTTTTTCCAGCTGAATAAGGTTTGTACCTGATGCATCTGAGCAGAGCCAAGTTATTCTTATCATTATTACTGAAAAGTATGCAACACAGATTAAATCCCATTGTTCTGAGTACACACATCTTTATTTCATTTTTACTCAGTAAAGCTACAGTCCCATAAACAAAAAAATAGCCGTGAGGGCATCGTACGGGCGCCGTGCAATCAAGCTCTGCAAGGACCCGTGCGAAGTCTTGCGTACTCGTACGGACTGTTACGTTTCTGTGAGATGAGCCCAGGATACACGTATCAGTTTCAGAATCAAATCGTGAACACAATCGTGGCCAAGTATGGATTAAACATGCATATTTTCCAGCTATGGCTCAGTACGGGTGTGTTTTTTTGTGCCATGTGCGTACTGTAACCTGAATAAGCAAGGTTCCACAGCCTACGACTGTCTGCATGTACGTGTCCGTAACAAGCCACGATTTTATGGGACTGAGGCATAAAACAAAGTTAGTTATTCAGCAGGAAAAATCAATCAACTTGAGTTCTGAATCAATCTATAAAATAATCACTGTGTGTAAATAAGCAATTAAGTGATTAGAAAGACAAAAGTAACATAAGTATTCAATTAACAATAAAATATTTGTAAAAACAAGTAACTCTTTCAAATCATTGATCTCTGCTCAGAGTTGTCAGGAACTGTCACATAAACTGCTCTAAATGTCTTAATTAACCCTGCTAAATTTAAACAATGGACTAGTCTTCTCTTAAAACTGGACCAGTTCATTTTCAATTCTAAGGTGATCCGAATGTGAGCATTCAAAAATAATATAGAGTAAGACAAGTATGAATGTGCAAACGGACATAACCCAGTCTTTGCGAATACCGTCGGACCGCCGGACATGTCCGGTAAAAAATCGGCCGGTCCGACGTGAAAATCAGGATCGACGGACCGAATGTCCGGTAACGGTAAATTGTACCGGATAACGTACTTTTATACCTAACCACGTAATTTTCACGGACGCGTCATTTTTATGCACCGTGCAAAAAGGTTGCAACATCGAGAGAGTTTATCTGCTAAACGCCGTTCCGTTGAAAAAGAACGTTGACCAGGTGATTTCTATAACATTTTTTGAGATAATGATTAAGTTTAGGTATTTTGAAGGGTCCAACCGTGACTCAAACAATTTAATAAAGTAAATAATGAAAGTAAAAAAATCGAGGTCACCAGGTTGGAGGGAATATATTTTAGGAGGGTTTGAATTTTTTTACTGTAGTCTGATTTTTTCTCATTGGCATTGCCGTGATCGTTAGCTTTGAATATTTAACAGCAATTTTTTTTTTATAATTGATTAACTAGATTATTGATATGACATATGTTGACTTTAATATTTGTTGTCTAGTGTAATTTAGTCATAGTTGACGCACGATTTGCTACATTTACGGTTCAACTGTTAGGACCATCATATCAGGAATGTTATATAGAATCCCTAATCATATGGATTGTCTTTGTAGCATAACTTGCTTAATTTTGGGACTGCTTTCATCTTAAATTAAGCATTTGATGACTTAAAAATCATACAAAATAAAAACCAAGGTTGGTTAATCAGTGGAACTTTACTTTAGAAGTTTTAAAGAGGAGAAAGTACCTGATAACTTGATTATGTTGCATATGTATATCTGTTATGATTAATAAGTAGAATACAGAGCATTGTTACGTTGTAATAGTTTATATTATACGTAATGTTGTGTATATGTTGCAGACTACATCATTGAGATCAAGAACACTACTGAAGTCTTCAGTACACCAGTCAAACTACTACTGGCATATTGGAATCTGATGTTGACGATAACATCATTGTAGATGTTGAACAATCTTTCGATATATTGTACCAAAGTCAACAAGAAACTGTTTATGATATCTATGATGATGATTAATATGAACTTAGGTGCTACCTATGGCGCGGAAAACAGACTTACATGTATTACTTAAAAATAATAAAATAAGATTGTTACTTTGGCAAAATAAAATAAAGAAAAGATATTCAGCGCTGTGAAGGATTTATTTTGTTTGAGGGCCTATTAATTAGATAAGCTAGGGGAGATAACTGCGTAATTTATTGCATTCAGAAAAATCAGACAATATTTCATTCTTTTATGTCGGAATCATATTTCAATTCTGAAAGAAATGTATTGTACATATTTATTTATCTTATGAATAGAGATGAAGATAAAAAAGCCTCGATAAAACATTCATTTATGAAGATAGAAATGTTTTCCTCTTTCCGTAACGTTAAGTTACGGAAACGTGACGGTTTTATCATGAACGTCTCTTAGCGACGTCACGAACGGTGCGTTGCTAAGTAATTCCAATGTAAAAAGTCATAAAAAAATACTTTAATGAGGAAACGAACGAATAAAACGACCAAATATATTTTGGATTGTTATCTTGGAATAAGCATCGTAAAAAAGCACATTTGAAATTATTTTGTAAGCGGAAAAGGCCACGAGTAAGCTGCCAATATTTTTATCCAATGAAAAGCCGCCAGTTGCTTCATTTATTGATCCGAATCATTGAACGCTTGTTGTGCAATTTTCTATAGAGCGTCTTTAATCTTGATTAGCAGATGTTTGATTAAGCGTCTAATAAAATTGATGAAAATGGCGGCCCCCATATACTGGCACTACTGGAGACGTTTTTCAAACTCATAGGACTATATAGTTTTCATTAATTTTATCGTTTTTTTCAATTTTAAAGAATTAACGTACGTCATACACGTTGTCTAAAAGCCCTCAAAGCCCTCGCGGGCCTTCGGCCCTGCTCGGGTTTTCCGCGTATCAATGTGAAGCTAACTACATGTATATAAAATATCTGTTGAACCTCATTCATGATAAATAAAAGGCATTAAAAATTCAAGTTTGTGTTATGCCTTTTTGCTTCATATTTTTTTGGTCTGGTAAACTTTCATTCGGTCTGGTAAAAGTTTGTAGTTTACCAGACCGAATGTCCTGTAAACTTTTTAGCCTATTCGCAAAGACTGATAACCACTCAATAATGTTGACTATTTTTCATAGATTTTTAATTATGCAAAGTGTAAGTCTCAGCTGTTTAGCTCTCAGCACTGTAAGAGTTAAAAAACAGAGAACATAAAAAGTTAACATGGTACAATTTTTAACTTTAGTGTAACTTTAAACATTGACAATTAGATACACTTATTAAGGTACGTAAAAGTTGCAACTCTGAACTAGAGATCAGGAAACTTTTTTTGAAAAAAGTTAAAATAAATGTATGTAACTTAAAATATCAATAAAAAGTTATTTGAAAAAATTTAAAAATAGAAAAAACAAAATTAGTTTTCAAAATGTGAGTTAAGTTTTAAAAACACAAAAATATATATGTATATATATATCCAAATTTTAATACATTAAAAATAAACAAATAAACTTAGTACTCAAAAGTATAAATTGTGTTAAAAAACTATCAAAACAAAAAAAATTAAAAAAGTATTTCATAAATAAAGTTTTAAATAATTCAAAATAATGTTTTTGTTAAAATAATGAATAACACAATTATGTTATTGTAATAATAAAAAAACAACAATTTTTTTACCAGTAAATATGTGAGTTATAAAAAATAAAATAAATTATTAAATAAACCCACATAATTAATACAAGTACAAGTAACAGAACCAACTTACCACGCCCTCTCTCTCCACTACCGCATCACTGACTGGTTTTCTTAATTTCATTTTCTTATACAAGGGATATTTTTCATAATATTGTACTAGTTCATTTAAGCTGGCAAATTCAGCGGTACCTATTGTAAACAATCTACCTTCCTGACGTATACGACAATGTTTGATCTTCCCTTCAGCTCTGGAAATAAATACAAGACATTCATCAACTTTGGTGTAAGATCGATTTTTACAACACCGCATGAGCTCTGTAAACATATTTTCACAAGTGGCATAGCCATGAACAAAAATGTCATTTTCTGAGTTCCCGAGTTAAAATAAAAAGATCTTACATCAAAGTAGATGAGGGACTAGATTTTTTATCGAAGACCATAACTCTGCAAAAAATCAATGGACTGTAACCAAAATGAGATATGAACATGTCTCGTTGATTCCCCATCCAAGTGTGGATAAGTTTAAATCACATCATACGACAGGTGCTGAGAAATTGAGTGGACAAACAATGTTTTGGGCACAGGGATATGTCACGATACTTTGATCAATAATTCAAATTTATGGTCTGTGCTTTGAAACTATAAACCTTTGTAGATTGCAGAGCTATATTTAATCTATTAAATGTTGCTGTAAAAGTGCCATTAAGGTATCAGTATTTTTAAATGTTGCTGTAAAAGTGCCATTAAGGTATCAGTATTTTTAAATGTTGCTGTAAAAGTGCCATTAAGGTATCAGTATTTTTAAATGTTGCTGTAAAAGTGCCATTAAGGTATCAGTATTTTTAAATGTTGCTGTAAAAGTGCCATTAAGGTATCAGTATTTTTAAATGTTGCTGTAAAAGTGCCATTAAGGTATCAGTATTTTTTAATGTTGCTGTAAAAGTGCCATTAAGGTATCAGTATTTTTAAATGTTGCTGTAAAAGTGCCATTAAGGTATCAGCATTTTTTAATGTTGCTGTAAAAGTGCCATTAAGGTATCAGTATTTTTAAATGTTGCTGTAAAAGTGCCATTAAGGTATCAGTATTTTTTGTGTGTCACATAATAATTAATCTATCTAAAGTGGTCCATCCTTGTATTATGTCCCTTGTATACAGTAGTACTTACCTGAATGAGATAGCATATGAGAATTGATCAGTTTCACTACGTCTAACTAAGAAAGCACCATCATATGGTATTCTTTTTAACATTTCTTCAGCTTGTTCCCTATCTTTGTTCTCATGGTACCATCTATAACAAACATTAAATTATAGTGTTTGTTTAATATATAATAACTTAAACTCAACACTATATAGTCACATTTATAGTAAAAGAAATGTATTCACAAAGCCTAATTCAATGAATAGGCGAGGTGTTCTGAATGATTTGACTAAGTTACATTAAAGGTAAAATACGTCACATCTCTATAAAATGTAGAATACAACTTTTCATCTCACTTTCCTGTGAGTTACCAAACTACAACATAATTTCATGTTGATCAGGCATGCTTTCATTGGCTCATAGTGTAGCCAGTAATAAATGGTATCATCATAACAATGATACAGGAGGCAGTATTGTTACATTCTTAATGTTTTATTTTGAGGGTTCATGTAACCCAGGTCAGTAGCGCAGCTGGTAGCTTATCGGGATTTCAAATCTAGTGTCTAGAAGGGGGTAGGGGTATGAATCCCACCAAGGGAGGTTATACCCTTCCATCAAAATCTAACAATAGTGTAAAGTTTCCTCCATTAATAAGGTATATAGAAAAGCTTCCAGCCTTATGGAAGGTTATGTGAGTACTTGTTATAGACAAGGGTCCAGGAAAGCTAGGTTAGGTGCCCTGGAAGCTGTAAAATAATCAAAATGTGTTGACACAGTGTTAAACCCAGTATAATTTAAAAAAACATAAATAAATTATTTTGAGGGTTCATACATGGCACACAGGCTGGCAGGTTCATTCCATGAGTATAAAAAATGCCTTAGACAAGAACTGAGAAAAAATATAAACTAGCACTTGTACAATTTATTATAAAGAAAGATAACTCACTCTTTTCCTTCATGACTTTGTGGTTGTGGTACTGGCTCTTTTAATGTCATAGAAAAGTTACCTCCCTTGAGTGGATGTGTACGATAATACATAATAAGATTGTACAAACTATCAAACATAACATTGTCTAATAAATAATACTTGACCTGAAAAATAAATGATACAAATTGTACTATAAATCAATTTTGTGAAAATGGCATGTTATAGTACTTTTAAGTATGGACTCATCCTTTTTATTGGAAAAAAACACAAGTCTGGGCTATTGTAGTACAGTTTCAATGTATTGAATACTTATGAAAACAAAGTGTTAGTACTATTCATTGCTCAATCTCATCTAAGTTTATAAAAACTTGTTTTTCATTAGAAGGCTATAGAAAACTTCTGAAAATATTCATTCATCCCTTCATTAAACATTTAGACTCATTATTTGTTAGGTTGATAAGCAAAAATTTAAAACTTCACCTATAATAAGAATAATTTGAAATGCCAGAATCGAGACGAACACAATTTTACAAACATGATGCACTCAAACTTTACCACACTTTGTTAACTTAACAGTATATCTTATGTAAATCTACACATTTCAGCTAATTAATGTTAGCCAATCAAATTAGTCTATTAACGTCAAGGAGATTTTTTTTTTTAAAAAAAACAAAAAAACGCTGTGGTCATAAAAATGTGAGATTAATACATATAAAACTTAAAATCATCAAAATTATCATCATCACCACCATTATCATCATAATCATCATCAGCAGCAGCAGCATCAACAAGATCATCATTATCACCAGTGTCATCAACATTATCCTAAACAACATCATTATCACCATCATCACTACCACCATTATCATTATCATCATCATCAACATCAACATCATCATAATTTATGAGACACAAGTCAACACTTATCAACTTCAATCCAGTGTACAATGAGACTGGTGTATCATTATGTCATAATACTTACTTGGCCTAGTTCTTGTTTAGATTTGATTCTACAATGATTTATAGTATTCTGCCATCTGAAAAAACAACAAATAAATATGTTGGTGACAATAAATTAAAGTCTACATTTAAAAGGACATCCTTTAGTCCATTGTAACAAAGGGTTTACAGCCCCTACATAGAGAAATTTGTGGTCAAATCATATTTTACTCTCAGCAACACAGGTTAAACTGTTAGAATTCCTAATTGTACCTTTAAGGATGAATCAATAATAAAATTAAACTCACTACAGAACAGGGCTCGACATTCACAGTTGTTCAATTGCCCATGACAACCTGGCGGCCAGAAAAACATAATCTATCATTGGACAGTTCATGAATCATATTCTATTCATAATAAATGTATAAAAATTGATATTTGACCTTTGCAAGGGGGGATGTAATCGGTTGTCGCTATTACAATATTTAAAACAAAACACTTTTTTCATTGTGAACTGCATCAATAAAATATGCATCGAAAAGGTCATTATAAAATGAGTGTAAAACTCAATGCACAGCCAATATGAATTACTCTTACTTGCTTTCTCAGCCTGTGTTTCAAGATAATTGAAAAATTGGTCCGTTGTCAATATAGACTAATGTTGCATCTGAATATGACGTTATGAACATTTCTGTGCATGCATAATCAACATTTCTGGGCATGCACAATGGTATTCAGAGGAGCATGTCTCATATTAGCTGAAACAGGTTTGTATGTATACGATAATTATCTTACCTGAATGATAGGGAGAAATCTCCAACAAATGTATCACTATCCCTCACTAAGAATGTACCATTACCAAGATGAGCATATTCTTCAAGTTTATTTATTGCTTCTTGTCGACCCTCAGATAATCTTCCATGAAACCATTTCTCACTATAATGTAGTTCCTCTTGAGGCTGACCCTGTTACAAATAGAATAGAATTCCTAATTTCATTCAGAGCACAGAAATCAAAGTCAAAAATTTCTTTACATTGTAAGAGAGTTATATAAAAACACACTGCTCTCGGAAAGTTCCTTCACACTCAACAAATAGAACTGTGGTGCTTTTCAATAAAATTCTTACAAAAAAATCTTTGTAAGTCAGTTTCATATAATTAGCACTTCAAAGTCAGACTGATAATAAGCATAACTATAATATGATATTCAAAAGGTATACACAATTCTACACAAATCTATAATATGTAGAATTGATAAGCTTTTGACTTAAAAAGATTTTTTTCATAAGATTTTTTGTGAAAAGCAATTAGTACTGTTCAGTACTTTATGCATCCACCATTTGTCATCGTACAGCAAGAATACATCTGTTGTTATTAAACCTTATTTATACAGTTGTTATATATATATCATTTTTGAACATACATGATGGTCATAAACAGTCTACAAAAATTAGTGCGTGTTCAGTTGCCCAGGACAACCAATTTCTTGTTGAGGCAACTAACCATTTCTTTTGGACAACCAAATTTCTACAATAATAGCGCTAGCTGCTTCAATGACCTGTTTGACTAACTACATTGTATTTTTATATCCTAATTTCATAGACTGGTCATGAGACAAATTATTTCTTTCCTGTCTTGTCTAAAAGTGATTGGTGTATAATCCCACCATTGAATGAACTTGTAGACAAATTGACATCATGATTTTGATGATCTACAGCTTTTTAGCCCATAAATAACATAAGGCCATCTTCTGCTGTGTATTATCCTGTGAAAAGGTTTAAGACCACAAAATGCACATATGGAATAAGAGATTAAGACATTGGACAGGTAATCATTGGATAGCCAGTCTGTGTCAATTCGAATCCCATCCAAAACCTACCCAATTGTTTCATTGAGAATGAATTTTCATCCTACTGGCTTAGTACTTGGGACCAGGAAATGGACTGAAAAGTGATTTATCTAGGTTGTAAATACTTGTTTCAAAGATGTGCTAAAATAATAAATTCAAACCTCAATATTATTGCTAATATCATCATCAGTATCTTCTTCCTCATCATTTCTAGTTTCCTCACTATAACATAGTTTAGTTGATGTAAGTACAAAGAAATGTGGAGTCCATGTTTGATCTATAGGATCTTCTAGGTATAATAAACCATTCTTTACTGAATTACTGAGATCACCTTCTCTGGCATCTAAAATATAATATAGAGTACATCATTTTAATGATTACAATCATTTTATAAATGATGATGATTAGCTGATGATGATGATATTTTGATGGTGATAATGATGATTAGCTGATAATGATGATAATAATGGTTATGACAGAATTTTTAAAATAAGTTGCTGATGATGAAAAATGAAAAAACAAGAAATGTAATGTGGAAGCCACATTAAAGCCGGATTTAAAATCTTTAACACAAAAATTACAAAGGGAAATAATCCATAATTAAGCCAGGTAGAGTTGTGGTTACTTTCTAATTATGTTCATCACATGGTATGTTATCATTGTATAAAGTTTCATAGAGATCTGATAATAAATGGCAGAAATATAAGCTAAATTGAAAACTTTAACGCAATTGTTAACAACACCAGACGCCCGACCACACGCCCGACCACCCGCCCGCCAGACCTGTTTCTAGATAAATCCAACACACATTTACCCCTGAAAATGACAGAGAGTCATCAGTGTTAATCGAAAATCAGCATTAATAAGTCAATCAACATATGAGTCAAACTGTATATTAGCTGTAGAAGGCATGATCAGCTTTTCTCTCACATTTCATTTGTCATAGAACTTTAGACCTCACTATACATTATTCAAACTCCTCACAGTGCTTACGTCACACTTTGGTACTTTAACCACTGCAACCACTTAAATGACAAGACGCTAGTAATACCATCTATTTATAGAATGCCCAAATGTTCACAGTGCTTACGTCACCCTTTGTTATGTTTACAAATTATTAATAAAAACTATTTTTTATCTATATGTACTTTGAACATCATAATTTACAGATCTCGGATCGTGCAAGTTTCCGAAATTTGCGTGTATCGTGCGTGTATCGTGCGTGTATCATTCATACCGTGTGCGTGTATAATTCACCGTGTATTTCAATCGTGTAACGTGTAGACCACTCATCGTGTAAATACACGGTAAAAATCGGTCCGAGATATTGTGATTTTGCGTTTTATTACCGTGTATCGTGTGCCCGAGATATTGACAAATCCATACGTATAAATGTATTAAATACTTATGCATTGTCGACTAATCATCATCCGTAAACAAAAAGAAAAACCGCAATTCATTAAGTTGAGTTTAGAATAAATGTTGACTTTGTTTAAACCGGAAATTCCTGTTTAAATGCCGTACGTCGATAAACTGCGGCTCATTCCGGACCAATCTGCGGTCAATTAAATTGCGGCCCAACCGAAATGTTGTTACTAAATTAAAATAATCGTTATAATATTATTATATTTAAAATGTAAACACATGCTTTCATTTATCTTAATCATCAAACATTTTCTTTGTTTGTCAGTGGCTAAAGCGTTTAGTAAACAAACTGTTATAATTGACATCTCACTTGGTCAAGAACTCGTTTATCACGACTCTATATGATTAAAAAAAGTCATCATTGTTTTAATTCTTAAAGTAAATTAAATTATTTAGTTTTTACAGTTTATTCGTATTATTCCCTCATATTTGCGTATTTATATGTAAAACTTTTTATTTAAATATCGATTTTATAGTCGGCATAAAATAGTAAATTAACACGAGGTGTGTGTACTGTCTTAATACCGCGTCTTCACGCAAGCACTGCATGTAAACGTTTATATCTAGTATACATACTACTAAAAAGGCGACCATTATACAATATGACATGCTTATATTTTTTTAATCACGCGTAGACTGTGTTTTGAAAAAATATACTAATTCAAAGTATTTGAATGGCTTGAAAAAAAAAATTTGAAACGTGTATTTCTTTATCTATCTTGTGGGTTTCGCCGGCTATCGTGTGTGTGGTTTTAAATCTGAATAAAGCCAACTTACAAAGAATGACATAAACAATTTTTGACAGTAATGTTATTCTTTATTCTGCAGTTTGTATTTTTGTTATACATCAAGTACTTACATAATTTGTTTGATAAAAAAATATCAATCGTGTTCTTCTTTGTCTATCGTGTAATGACTGCTCGCCGATCGTGTACCTTTTTTCTACTAAAATGTCGATATTCAATAAAATAATCTATACTATATGACTTGCTTATATTTTTACAATCAAGCTAAGACTGTGTTTAACTTTTGAAACATATACACATACAATTATGACATCTTTTCTCAATGAATGATTTGAAGAAAACAAAGGAAAAAAACTTTAAACGTGTATTTTTATCAATCGTGTGAGTTGATCGGCTTTTCGTGGTTTTTAATTCGATTAAAACAAACTTACTAAGAATGACATTAAATTATTTTGACAGTAATAATATTCTTTATTATACAGTTAGTACTTTTGTTGTACACCGTGTACTAATTCAATTTTTATACAAAATATTATCAATCGTGTTCTTTTTTGTCTATCCTGTATTGACTGCCCGCCTATCGTGTACCTTAATTTCTACTTAAAATGTCGATATTCAATAAATTCATTGATACAATATTATATTTTACAATCAAGCTTAACTGTGTAATGAACCAATGTAACATATTTAAATTTTTATTTCTTTGTCTATTAGTTGACAATCGTGTGCGTGAATTTAAATTCGATTTAAGCCAACTTGTAACATTTTGTTTTTAAGAATTTGAGCAGGTAAACTCGATTTTCAATAAATTTAACAAAACTTATATTGTTTAGTTACATATTTACGACGAAACAGAAGAATATTTTTTGTTTTCAATCTACATTTGAGACGCATTAATCGTTTAACGTGTCGTCGTTGAAACGTTTTTCTCTGGGCGAAAAAAGCCGAGGATTTCGAACAATCGTGTTAAACGTGTATCGAGACTCGGAATCGTGTATTTTACCGCAAATCAAGCTATCTATCGTGTATCGTGTAACGTGCAGTCCGTGTTCGTATAACGTGCGTGTACCGTCCGTACCGTGTGACAACTTGCACGTTCCGATATCTGTACTACAAGAAGACCCAATTTGTAGAAAATATTGAAATGTAACAGAGAAGATGGAAACAACATATTCGTCTCTCTGAGAGACGAATTCACTTGTGGTGGCAGTGGTTATTGATTTAATAAAGGGAAATAACTGCTGTGGGGAGTTTGTATCATTATTACCAGATTCCTTATATACATGTAATTAGATGTTTTAAACTGTTTTCCATGTTAGCAAACTGTTGACCTGTCAATAGTATTGACAGTTTCCTGTGAATGCTCTCACGTCACGCTGTAATTCTTGAACTGTTAGGAAAAGTAACTTCTTTCGAATGCATCAAGCGTCAATCAATCTTGATTATAAGCCAGACTTAAACATGTCAACAACTAAATGTAGTTTAATGATTGTTTAATTGAGAAAATTAAATTATTAATACTAACTAGTATATAATATGCAAACCATTTTCATGCTCTTTTTTTCTGCAAGTACTATTTAAACAGTAATTTATCAGGTAAAAAATCAGTTATTCCATATATGATTTTTTAACAGTCTTACAGTTGGCCCTCAGTGCCGGGAATAGTGTTCTGAACTGTTGCCCTCAGCCTAAGGCCTAGGGAAACAGTTCAAAACAATATCCTCTCCACCTGGGGCCAACAGATTGACGGTCCCCAGATCACATATGGAATAACTGTATACTAAAAGACTTAATACTTACTGTCTTCTAATGTATAATCTAAAGGATCAGCTTGTGTAGGATCTGCTGGTAATTTCTTGTGCTAAAATAAATAGTTATTAAACATACATTAAGACCGGTATTCCATCTATACAGGAACGTAGGGCAAACGTGAAGCATGAACGTGAAAAATCAAACACACCATTTTCTATTGTACGTATTCCATATTGGCGTGAGCGCAACATGAGCAAGAAACGCGAATTTACGACATGTGACTGTGAAACGTGAGCGTGAAACGGATCGCTACATGTAGTGATTTTTTACGTTCACGCACAACATTCACGGATGAGAAGTCACGATGAAAGGTCCTCTATCTATGCCAGTTGCAACAGAAAACTTATTGAAGCCATTAGAAAATGTCCTTTTCTGTACGACCAGTCTCTAATGGAGTACAGGGACAAAGACATCAAAGACCAGGCGTTGCAGACTGTGCTGACTCTCTTAACATTCCTGGCATGAAAGGTACCCCTAACATGAATTAATATCAGTTGCAAAACAATTTCAATTAAAGTGTGTGTAGTTTTTTCAAGCATGCTTATGACTATTCTGTTGTTATTAAGAAATTCAACTTTTAAATCATTATTCCATTACGGATGACTTGACACATTGAAACAATTGTTATCACGCTAACCGGATAATGGAAGATTGTGAGCGTGAAAACTCACGTCTTACGTTCAAGTTTCATGCTAAACGTTCACGTTGCGCTCCCGTATGAATGGAATACTGGCCTATATTTATTAAAATTGGATAATTGGAATTAAAAGGCACAATTTTCTTCAACAATGAGAAAATTTAATTTGCACTTTTTTACATTACTTTTCATTTACCAACTCATCATATATTTCATTTGCTCATGTATCATGTTTCATGATTTGAGCAAAATTTTCTAATGACCACAGAATGATTTCTTTTCGTAAAAATGTCTCTGTGATTAAATAGATAATACTTCATGTTTAGATTGTTCGTGCAGTAAAGTCAGAGGTTATGTGGATTGAATTAAAAATAACGTTTGTCTAGATTTCGACTTTTTTTAACTTATTCTTATTAATATATAAATTTCGTTAGTTTTTTTAAAAAAATTACACACAGCATCAGATAATAGATTTATACAGTGTACATACCTTCAATATTATTTTTCTTTTAAGCTGTTCCGGTGAAGGTAACTGTGTACCATCTTTCTGTACGGGTTCTGTTAGTAACATATCTATAATATATATATATATATATATATATACATCATTTACTATCATAAGTTAAATACAATCTCCGTAAACAGATATCCTGTAGAGTGTTGTTGTACAGGATCTCTAAGATCTCAATGGAGGGTCACGTCCAGATGACCTTTATGTCGACCAATCAATGCGTAGCTTTCATTCAGACAAAACACTATTAATAACATTTTGATTTCGTAATTTCTATTTTTAGACCAAGGTTTGCGAGCTAATTTAAAAGCGTTATTATTCAAAGTTTGCGATTGGATGGCTCATTTCAAATTGTATGGAGTAGACGATGTAAACAAGTTACTAATCATAAAAATTTCGTCATGAATATTATGATGAGAAAAGGTTACCTGAACGTGACCCTCGCTTGAAAACGGCCAGATCTAAACTAGCGTGTATGCGAGCGGAAAATTTTAGATCGGGTTTCAATCAGATTGAAGTTAAATATTACACCATATACATGAGTAAAAGTTTAAAATCTTCGAAATCTTGAAATTACTTCATTTTAAGATTTCTAGAGATATTTAAAAAAAGTTAAGAACCCTTATATAGGTCCTAACAACTCTGACGTTCTGTACACATCTTAAAAACTTTCACACATGTAGTGTTGTACCGATGATCGGGAATAATCGATTAACGACTAGTTGGAAGCTTCCGATTCTGATAATCCATTAAACTTTAGCATACTCGATCATCGGTTGGAAAGGAGGATAGGCTATTTAATGACAATAACATATTTTCATGTATCTGAACTGCTATTAAAAATGCTTTAAATACATGTCATTTGTGTCTGACTTGTTTTGGACACTGATATATCTAGTTTAAGTTCCAAAAATACAGCTACTATACTAGTCAAGGGAACTAGGCAATCGATCATTCATTTTTATCGGTCTCTTTGATTTTTAATGTTTATTAGGGTTTTGACACATTTGACTAAAGAATAAATATTTCCTAATCCATAGTACATGAATTTTATAAGGATTCACAGTAAAACTTGCATGCAAAAACTAACTTATCAGGAACGGATTATAATCGGAAGAATCGCATCGACAACAGAAACCGATTCCAACTGATGATCGATTATGATTTTCAGCCGATGTCCCACCACTGTGACACATGTATATTTCAATTAGATTATTTTACTTATTTTAGTCAGCTCACAGAACCAGTGAACCTTTTCACAAAAATTCTAACAAAAAAGTTATTTTAAGTCAAATTCATTTTTTTGAGGTTGGAAGTCAGAAGGATAATAAATATAATTTATTATGATTTAATTTTCATTAGATATACAATATTCTACATAATTCAATAATATTTGGAATTGATGGGCCCAAATAAAAACAGTATTTTTAATGATTCTTTTTTCACCTTACAATGATTTTTATTGTAAGATTTTTTGTGAAAAATGCCACAGCTTTCCTAGCATTCCTAGAAATTTTTCTCTCAACAATTCTCAGTATATCACAAAAATTATTGTCTAAGAATTTTGAAAGGCACTGTATAGCAACCTGAAATTACAGAAAGAATAATTATACTACTTTAATATTGGAAAATTGTTTGGACTGAGACATCAACCATCAATAACATTTATCTTCATATTTGTGTGAATTTGCATAAATTTGCATAAAACTATTTTAACTATCCTACATTTCCATAAAATCATTAATCTCACCTTGAAATATATCTTTGAAAGCACTAGCCATATTTCTTTGTTGACCAAGACTACAATGATTCTCTATAGACAATATGAGAGGATAGCTAGAATAAAATAATACAAAAATAAATAAACATGTTTTTTTCTGTTGGGTTTAACACTGAAGCAACATATTGTATAGGTCATGTAACCGCTGTCAGCCAACCTACTCACTGTTCCTGGAAAGGCTAAATCTCTGGATTCAGCTGTTAACCAGTTACAAGGTGCATAGTTTTGTCAGTTACTGACATACAGTGACAACAGTCTGCCCTACATGATTAAGAATCATTAGTAGGAGGGAGAATGGCCATAGAAATAATTTCATGACCAAGCTTCACGAAAATATGCCCTGCCCAGGAAATTGAACCCAAGACCCCTCAGTAGACATGTGCAATACTGACTGAGCTATAGCTGGGCAGGTCAAATAAACATGTACTAAAGATGATTGGTTAACTTATTAAAACAATGATTCATAGTTATGTCATGAAGTCTGTTCAGAATTATACAAGTACATGTAATGAACAAAGTCATTTTCATTATGGTAGATACAGGAGTGGGGGTGGCTAAGCAGATACGTCATAGACTAGTAAACACTGGTTAGCCAGCTCCAGACTGGTTTGTATCTCAGCCAAAATCCACCGGATTGTTTCCATGAGCAAGACACTTAATTCTAATGGCAAAGTACCAGGCCCCAGGGTACCAGAAAGCCATCTCAAAAGTGATCAACCTAAGTTGCAAGCTATAATACAATCACATTAAATATATCACTATATTACACATTTATGCACATTCACTTATACAGCCCTGGACAACAAACTACTGGTATCAATCTATGTTTCTCCCTAAGAAGATTCTTACTCTGCTTAGTGAGGCCCACATATTGGCCCAACAGAATTATACCACCATCCCAGGTACCCATTTATCCCTAGATAGAATGAAGCAATTGCAGGTTGATTTCTTGCTCAAGGAAATTAGCAATGCCCACAATCGGATTGGAACCTAAGACCACTCTATCCCTAGGCACAGGTCCAACCACTGCAATACTGCTACCTATTTGTACCAGTACTAATCACAAGTAAAAGTTTGTACTCTAACATATAAAATCAGGGTTAGAACTCATTATATTTATACAGTCATCCTTAGCTTTAACAATTTTATGTGAAGTCATTTTTGTCATATTCCAAAATACTGTATAGTCAGTCATGTAACAACAAGTTACCAACAAACTAACAAATTAAACAGGGTCATTAAGCAAATACATCGTTTTAGTAACAGGGCTGGCAAAAGCAATTGACAGCTTTGTCGGTTTTGTCCCAAGGCAAGTACGGAAAAGTAGATTTTTCAATAATCTAATTCTATATATCCATATAGATAAGAAACTTTTACCATTTGGCAAGAACGGACAAGTAAACAATTTTAAGATTTCGCCCACCTTGAGTATCAATGTAAATTGAGAAACCATGATTCCAACAAAATCTTGAATCAAAGAAAACTACATTTATGAACTCATTTAAGTAAACAAACACACACAAATCAAAGGCAAGCTTTTGAAGAACCTTGTAAGAATAATCAAAGAAACACAAGAAAAATTGATTCTACTGAACTGAAGGAAACTTCTATTCCTACATTCTCTATTCCTAACTACAGAACCATTCTCAAAAACCATCTCTTAAACAATTAATATAATTTCAAATTAAAAAATATCAGAATAACAAATATACCCAAATATAATGTAACAAACAATTCTGAATAACAAAGATAACTGAATAACAAAGTTTATATCAATAAGAAAGATAACTTAATAACAAACAAAACAGAAAAACAAAAATATCTGAATAACAGACAAAACTGAATGACAAAGATACCTGAATAACAAACAAAACTGAATAATAAAGATATCTGAATAACAAACAAAACTAAATAATAAAGATGTCGGGATAACAAACAAAACAGAAAAACAAAAATATCTGAATAACAGACAAAACTGAATGACAAAGATACCTGAATAACAAACAAAACTGAATAATAAAGATATCTGAATAACAAACAAAACTAAATAATAAAGATGTCGGGATATCAAACAAAACTGAATAACAAAGATATCTGAATAACAAACAAAACTAAATAATAAAGATGTCGGGATATCAAACAAAACTGAATAATAAAGATATCTGAATAACAAACAAAACTAAACAACAAAGATGTCTGAATAACAAACAAATCAGAATAACAAAGATATCTGAATAAAAGACAAAAATGAACAACAAAGATGTCGGGATATCAAACAAAACTGAATAACAAAGATATCTGAATAACAAACAAAACTAAACAACAAAGATGTCGGGATATCAAACAAAACTGAATAACAAAGATATCTGAATAACAAACAAAACATAATAACAAAGATATCTGAAAAACAAACAAAACTGAATAATAAAGATGTCGGGATATCAAAACAAAACTAAATAAAAAATATCTGAATAACAAACAAAACTTAACAACAAAGATGTCGGAATAACAAACAAAACAGAATAACAAAGATATCTGAATAAAAGACAAAAATGAACAACAAAGATGTCGGGATATCAAACAAAACTGAATAACAAAGATATCTGAATAACAAACAAAACTAAACAACAAAGATGTCGGGATATCAAACAAAACTGAATAACAAAGATATCTGAATAACAAACAAAACATAATAACAAAGATATCTGAAAAACAAACAAAACTGAATAATAAAGATGTCAGGATATCAAAACAAAACTAAATAAAAAAATATCTGAATAACAAACAAAACTTAACAACAAAGATGTCGGAATAACAAACAAAACAGAATAACAAAGATATCTGAATAAAAGACAAAAATGAACAACAGACAGAAATAAATAACAAAGATATCTGAATAACAAACAAAACTGAAAAATAAAGATATCTGAATAACAAACAAAACTGAATAATAAATATATATCTGAATAACAAAGATATCTTAATAAATTTAACCCCATAACTAAAAGAATTCCAAGAAATAATACAAGTTTACATAACACTAAATGCAGTGAGAACAACTTTACAATATCATAGAAACCCAATTTAATGGTTAAATAACTTAAACAACTTGAGGTCAACATTATCATTACATTATATTATATTGGCGTAGTTTATCAGTTAGAAAGCTTTCAAAAAAGTTTCAATGGCTTCACACTCACTACAGCTACTGAACTGTAAAACCACCCTGGAAAGCCTAAATCTTCAGATTTAGCTATAACCAATTACTAGGATTATTCTTCTGTCAAAAATCTGACAATTCTGCCATACCTGAATTACAATCAGTAGTAGGAGAGAGAAAAAAGGATCAGATCAATTAGTAGACTTGTGTGATACCAACTGAGCTAGCAGTGCAGCTACAGCTATTTAAATATCAATATTAAACAAGGTAAAAATCCATTGTTCTAGCCAGGATTGAACCCAAAACCATCTAAAGCTACAGTCCAATAAACATAAAAATAGCCATGAGGGCACCGTATGGGCGCCGTGCGATTAAACTCCACAAGGACCAGTACGAACTCTTGCGTTCCTGTACGGACTGTGATGTTTTTGCCAGAGTCCGTGAGATGACCCATGGATACACATATCGGTTTCAAAATCAAATCGTGAACAAAGTCGTGGTCGAGTATGAATTAAACTTGCATATCTTCCAGCTACGTCTCTGAACGGGTGTGCTGTTTTGTGCCATGTGCGTACCGTCACCTTCATACGCAGGGCTTTGCATGGCCTACGGCTGTCTGCATGTACGGGTCCGCAACAAGCCACAATTTTATGGGACTGAGGCATTAGTTGTAAGCAGACACACTGCCACATCATGATAAAATCTATCTTGATAACAAGGGAGTACAAGTACCATGCTATACACTTACTACAAATAGAGATTTTAAAGTGGTGACCCTAGATTTATAAACATTTGTAAGACTAAACTATACTTCTCAGACAGTTTGTTATTGAACCATTATGAATTACACATGTAGTGTCCATTGCGTAACAGGAAATATAAGCAATATCACAAGTGGACAATATCCTGGACTGTAATATAACCATACTGTTGATGACAGCATAAGTCATCAAACAATTAACCAAATTGATAAAAATCAATATCCCAAATAGCCTTACAGTAATAATGTGTTTGACTGGTCATTTACCATCTGACCACTAAACTGAAGAAGATGACAAAAATGGCTGACTGACCAATAAACGAGAACAAGATTGCACTACAAAAATATTGCCAAGTTTATCTCAAACGCAATTGGATATAAAAATATGGCATAAGGACAACTCTCTCTATGGGAAACCATATAGTAGCAATTTCCATATAATTGAAATGCCAAACACATAAAAGCAGACATGACTCAAGGAAATGACATGGTAGTAAAGCACCTAGCTCATAGAATTGATAGATTTGTTTGTTTTTTTATCAAAATTACATGGCAGTGTCTATTATTGTGCTAAGAAAAGGAATTCTGTAAATTTTATGTCAAATTGACGCATAGATTGTGAGAAATATTAAAAAAAGCCTAAAAATGCACTTAAATCATTGATACCAATATTATTCTCACACCCGGTGGTTAGCAATGCTCTAGATCTAACCTCTGGAGCCAAACAGCTAATTTACGAATGATAAAATGTCATAATTTCGGCCAATACCAACCCATCACATAGGAGAACATACTGACACTAATAGGTTAGGTTTTTATACATATATCACTATCTTTTACAATTGTAAGTCAATAGACTATATACAGAATTCATATATTTGAGTTTTCCCCTGCGGTACAAACAAACTTCTACTGTCACAATAAAATTAAGTGAACAAAGAGCAATAACATTATATCCATGTTTCAAGCTTTTTTTGAGCAATAATGTGTAACAAACTTTGTTTGTACTGCCTGCACAAGAACAGAAAAAACATTTCAGTTCCGAATTAGGACTATTTGCATTGACATCATCTTATTAGAACATCGTTTTACTGCTTTCAAAATGTTTCTATACATTTTCTGAGAATTCTGAGAAATCTGTGAAAAACCAGCTTTACATGTACCATTAAAAGAATCCATAAAACATAGCTCTAGATCACATGGCTATACCATAAATAATCAACATGTACTAACATTGTCATATTATAGTGACTATACTTTTATTATATCCTTGTTTCTAGATTTCTGCTAGAATTGTTTGACACACTGATGTTGGCTAGGTCATACATTTTGTTAGGACCTGTTGATTTTTTATACATGACATACAATTTGAGTTTTTTACAGCGGCCAGCACACCTAACCTAGCTTTCCTGGACTCTTGTCTGTAACCAGTACCTGGTACTCATCATTTCTACCATTAAGTCAGCAACTTCTCCCTATAACTTTCTAATGGAGGACAAATGACATTATTTCTATGGAAGGGTAAAACCGCCCTGGGTTGTTTATACTTGTAACCCTGAAAGGTGATACCTGGGTATAGGACCTGTTGAACTAATTGACACACTAACAACTTAATGTATGGGATTACTTTGGCAATACAATTCAGCATTGTTTACATGACTAACAATTCAAAAAGTAACTCCAGTAACGCAACACTTTTATCTGGAAAATAATTGAACTGATTATAGCTGATAGAACAATACAAGCAAAACAAGCTAGAATGACATTTAATTTGTCTTCCTCACATAAGCCCAAACTTAACTCCACATAAAAATTAAGTCTCCTGTTAAAGGTCCTTACATAAATACCTAACAAGCCCCAGCCTATACTTAGTCCAAAATGTGCCCCTTACTAAGCCCCTGCCTTCACTTACTTCAAATATGCCCCTAGCTAGCCATGGCCTAGACTTAATACAAAATTTGCACCTTGCTAGCCCCAGCTTACATTTTGTTCAAAATATGCTCCATATGTAATGCTAGCCATGGCCTAAACTTAGTTCAATATAATGCTAGCCATGGCCTAAACATAGTTTAATATAATGCTAGCCATGGCCTAAACTTAGTTCAATATAAATCTAGCCATGGCCTAAACTTAGTTCAATATAATGCTAGCCATGGCCTAAACTTAGTTCAATATAATGCTAGCCATGGCCTAAACTTAGTTCAATATAATGCTAGCCATGGCCTAAACTTAGTTCAATATAATGCTAACCATGGCCTAAACTTAGTTTAAAAGTTGCCCCTTACTAGCCCCGGCCTATACTTTGATCAGACTAGCCCTGACTTAATATAAATATGCCCCTAAGACTAGGACAACACATGTTCACTTACTCAGTACAAACCCAAGCATATTCCTTGATTACTTGTAATACATCCATAAAACGTATTTTAGATGTTAGTGTATGACCATGAAACACCAATGGATGATTATCTGGACCATCCCAACAATCAACTGTAAATCAAGCAGTTGTTTGAATTAAGTCATGTTACTCATTCTATAAAAACAAGTCAATCATTCTGACCCATAATTGAAACTAGGTCAAAGATGAGTGACACATTACTGAAATTAGATGATACATGACACAACATCAAAAATAGGTCACATGACATTTGCCTTAAAGGTTGGTGACATGACACCAAAAAAAATAGCTAGCATGACATACTATTTATAAAGAGGTCGTTTGATAGTCCATTGAAATATAGGTCACAATGACATATTATAGACAAGTTTAAGTCACTTGAGAATATTATTGGAAAATTTAGGTCACATGACATATTGTTGAAAAATTTAAGCCACAGGATATATTATTGAAAAATTTAAGTCACATGACATATTACTGAAAAATTTAAGTCACGGGACATATTACTGATAAATTTAAGTCACATGACATATTACAGAAAAACTTAGGTCACATGACATATTCTTGAAAAAATTAGGTCACATGACACATTATTGAAAAATTTTAGTCACATGACATATTACAGAAAAACTTAGGTCACATGACATATTATTGAAAAAATTAGGTCACGTGACACATTATTAAAAATTTAGGTCACATGACATATTATTGAAACATTTAAGTCACGGGACATATTAATGAAAAATTTAGGTCATGTGACATATTATTGAAAAATTTAAGTCATGTGACATATCATTGAAAAATTAAGGTCACTTGACAAATCACAGACATTCCATTACATGAAAATGACACAAGAGTTAGATTTCATCATTATAATGATTGATTATAAATATATCAGATAAATCAATGATGCCACAAATACCCACAAAACATTTCACCACTTTCAGACAACAACAACATCATCAGGTTATGAGAAGACAAAATATACAACTCAAAAATGCATGTATATTATAATCTTAAATACTAAGTGTGATAATTATTTGTAGTATTAAATTAATGATAAAAACATTCCCTAGTAATTTACATATACTCACTGTGTAATATTGTAATACCCACATGTTACATAATACACGTATAACCCACAAAAAAAACTAAAATTCTAGCAAATATATTAATTTTATATATTATCTCTCTACCATTCAACAAAATATAGTGTGAGAAAATGAAAAAAATATATAAATATATCGAACACAATACCAGTAGTGATTTATTACAGAATTGATATACATGTATGTATACAAAATAACCATGCTCAAACTAATACCCCAAAATTTTAAAAAGGTAAATATTTTAGCCAAGTCTAAAACATTTAAGTTATAATTATAAGTTCCATCACATACAGAAAATCACTGATCAGAACAGAAATTAAATCACAACTTTAAATCACTACTACAACTTTAATTTAAAGGGATAGAACATGTAGAGAGCCAATCCCAACTTCCACAATATCAAATATAGGTGACATTTAACACAAGGGACACATTTATTGGTTGTTACAGACATTATGATACAACTAATCCACAAATACTAAGAACCACCAGATTGACACTTGAGACAGAGTAATACAACTAGCTGTACATTGACTAAATCAAAATAACAACATAAAATCATGCTAATCAAAGTCTTCAAGAATCCATTTTGAAGTTATTTATCAATGAACTAATTTCCCTCACTAAAAAAACACCACTTTATTTATTCCCTATAAGTATGTTAATTCAAGCACTATTGCAGACAATTAACATTTCCTTGTATTTTTTTTATCTCAGCCATCCATTCACTTCAGTCTCATGACAGGGTCAAGATTTTCAAAAATGCCATATCAAGGTCAAGTTACGTCAAATACAATGTCAAGGTCAATGTAAAAAAGTTGATGTCAAGGACAAATTAAGGTAATTCTTCAGGTAAAGGTCAAAGCCAATGATAAGGTCAATGCCTTAGACAATGAAAAGGTCAACAATAAGGTCAATGAAAATGTCAATGTCAGAGAATAAGTTAAAATCAATATAAATGTTAAGATCAATGACATTGTTAATGTTATAGTGAAGGACAATGTAAGGTCAATGTCAACATAAAAGTCAATGTCAAGGACAAATTTAGCATTTTAGGTCAATGTTAAGATCAATGTCAAAGATAATGAAAAAGACAATGTCAAAAATAATGATGTAGCAACTTAATGTCAAGGTCATATACAAATTCAACAGAATTTAGAAAATGAACATGAACTTACTCTGACACAGACCATGCATGCTCCCTGATAGATTTTAATACATCTAAAAATCCTATATGAGAAGTTAATGTGTGACCATGATATATCTTTGGATATCCATTGGGACCATCCCAGCAATCAACTAAAGTAAAACAAAACAACAAATACATATACATTTGTAAATAATATATAGTTACAACATTCACTGTTCTACACCAGAAATTGGTGGGCATTCAACCCTTAGATGTTTAAGCTGTTTCTCTGCATTCAAATAGTATTTCGCATGTTAAGCGCAAAACAGTCGTAACTCAATATAAGAAAAGAGTGAGTTATGACCATTTGCACTAAATCCGCGATTTGTTGAACAGTGCCTGGTGCACTCTGTCCCAATTTTCTACCCCTCCCACCCCCTCCATTTCTGATGTTTAAAACAAATACTACATGCACTAATATAGATATTAGTATTAGAAATATATCCTGAAAGAATCAAACTTGTTGTTACAGGTCGGCTAACTTGAGACAAATCTACGATAGATACAGATATTCTACGTGAACAAAGTCTGTTCAAGATTTAGAGACTTTGTTAAAAAATAGTCATGTAGGCGTAACCAAGGTTCTTACATGCAAAAGTCATTAATTCAGGATAGCATGCTATAATAAAATAGTCCTGAAGCATAAAATACACATAATATTATATTCATATTCATATAACTATATTATTTATGCAACAAGAGGCAATAAAATTTCATAATACTCAAAATAAAAGGGTTATTTAAGGGTAAAAGAAAATAAAAGTTTATCTCAAAACAAGACACTTAAAACAAATTTCATATGGAGATGAGTTCTGCCATTGACAATGAAGTTTAAGATCTTCAATATAAAAGAAATAATAGAATTTCTGAATGTAGTTGCCATGCCTACAAAGACATAATTATCATAAAAGCATTTCTATTATATTAATAATTTAGTTCAAAAAGTCTAAGACAAAATATTTATAGGATCACATGAAATATAAGATTAGAGGTTGTTTAATTGTCAATGCTTAGAGCACTAAAATTATTATCTGCTGAAAGCATTTTTCGTCTGGTTTTAAAGTTACATGTGCAACAAATGAGTTACCCACGTAAGCACTAAACAAAGTAACAGCTAAGAATGACAGCTAATGAAGACTGAAATAAGCAATTGACAAGCATACATGCTAACATTTACATGCACATTTATTAACATGCAACAATAATCAACCAATAGAAATAAATATCAGATTTAACATTGTAGAGATGACATGTACAGGGGTGAAAGTTTTTTTTAAGTCCTAAAAATTCCTGATTTCAGTAGCTTTCATAAAAAAGAAGGTCCCAAATGATCTGCATAGCATATTATCAAAAGTTCTTTAAAAGTATTTCTCTACAAGATAGAAAGATTTATGACTGAAATGGACTAATAGATCATTGATCATATAGGCCCCTTAGGCCCCTGAACTTCAGGATTGATTCCTGAAAACTTTCATCCATGTATATAAATCAAAGAACACTCTTAACACAAGAGCAGATTCAGCTGAATTCAAACTTGAAATCTATTATAATTTGTACACCAAAATTTGAAAAATTATAAAATGGGATTTCCAAATATTATGTTTTAGAATCCAAACCTAAAATTTGTAAATTCTTCACCAGGGCAGTGTATCATCAAAAACCTTACAATAATTTAACAAAAGGTTATAGAAGGATTTACAACTACTATCGGTCATAAGACACTTGATGATATAAGCCCCAGGAGTATGTATGTTAAAATCTGTATCTGCCCCTGTAAACTTGGACAGCATAAATTATATAGAAATCAACATTATAAAAATGTATTTAATGCAGTTTTATTGTCAAATACAATCATAAATTGATAATACAATATTATTCGTGATAAGTTTTAAGCCGGCACTAGATTTATGCCCCTTTAAAGTAGATTATAGTCTAAATTCACCAAACAAACTTTCCTGGACACATCTTTTACCAGTACATGTTCTAGGTTTACCCTTCAACCTGGAGCTGACAACTTCTCACTTTTAATACAGAGGAAAATTAACTAATAATCTTGAATTTTCATGGAAGGCTATAACCTACTATGGCAGGTAATGGAACCTAGACCATTTGACAGCATATTTTCAAAGATCTTACAATAATACATCAAAAGAATACAGAATTAACTAGGACTCAAATACTTTGTTTTGTTTGTTTTTGTTTTTGTAAAATTTAACATCATAGCAACACATTGTATAGGTCATATAAGGGCGGTCAGTCAACCTACTCACAGTACCTGGAAAGGCTAAATCTCTGGATTAAGCTGATAACAAACTACTAGGCTCGTAAGACCATTGTTAATACGGACCTCTGGACACAAGTAACAATAAGACCAACCAGATAGAATACATATAAAAGTTATAATACATACGTTCTAAACACTTGCATCCCATCTTGAGAGCTCTAGCATAAGCTTCTACAGAGGAATCACTAGCAAACTGATCACCAGTCAGGTAACTGTAATAATATATACAATACAGTTAATTTGCATCTTAAATACCCATTTGTCAACTTTTCATTATCTGGATTTCCCTTACATCCACTTTTCATTATTTTGATCGAAAATCAAAAATCCCAATTTTTCTGTTTTTTATCTATATAATTTATGCTTTGCTTAACTTTTTCTCTCAATATTTTCAATCTCTCGATCATAAATATTGAAGTGATAAAAATGGGCAATCCAGACTTAGAAAAGCCAATTAAGCAATGCTAAAAATCTTATAGGCTAAAACTCATTACTCAAGACAAATTTTGCACATCCACTAGAACACGAACTGAACATTTTTGTGCATACCTGTTGTGTTTTGTGCCTACCAGTATATGAATATTTTGGGGGTCCTTTGTTTTTCTAGCCAAACTTTGTTCATCCACACAAACACAAAATGAATTTTTTCATACATACAAAAAAGTGATTATGGGTACAGGATCCAGTGTCTGATAAAACGCTGTAAAGACTAAAAGACACAACATTGAGACATATATAAAACTTACGTATTATGAGAAGAAGCAATCCAGTAATGTGAGAGAGGATGATTCATATCTTGTGTAACAACATCATACTGGCTGTCCCATATTGTATTGTGTTTAGAATATAAATAATCTAAAAACTGAAATATAATTATACAATAGGATTATTTACAGAATAGAACTTTATTTGATAATTGTGTACCATAATATTGGAATGGTCATTCTATATGTAGGGACCTTTTTCTCTCAAATCAAGCATTCGAGGAATATATTGTATCTATAGAGGAAGCTTTTAACAAAATACAAACATATTCTTTAAAGTCATAAAAGTGACGAGAAATAAGAACCATCATGATATCAAATAAAGCAAAAAAGTTGCATAATAGTGATCTTTGGTCATTAAAATTACTAACTATGAATTAAAAATGCAGCGATTACCATCCATCACACAGATGACGACGGATGAAATAACCCAATTTTTCTTTCAGAGGCCATTTCACGGAAATGGCCGATAAGACTCGTACGTCATCGGAAAATTACGACAGTTGCTAATTTACACATACTTTGGTTTACCTCATTAAAGACACAACTTATCGCAAATTTTGACATCTGTGTTGCACGCTTTTTTCGGGCTAGATATAACGGTAGTATTTCAGTATGTTACGATTAATGAACATACTTTCTGAGGCCCTGCAATGACTACATGAACCTAGTTCAAATGCAGTATTGATAATGATCGTTTCATCACACACTTGAAAAATATTCATAATTGACAATGATATTTGCTGTTTTGGGTTTGAGTTAAAATCTTTGATACAACTGAAGTGATTTAAATCTGTCAATACAAACGGCGAGCAATCGGGTACAGCCGCCCGATTAGCTAAGTTGGTAGCTCGCAAGTCTACTGATTGAGGGGTCGTAGGTTTCATTTTCGAGCGGGGCATACTCTCGTGGAGCTTGGTTATGAAATTATTTCTACGGCCATTCTCCCTACTACCAATTATTTTTAATAATGTAGCGCAGTTGTCAGTCTCTGACGAAAGTATGCGCTTAGTAGTTGGTTAAAAGCTAAATCTAGAGATTTAGCCTTTCCTGGAGTAGTGAGCCGGTTGACTGACCGCCGTGATATAACTTATATAATGTGTGCAACGGCGTTAAACCCCAAAAAACAAGCAATCGAGTGCTGATACCACAGTGGATAAACAATTAATTTCCCGACTTGTTTTATCGCCATTTGTGACCCATATATGGACGGTTTAGAGGGTTTGGTAGCCAAGTTTTGCACTGTGCAAGTACGCACTCAGGTAACAGCTCACGCTGATGAAATCTGGGGTTGCCTCGTGCCAGTCTCGCAAATGCCCTCCTGTTTATGTATCTTGGATCCCTCCAAACTCCCCGATTGCATAACATAGCCAAGAAACACACTTAGAGGCATTTTCTTTATCTTGAATTCAAGATATGTCTATCTTTATTCCCTTTAGGCCACCAGTCCTAAGTGCTCATTTGTTATACATGGTGAACAGAATCATTCAGGACAATCAATAAACCCCTGAAAATGCTGTGTTCTAGGTGGTGGAGGAAGTGTTACAACTTCAATAACAACATCCCAATTTCTGTCACGAATGAAAGACCTTAGTGCTTCATGTTGATCATTTGTGACAAACATAACTATCCTTCTTCTAGCCATTTTACTTGACTGTATTTTGTTTTATAGTAGGATAAAATGAGTTTATACAAGAGCATTGATTATTTCATAAAAAATGCATAGTTTGCATAAACATGTATAATTTATATTTACCAAACAACCAAATTCAAAATTTACCTATGAACGGGCCTCAATTTATTTCACCTGCCAGCAAACACGAGAGTCATGAAACATGTAATACTTGAAATTTTCACGACTATTATGATATAACCACTATACTACAATTTTCCTTTTATGTCCAGGATTTAAAAGTTGTGTCTTTAAATATGCGAGTCACGTGACTTACGGAAACGACTGGTAATTTTCGGCGCAGATTTTAAATCTTTTAGGACATGGCATGTCTTAAAATAATTATGAAATTTCATAATTGAATTAAATTTTTTGGCGGATACTTTTTAATTTTTTTAACATGTCAAAAACTATTTAAATATAAATACAATATGTCAATAATGTTTTTTTTGCAAAATTAATTTTCTTTAATTTCATCACTTATATATCTTTAAAATATACTTTTGTTAGTGGATGTTATACTAAGTATTGAAAATTATAAAAAATAAGTTTTTCATTTTTGTTTCTATTTTCCCCTTTTACATGTAAGTAAATTGCCATTTTATAATAAGGCTGAGCTCCCCATAACAGTTTTTGCCTTAAGCCTACATGTACAAGCCCAGAGCCCAGGACTAATGAAAATTGGTTAGGGATAGTTAGAATCATTTATTTCATAGTTAGACTAGTTGACAATTTTGCACTTTGTTCCATTACATAAAAAATTGGACCAATGTTTGGGGAAAATTAAAGCTATGACTGCCATAATATTGATGGCGGTAATAATAAAACTATCAAAGAATAAAATAACAAACCTCTTGTTCAGTAAAGAACAATTTATTCTGTATTTCTCTGCCAGGATCAGCTAGAAATGATTTCATTAATTCTTTAACTTCACTTTGTGACAAAGTTTCCTGTAATATATAACAAATCATTTAAATACACCATTCACAAAATATTACTATTTGAGCCAATCTCCGTAAACAGAGATCCTGTTCTACTAGCGTTGTCGTACTGGATCTCTACTTAGTCAATGCAAGGTCACGTCGAGATGAACTTTGGGTCGACCAATCAATGCGTAGCTTTCATCTAGACGAAAACACTATTAATCACATTTTGATTTCGTAATCTCTATTTTTAGACCAAGGTTTGCATGCAAATTTAACAGCGGTATTATTCACAGTCTGCGTTTGGGTGGCTCATTTCAAATTGCGTGACGTAGACGATGTAAACAAGTTACGTATCATAACAATTTCATCAGGAACATTATGATGAGAAAAGGTCACCTGAACATGACCTTCGTTTGGAAAAGGCCAGATCTAAATTAGCGAGTATGCGAGCGGTAAAATTTTAGATCGGGTTTTAATCAGATTGGCATTGAGCAGTCTTCACAACAAACTTTCATCAGCATTGAAAAATCAGTCCAGCAGAATGGATTTTTTATTAGGCCGAATGAAAGTTAACGGGACCAAAAATTCTTAGAAATATGCTGTCCATTTTAATGATTTAAAATTTCTCTTAAATCAAGTTTTCCCTAAATTTGAAGGTTACCTTTGACTTGTCATTCCCCTATCAATGAAATTGTGATAAAAAAATTCCCCTATATTTCTATATAAAATAAGACCCAGTCCCCTTCCCCACATAATCAAAAAGAGCTATGTTTCAAGGGAATGGTATGACCTGCTGCAGCCTGGAAATTAAAATCAGATTTCAGGATGAGAAGTCAGGAGTGCTACTACTGCACCACAACTATGGCTTGTTTTATAAATAAATGTCAAGAAAATATTATAGTACCTACCTTTTGTTCTTGAAGTAAAAAAAGATGCAACTTGTCTACACTTACAACTCTGAAATGATTCAAAATAAAATACATTATCTTAAAGTTTAATGCAAGATGAGTATGGACTGAAAGGTTGCAGTTGCTCCCATAGACAAATAAAAGTCCAAAGTACTTTTATCCAGGCTTTGCAAATAAATGCTTTCATAAAAGACCAATTGTATTGAATTTTGTGCATGTGTATGCCAATAATACACTAATAATCTGATTCAAACATATTATAAAAAATATACCCAATGTATTTAATCTGTTAAATGTCCCACCCAAAATTTGAAAATTGCCTGCCTCAGATGGTTAGCAGTGCTAATTATAGAAATCTCAAATAAAACACAGAAAAGAGCATTTAAAAACAGAACATTTGTCAATTTTGGAATAAGATATTTTTTATTTCAACTCTTGAGCTCACACAATGACATTTCACTCATTGCCACACCACTCTTAAAAAAATGTTTCTTGAGCTCACTCGGTGAATTTTAAAAAAAAAAACCAATCTTACACAAAATCTACAAAATTTGTGGGCTCAGTGCAAAATGGTCGTAACTCACTCTTTTTTATATTCAGTTACAATCCTTTTGCGCTAAGCCTGGGATTAATATTCTCTATATTTTTACCTGTCAGTATGTAGTTTTGTCATATAAGATTTAAAATATTCATCTATTATCTGAAAAAGAAATGTAACACATATTTTAACAATAAAACAAACTTGACATAGACTTATAAGATATACCGTATCAGTTGTACTGAGGTAGTCGAGTTACATTAAAACATTAACAGACCTTTTTTTTCTTACATAAAAGGGGCTATTAATAGGCACCTACTCCTTCTGAAACTTCTTTGAAATAATGCAGTTTTCCACAAAGTTGGAGGTTACCTTTGATTTTTCATTCCCCTATCAATGAAATTGCGATAAAATTTCCACCATTGTTCAATAAAAGTAAGACCCTGAGAGAGTGGTAAGAAAATTACAAAATAAACTCCAACTTAGGAGAAAGCTGCATAATTTCAAAATAAATGGAGGAGGAAGAGGCCTGTAATCAGCCTCTGTTTAAGGGAAACAAGTCAAATCAGTAAGACACATTAACCTGACTATATATGACCACTAATTATAATGAGATTGAACAATTTCTTATACAATGATGGATGAAATATACCAGTAGTACTTAAATCATGTAAAAAAAATTCATGCAAATTTAATAAGATTTATTTTTATCCTTTTAAGTTATATCCTTTAATCCATCTTCCTTCTCTCTGAAGAGACCTTCTCACTGTCTCTGGAGAGACTAAGATCATTGGAGCCGAGCTTTTAAACAAAACAGAGTACATCTATCGCTTGGTGTTAAACTAGTTTTAATACATGCCAATAAAGTAAACGGTAGACTTTTTTGCATTAACCTAACTATTATAATTCTTTTGCCAGTTATGAGCATCATAAAGTCTTTATAATACATGTACAAAATAACCATATAAGGAAGTACACGTTATGTATTGATAAATTTCATACAACTGTCAGTGGTGAATACATTACCCCGCTGATTTAAATATTCACTACAGTATTTCTGTACTCACTGAGTATTTAAATCAGCAGAGTAAATGTATGTGCCACTAACAGTTGAACATAAATAATATCTAAAAGGTTAAGGTGGATAAAATGGGGGGAGTATCATTACATTAATATGGGGGGGGACAAGAAAACACTCCATGAAAATCATACATTACAAATTGGTATATATATACATTAAAAATTATTAAACACTTTATCAGTGAATCAAAATGTTTATAAATCTCAAAAACAAAGAAAATTATGTATGTTAGCAGCATATAATTATAGACAAAAAACTGTTTACAAATAGTAGCATAAATAGGTGTTGCAAGAAAAGGGATGAAAAATGTCAGCATTCAAATTCTTTGGTGAGGATTCAAAACAAAGATTGAACAAGAGCAGTCTGCTGACAATGAGTTTGTCACTATTAGGAAAAGCCATGAGTTGAAGAGCTTTAACTTGCATGCAAAACTTCTAACTCGGAATATTCGAGGATAACACGGCCATAATTCAGTCAATATTTCTGCCAGAATTAACATCCAATGTTAAAACTGTAGATAGGTTTGAAAAGTTTTTATTTTATTTATTTATTTTACTAGATTTAACGCTGTGTCAACACAATTTAGGTCATTTTACGACGTCCAGCACACCTAACCTACCCGGTAGCTTTCCTGGACCATTGTCTATAACCAGTACTCACCTACCCTTTCACAAGGCTGGTAACTTCTCCATATTATCTAATCAATGAAGAAAAATTGACATTATTGTCAAATTTTCATAGAAGGGTATAACCTCCCTGGGTGGGATTGATCCTGCACACCCTCAGGCACAAGATTCCTAATCCAGGCACGCTACCAACTGCGCTATCGACCTGGGTTTTGAAAAGTTTTTAGTGAATCCCTTCAGTTGTTCCAAAGATATATAAAGTAGCACTGTAAACTTTAACCAATAATGGTTGCACAGACTTACAACTGAGTATGGTAGCCCGACTATTCTTGAAATAGTTCAGGCTAAAGTTAAGGTAATCCTAGGAAGACAAACTGTAGTCTTAATTATTATAATATTAATTAATTTCATTCAACAGTCAGTGACACATACATTAACCCAACTGATTTAAATATTCACAACAGAACTTCTATACTCGCAATCAATTTAAATTAGAGGAGTTAAATAAAATTTAACAGTAAGACATTAGGAAAAAATGTTCACAAATGTTTCAAAAATGAGAGAAATGAATGACTAAGACAAAATGTTTAACAAGAGGGCCATGATGGCCCTTGATGGCTCACCTGAGTACCATTGATATATACATGAATTAGAGTAAAATTAAATAAACAAATTTTCGAACCAATTTGACACTACAATGTTCACAAGGTTTTTTTAATATTCGGGCTGTGTTACTTAGTTTTTGACCCCAGGTGACCCATGTTCGATCTCATTCGGGCAATTGACTAGACATGCATCCTGACCAAGTTTGATGACAATTGAGTAAAAAATATGTGACCACTTGAGTGTTCACTAACAAATGTGGATAGACGGATGGACGGACAACGAATGACAGACAACAGGCGATCACAAAAACTCACTCTGTCACTAAGTGACAAGTTAGCTAAAATACCAAGACCGTCAATCAAACCTTGGCACTATCCTTTTAATTCATAAAGTACATAATACAGTCATGACACCATAGTTACCTTATCTACTATACTAAGTTATTTATACTGTCCTAATATTTGAACCTGACACTATGAATACATTACAGCAATGTCAGTCATCACATTAATCTACAAGCTTGAAGCCCCTAAACTAATAAAAATTGATTTGGGCAAAATTTTAAATTTACTAAGGCTGGTGAAAATTTACTTGGGCTAACAAAACAAGTAAATCTGTGAGCTAATGCTCACTAGTGATACCCCCGCAGTGAGAAATATGACTATCATAATGTAACTTTCATTTAACGAAATCTAAAAATATGCGACAAACAGGAAGTAGATGCGCTAGGAACATGAAATCGCTTTACACCACATGGGACTATGGGATGAAGCAATATGCAAAGTATTAGGCTGCTGTATGTTATAGTTGCTGAGAAAACTGCGACGGAAATTTTGTAACGGACGGACGGAAGCACGGACGCACACACGCACGCATGGACAAGGGTAAAACAGTATACCCCCCTCTTCTTTGAAGCGGGGGTATAATTAATTTGGGCAAGTTTACTAAGGCTTGCAAAATTGATTTCAGCTGTTAAAAATTGACATGGGCAAGTGCAACCTGATTTGGGCTGGTAAAAATTACTTATAACCAGTCTGGCTAGTTGATGGTAATTTCACTCTTAGCTATATAGCATTATCAATCAGGTAAGTGCTCAAGAAAAATTAAGATGACAACTGATATTCACAGTCTACGAAACTAGTGCGTGTCCGGCTTACTGGGACAACTACTTTTAAGTTGGGCAACCAAAAATTGCTGTTTGGAAACCAAAATTCGACAAACAAGATATAGTGCTTGCTACTAAAATGAACTGTTTAGGTAACCACTTTCATTTCCTCATGTACCATGTATCTTGGTGTGAGCAAATCAAGTGTATGTTCTGTTCTGTTCTGTTCCTAATTATTTACACAGGATTTATTAAAGTAACCAACTATTGAGGATTCGGCAGAGTCTAGAATGCTCAACAATGTCATCGGGATATGATGTCTAAAATTATCAACTTAATCACATGTATTCAATAGGGCAGGTTTAACTAATTAGGACAATATAATAATCACCAACTATGCTCTATCTAATATGGTGCTGATAATAAAGCCAGTCTTAATTTTCTATCTACAGCCCACTATTATATACACAACATGTTTGTATACAATCTCTGTGAGGTATATAACAATTTTGTCAACATAGAATGTTCTTGTACTTTGACTCATCCGTTATGGCAATACCCTAAAAAAGGGCTAAAACCTGAAAATGCAGCTGAAAGGAGTCATATTGACACAACAGCACTGATGGTCAAGTACAATTACCAGGATGAATGCAAGACAACCAACAGGCATCAGATGCTAACATATTTTTATCCTTAAAAACTTCATATAAACAAAATTTGATGTGTCAGTGCAAAACTAGCCTACAACTTAACTTATTTATATGTAGATAGACTAGTTTTGTGCTAAATCATCAATCAATAATTATGGCCATCACATTTCTAGACAAACCAACAAACAATTCAAGGGCTTAGTGCAAAACAGTTGTAACTCAATTTAAAAAGAGTTAGAACTGTTTTGCGCTAAACACTCAAATTGCAGATTAATGTACATGTAATAGCAATGATAAAATATAGTACATCATAACAACAATGACCCAAATATTATATATCTGAACAGTTAATTGGAATAGGAAGTAGTTTCGATACTATATGTACCTGAAGTGAATGGAACATAGTTTATAAAAATGTATATTTTAAAACAAAATTTGAGGAAATTATTAATTAGTACATTTTTACAATTATTACAATATCAATGAAAACTAATTTTCAAGGCCTACATTAAATAAAGTTTGATTGCCATTGCCCGACCAACCCTTAAGTATGACTGAAAATATTTGAGTCCCAGTCAGAACATTCTTCATAAATCATACATTCTAATACCCTATTTTTCTTTCATGCTTTACGGTGAAATGTCACGTTATTCGATGAAAATAAACGATGAAAATATAAAATTTTATATTTTCATCGCAGTGAAAATATAACCTTATATTTTCATCGTTCATGACGTCATATTAGATGATAAATTATGTCATCTTGGAGTAAAAATGATGTCACGTTATAATTTGTGTAAAATACATCAAATAAAATGCAAAACTAAGCATGAAAGAAACAGAATATTTGTCAACTTTGGTGTAAGATGATTTTTATTTCAACTCGTGAACTCAGAAAGTGACATTTTCACTCGTGGATAGCCACTCGTGAAAATATGTTTTCTGAGCTCACTTGGTGAAATAAAATCGATCTTACACCAAAGTTGATGCATATCCTCTATGTCTTTGTAGAGAAAACAAGAAATATCCTTAAAAACATAATTTCTGCTATGCAGGGTTAATTTTGTTTGTAGCATGAATAGTCATATTCCCTGGTCAGTCATATGCCCAGAAACATACCACAACAATTGTATAATCAATTAGCATAGTGAGTCACCCATAATACACAGAATAAATAGTCAGCAACTACTGTCTGTGCTACACACCTGTTTATCACAAATAACCAATGGTATCATTACAATATCATTATCAATTTCAACTTGGTTTAGACAGCTACCCCGAAAAAATATATAACTAAAAAAATAGGGATGGAAACAGCAATCAAAGATTTTTTAAGTATGGTCAAAGAAAAATAGTATTACATATTTGTGACAAATATTAGTTAGAAAATATAATGTATATTAATTGGTATTCTGGTAAAGATTATAAAGGTGATAATTGTAAACAGAGATGCTAGCCCTTCTATGAGCTTCCTTAAAGCAACATATGGACTAGTATGGTTCCTTCTAAATAGATGAAATCAGGTGACATCAAGGTCTATTTCTATAGATCCCAACAGCCATTTGGAAGTTTGTATAAGAGGAACCCTATTACATGCCATGATGTCATAGTAGACCTAACTTAAACTATCCCCTGTCACCATTAAAAAACTACACAAAGAACCTAAATAAGGGTGTTAAAATGTTTGGTCCAAACTACAGGAACATTGTATATTGAGTACCACTATTAGGACCATAAAAATCAATTGAAGTAATAACTGAATAGTCCAAATATATGAACCTTTTTCTTTACAAATAAGTATTAAGGACTTAAGTATTACTATTAAGGACTAAGAAGATTATTTTGCATTCAACAAGGAGGTCCTTATAGCGAACTTAACTGTAGTAGTCAAATATTGTTTATCTGTAATTTTGTAAAATTATGTACAAATATGAAATAAGATATCATTTAACTAAAGAAACTATGATGTCAAATTAACAAATGTAGGAGTCATGGGTTCTCTGACTAATTCAGCAAATACTTGAGCACATATTCTTAATATACATGTACCATCATACAACCCTCAATTTATATCTTTTATATATTCAAAATTTCTAAAAGTTCTAACATGGAAAAGAGCAAAACTTTTATTCCTTTTTATTTTGGTTTAACGCCGTAGCAACACATTGTATAGGTCATATAATGGCAGTCAGTCAACCTACTTTCTGTTCCTGGAAAGGCTAAACCTCTAGATTAGTCAGTGACTGACAACTGCCCTACATAATTAATAACCATTGGTAGGAGAGAGAATGGCCATAGAAATAATTTCATGACCAAGCTCCACAAAAGTATGCCTCGCCCAAGAATCAAACCCACAACTCCTCGAACAGAAGACTTGCATGCTACCAACTGAGCTACCCAGGTAGCTTAAAAAAAAACAAAAAAACTTTTATTCTCTTTCAAACCAGAATGAATATACAGCCTTACAGGTAGAAGTAGCGCAAAAATGAGATAAAAATGAGGCAAAATTTGGACATTCATAGTATGATACTGGGCACAAGCTATATATTGCAACTATGCATGATTTCATTGAAGAAATGTGTAAGATATAACCAGCTGATATAAACTCTAGCATCTCTGAAAGCATGGCAAATGGGTAAGAAATACCTAATTCACACTGTCCACTGTATGCCCCGATGCATCCTGGTAATTTTAGTCTGTGGACTGGGATGAACTCTGAAGATTCATTAAGAAAATTGGGAGGCCGAACCTGGAGTCGTTTTATCTCCACCTTGGACACAGGGCCAGGCCATACCCGTTTACTACAGTTTCAACCAGTGGTCTTTAAATTAAAGGACGAGAGATGAATCATGCCTGAAGAGTCCTGTTCTGCCTTGGATATGCAGGCATTGGTTTTGCTCGCCAACAAAGCATGGATCCTGGTTGAATTTAAATTTTTGACACCACCCCAGAACCACTCCCCTGTGTTTGCCAATTCAACATGGTTTATACATATAAAATTCAGTTCTTCAGGCGTTACTACACATCGTCGAAACCAGGACGTACCAGGGCTGTACACCAAGAGAGTGTGAACTAGACAAAAAGCAAACTTTGTAGTAAATAAAAAAAGAAAAAAATACTTTACCACCTGTTTACAATATGAAAATAGATAATATACATACTTGGATATCTTAACACACAGACTATTTGTGGTTGGTTTATATGGTGATCTTTATATCAATGGGACACCTCAAAATATTCTACAACAGGACTTGACATCAAGGTGATCCTATTCAGGCGCGTACCTAGTCTTTTTTTGAGGTTACGCACAAATGCTAGGGGGTCTGATCATGAATGGCATGCCCATCCCAAAATATTTTTACGCTACATTGGCTAAGATGCATTTTGGTGATACTTTGGCCACCTGTTTCAATTTCTCAGTGTTTTTGGCACTTTTAGATTTCCAATTTCTGGAATTGAGGTCAAACAAGTGGGTAAAGTGTGTAATGGCAGATACCCACCTGATCCTATTATCCCTGGCAACCTATATTTGGGTTCAGGACTTCAGGCAACTTGCTACTGCCAGTAAACATTTGATTCTGGCAAGTAAAACATATAGCTTGTTGACCTACAGAGCAATCTGGTTTAAAAATTTATGTTGAGCCCTTCTATACCCTTCTTAACTTACATGCAGGTAGATTAGTTTTGTGTCAACCTATTGATATAGTTCATCAACATGGCTTATATCACATTACATACAAGAGGTAGAATGGCAGAAGAAACAAGTTCATGACCTACATTCTTTAAGGCATGTAGGTCCCCTCTCAGAGATCTTTCAGGAACAAAAAAGACCCATGATTGACACTCAGGTGGATTGTAATCATATGCAAACAAGCATCCAATCTGCGTAAACACATATCCAGTAGACCACGGTCGTACTGGATCTGTACTTTTTCCCTATGAGGTCAGTCGAGATGAACTTTGTGTTGACCAATCAATGCGTAGCTTTCATCTAGACAAAAACACTATTAATCACATTTTGATTTCGTAATTTCTATTTTTAGACCATGTTTTGCTTGCTAATTTAACCGCGGTAATATTCACAGGCTGTGATTGGGCGGCTCATTTCAAATTTCGTGACGTAGTCGATGTAAACAAGTTACGTATCATAACAATTTCGTCATGAATATTATGATGAGAAAAGGTCACCTGAACGTGACCTTCGTTTGGAAAAGGCCAGATCTACATTAGCGAGTATGCGAGCGGTAAAATTGTAGATCGGGTTTTAATCAGATTGACAAGCATCATGAATGCATTTCATATGTATGATTAAGCACCTGACATCCTAAAGCCTCCTAACCCATGACCAATGTAATTGTTTTTCATAACATAGTTTTAAAGCTCCTTTTAGTAGTCTTAACAATGCATAGTACTATGAGTACAAAAAAATTTGAGTAAAACTAAAAAGCATTACAAAATAAACAGTTATCAAATTTTCATTGAAAGCTATTTATAATGTAGTAGCTAGGCCTTCCAAATTAAAATGTCTCAGAGTACATTATAGTCAGCTAATGATTTTTAAATTGGAATTGAAAAAATACCCTAAACCATAAAAGCAAATAAAATCACAAAAAAATATCCATGTAATAAATAATATAATAAATAAGAATGCCAGACATTGGAAATAAGAAAGACTACCCCAACAATTTCATATTTAAAAGACAGTACAAGAATGAATACAATTTAGAATACACTTAGAGTAAATGTAAATTGTAAAAACACAACATGTACTTTATAGGTATTCCAAATGTGAATAATACCAGTGTACGAAATTAGGATATGAAAGTGGTTGCCTTAACAGATCATTTGAGCAGCTAGCACTATATCTTTTTTGTAGAAATTTGGTTGCCCAAAAGAAATATTTGGTTGCCCGAACTAAAAATTGGTTGTCCCGGGCAACCGGACACCCACTAATTTCAAAGACTGTAGTACATCTAATATTTTTATGTCCAATTGTAGCTCTTTAAAGTTTAACTTATATCAAAGTCTAACTGGGATCATCTGTTGTATCAGCCACCACAAGCAGTACAGAAATAGCCAATGATTGTCAAAGTCGCAGGTAGTCTTTGTTAATGGCAGTCAACGAAATGAGTGGGTGTCCAGTTTCCCGGGACAACAACTTTTATGTTTGTTCAACCTAAAATATCCATCGGGTAAACAAAAATCTACTAGCAAGATATAGAGCTTGCTTCTAAAAAGGACAACCACTTTCATATCCACACTTTGTAGACTGTAATCGCCACAGTCAGCTGTTGACATTTTAGATAACGTGAGTAAATAATTATTTCCAGTAGTTTAAAAGAACTTTATTCACATTTGAACTGCCTGCTATAAACAGTTTCAAGAATCTTATAATAAAATCGTAACTAAATAAAGTTACAAAATTTGAGCATTTTCTAGTTGCCATGGTTACCTTGATCACAAAACACAGTACTTATAAGAGTTTATACTTACATTGGGTACATGTATAAGATAATGGTATAACTTGAAGAATTCATCTAGGGAAATCTCCCCATTTCTTGATGTATCTACACTCTGTAATACATCAAATATAACATTGATATAAAATACATATCATCATACCGAACATAACAGGGCTCAACAAATCCACTTGTACGCTGGTAATACGTATTTATTTATTTATTGGAGTTAACGCCGTGTCAACACAATTTAGGTCATTTTACGGCGTCCAGCGCACCTAACCTAGCTTTCCTGGACCAATGTCTATAACCAGTACTCACCTACCCTTCCACAAGGCCGGAAACTTCTCCATGAGTAGAAATTGAATCTGGACCAGTTTATCTTCTCGCAGCACATGTCCTCCAGGACAAGTGAAATTTCTAGTCAAAATAATCAAAATTTAAGGTTTAAATACTAGGGCTGTCACGATATACTGGTATACTGGTATATTGCAATATGCAGCTGTGGCAATACGTACCATGGTACGAAATTTACGTACTAGTATTTAGCGATATTTTTATTTTCATTGAAAATTAATTCCTTCGCCAAATGAAAGTAGCTTAATGTCAGTTTTCTATGGTTCATTGGATTAAAGCTTAAGTTCAAAGAATTTAACCGATCTGGGCGCGTCACATCGAAATGTTAACATATATAACTCTAAAAATGCCCAGTAATTTTCCAGTCTGCTACAGGCACTTTCCCTAAAAATCATGTAAAAATTTCAATACTGAATAGTTGAATAAGTTCATTAAGACAGAAGTATTATGCAGATGTGTCTTCAGTTTGCAAAGCAATATATCGTGGTATGTATCGCAATACAGCTCTAGCGCATTGCAATATACCGCGATACGCTTCTGGCCTTTCGTGACAGCCCTATTAAATACGTAGTCTTGTCGAAAAAAACACAACAGATTAATAAGCATATTTCATTACTTGCAATCTGAAAACATCAATTAGATAACTTTTTGTTCTAAGAAATGGCTGTCATATGTAACAAATAAGGCCACAACAAATTGTTGTCATATGTTCTATGGATTCGCTCGCACCTTAATTTTGACAGTTTTTTTACAAAAAAAATATTTTTATTTCCTCGCTCGCTCATAAAAATTTGGTCAAACCGCTGTATAAAGCAACTGAATTAAGATTTTTTTTATTTTTTTTCTTCGCTCGCTCGCCCCATTTTTTTTCTAGAAAAATCCATAGAACATATCAACAACTTGTTGTGGCCTAACATGTTTGTTGCTGCTTCATACAAGTTCACAATTAATTGTCAAGCCCTGCATAAAATTGCTTCCTCTTTACCAATAAAACATAGTTGTGTCACCATATTTCAGCTTAGGCCCACTATATATTATTGGCTGTCACTTTAAGAACAGGAGGCCCTTAGTGGTGTGTACTATTTCTTAAATATTACACCTTGCTTCTATAATTATATTCACAAAAAATTTTCATCACCACTTTATCAGGCTTTTTATACTGGACTAATAGACCTAACTAAATAGCATTCAAATTTGTGGGGTCTTCCATCCGTGCGCAGACGGCACAAAGTTTGTGACACATTAATGCCGAAAAACATGAAATACAGATAAAATCCTACTGTTTTTTGTACACACGTTTTCATCGAGATGGTGAAAGTTTGTTAGTACTGCATATACATGTAGTCCATTGGACTTAGACTAATTGACCAAAGAAATTCTTAGGAATATGTCATAATATGCAGTATAATAATATATCAAAAAATTTGATGAACAGTATACCAAGTGACAAGGACAAATAAAAAACCCACTAACACAAATAACCCCTAGAAAATGCAGTATTTTCACACAGAGTGTATCATATCATTGCATTATCTTTCAAAATAAGTTCAATTAAGTATTTACTTGAAACTTTTCTCTCAGCTTGTTATTTGATATCTTGCAATTTATTCTATTCGTCCACGTTTTTAGACTTTTCAAGGTCAAACGTTCTGCTTTCTCCACACGCAGTCTTTCAATCATATTGTTAAACTCCCTGGTTAGCCATCTACAAAAAACAACAATACAAAATACTGAGTATGAGCACATTTTAAATAACAAGTAAATCTGTGAGCTAATGCTCGCTAGTGATACCCCCACCAAAATCTAAAAATATGCGACAAACAGGAAGTAGATGAGCAAGGAGCATGAAATCGCTTTACACCATATGGGACTATGGGATGAAGCAATATGCAAAGTATTAGGCTGCTGCATGATATAGTTGCTGAGAAAACTGCGACGGAAATTTTGTAACAGACGGACGCACGGACAAGGGTTAAACAGTATACCCCCCTCTTCTTCGAAGCGGGGGTATAATAATTACATGTATAAGAGACATTGCTTTAAATTAACTAGTATGCTACACATATAGGGCAAAATTATAATCAAAACATTTATGAACAGTTCATGAATTGTAGGTTAACAGTTCATAATGAAAGTTTAAGAACTTTTGTTCATGAACTGTTCATGGGCAAACAAGAGCAAACTAAATTTACGTAATCTGATTTAATAATTGTTTGAATAAGGTATGGTTTAAGCTCCTTCTAGAAACCATTTTTACTCAACAGTTTTCATACAATTGGGTAAAGATTCCTGCCACATGTTAGTGCCCAACATTAAGGGTTGTCCTTTTGCCCCTGACGACCTAAATTTGGGTTCAGCCAACTTGTTACAGCTAGGTAACATTCTGTTTAGGCAAGTAAAAAATATAGCAACTTGTCCAACCAGGCAAGCTATCATACTTTAAATTTAATGCCAAGCCCTGCATTTATTAATCAATCATTTGATTAAGTTTTTATTCTTAGACTTAGTTTCTTCAAACTAATAGTAACATTCACAACAAAATTATGATCTTGATATTTCTGTATTCACTATTGTAAATTACTTGGCCGGGTTAAATAAATCTTTGAGGTAACATGGGGGCCGAGCCCATGGCCAAAATAATTGTATGCCAAAAATAAAATATCAATTTCTTATCTAAGACAGGTTAGCAGTATTTAACCTGCCAATGAACTCCAATGAGTTATGATACTTTTATAGCTCACAGCTTAATTCTACAGTTCTAGGAAATACAAGCTTAATATAGCAAAACTTAGTTTCTTGGAAGTCCAATATAAGAAGTAACCGTTTTACAAGTTAATATCAGCAATACTATATTCTATGGTGAAGAGTCAAGTTAATGGCTCACGGCAAAATTTAATACAGTTTATTTATATTTATTGGATTTAACACCGAATCAACACAATTTAGGTCATTTCACGCCGTCCAGCGCACCTAACCTAGCTTTCCTGGACCATTGTCTATAACCAGTACTCACTACCCTTCCATAAGGCCGGAAACTTCTCCACATTATCTAAACAATGGAGGAAAATCGACATTATTGTCAAATTTTCATGGAAGGGTATAACCTCCCCGGGTGGGATTCGAACCCGCACCCCCTCGGGCACGAGTATCCAAATCCCGGCGCGCTACCAACTGCGCTATCGACCCCAGAAAATTTAATACAGTCTTCACCGTTCCACATTCAGATTTAGTTAGACTAGTTATAAAGTGACCCATTCAAGTAATATAGTGATTTTAGTTTTGTTTAGTTTATTCTAATTTATTTTAGCATCGACTGAGAAACAAGTTCTTACAACTTTTACTAATCATTCTTAAGCAAGCTCACTGGTCACCCAGTACTGAGCTAGTTGCATATATCTACTTGCTCAAGAAGAGATGAGGTAGGTTTTGGATAAGATTTGAACCAACAAGGAGCTGGCTATTCAATGATTACCAGTCCATCGTCATCACTCGGTCCAATCTGATTAAATCCTGATCTAAAATTTTGGTTGACACAAAGTTCATCTTGACGCGACCTTCCACGGAGACAGTAGAGATCCTGTACGACAACGCTCTACAGGATATCTGTTTATGGAGATTGCACTCGGTCATGCCCACTTCATAGTTAAGAGAGATGATGGTAATGAATTATGAACAGACAATTTTATTTTGTCAATGCAACATGTTATAGAATCAATTTTTATTGGTCCAAAGTTCCAGGCTAGTGGGTTAAAGCCATGAGTTTAAGTTAAAATTAAACTTCATTAGTCTTTATAAGGAATTATGTCATAATTCATGTTTCTCAAAACAAGGAAAATATACTTCCTCCAGAACAGCCAAACACAGTTGATTTTAAGTTAAAATTAAACTTCATTAGTCTTTATAAGGAATTATGTCATAATTATTGTTTCTCGATACAAGGAAAAAATATTTCCTCAAGAACAGCCAAACACAATACAGTAATGTTTCACTATAAAGACCACCATGGTTATTGCTAGATCGTGTGAATTTTATGATTTATAAGTCCCAAATGCTTAATTTGAGATGAAAAAGGTCCCTATAAATTATATAATAAGACCGTCCCACTATTTAGTTCACTTATTTTGATGGTATTAATAGCGAAACTTCACTGTACCATTCAATATTAAACTTAAACTTCTTCATTTGATTAAACGCCTATTTCTATATTACATATTCAATGGCGTTGTACAACAGATAAATTATAAAAACTAAATAAGTAAAAACCCTCCACCATAAATATATACAATAACACAGAACAAAATAAAATTCATTACGCATGATGTTATATAGTGTGATTATGCATTTGGTTTTCATATATCAAGTTTATAAGACCTATATTAATCTTAGTTCATGATTTGACTTTATTTTTACATTTGTTTTTATTAATTTGATATTATACTCTTATTTCATGGGTATTTGGGGAACAGTCAAAACTATTTTCCCGAGGTATCAGGGACAACTTAAGAACTGTTGCCCGAGGCCGTTAGGCCGAGGGCAACAGTTCTTAATGTTGTCCCTGATACCGAGGGATAATAGTTTTGACTGTTCCCCAAACACCCATGCAATAAGTGTTTTATTACCTAATGCAAGTACAGATATAACATGGCAATAAAGATAGTTTCAGAAGCGGATGACATTACGTGTGCTTAGCGAGTCCCGATTCTCAGCAAAAGTTCGAGATCCCTAATGTCTTCAAACCGCGACATATCGTAGATATTTTCAACAGAATTTACTTTTTTTCTACTTTTCGTTTGGTAACTCTAAAGACGCTTGCAATGATCTCGCTCATTGGACGCTTGGAGTTTTTTTAATGCGGTTACTTCCCTTGGCACTGCACTCTATGAAACAGTTCGCACGTGAGGGCAACAGTTCGCACGTGAGGGCAACAGTCAAAACTGTTTCATGCGCAGTGGCGTTGCGCAGTAAAACATAACAGGTTTAATCCGGTTTCACTCAGAATAGTTGAAAAACAGTTACAAATAGCAAATTGACATTTATATAGAGCATTAGGTAATAATTAAAGTTGTTGTCCTGAACAGTTTAACATGAGGCTACTGTTAACCGGACTTGTCCTGAACAGTGTAACATAACGCCACTGTTAACCAGACAATGTTTAAGTCCGGTAACAGTGTAACATAACGCCACTGTTAACCAGACAATGTTTACATATTGAGCTGATAAAACCTTTCTATTAAACTGTAATTGCTGCATGTGATCTTCAACAATTCATATTTCAAGTTTTACTATTACAAACATGTCAAACAATTTAACTGTTTTGTAAGCAATTCGAATGAGTATTAAAGAACATGCACTGCAATAGTCACTTCCTAAAATCTTTCATTAAAAAAAAATTTTCAACTTCAAACAAATCTCTAATTCTCAAAGGCTGAAAATAATATTTCATTTCGACATTTAAAAATTGAAAGCAGATAATCATATCCTGATATAATTTTTCAAGCAAATAATTTGTTTCTCTCACATTCTGACACATCAATTATGATGAAATTGTTCAGGACTACTGATAGTTTGAAAACAATATAATAAGGCTGTCAAATCTTTCACACAGTGAATAAAGCAATTATTTTTCTTCCTTTATTCATTTGTACGAACAAATAAAAGAATAAGTTAAATTTATAACAATTTTTAAATCATCATGGAACTTCCTGAATATAAACAATTCAATACTACACTTTTTAATATGGCTTTAAACATCCAGACATCTATATAATTGAGTATTGAAATGTTAACGAACATTTATGCCTAAAAAATATTACTCCTCCATGGACAAGTAGGGTAAAATTTTTATTTTACTTGTCCACAGACATAAATGCACAAGTCGGACAAGTCTGGCAGAGTAATTCCAATCTCCATAAAAGATATCCTTTAGGCTGCTGTCGTAAAGGATCTCTTATGGTTGCTCTGAGAGTCACATGGATATGAGCTTTGTGTCAACCAATAAATGCATAGCTTTAGTCTGAACAAAACACAATTAAAAGCATCTTCTTATTATTTCTATTTCTTGAGTGAGGTTTAAAAACTAATTTGACGGTGATGTTATTTACAGGCTGTAATAAAATGGATGGCTCTTTTCAAATTACTTGACACTACACGTATATATGACAATGCAAACAAGCTACTAAACATAATGATTGCAGCATGATGATAAATATTATAATGAGAAAAGGTCATTTGAACGTGACCCTCATAACGACACAGCCAGATCTTCAATTAGCGAATAGGCGAGCGGAAAATTTTGGATCGTGCTTTAATCAAATTGGAGTGATTCCAACAACTGATATCTTAAGTTTCAAACTAATGGATACTAAGATAGTTATATAATTATGTATAAAGCGTTAAGATAAATGAATCCATGATGAAATGTTCAGATTTGATCACCCCTATCCTAAGATGGGCAGAAGCCACAATATCATCCTTACAACAAATTAACACCCAACTCTACCCTAAAAATACTACTAACAAATCAGTATAACATATTAATTACAAAAATATATCACTCTATAATGACTATGGGAATCATTTCAAGAGTCTCCCAAATAAGGACATAACTGCGCTACTTATAGCAACATAGGAGGGAAAAGCATAAGTATTTCTGGCACCACATTCAAACATTTAATCAAAACAATCTCTAAAAGTGCGAGAATATAACAATAATTTCATACTTCGCTGCAGTCAATTGTACAAAATAATATTTCTGAAACATACTGTATAAGAAGGAAATTTTGTGGGAACCAAGTTCCGTGACAGTCCTAAATTCATGATTTTATTTCTGAGGACAACATATCAACAGAATCTGCAAATTAGAGGTGCGCAGTATTACCGGTAAACCAGTAACCGTGGTATTTTATCTTGCGGTACAAAACCGTGGTATTTTTGGAAACACCAGTATTGAATAACTTAACTTCCTTTCTGGTAAGCGAGCAGTACCCGTGAACGAGTAGTACCCGTAATTTTGGTTTTACACATTTTGTATGTTGTCTAATATTCTGCGAGACAGAAACGTTTACTAATTTATGACAGTTGTCGTTTTCTGAGATGAGTTGATCGTAAAATTAGTTAGTAAATAAAATATTTTGATTTAATTCTTGATTTGGCGATCAGTTTTTTTTTTAAAACAACATGTTTACATGCAGTAACAAGTTGCTCATACCAAAATATAGGTCTTCAGGGGCAATTGGACACCCTTTTATGTAGAGCCTTACAATGCATATTAGAAATATTTCTTCAGATATAATATCTGTGGCTCCATTGATGACCCAAAATAAAGCACAGAAATAAAGTTCCACAGATATTTAATCTTCTACAGTACACTAATTTGGCTGAGTGACAGTTCCAATAAATGCCATGTAAAGACTGTAAGAAAATTGTAGCTCTTTCCAAAATTGGCACCTCAATGGTTAGAGACTGATTACTTATACCAATTATGTCTAAAAAGAGAAATAACGAGGGCGTTCTACGTAATAGTCTCCTCACATGGAATCAACAAACTGAAATAATGTCTGGCAAGCTATTTGGAACATTTTGTCTAGATATAGATGTAAAGTATAATGCCCAAAAACATATTGAAAAACCTTTTATATACATAGACACTATAATTGACTTAATAACATTACAGGAGAGTATTGCTATAAAGACAACAACTTTGGTTCTTGCAAAATCATGTGATTTTTACCACATGTATTTTTAAATCTTAACTGCTTATTTTGAGAAGAAAAAAAGGTTTCTGTCTTAATACCATTCTGTTATTTAGACCATCCATTTTGATGATTCTAAAACTGAAACTTTACTGTATAACAAATATACAGTTAGGATGGTAATGATTAAATACACATTAGTGTTTGCTTTTTTGTAAGAAATAATAGGCACATGATGACTTTGTAAAGTTAACAATTGACAGATTGTGCTACAGTAAAAATTCATTTTACATACCTTTCTACAACACTAACATGTGAGGCACTTTTAGCTTCTTCTATTAAAAATTCTAATCCTTTATGCCATTTATCTCTTTCTTCTGCTGAACCAGCTGTAATATATAACAATATCAAATGTATCATTTCATTGTATTATAAGTGACCCTGTAAGCTAACTCAGTCGGTAGCACACAAGTCTGCTGATGAAGGGGTCTAGTTAAATTCATGGGGAGGGGGGCATACTTTTGTGAAGCTTGGTCATGAAATAATTTCTATGACAATTCCCTCTATTGCCAAGGATTCGAAAAATCATAAAGGGCATTTGTATGTCCCTGATGAAAGCATACACCAAGTCACAAGTTAACAGCTACATCCAGATATTTTAATAGCCTTTCTAGCCTAATTGCTATTACATTGAACCCAACCATAAAAAAATTGTCATGTAACGATACATCATATAGAATTAAATTTAATTTAATTACATAATCACTGGTACCCTCAACCCTTAAGCATTATTTCATCAAAGATTGTCTCCCTTTATTTAATAACTCAAAATTAAATTATCTCCCTTGATATTTACAATGAAATTAACTTATCATCCAGTATACAGAATGTACAATAGATATAATATTACATGTATACATCTAATGTTTCATCACATGACAGTATTATGATGATATCAAAACTACTTCCTCATCAAATAGTTATTCTGTAAAATATAATACAGTGTCACCTTTTACGGTATCCAGTGCTAGTTAGGGCTGCAGATCATTGAGCATGTGGCGATCTGATCCAAACCACGTTTTATGTTTAGCAAAAGGAAAACCATGCACTCAAAACATTTCTATTATCTGATTTTTTACGGGTATTTTCAGTGAAAACGTTTGTGCATATCGAAATTTTGACACAAGATAATTCGTTCCCTACATAAATTAAAATTTTTATTTTAAGTGCGGATCGTTTTCAGTGGTAATTAAGCTGAAATTTTTCTTTGATTTTTTCCAAAAATAGATCGCAATCTGACAATTTCGGACATGACGAATATTCGTACTCGATCGTACGCGAATACCCAAGTACTCGGATACTCGCCGCAGCCCTAGTGCTAGTGTTGTCATAATCTCTATGACTAGTTAACACAATTTAAACTATCTAGGTTGTACAGTAATAGGCATTATTACACAAAAACCTCAAAAGTAACTTTTGTTAGAATCTGGTTGTTGTTTAGAGGTGACTGTTATTGGGAGGCAGTTTCAGTTAATAAGTTAAAGTGTGGTTTAAATTCTGGTTTCAGCCGACTTTACAATTTTTGTACCCGTAACTCCTGAAATCTCCCTAAGGTAGGTGATCCCTCACAGTACCCATTTACACCTGAGTGGAGTAGAACAAATGTTAAAACAAGTTCTTGCTCAAGGAAATTAGCAGTGCCCTAGTAGGGTTTGAACCTGGGATCCTCTCAATCCCTAAGCAAGCATTCTACCACTGGACTTCTGCTCCAAAAGTCCTGCAGTTTACTTTTGTGAGAAATTGACTGTTACGGTGGGGGGTGACTAGTGTTATGAGGAGACTGTCGTTGGAATGTGGCTTTGTTGAGAGGTGAATGTTGTTGGGAAGGTGTTGCAGTTGACTTTAATGAGAAGTTGACAGTTGCGGAGAGATGACTAGTGTTTTGAGGTGACTGTCATAGGAAAGTGGCTTTGTTGAGAGGCGTATGTTGTTGGGAGGGTGACTTTAGTGAGAAGTTGGCTGTAAGGGTGGGGGTGACTTGTGTTGTGAGGTTTAGCAGATTTGACTATTGTTGGTTAATGAGTATTACGTTAGGTAATAATGTATTTATACAACAGCACTGGTGTTAATGTGAAATATTATGTATAATATAATGACTGAGTTTATTTAGTGTAGAACACATGTATACTGTATAAAAGATATACTAACAGATACACAACAGCCTGTTAACATCTTTAAACATGAAGAATTCACATTTATTATAAATATGTTCAATGTACCTTTTAAGGCTAAGTTATAAATGCATATAGGTTCATGATAAGTGATGCAACAAAAACTTCAAAATAACTCCAAGAAATTTACTCATCATTAAAGACTTGGCTATCAGGCCTATTAAATGAGTAAGAGTATTATATCGTTACACTTCATAAAATAACCATAGCATAAACATACCCTTACCAATGGCCCAAGGAAATTAAACAGTTATCATAAGTTACTCCTCAAACTGTAACCCATTTCAAATCTCTTTTTGTTATGGTGGCTGATTTATGCCATGTCGTGTTTTCGTTTCTTTGCCCCAAAGAAAAAAAAAGAAAAGAAAACACGACAAATCCATAGTTTGTAGTATCTTCGTCTTTTCGTTTCTTCGCCACGAAGAAACGAACACACGACAAAGTAAATATATGTACAACAATACGACAGAAAAATTTGTTGTGTTTTCGCCTTACATCTGTCGTATCTTTGGCTTTTCGGTTTATTCACAGAGGTCAGTCAACCTACACATCATTCCTAGAAGGGCTATATCTCTGAATTTAACTGTTAAACTAAGCACATACTTCCCTCAGTACCAAATATCTGCCCAACATGATTAAGAATCAGTGGCAGGAGCAAGAATAACCGTAGAAATTATTTCATGACCAACATTTACAATAGCACACATACCCCACCTGGAATCAAACCTACAACATCTCAATCAGCAGACTTTATGCCCTACCACTTTAGGGGCTTAAAAATCTCTAATGAAGTAAATATTATAAATAAATCTAGCCCTGTCATAAATTCATGATAAAATGAACTTGATCAGTGCATCTATGACTGTGATAAAACCAGTATAGTACAGGTCGTATTCTAGGTCATGCGTGTTTTTGTACTTTAAACAATGGACTTGCCCACTAAATAGGTAAATGAGTTGATGCATGAACAGCATTTTACTGATTTAAACATACCACTTTGATATTTTGTGGTGTATTAACAACAAACACTCAGTTTACTAAATATAAGTTTTGTTTTAAAGTCTAGTTCCCAAAGTTACAAATAAGTGTTCAAAGTTACAAAGTTCCAAATAAGTTGTCAAAGTTATAACATATAAAAATTTATCAGTTCAATATTAGTGTCCGCACCTCTCCGAGACCAAAACCTAACCAACTGTCCAGCGTACCCTACAATACTTTTGTATCCAAAATGCTTACATAAGGCGTCTAGACCATATTGACCTCTAACCATTTTAACACAATGTTTTATTGTATACTTGTCATGTATACAAATTAGTCTATTGTACCAGGGAATTAGATACAAGTTATCTATGTCTCTGATTGTACAGATATTGGGTATTTTATTTTATTATGATAATATGGGGCAAACTTACATAGAAGTGATGACCATGTCACAACAAAAGCTTATTATACATTGTAAATAATTTGTAATGAAATAAATGATGTAATCTAGTAATTAACTAGACTAGACAGCTGGATTTGGTGTTTGGTGCGAACACTAACAACAGTCAAAACAAGTAATTACTATGACTATGAAATATTTATGATTTATATACAATGTTGATATTAGAGGTTAAAATCAAGATTTGATTTTAACTTTGTAATGTCACTACATTACAATTTACCATTTATTTGAAAATAGCGTATATCATAATTATGAACATTGTAAATTTCATATAATGAAATGTTTATAAAAAAATGTAAACTAACTAAACTGTAAAATTGTAAAATAATTCACCCCTAAATATTGATGTGTAATGAAACTGGCTTTGTTTAAATACGCAATGTTTACATGGACGACCTGTAATATCATAGGTGATTCATATATACACAAAGAGTATATTTTCTATGTAGGTATTTATAAGTACCTCAAGTTCATTTTATTGGCATTTATTGATAAAATTACTCATTTTTCTGATAACATGAAGAAATTACCAGTAGAAAAATATAAAGAAATTCAGTGATCATAGATACATCAAAATAGCTTTCAAACACTTGGGGTAAATATTTTTATACATGAATAAGGCTTAGCAGGTTAAACATTTACAATGTAGATTTTTTCATGTTTTTTGTTATTATCATTTTAGAGTTTTATTTTTTACAATATATATGTAAACATGAATGGAAGTTGAAAGTTGTGAAAATACTTACGAAAAAGCTACTTTAAAATACTGCCAGGCTATTGCAGTCCATAAGTTTTCTTGGGGGACTATTTATCAGGGATTTGATCATCTCAATGTCATCACACAGCAAGGATTTTACCAGGGATTTGCTGGGCTAAAAGTTCTCATCCCTACTTTTCCAAAAAGGGCTGCAGGTTACAAATGACTAATGCATACCTCAAACTGCATTTTTAGAGCAGATGGTAAGGCAAGGGAGAGTATCATATAAATTAATACCAATGTTTTTTCTCCATTTATACTTAGTGATAATTCTAGAACTCAAAAAAGGGGCAGGGAGGCAGAAAAAAGAGCAGAAGGGCATCAGATGGTTGATGTTTCAAAGTTTCAAAGTTACAGGAGCAGTGGTCCAGTGGTAGGACACACGCTTAGGGATCGAGATGTCTTGGGTTCAAATCCCACTAGAGGCACTGCTAATTTCCTTGAGGAGGAAATTTACCTGCGATTTTTTCACTCCACCTTGGAGTAAATGGGTACTTGTTAGGGTCATGCATTGTATGCTGTGGCTGCAATCTGCGGCGTATGTTAACAGTTGATGTGTGACACAATGACCAGGGAAGTTAATGTCAAGAGTCGACTGAATAGTGATACTAGAAGTAGACTTCAAAAACCTTGCTTTAACTTTTAACTTTAACTATTTCTGCATAGGGAGTAGAGGAAAAACATCAAAAAGGGCCAGGAGGGGAGAAAAGGGGCAGCGAACAGCACCCTGCTATTCTTCATTGGAGTACTCACTAATACTAAATATGTACATTAATTTTCAAATATGTATTACACATGTACAGTCAGATCTCGATACAACGACATCGTACGTTTCCAAGAAATATGTCGTTAAAACGCATATGTCAGTGTAATGAATTCTTCCGACCATGTACATGTTGGAATTGGTTCCCATAAAATATGTACGTAAAACGAAAATGTCGTTGTAACGGATGTCGTTGTATCGAGATCAGACTGTATTGAGTAAATATTATTGATGGGTCAGCGCAAAAATAGTCAACAATCTTCTTTATAAACATTTAGTTAGACTAGTTTTGTGTCTTCTCATCAAAATGTCATTATAACTCAACAATTATCTAGACTATTATGAGTTCTGGGATATTATTCTATGAATAAATAAAAGACAAATCATGCAGTGGAAACAGTTGACATTATGAATGAATATAAATACATAAATGATAAAAGTTATAATAGCACAAAGATAATTATCTAGATGTACTGGTGGAATGGTCATATGCAGATCTACAATTGTCGAAAAGTTTGAATGGAATTAATCAAATTGTTGTTTTGTTAAGGTCAAAATTATAAGCAAGCCAGGTTATATTATATCACATATAATACAGGCTACTGATCCAGGGGTCATAGATTTGATACACGGGTAAGGCATACTTTTGTTGAGTTCGGTCATGGAATAACTTTTATGACTATTCTCCCTCCTACCACTGATTCTAAATCATGTAGGGAAGTAATGTCAGTCAATGACCGAAGTATGCGCCAACTGATTGGTAAACAACTTAACCCAGAGATTTTGCCTTTCCAAGAACCCTGAATGTAGGGAACATTGATCTATCAATGGTAGGGAAGTTGTCAGTCACTGACAGAAGTATGGGTAAACTAACTGGTTAACAGCTAAATCCAGATAATTCAACTTTCCATGAACAAAGAGTAGGTTGGCTGACTGCCATATGACCAATACAATGTATTTTATGACGTTAAATCCAACAAACAAAAAGTTACTTACCAACAACAGATAATGTTTGTAATTTAAAATCGTTGCCATGGTAAACAACAAAACATAATTTCTGATCCACTCTTCTGGCTTCATCTGGCCATTTATCAAAATCTTTGGAACCTTTACCTTTCCTTACTTCTTTTATGTCTCTAAAATTTACTGAAAATAAAAACAATAACTTGTTGACAGGTAACATTCAAATCAACAGACTATACCTGGATTCAAAATGTGTTATTCCCAGCAGTAACAACAAACTTTCACCATTAAAGCCCCATTACTAAATAGAACGCTGATAATTGTCAAGTATCACGCTTTTGCTTAAAACTCATGCAAACATTAAATGAATATATAAAACGCATCCAAGGCACAAAAAACTCAAGTATTTTCTCCAGAATTTATACTAATACTATTTTGAAATTAGCGAAAAACCCCAAAGAAATTACTCTACAAAAAATCACGAAACTCAACGAAATAGATCGGAACATTCCGTCGTGGCTAAAAATAACCACAACTTCAAATCAGAAGAAAACAAATTTCTCTGCTATACGTTTTGTATAGTGAATTTCGTGCGAAACCCAATGAAAACTCACGAAATCATGTAAATAGTTTCATACATGAACATATACATAAAAAGAAACGAACCAATTAATTCTTACGGTGTACAAAAACGTTTGCTGATAGGCCACGTTCAGGTAGAATGAGTGTAATGTCGGTAAGGCAACTAGATAATATTATATATACGCCATCCTCATTCACGTAACAAATTTTTATGGCAGTATCTACGTCATGTGTGGTGAAAGGGTAACTATGGTGGCTGATTTATGCCATGTCGCATTGTTGTCCCGCGGGGCGCCACACGAAAACACAAAAGTACGACAAAATGGTCTTTTTGTCGTATCATCGTCACGCGAGGCGCCATGCAAAAACAAAATCATACGACAATTTAATCATTTGTCGTGTTTTCACCTGATGAAGCACAAGGCAACAATGTATTTTTACGACAAAACTTTTACAAAGGTACGACACATTTTCGTGTCGTGTTTTTGCCATAATTTTGTCGCATCTTTGTGTTTTCGTCTCACAACCGGCGGTACGATGATACGACAAACATACATTTGTCGTATGATTGTGTTTTCATGTGGCGCCTCGCGGGACAAAGATACGACGATCTACTTCGTCGTATAATTGTATTTTCGCTCTTTCGCCTTCCGCTAACACATGCATACATCTTCAATAGTCTTCTGCGCATGTGTGAGCGGAAGGCGAAAGGGCGAAAATACAATCATGCGACAGATGAATATGTCGTATCTTTGTCCCGCGAGGCGCCACACGAAAACACAATCACACGACAAATGTCTGTTTGTCGTATCATCGTCCCGCGGGTTGTGAGAAGAAAAACACTAAGATACGACAAATTTAAGGCAACAACACGACACGAAAATGTGTCGTACCTTTTTAAAAGTTTTGTCGTAAAAATACATTGTTGTATTGTGCTTTCACCGGCGAAAACACCACAAATGATTAAAATGTCGTATGATTGTGTTTTTGCATGGCGCCTCGTGGGACGAAGATACGACAAAAAGACCATTTTGTCGTACTTTCGTGTTTTCGTACCTAGTTAAAATGAGGCGTTTCTTTTTAGCATCAGTTTAGATGATTGCGTACTCAAAATTTGCAGGCACTGATTTCTCGAGTAAACCACTGAAAAAACGATATGACATATCCAACACTTTACAATTTTGTGTAAGTTTTATCAAACACCTTTTAAGCAACTTGATTGGCTGAGAGAGTATCTCCGTAGTCTAATTTGCATGTTATAAAAGTACCCCACTTTTATAAGAAATTGATATTTTGAATAACTTGACCCCTAAAAGGGAACCCGCTAGAGAGAGTTATTATAATCCAAAGGCAGTTATATTCTTTTGTCTTTTTGATAGTTTATTTGTTTTTAAATTGATGATAAAGATTTTGTCTTCGTTTAGTGGCTTTAAAATGAAAATATGCATACAACCGTAGGATTTTGTGCTTTTCAGCAATAATATGTAAAAACATTTGTTTGCACTGACTGTTGGAAAAATGGTAAATTGGAGTTTGGAATCAGGTCTATTAGTTGCTGACAAATACATAGAAAAGTATCGACACACTAAGTCTAGGATATTCATCCTAGTGACAATGCCTGATCAAGTGTGCCAAAATTACCATTAGGTACTTATGCCCTGTTTCATATTATAGAATATTTTGACTCCTTATGATGAGTCTCCTAAAACTAAAACACCATAAGTTACCTTGATATGTAGAGCTGTAACGATTCACATATGCATCGTGAGATCGTATTCGCGACTGACCGATACGGGTGTATCGAATCGCGTCCTAAAAAATTGCGATTCAGAAGGCCCTTTATAAGAAATCAGTTAAAGACAAAATATACTATATATCTATAGCATTTAACTTGCAATTGCAATCTTTATTTACTTCTTATTATCAATAGACATTAAACAAAGACAACATTTGTTTTGTTGATTTTATTTTGTGCCAAGTAAGGGTAATTAATAACTTTTTTAATTTCATGATTGTTTGATAAAAAATATCATAATTTGTCAATGCATTCATACCAAATTTACAATTTACATCGTATTGCGATTAATATCGTAATCGCGAGGCATATATCGTGATACGTATCGTATCGCGACCTTGGCCAAGATACGCAACCCTAGACAACATTGAGGCCATATCAGCACACTTTTGCTGCACTTTTGTTACAATATACAGTAGCATGTATGCAATAATATCCAGGGTTGCCGGCAAGACTGTAGTAACTCACTCTTTAATGCAATGCACTTACTACAGTCTTGCGAGCAAACATTATATTATATTACATGTTATGTTACATACAATTATTGAATTCATAATTGAACCAGGAAGTAAAGTAATAATGATATTGTAACAATATACATGTACAAAATGTAACTATAAATCATACGGTAAAATTTCATAAAACTGCTTTAGGCCACAACAAGTTGATCATGGGTTCTACCAATCTTTCTGGAAAAAAATGGAGCGAGTGAGTGAAGGAAAAAATCTTAATTCAGTTGCTTTATATAGCAGTATGACCAAGGGAGGAAAAAAAATATTTTTTTTTGTAAAAACCGTCAAAATAAGGTGCGAGCATATCCATAGAACAAATGATTAACTTGTTGTGGCCTTATATCTATGTAAGAGAAAACCAAACAGATAGATAATAGGCACTACATTCCATTAGTGTACAGTTACTTGGTGTTCACAGAGTTTTCTCCACGCAACCATTTAATACAATATAAAAACCCATAAACCCATAACAGAAACAATATATTTATATCTATTAAAAGACAGCAATTGATACTTTACTTACACTCAATATAGAAAGCAAATTTATGGTACTTATGAATTCAGTCTTCAAGAAAGTGACTAACTTTCGTCAGCACTGGACATTAAGACCAGCAAAATGGATTTTTTCACTGGACTGAATGAAACTTAACTTGACCAAAAAAATCATAGTAATATGTTAAAAGATGCCATTTTAATGATTAATGCCTCAGTACCATAAAATCGTGGCTTGTTGCGGACCCATACATGCAGACAGCTATAGAAGCCTTGCCTACTAAGGTGACGCTACCCACATGACACAAAACAACACGCCCTTACAGAGCCGTAGCTGGAAGATATGCAAGTTTAATCCATACTCAGCTATGATTTTATTCACGATTTGACTTTGAAACTGATAATTGTATCATTGGCTCTTCATGAACCCTGGTAAAACATAACAGTCCGTACGGGTACGCTAAAGTTCGTATGGGTCCTTACGGAGCTAGATCGCACAGAGCCCGTATGGTGCCCTCACGGCTATTTTTATGATTATGGGACTGTAGCTTTAGAATAATTCATCCTAAAATTAAATTAACAATACAACAACAAATAATAACTTTTATTGCATTAGGAAAATTTGTTGCAATTAAAAGTTGGTGGAATGGACACCACTTGCATTCTAAAAGGAAATGGACCTAAGGCAACTTATTTTGACTCAGTCCAGTCCACTGGCTAAATTCGAAGACTTCTTATGATGATGAAGCTTGTATTTTTATCTACAAATGTATATACAAATGACTATTAGAAATGTTGTTAACAGCGGTCTGCTGTTACTCCCAATATCCTTTATCACAGTAAACAGTTTATAGTGAATCGGACATGAGTACTCGCAGAACTTCACATTTTAAAGAGATTGACAGTATGACTAAAACTTACAAAGACTTTACGAAATTATACAATGTTATTTTTTTTAAAGAACTTTAGACATTTATCATACATCAACCCTCCAGAGTAGTAAGGTTGTAAGTGCTACTTACGACCTTATATGACCCATACATATTTGGAATCTGTGTGTAAAGGCGCATCTGATAATAATTATTTCAATTTATTTGCAATGCAATATGTTGACCAAAACATAAAGTAATAAAAGGTTGTAAGTAAAACACCCTCCAATTGGTCCGTAAAAGAAGGTTGTATCTGTGAATTGCTAATTATTGATGTTCATGTAAATATTTTTGATGCTATACTGACACAAAATAAGTCAGTAAAATAAGCATTTTAATTATGACACATAATAAACATTATAATAACGATATTATTGCATTTATAATTTTAACATTTTAAATCACATACAACTTTTTAATGGAAAAACAAATGCATAATATTGTTGGTAAAAGGTCGTTAGTGACAGTTACGACCTTTCAGACAAACAGTTACGACCTTTAAGCCAAACAAAACGTGCACAAAAACGTCAGTCTTAAAAGATAGATTTAAGTTTTTAGTACATTATGTACATTTACACAATAATTGATACATAATAAGTTACTAATGGAATGTTTAATTGAAAGAGTAAGAACCAAATTCTTGAAAATATGTCAGGTTTGAACAGAAAATAATCATTTGAAAATTTTACTCAGTTTTTTCTTGTTTTCTCAAAAACACATTTTTGTACTTACGACCTCTCTATTCTGGTGGATCGACATGTGCAAACTTTGCCATATAATTAAAAAGCCAATGTTTACCAGGAAGTACTCTATTTAGTATATTTCATCAAAACTTTAGTCTTCAATTCAATAAAAAAAGTCCTTGAATTAAACAATATTTTAAAAAGTGTTTAGTGTAAATTGATCAAGAAATAATAAAAGTCCATTATGTGCATAATAACGTATATGTACAGTCTAACCTAAGATACTCTTATAATATTAGTCACATATATAAAGCAATATCTCATGTAAACCTAGGCTATATTTTAGTAATATCCAGCATAAAGCAGTCATCACAAAATTTCTGTTTTTTAATATTAAAACTTAAACCTTTGTTATAAAGTCACCTGTCTTAGCACATTAATAAAATAATAGACAACAATGTCTTTTTACACTTCTTTTCACCCTCCAAATAATGCTCATTGGAGTAATTTGGACTAAACACTCTTGCCAAGTTGCACCTCTGTCAAACAAAATCGAATAATAAGTAGAGGTTATTAAACAGGGCAAGTGTGCCTTAAGGAAGGTATCGGCACACTTGCTTAGGTATTGGCCCAAGGGCTATAGCCCAAGGGCTAATGCCGGGGAAAGTGTGCCGATATCGACTTAAGGCACACTTGCCCTGTTTCATAACCTTTTTATTGCATATGATGACCAATGCATGTAATGATGATTATTCTACAACACAAGTACACTTTTTCTCGACGTAACACGCTATTTTGCACTTTGACGTTACATCACATGTATTGTTTTGTTTTCAACGCCGAAAGTTGGAATCTAATGAACGCTTGTCTGGTTGTTGATTATTTCATTAATTTTTTATATGAAAAAAACACTTGTCGTAAAATTGAATAGCTTCTTGTTGCTAATTACATACGAATTTCATGTGCGGAAAGTCTGCCGTTGTTAAACTGCAGGTGCGTAATGACCAGAAGTTGCCTCACTATCGATTTTTTGCACACTAGGAAGTGAGCCAAATATCGATATTTGGCACACTTGCTCAATAATGGAATATATTGCCCACATTGAGGCTATATTGGCGCACTTTCTCGTTGATTTTATTACTATTTATAGTAACATATGCAATAAAAGTATTCTAAAATTGCCCAATTGCATTTAAGTGAAAATAGGGCCATTTTTGGCCAAGTCAGTACCAGTTACAGCCAAAAAAGCTATAATATGTCCATTATATGGATGCTTAAAAAAGAAGAACCAAATAATTGCAGTGAATGTGTACTGATACAGTCTCAATGTATTAAAGAATTTAGCATGTGTTCCACAATAACAATTTGAGAATTTTAGCATTCATCATGAAACAATGTTCCTTATTTCTTTCAAAATCAGGTTTTACTGTAACAGAGTTCTAGTCCACATTTCTTGCAGTCTGTAACCAAGGTTGTTGAATACAAAACATAAACAACTTGACAATCTTGACATACAGCATGAGTAGCATGTCCTAGATTGGTGCAATACTATGTCTAATGCATATTAATGCTTTATTTATTTCTTGAGAGACAAGTGGGGATTATATGTCAACCAGGAAAATGTCTCTAAGATGTAATTTAACAGTATTATCACATTAAGGAGATTGATGACAACAACATTAGTCAGAATATGCTTCTACAAGGTCGTATTCTAGGTCATGAGTGTTGTTGTACTTTAAACAATGGACTTGCCCACTAAATAGGTGGATAAGCAATGCATAAACAGCATTTTACTGATTTAAACAGGCCATTTTTATGTGTAACACTTATTTTAAATAGTGTGTATGCACATTGTAAATTTTATATATTATAGCTTAGTTAGTGTACACATATTTTATAAACATATCATTTACCACAATTTTCAATATAGATTAAGACATAGTAGTTATTGTCCGTTTTTTCTCAACTGTCAAAGCTTGAATAATTTCACGGTGACTGAATGCATTGTTTTTGTACTGGCAGCCTAATTGTTAATAAAAATATGTTGACTAAAACTTATCACACCGCATTAAAAGCTTTACTCAATCATAATACACACTTTTGGAAACTCATGGGTGTATTACGACTATAATTTTAACAAACGCATTCATCGTAAAATTATTCATGTTTTGGCAGTTGAGAAAAAACGAACAATACAACAGCATACAGAGGCATTTTAATCCCAACCCTAGTACCTATTGAAAGGGGAGACCACAATTAACAACCAATCAACTGTCCACTTTGATTCTAAATCATAAGTCTGAGGACAACCAAGTAAGTAAGTAAGTTGATTCTAAAGCTGGTATAATTTAGTTGTAACAGGACAACAATCATATGAAACAAACAAAAGATGATCATCTTTACTACATCCTATAGACAATAAATTTCCCTTATATACCAGGACATGTAACAGGACATAGCTGAATGGCCCTGAATATATATATATATGTATATATAGTTTCTTTCAAAGAATACATTAAATAACAAGAAACAATAATTTGAAAATCAGATCAATATCAACCAAGAAAAGACTCTATATAAAATTAAAAACCCATAGTACAGGGATGATCCTAGAGGGCGATTTGGGCGAAGTTGTCGCCCTAATATCGCCAACTTCGCTCTGTTCAACTATCGAAGCTAAGAAAACAGAGTTAGTGACTGAAACTTATGACACAGTTAATGAGTTATCCCAAAAAATCATTTTCCATGGAGATATTAATTCTAAAAATAATAAAATCAGTATCAATGCTGAAAACTTTCTCCCACTATAATAATCTTCAAATGGCATGCTATGATTCATTGTTAAACTGCATGCCAAGTTTAAAAACAAAAGGCAAAGCAGCTCTTAGGTTATCATGTGGACAAAATTTGCCAACCACTCCTGAAGGTGTTTTTTTCTTATCTATTTATAAGCAATACTTTCAACAATATGTCAACTCTTCCATAATGGAAACCAATCTGTATTGTCACAGACTGTTAATTTCAATTTAAAATGGTACAATAATTTGAATTTAAATCTTAATTTACCATGTACATATGATATTTGCATACATTCATTATAGTTTTGTACAAAATGCTCCTGATTTTGCAAGAAAATTTATTCTAAAAAGAACTTGTCACAGCAAAATTATTTGAAGAAACAAACACTGGATGTACATAAAAAGTCTGATGTAATTACCGGTAATCTAATTAATAGTCTGACATGGGGAAAAGTTAAGAGATATAAAAATTAACTTGATAATTAACTTTTTTAAGACACTGCAAAGGTACCTAAGCATCTAGTACTTAAATAAATGTAAGTTGTCTACATATGAATGCATTTTAAGTGCAAATGATTAACTTAACCCTAAACTGGTCAATCCCGCATTTCACGTGCCTGGATCCCCCCTTCAAAATGGCCGACACAGCCTTGAAATTGGGTGTTTTTTAACTGGATTTGGTGAATTTCACTTAAGGAAAGTTGTCAGAAGAAAATGACTTTTTTCCCGCACCTTTCCCATCAGAGATATCTCCGGGGTGTTCGGAAGGGAGGATGTGCCCCTCTTTGTTGCTGGGGTTTGAAGGGGCGCAGCGCCCCTCATGGCCAGAAAAAATCAGGGTCATTGAGTGCAGAGAAATGGCGCAAAAAGCTGATAAGAAAACATGTTTTCAGTATTTGAAAAGAACTGGCACTTAAGACCTCAATTTTGGAAACTATTACTAAATGAAATGCAAAGTTGGGGCTGAAAAAGAGCAAAAACGTGCACCGAGTGGTTTGCTGAAAACTATTCAACATTAATAAATGCTGTATAGAATATATAATTATTTTCCTCGGGGTCTACTTTGACCAGTGATTAGAAACAACAACTTTAACCAAACATATAGACTGTAATCAACAAACAAGCAATAAATACATGGGATCTGAGCAGTAACAAAAGAAACACTCACAAACTATCATACAAGGCTTGGGTTTCAACACACGGGGTGCTGAAACCACCCGCAGTTCGAACCAGCAACTCAACTAATATGTCAAATGAACAACCAATAACCCAAAGCAACACATACTTAATCGTTACAAACAAGTTCGAGCTTCAGCACAAGAGGCGTTGAAACCACCAAGAGTTCCAACCAACAACTCCCACAACACACCAGGCTCTATGACTAACCTGAGGTTTCAACCGGAACTAGCCAAACCATGCAACTAAATTAATGCTCAACAAGACGTTCCAACCTCATTCTTATAACACCACGACCCGGTACTATGGTTAGCAAATCTATGACCCTCTCATGATGCCTTTGGCTTTTTATGAGAACGCAGATCCATAGATTTCGTAACTCTAGTCGCACTGCAAAGCCAGGGCTGATAATTACAAGAAGAGCGATGTGAACCCTTCTGAGTCTCCAGTCAGACTCCCATTTTCTCTGTCGATTTACGCTTTTTTTATACCTACCAGGAACTGAAATCTGATTGGTCCTTAATACATTTGATGCTCTTTGGAACTCTTGCACAAATAGTACACTTGCAAGCGCCTACACTGTCCTTGAATGAGCGTCTACCGTTACCTGTTTACAAATATTGCCTTGCTAACAAGGGAGGTTACCTTACATGGAAACGCTAGAATTCAAAGTATGTACGCTAATACTTTGCAAGTACATCTAGTTTGCTTTTATAGTTTTATTTTTTTATCAGAAAAAAAAATGTTTAGACTAATCTATTTAATAAATAATTGGCCTAATTAAAATACCGAATTTGAAATGAGCATTTGCTCAATTTTACTTTCCATGCGTTACATTGAATAATTTGTGAAACTAAACAATCGGCGAACAAAAGATCAAAAATTTAATACACAAACTTGACAAGTATCAATTGTTAAATCCTTTTGAAAGGATTACTTGTTGGCAATTAATTATAAAGGTCATGTGATGACATTTATTAGCAACTCGTAGTAAAAGTTTGACTAAATGTTGTCATGATTTTGACGCTGTTAATATTTATAAATATCTATAAAATATCGTAATATTTACAGGCATATTATTTAATTTAATCTTAGTATACAAAAAGGAAAAAATCGTCATTAAAAATCAATTAAATATGTGTCGGCTCTAGTGTGTCTTTTAGAACTGATAGTCAAGGCATATCAACTTCTTTGATGTTTACCGCTGACCTAAATTCGATAATGACAGACGATGTCTTTATTATTGATTTGAGAGCTGTGTGGTTGGTTATTAGTAAATTGTCTCTTAAATATTGATCGTTTGATAATGGACTGTTCCAATGTAACTTTTTAGCGTGTTTCAAGAAAGAGTAAAATTATGCGATCCTATCAACTTTTCAACTTTCGATTTCGCCGAAAATAATCGGCTGTTAGTTTTTTCTATTTTCAATTTTCTTAAAAAAAAATCGGCCGATTTTTTTCGCCGAAAACTCGACCTGTTGGGGGTTCTCTCGATTTCCCTGAAACACCTGCAGTTTTTTTTTCAGATTTTGCTAAAAATTTTCAATGTAACTTGAAGGTGATAAATGATTAAACCTGTGTTTTGGATGTGTGCATTAGGCATAATAAATACTGAATGGAAAGTAATTTTAGTTACTGGTAGTCATTTTATGCACCACCTAATATTCCCCCACATTTTTTTTAAAAAACCCACATTTTCCCAAGAGGTGGGGGAAGATCCCCTACATTTTTCAAATCCTAGAATAAACACTGGTATCCCTTTTTAGTTTTTTAATAATAAGTTAGCAATAGTTTAGAGAGACATTGCAACTTATTTGAAACAAAGACAATGCTTTATTGAAACAAAAATGTCAGATACAAGATAATAATATAATATAATACAAGATATTGTGAAAAACAAGAAGTAGAGAATGAATGAAATGTCAGAATTACTCACTGGCACCCTCAGGTCTTACACCGTGAGCTCTGATCCACACAAGCTGACCAGCCGTTGGTTTGGTTTCTAGTGTCCTTCTTTCTGGTTTTGTTTTAGTCTTTGAAAAGAATATAGTAACTACTTTCCCAGTCTCCAAATCACCGAGTAATTGCATTGTTCCCATATCAGGAGGTCCATTACATATGGGCGCCGCCATCTTGGATTCTTCTGCGAATCGCCTTCCTTGTCCTAATTTCAACAACTTATCACATGACAACTCACAAGAGCCAAATTCTTATAACATATACTTTAAACTTTAATATCAAGTAATCTGAATAGCCCCGTCAATTCACTCGACACAAATTAAAATCCTTAGGAACTTGCACTTAGAATTATTCTTCCGGGGTTATCAGGGGGAGTAACTCTAGCACCAATTAAACGGGCACCTGTGTTTTCGTACTCAAAAACTTTCGTACTCAATTTGTTTCGAAATGTTCCATTTGTTCATACTTTCATATGAACTATCTGTGTAAATTATGAGACTATTTTGTTATTATTTTGTTATTATTTGTTACTGATATTCACTTCCTATTATCAAATAGTGAAATAAAATAGATTTTCAAGTCTTTTTAAAGTCTTTGTATAATCTATTTCTGGGGCGGATCCAGGATTGTTTTCTAGGGGGAGTCCGAACATTTTCTAGGGGGTGGGGGTCTAAGCTTTCTTATGTGTCTAATGCAACATATTAATAATAAAAACTACATCACCATTTAATATATGTTACACACCGAGAAAAATTGCTTCATGCTACTTAAATTGACTTACAGTCAAGAAATACACTAAAGAACAGGTACATTTAGGAAATTCCAGGGGTGTCCGGATCTCGTGAACCCCCACCCGCTAGATCCGCCTATGTATTTGTGATTTAAAGGGTACTGAATTTGAGATGGCAATTATGATTTTTTTCGAATATATATAATTCTCTTTGCAAAACTATAAATTTGATGAGAAGCCTATATGTCCGTGATACACATAAACAAATTTAAACAAAAGCTTGTCATGACAAAGATTTATACAATAAGCAAGCTTATATTGACTAAGTATTTTATATCCCCAGTAGATACGCTACAAGACTATGGAACTACATTTGTAGCTGCCTGACGGACCACATAGTTCAACAGCTCGCAGTCTTATCATGGGCGGTTCCAGCGGGGGATCAGGGGGGTCCGGACCTTCCCCCTAGAATTTGGAAAATGTACATGTCCATTAGCGTATTTCTTGCTTGTAAGTCATTTTAAGGAGTATGAAGCAATTTTTCTCAGTGCTTAACATAGGTGAAATGGTTAAGTAGTTTTTATTATCAATATGTTGCATTTTTTCTGCAAAATGTGTATCATGTGGTTGTGGTTCGTGGTTCGGACTCCCCCCCTAGAAAAGTTCGGACCCCCACCCCTAGAAAAGTTCGGACCCCCTAGAAAAAATCCTGGATCCGCCCCTGCTTATTGTTCTCAAGCTGTGTCTGTGTCTAATGTAAACTACAACAACACTGTATTTGCTGTGCACAGCATAATTTATTTATTTATTCATTTAAAGAATGCATTTTATGTACACGTACATGCTTCATTTCCATTGTTAAGGACAGTGTGTCTAGAACACATGGTAATGAATGGAGTATTTAAAATCCTCTGATATTAACCGTGTTTTCTTTTGAGTTTTAATGCCTGTACAGAGAATGTGAACCTGGTCGATCTCTCCATAATGAAACTATACATGCCCAAAAATTAAATCAACGTAAATAGGAAAATCAACACAAAGACAAATGAACTTATTGAACCATGTGGGCAATACCAAGAAAAATGAATTACAGTTGATTTACGATTTTTCGACACGCGATTTTTCGAAATTTGCGGTAACTCGACATAGATCTACGGTCCCGACATTTTCTCCTATATGTTTAATGTTAAAATTTCGCGATAATTCAACACACGATTATTCGAAATTTGCGCTAATTCAACAACTTTTTATAGTCCGCTGAACAAAGAATCAGTTAAAAATTTATGCGATAATTCGACACGGATCTCTAGTCGCGTGTTTTTCACACCTCTGACCATCTAACTTTATCGCTATTGTTAGATTTGATAACATGTCATGACGTGTGCTTTTCACGCCCGATCGATAGTCAATCATGGATTATTATTATCGGCTTGTCTTTTGAAAACAAAGGTGCAAACATCTATTGTATACCAAGCGTGATATTTCACATTTGTATGCTTGAGTGACAAAAACGTATGACCCTTCGCCTTATATACTAGAGCCAGTGTTCTATTCATCGAACTTGCTTTATGCATAAGTTCTTACTTAAAGTTCATTGCTAAAATTTATTTACCGTTTACCGTATTTTATCGTAAACAGTCGTTCGAATTTATCCTCGGTAATTCAGTGAAGGGCTCAGGTCATTTAAGAGGATAGCGGAACCTGCATTCTAAAGCTATTGCGCATGCTCGGACGTTGCGTTGTTTACAAATTTATGGACGCCATTTTGTTTTTACCCATGCCGTTTTTTATTCCTTTCTTAAATAAATTATTTTCAAGAAATATTTTAAAATGCTTTTTTGTAATTCATTTTACAATATCAGCGGGGGTGTAGGGACAATAGCCCCCATAATAACACAAAATTATCAGCACTTGCCTAGCGCCTCTGTTCATTTTTATATTAACTTCCAGGGTCCGCTAAATAAGATGTGCTCTGACGATAGAATACAAGTATCAAGCTATACAAGAAGTTGTCGCCGGTCCCAAGCCCGTAAGAGAAAAGAGGGCTAGAGATAAAAAACAAACACAAAACTAAATTTTATTTTTAAACATATTTTAAACAATACATACACGTACATTAACAAAAAAAATATTTGTCGTATGATAAGCGTCAATTCACGAAAGACAACTGCGAGCATAAGTAATTATCACGATGCAATTATATTACGGACAACACCGAAAATCAAGGTTTTACGATAATACGAAATCGCGAAAACTCGACATATTTTGCCGTTCCCGAGGTATTTCGAATTATCGTAATTGGACTGTATTAGAAACGGTGCAGAAAAAACAATATGTCTATATTAGGCCTAAAAATAATAACTTTATTATCCGAGACAAGATGTTTCCCACGTACATTATTTTTAGTAGCGTCTATTTGTTTAAAACACAATAAGCTCGTTCTTGTTAATGTATTGTCATTGAATGGACAACCTGTCGCATGCTACATGAAGTTCTTTCTTCTTTTGATGTTTTCAATGATGACGTCATGAAACATCGCGCGCGTGTACGATCTTAAGGTAGAATTCTTGTAATACAAAACGGTATTGATTACTACTGAATAAAATCCTTAAAAATCTGCAAACTGGTGACACTTTATTGCTCTATTTTGTTCACAAGCGTCATTGTAATATGCATACGTTTTTTGTCAATTTAAAAATCACGCCATGTTCTTAACTAGGGGAGACAATAACTTACCTACACTAAATATCTTATTTTGCAGTGACATGGTGTCCTCTGAATCTCATCCTTTTAGCTATTTGAAAAAGAAAAGAATTCGGTTGTAATAGATTGTGTTGACCTTATAAGTTGTTGTTGTTGATTCCCTAACTATCTTTACTTTGGTAATAACACATAGGTGGTTCTAGCAGGGGGGTCAGGGGTTCCAGACCCCCCTAGAATTTCCAAAATGTACCTGTCCATTAGTGTATTTCTTGACTGTAAGTCATTTTTAAGTTGCATGAAGCAATTTTAATGGATAAATGCGTAGATTTCATGGTTATGTAGTTTTTATTATTAATACACTGCATTATTCTGCAAATGTCAGTGTATAATGTGGTGGTGGTTCGAAAGTTCGGACCCCCCTAGAAAAAAATCCTGGATCCGCCCCTGTAATTTGTTTTGAATGATAAAAAGTTCCCATGTTTTACAAACAGTTATCATACTTATTTCTTTTAGTGATCGTCAATGAGAGTACTACCTTAATAAATGCAGTAGCTAACATTTTATTACATCCAATTATAGACACAAATCTCGATTGACATGTCATGGGTTTTTTTCAATACCTATTTCTTACTGTGTTTGACATTAGTGGTAATTCTACCTAAATTGCTGCATTTGTAAACGTTTTATTAAATCAAATAAAAAGACTCAAACAAATCAGTTTAATCTCGTTTGAAATTCTCTCATTTTTCTCTTTGAAAAGCATCGCGTGGCAAGACGTTAAATTCTCAACAAAACGCTAACACGTTGTGTTATTAATTGTAGTTTAATGTTTTATAAGACTGTAACACGTTAAGAATTGATCCTTAACGACGTTCGTGGGAGGTTCAAACGAATTTGCAAATAGAAATATTGAATTATTGGACAATAATATCTTTTCGTGCCACTTTTATTCCATATATATACTACCTGTTTTTGCTGGGAAAGATATTTTACCTGTCATTAGCGTGCATAGTCTGATAACATGTGCCTGCTGATTCCTGCTCATAGTGATTGTTAACTGGGATGTCGTATAGCTAACCGCTGACAGATTTTGTATTTTTGATATGTTTAAAAATTACATTCCAGTATCTGTAAATGTGTTAAGAAAATGGGGTTTTGATATATGAAGGCAAACTGACCCATGGATTGTGAAAATCATAAATACAGGTCACAAAAACCCTGGATATTATTGCATACATGCTATTGTATGTTGTAACAGAAGTGCAGCAAAAGTGTGCTGATATGGCCTCAATGTTGTCATTCCAGTTTTTCAGCAAGTATGTTAAAATATCCATATTGGCACAAATGGCAGCGCTTTTATAGTTATATGATAACTTGTACCAGGAGAGCGCTTTATTGCTTCCTAAATCTTTCACTAACAATTTGGAGGATTTTTTAAATGTTGAAATTTCAGTTGAAATATATGAGAGCGATAAGCTTTAATGAATTTGACTTGCCGTGAGTCATAATGGATCTACGTGGAATAAAAGTAAATTTTTATGTACAATTTACAAGTAGTTGTAGCAAAATATATCGTTATAGACAAAAGACAAATCGTTAAGTAAAGCTTACAGGTCGTTATGCTCAAATTTTCTATAGAAATCTGATAACAACGACTTAATACGTAGGAACAACGAACCAAAACGTGAGGGCAACAAAATGTTACTTATACACAACGACAAGACTTTGACCACAACGACCAATAATTGAGCATAACGATACGTAGATTGGATATAACAACTTAGTTTTTTAATAACGATATAATATTCTAAATAAATGATCTGTAAACTATACATTGCGACTTGCATTTTATCATAACGATCCTGAGATGACACATAACGACTTGATTTTTGTAAATAACAACATTAACTTGTAATTAACAACCCCTAAATGTGCAACGGCTTGGTGTTTTCAATAACGAATTACAATATGGGTATAACAACTTGCAATCTATAAAAATCGGCATGAAATCTGTTGGTAACGACTCTATTTTGCGCATAACGACCAATAAATTGTACAACACAACTTGCCCTTCGTCCACAACGCCTGCCAAATTAGGTACAACAATCTGTTTTATGTACATAACGAGTTGCTATTCGACAATAACGACCTACGAAGTGTTCATAACGACCTACATGTATATAGTGAACACGGCGAGATGCTTTTTGTACACAACGACCTGCTTTCTGTCCATAACGACGTCTATTTTGTGCAAAACAACATGTCATTTGAGGACAACGAACAAAAAAACCCTAAAAGACAGTTTAAGCGTTCCATATACTATACTACGTTATCACCATTATCGAACTCCATTTACACTTCAAATGATGAAGCACGTCAGTAAGAAAGTGAAGAAAGCATCCAAAGTTTTATAAAAGGAAACATATTGACATCAAGTCCAGAAAGAAATCAAGTTGAATGTTTACTCGACACTTCTTTGTTCAAACCAATACCACTGTTAATAACAACAGGGAACGTCAGTTCGTGACATCCGATTTAGCTATTCGGAACTCATCGGCGATTTACGCATATCATCGTAGAAGATTGCCGTAATGACCGAACACTACTTTAAGTTTTGAGCAACGATCACAACAACGTATTTCGATTTTCTTATGTCACACGAGATGCTCTTCCCATTCCAGAAGTAATAAAAGCACCACATGTAAGTGCCTTGAAAAATTATTGCAATGAAATGAGACTACGGAAAACGACGATGTGACTTGATAATTGACGTCATGACGTCACAAACAATATAACGTATCTTGACGTAACGTCGGAAGTCATATGCTTAGCAACTACACAGCAGACGACAGCTCATAAACCGTCTCACACATTTCCTCAGATATTCAAGAAAAATGGAGACATTTCAGTACTTATTTAACAGGTAAGCATTGTGAATGTTTTTGTGATACGTATTTTGATCTAATACTCAGTATTTAATCATTGAAATTTTGATAGAAAGCGATTTTCTCAATGTCAGTCTAACTGAAAAGCTCTTGTAGTAAACGATGACATTATTTTTGTTTATGCTTTTTATGGTAATTTTGATTTGTGTCTTATAATTGATCTAATGAATTGCTATTAAATGCTTTGTTACATATGTATACTGTTTTATTCCTAGTGTCGATGAATACATCGCTAGTGTTGAATCTATCTTGCATCTAGCGTCACCTCTATTGTTTAAACGTACATGTCGACATTTTACATTTTGAAAAAAAGAATTTGAAGTTTTAAAATTAGGCTATACCACGGACTGATATTTTTAGTTCATGTGCATTACATACACTCGATCGTTCGTTTTCTTATTTTTCAGAAATTACAAGACACATAATGAATACTTCACAGAGTTAACTAGAAAACAACCAGGAATTCTTGGCAGTGGATCGAATGGTAAGTTTTGTAATATTACGTACATTACCTTCTTTTCTAAATTTCTAAGTATGCAGTAATTTCTATGTCATATTTCGCAACTAGTTTTCTTCATAGGCAACCAGCACGGATCCATGTCAAAAGTTCTATATGTACATACATACATACATATAAGGTAAACTCACTGGCACGGGAGTCCTTACATTTAATAAAATATTCATCCTAATGATTAAAATAACATTGTTGAAAAAACACTATAAAAAGGTCCTTTTTTAACTATCGCTTTTGAGTCGTGCCACAGCTTATTATAATGTAAATTATAGTGGGCTGTGGCACGACTCTAAAACAATAGTTAAACAGGAACCGTTTTTGCTATGTTTCGTCAATAATGTTATTTTTAATCATAAATATGAATATTTTATCCAATATTAGGACTCCAGTGCCAGTGGGTATACTATGTATACTCAAAAATACCTTATGATGATACCATATATGTATACATGTACATAGCGTTTTGACTCGGAACCGTGTCGACTGCCTATGATTTTCTCAGTACTCACAGAGAGGACTACAACTGTTAAAATCTGTATGTTTTGAAGCTTTTCGTGTTGTATCATTCATCTTGACTTTTTGCCAATTCGAATGCCATCACGGAAAATTCATTTAAGCTTGAGTGTGAAACAAAATACCAATGTAGCATTGAAACTAAAATTATCTGCTTAAAAGTACATGTTCAACCATCAAATACATGTCAGAAAAACCTGGCTAGTCATTCTCTGGTCAAGATAATATCGCTCAGTGTTACTTACATTACTTAAATATTCACGTATAATACAGTCGGAATACACTTCACGTAGAATGCAAAATCATGACTTGTTTTCACCAGTGGCACAAACAAACAAGTTAGGTATCAATTCTTATGATGAATAGCGCATTTATACAGAAACATAGATACCATATGACAAAATAAGTCAGGAAATAGTACGTCTCGATCCGGAGGAAGCTGATATGTTCATATTCTTACATAAAATTATAATGCTTATAAAAACTTACATTGATGTACAAGTATTATACGTTTTATTCCTACCATAGTTGCACATTGATATCAGTATCGTTTAAAATACCGTATTGTTTCATTGGTACCGGTATCCAGAGATTTAGCCTTTTCAGGAGGAATGAGTAGGTTGACTGACCGCCGTTATATGACCTATACAATGTGTTGCAACGGCGTTAAACACAACAAAACAAACAAACAAACAATGTCTCTGATTCATAATAAATGTATGCCCAATTCCGGTTTTTAAATGTAAATTTTATTTCCAGATCATAGTGATTTCACTGACTTAAGAAGTCATCAAACAATTAAAACAACGACATCAAACAAATCTAAACAATCAAAGAACTATTCCAAGTATCAAGTAACTCCTATACAAGAACTAACAGGTCAACTGCCAATCTACAGTCAGAATGCTTTAGATAGAATAGCTGAGATGTTCTGCGTAACATATACTCACTTTACAAGTAAGTGTAAAAATTATAATTTATATATTATTTATAATATAATTATGTTACAGGCAATTTGTAAATTTAGGCAATTTGTAAAATGCCTTTATATGATATATTGACAACATAACTATTTCTTGGAAATACAGTAGACACAATACACAGTTAAACTTTGCAACAAAATCGCCATACATTTTGTTAAGTCAACAATTTTTAATTAGATAGAGCTATAATGTGCTGTGAACGTAAAAATGCAATACTTCGCATGCTAACATTCTTATTTGATGATTTATTTTTCTTTTGTCATTGGCTGCTGAAAGTGATTCAGATTACCATAGACAATCTTTTTGACGTAAATAAAGGAAGAAATGACATTATTCAAATACTATTTGGCTAAAACGAATGCAATACTCAAACCTCATGATCATAATCGACATAATGGCAATGTGTAAATATTGGGCCAATTTTTCAGGCATTTTGTAAATTGCCTAGGAATTTTACTCAATTTACAAAATGCCTAAAAGGGCCAGGCAATTTACAAAATGCAAAAAATCAGGCATTTTACAAATTGCCTTAATTTACAAATTGCCTGTAGCATATATGCTTACTCTATATAAATCCCAACTGACCCCAGCGGATTCAGCACGTTTTTAAAATCAACCAGGATTTTTTTCCCAATGGGGGGGGGTCTACACTTTCGAACCACAACCGCAGTATATACTGTTTGCAGAATAACGCAACATGTTGATTATAAAAACTACATAACCATTACATCTATGTTAAACGCAAAGGCGAGCGAGGCGAGTCCGAGAAAAATTGCTCCATGCTTCTTAAAAATGGTTCACAGTTAAAAAATGCACTAATGAACGGGTATATTTTGGAAATTTTAGGGGGGTCTGGACCCTTTTGACCCCTCGCTAGATCCGCCTATGAAAATTCTTTGAAATCTTAGGGAGATCTGAACAGTAAGCACCATCTAGAATCCACCATAACTTACATGTTTTTATTCTAACAAAACCCTAAAGATTCAAGAAAATGTTTAATGCAAAAAGTATACGTGACTGGTTGATGCTTATTTTAAATCATCTAAAATATTTTTGTCGTATATTTGCAGGTGAAGACCAATTACCAAATTTCAAGAGTATGCAACATGACAAACACCAAAAGGAAACCTCTGCCATGAGATTTGTTAGACGTGTGCGAAAGTTGTTTGCTTAACTTTTCTATCACAATAAAAATGAATACTATCTTAACATCCCTTTAAACCTGTTTGTTTGTTATTTTTTTGTCATTCGAGCGTTGTTCTGAAAGTTCGTAGAATTTTCATATGTAATCCTCAATTGTCATGGTAACAAGGTAACGCTCAAACGTCAACCATCACGTATAATGCAATTGTTGGTATTTGCTTACAAAATATAATGCCCGTGTCCTATCGCTTGCTTTATCATGTAAACACCCTGGAAAATTATATCTTTTCAGCGTGCTGCAGTGACAAGTCGTCGTGCTGTTTAATACGAAAAAGTTAGTAGGTTCTCCAGGATTTTTGCATAGTCGGCAACCACAGTACTTTCTTCCGTTACACTCCATATGTACCGTGGGCAATTTGACTGACAAAATATCTTTTTCATGAATATGCATAAGGCAGGGGAGACCAATCTTCTTCCAATGAAATCGCGTGTTACAATTAAATACTCTTCAATAACAATGACGTCATACTGTCTTTTTTTCCACTTTAAAAAGAAAACCAACGCACATGTTTATTTTCAAAAAAAGGTTGCGTACTTTCATTGGCTAGTTTTCCGCAATGATTTCCGTGCGGAACCAATGAAACTGCCCTCATTTATTATTCATGATTACGAGATTTTCCCAACCAAATGACCCACGGTACATAACGCAGCATAACGGAGTAATGTATCGTGGGATAACTGACGATGGGATGTTTGCAAAAGTACAAAACTGGCATTGAAGATGTGATACGCAGCCAACACTATACTCTTTTCTGCTTAGCCTCGGTATCATTGAAATCTAACTATAATTCAACACTTACAGCTTTTTAAAACTTTATGTCGAGGCGGATTTCTGACTATTTCTTCTTCAAACCGCAGCATTTGTGAACCCGTCATTTACGATCGATTGAAACTGGCTGTTTCACATTAAAACATTCAATCAAGATTACGTTATTTGCTGATTTGCGGCTAACATTGTGGTATCTGATTTTCTGTTAATTTCCGATGAATTTCCTTAAAGAAGAAGAACAAATGTACTCGTATTTCATATCATGACAATGCATTTCTGTGCTATGACGACATGCGAAAACACGAGTTATACATTAGAACTTGAACAACTTGTCCAAATTACCATTTATTTCGCTATTTATATCTACTATTTTGATATACAGTACAGTAAAGTTCCGGGATAAAGACCATCAAAATTAGTCGTAACGGTCTTATTATAGGGACAATTTTCTTCTGAAATAAAATATTTGGGACTAAAATATTGTCGAAAATCGCATGATTTTGAAATAATTCAGGTGATCTTAATAGCGACATTTTACTGTATAACCTTTTGTGATAAATATATTTAAATACAATAAGAAAGAATTGATTTTGAATTGATTCCCAGTCTCGTAACTTATTGTTTATCGTGTTTAATAACTAGTATGTGAAATATCATTGGTTTCATTTTTTGGAACAACTTCCATTTTAGTAGGCCATAACCCCAGTAGATGTTTTATACTTGACGTTAAACAACACTGTAAATGTCTTGTATCTGACAAGTCTTAATAAATGAAGCCATATGGGGCACGTGATTACTACTTGTATTCACTGACCTACATTCCAAACAAGAGATATGATAAACCTTTTTAGGATTTTTTCTGGAACACATGTACTACATGTGCTATATAAATATGGCTTCAAAATTACATGACTTAATACACTAGATTCAGTGCGACACCTTTTGTAGGTGAGCCGCGATAGTACTTGAAGCTATGGTGGATGAATTACGCCATATCGCATAAGGTTCTTGTTTCGTCATACGTTTGTGGCATTGGGTTTTGATAGAATGTATAAACACAGGATTATAAATCAAACGCAAGAGATATAGAGGAACTTTCCCTTACATAAGCCGGAATTTGATATTCTTCAATTGCACAAACAGCATATCGTCCGCTTGTTAACGCGTAATGCGAACTATATTAATTTAAGTAGTAATTATCCCTTGAATTGTGCACGCCAAACTCCTCACAGCGGTTACGTCACGCGTTGCTACTTTAACCACTGCCTTCACATGAATCACGTGACGCAAGTAGTACCATGTGACTAATGTTTTAAATTTAAACTGGCAATAACGGTTAGCCTAAAATGTGTTAGGCGGAATGTAGCGAAAAATAACATTGAATGATAAAAAAATTGGTTGATTTACAAGTACTGACAAAGAAATAAGATAAATTAAATAGAAATATATCATCATGTACCAAAACTGTTTAATTCATGAATAAATTACAACGGAAAGTGAGCAAGGTCGGGACTGAGCTGCGTTGTCCACCCAATAGGGTCCTTAGTCTACCTCACGCTACTTACATGATGCTTTTGTTGAGTAATCTTCAGTATTTATGATTAAACTTTATGTATTTGATACTGAATGATATATCATTTATATATTAAATGACTAAAATAAGTGCAATTATCCATTTAATATTTACTTTGCGTAACATTTTGTTATTTGTGCAATTTTACGCACTTTAGGTAACCGGTGTCAGGGTAAAATTAATCTTGTTTTTTTTACAAGTTATTTATTCATACTATTTATTTTTTCGCTTTATGTACTTTGAACATTATATTTTACTAAGAGAAGACTAAATTTATTGAAAATATTGAATTGTAAAAGAAAAGATGAAAAAAGTTTTTCGGCTCTCTGAGGGACGAATTTAACTTGTGGTGGCAGTGGTTATTGATTTGATAAAGGGAGATAACCGCTGCGGGGAGTTTGTGTGCACGCACGGCCTAATATAATCGTCCGCGGCAAAATTCATGAGGATTTGCTACAGACTGCTACTAAACATGGGAAACCCCAATTAAAAAAAAACAACACTTTTTTATTGCAATATCATGCGACCTTTTAAATATTTTAAGACCCAAAGCCTAATTATAGTAGGAAATGTCCCTACAATAAGACTAAATTGTGATTAATAATGATCTTATATTAAGACAAAATTGTTATTAAAACCATCGAGGTTGATGATTGTAAAAATGAGAAGGTAACTGTATAAAGTCTGCCTCAAAAAACGAATTATACATTGTAAAAGCAATATCATGTTAATATATATAAATAAACACGTGTAATGTATACAATAATACTAATATCATATTATATAAATGAAAACAAATAAATGATCATCTTGTTAAGAAATTAATACGCCACATGAACTCATTTCGATGAATATTTCAAGCATAAGAAGAACAGAGAAAAACGTTTTATTAATTCAGCTAGAAATAGAATCATAAGTCTTCTAAATATAAGTTAACATATTTATATAATTGCAGACATTTTCTTATTTATAAATGTACAGCAGATGACAACGATTTTGCATTTCTGTGGAAATGTCAATGGTATGGAAATGTAATATAACTACTCTCTATCATCTATATAGCTTGTTCCAGGAATTTAAATGTCAATACTGACGTAATTCTTATGAAACCCTAATTAATATAACTTCCCTCTGATTTATGAATTGCATAATGTCTGTAATTCACTTAACAACATTAATACTAAGTCATCTATAAAATATTACAATCCTAGTCAGTGTTGCAGTTGACTACATACAGTATATCGAATCTAGTGTCCCCAATGGACTGTTCGAGCTGGTTATACCCTCCATGAAATTCCGATAATAATGTCCATTTTCTTTCATCAATAAGTTAAATGAAGAAGTTGTTGACCTTTTGGTAGCCTTGGTGAGCACTGATTATAGACGAGGGTCCAGGAAAACCAGGTTAAGGGAGCGGGCCGCCGAAGAATGACCATGACTTTTGTTGACACGACGTTAAACAAACTTACAGAAATAGTGCCTTATTGTACTGGCACGGTTCGCTCATGATGATTGCTCGAACTAAACACGTTTGTGTTGTCTCTAAATCGTTCTTGGCGTTTTCTTACACCCCTTCAACCATCATGAGATCTAAATTAGTTTGGTGAAGGTTACGTGATGTCACCGAAAATTCAAGGTTGGGGTCAATTTTCATTCCAAGTAGAAGACAATGCCAAAAAGTAGATACATGTAAATAACACTTACCATTAAATTTGCTGACAAAACCTTGATCTAAAAAAGAAATTACAAAATATTAATTCCATTAATAGTGTTTTGTCTAGATGAAAGCTACGCATTGATTTTACCCAAACGTGACCCCTGTACTATGTATGGAGATCATAATTATGACAGAAATCTACAGAATATCTGTTTACGGAGCTTGATTTCGCTTTTACTTATACTGTATTATGATAATGAGAACATTAAGTCGTTATGAACACAGATATTACAAAACAATATCAAAAACAATATCCGACAGATGGCTGAAATTAAGTTTATCTGAATATCAGGTGTTAAAGGCAACTTTGCCTCTCCCACGCATTAAGCTAATGCCTCTTTTGTTATTTTCTCTTTATATAATTAACTATTGTAGTATTTCAATGCCAATGACACGAACTGTGGCTTCCGTCAACCTAGGCGTAAATAAGGTAATAAACCATGATCTTACGGTCTGTTTTCTGTCAAGTCAAAGGAATAAACATCATAGTATTAATTACAAGAAATACTGTATGTTGTTGGCAATTGTCGCCTTCCTGGACGTTGACATATACGATAATCAAGGTTTGGACATTTTGTAGTGGTCACCGGTTGCCTTAAGCCAATCAAAACGATTCATTTTAGACCACATGATAAAAATGGACGTGAAGAAGTCAAGCCCTGGGTGCGTAAATGGACTCGACGTCCGCCACGTTTTTGTCGGGTTACCTGTATTTACATGTACAGAGTGTCCCTGTTTGAGTTGGAAACCATTGAGAAACTATACCTGGCCTCACACTTTGCCGCTTACTAGAGAACCCCAGCTATGCACGTTTTCTTGTCCGACTCGAGCACACGGACCAGCCCGTCCAACATCCACACCAAAGTATGCAATTTCTTACAAGACCGGAACTGTCGAAAAGGTCTAATTTTCACCAATAAATGTTTACCCTAACTCCTGGTCTCAAATTGTCCCAGGAGGTGCGAATGTAGGTTTTCCCACCATCTTTGGTTGATATAATCACCCAAAGCCTGTATAAAGGAGGCAGACAGCTCTGAAGGCATAATTGCAAAAATTTTATATTTAAAAAGAAAACCATCGAAAAGCAAAACTGGGCCTCAGGTTTTCCGAGTCGACCTTAGAACCACGTTTATGGGCGTTTTCTTGACCGAATCGACCTCCCGGGCCAACTCGACCATCATCTGTTTAACATTATTGTATTAATTATACGCAGATTATTACCATATTTAAATTCATTTAAAAAAATAAATAAAGATAACCCCACTCACATAATGTCAATTTTATATTGGATTCAGGAACATTTGTAAAATTGAGATTGTATAGTAGTTTGCAGTCATACTTGCTGGCTGACATTTACACTTTAAATACAATTGTAAAATGAAACATGTACAGCGCGAATATCTTTTTAAAGGATATTGCTTGCTTTGTAATTAAACCGAATTCATCTATATTTTGTCCGAGGTCGGTAGCGTTATTCCTTTAACATATATTATCAATCGACTGTTATTAGTCAACAACGAATGTTTATTTATGTCTTATCTGTGTTTCCAAGAATAAACTTTATTATAGAATCGATAAAAAAAATACATGACCAGAGAACATCGACATATGACACATATTTGTTTAGTTAAGTCTAACACGGAAACTGTCAAACAATCGTTAGATATATCAGAACGATTTATTATCCATTATCAAAGTTATAATGCCATTTTGTGCGGGTGTGCATTGTTTATTTTATTAATAATAGAATGTCTGTTTTTATTTATGAAACAAATTATAAAACTCATTGAATTGTCGTTGCCTCATTCTGGATAAAAACAACCACCCACATTGCTTGTTGGTATTAAGGCTGCGGCGAGTATCCGAGTACTCGGATACTCGCAACAGCCTTAATACCAACAAGTACTCGGATATTCGCGATCCCGAACGGAAAATCGAGTACGAATATTCGTCACGTTCGAAATCGTCGGATCGCGATCTAGTTTTGAAAAAATGAAAGAACATTTTAAGCTTAATTACCACTAAAAACGAGTTGCACGACTAATGAAAACTTTAATTTATGCAAGGACCGAATTATCCGGTGTCAAAATTTCGATTGATACACATTTGAACAAAAATTATATATCTCTGAAAATGCCCATAAGACGTCTAATAGTAATGTTTGGAGTGCTTGGTTTCCCATATAGTAAAAACTCATGTAATTTTTCATTTATTTTGTTATTACATGAATTTCTGTATGCTTTTCCTTTAACATGTGATTCGTGGTTCGATTCGTGAATCGCTACACATGAATCGTGGTTCGGATCGGATTGTCTCTTGCTGAACGATCCACAGCCTACATTGATATGTAATGAAGCTGCTTAAATAAAATAAACTTGTGCATAATAATGGAAATTATCTCGATTGAGAAACAAAATCTTATTACATGTACTAACATTGACCTGTCTCTCATTGACCCTTTGTCCTACTATCGTATTACGTTTACCAACACGCCAACAAGAAACAGTTGTACCGTGCCGAAAGTGACTGATGACGACAATGGAAATTCTATGACTTTACCTATTGGCATATTTAACAAAATGTTTTAGTTACATTTTGTTCCTCCAACAAAGTGTTAACAAAATGCGCATGATTATGTTTGTAAACTAAATTAATGTACTCTAATTAAAATTAAAAAAGTCGCAGAGGAAATAGTCGTGATTCGACCGACTCGTAGAATATTTAATACTTAATAGAATTCCTGGCACAAGTCTCTAAATATACTTAGCTCAACAATTAATTAACTAGTAAATCACTTCCAGGGCAGACTACGTGATAAAGTCTAACAAACATAGACCCACGCACAAAAGTTATATACTGAAAACAAAGTACAAATTACGGTCATTAAATATAGCATTAACCTGTCAACGACATTTGTGTTGTAGGCATAGGAAATAAAATCTTGGAAGACTAAAGACCTGCTGTGAACATCATTTCGTCTTATTTTCAAGTCTTTATAAGTTGACAACAAAATTGGTTACAAGTGGATACGACTAAATAGTGATAAAATTGTTGTGGAAAGGAAACTTTTAAAAGACAAGTTAATTAAGCAATACACCTCGCGAGAAAATAATTTTCGTTAAGTATGATACAGAGTTAAATTGCTGCTCAGTATGAGACAATTTGTGTCGATAAGATAACAAGAAAATATTTAAACACTGTTTTTTTTATTGAAAGCCCACACTTTCAAACATAAGTTTAGTATTTGTTATTGTAATCAACGTCTCCTTGATCATGTTCTAAAAATACCATGACAGAGATTGGTTAACTGAAGGTTATGGCGAGTACGCTCTAGATAACAAAAACGTTTCTGGCTGTAAGTCTTTTAATTGAAAACAATAAAAATACGATGGATAGCAAACTAGTTGTTAATCATTATATGGTGTATACTAAAATGATTCGGAGTTATCCATATATATAAACCCAAAAATGTTTTAGCGTTGTATATTATTATACCACGAAGTTAAAAGATGTGATAAGGCCGATTAGCAGGATAATAAGTACTTATTTTTTTCTAAATATCTACGTTAAGTATTATATGATATTCTGTGGTAATTTGTCAATTAGGTCCAGAATCCCGTGGTTAAGGCAACCTGATTTCACTTGGCAAATTAAGCCGACCATAGAGTTTTTATTGTTAATTTATCAAATACCAATCACATGAAAAATCATGCGTTTTATTAAATTTAAAACTGAGTATTATCTTCAAGAAGATTGACAAGATGTCTATTAGTAACAATCACTATTGGTTCAGTTAATACTAAATTGGAACCTACACTTTCTAATCTTTTCAGACAGTTGTCCCGATCCAAAAGATTTAATTTTGGCCTTGCTACTAATTATTTTATACAAGGCACCAACTAAAATTGTTTTGTGACAATTATATAGAATATTGATCAGTTTGTACAGGAGGTGGTTTCATTAAATAACATATTGAGTGATACATCGGCAAAATTATGACATTAATTTACAACGGTTGCATACTTGGTCACGCATATTTTATCAAAACACGCCGTATTTTGTCAACGTATCTATTGGTACCTCTCAGCTGGGGCCCGTATTATCAAGCATCTTACGATGGATTTTATTCTTAAATCCTTCTATATTGTATTGTTAAATTATCGTAAGACTTTTGATAATATGCTGCCGAAATGAGCTTGTTGCAAGTAAACTGAACCAAGCCGTCAATCATGTGATTTTAGAAACAAACCATTACTATTTGATTGGATGAAGCATTTAGAGACATCTCAATCCATCGTATACAGAATTTTCTACAGCAATAAGTAGTTACTTCAAATGGGAAACAACATATGTTGTTGTCGATTGTTTGTTCAACATTTATTACCAAAAACAATTAGAATATGTTCATATTTATTTATTTATTTATTCATTGGAGTTAACGCCGTATCAACACAATTTAGGTCACTTCACGGCGTCCAGCGCACCTAACCTAGCTTTCCTGGACCATTGTCTATAACCAGTACTCACCTACCCTTCCACAAGCCGGAAACTTTTCCATATTATCTAATCAATGGAGGAAAATCGTCATTATTGTCAAATTTTCACGGGTGGGATTCGAACCTGCACCCCCTCGGGCACGAGATTCCAAATCCCGGCACGCTACCAACTGCGCTATCGACCCGGGTTCTAGAATATGTTCAAATGATATTATAATGTTGATTCTTATAAATATGGCACTCATTTCATACTTAGACAAATTCTTCTTCTCAGAAATCCAAACAACGTCGTAACTCTTATATCGATTAGTTTCTACTAAAAGGCTTACAGACCGGAACTTTCTTATTAGTGTAGTTTATAGCCCACCCGCACAAGTTTTCCGGTGTCGTAATATAAAATACTGCCAATAAGTCATTCAGTCGAGTGTAAATAAATCATCACCGTCAGGATAATTACGACAAAGCAAATTAGACATCCGCAAGTTGTTGGTCGAGGACAAAAATATATGAAAATAAGCACAGTCTCATAGCAGGACATTGTATCAGCTTATCCTGATTATTTCTAACTAAAACAAGTACGGTGTAATCATCAAAATTGTAACAATGTATTTAGAAACAAACAGTGAGTCGTTTTTTACTAAAAAAAACAAGAGGAAACCCTTTTAGCCGTGTCAATGACTTCAAACCAAAAGGAAACACTGAGTAGTGATTTTTATGTAAAATACAATGTTGAAACGTTAAGTGATGAAGAACTGGACTTTGTTTTAAAAGTTGATTAAGAACCCTTGCTACCAGATGGTTAACTTTGTCTCCTAGCTCCTATCAAAAATGAATTATCAAATATTGACCATTCATCGAAATCTATTTCTTATAAAGATGAAACTACTGAACATAGATATTCATTTCAAGAGACAACTTAAATACAGAACCGTGATGCGTGAACAAATGGCATCACTCAGCTGTATATTAATTACAACTGACGTAAGGAATTGAGCATTTTCATTACAGATGACGAGATAAACGCCTTGTCGCTATGTTACATTTCAATTATGTAATCTTCGTCAGGAGTCTTGCTTGAATTGATTTGCTTTGATCATGTTTGTTAACAACTTAAAGCTTATTACTCTCTTATAAAAATAAAAGCTTCAATGTATTTGTAGACAATTTTGTTGTCATGTCTAAGAGACATCAAAATAAGTTGAAATGAAGATCACAGCAGGCTATCTATCTTCTAAGTTTGTTTTATCCAAGTCTACGACAACATGTTTGTGACAAGTTAATACTATATCTAATGCCCGATAACTTATACTTTGCTTTCTAAATTAAGTTCTTAAATGCGTGGGCCAATGTCTTCTTAACTAAGACTTTTTTGTAGTGATTTATTTTTACTTAATGTTTAACTTAAATTCTCTTTACTATGGTGGCATATTTTTGCCATCAGATAACCACATAACTAACTAGTTAATTAAGTGGTTAACTAGTTGACAAGAAGCCTATCAGTGACAATCACAATTGCCTCAGTCAATACAAAATTGGAACCTACACTTTCTAATATTTTCAGACAGTTGCCCCTATCCAAAAGATTTATTTTTGGCCTTTCACTGACTTCAAATCAAAAGGAAACAATGAGCAGTGATTTTTATGTAAAATTAAATGTTGAAACGTAAAGTGATGTAGAAATGAACTTTGTTTTAAAGGTTGATGAAGAACCCTTGCTACCAGATGGTTAACTTCGTCTCTTAGCTCCTATCAAAAATGAATTATCAAATATTGACCATTCATCGAAATTTATTTCTTATAAAGATGAAACTACTGAACATAGATATTCATTTCAACAGACAACTTAAATACAGAACCGTGATTCGTGAACAAATGACATCACTCAGCTGTATAGTAATTACAACTGACGTAAGGAATTGAGCATTTTCATTACAGATGACGAGATAAACGCCTTGTCGCTATTTTACATTTCAATTATGTAATCTTCGTCAGGAGACTTGCTTGAATTGATTCGCTTTGATCATGTTTGTTAACAACTTAAAGCTGATTACTCTCTTATAAAATAAAAGCTTCAATGTATTTGTAGACAATTTTGTTGTCATGTCTAAGAGACATCAAAATATGTTAAAATGAAGATCACAGCAGGCTATTTATCTTCTAAGTTCGTTTTATCCAAGTCTACGACAACATGTTTGTGACAAGTTAATACTATGTCTAATGCCCGATAACTTATACTTTGCTTTCTAAATTAAGTTCTTCCATGCGTGGGCCAATGTCTTCTTAACTTAGACTTTTTTGTAGTGATTTATTTGTTTACTTAATGTTTAACTTAAATCCTCTTTACATAACTTATATTCATTTGATATATTTTATAAAACTACTTATAAAGAAACTTAAAATATACTCTTATAATATTATTTATAGTGCATTTTTTTCTCAAATTGGAAGACATGAAATATTTCACGGTGACATCGTGTACTTTGTTCAACACTCGTGATATTGTGAAAATATTAAAACTTTGACAGTTGAAAAAATTGACTATTCTTATTCATTTTTTCGGCATAGAGTAAAAGACTTGTTTCCACTTGGAATTTCACGGCGATTTTCATCTCAAACATTTAGTAGACGATTCACAAGGTGTTCCGTGTATTTATTGCGTGTTAAGCGACTTGGCAACTATTTATCGTGGTCATTAGGGAGCTTATTCTTTCAACAATCTTCATGGAAAGTCTTGTGTTCTGTTGCTGTGGAGCTTACAAATGAACCAACGTAATTATACCACTCTCACAGTTTTCACATACACCTGGTTAAGTAATTTTCTTGAGTAAGATAAAGGCATAAGCATTGTCCCTGAAGAAAACCCTGTCATTAATGTTGTCACTGTCTCTTTTTAAGAATATAGGTATTAACTATTAAGGTAAAAAGAGAATCCTAGATCATACTTTGTTTATTGCTATAAACTTAAGTCAAATACGAGTATATAGTGCTTTGGAACCGGGTAATACAATCGAAATTGCTGAATGAAAATTCGTTTCACATTTAGATTAAGCATGAGATGTCTGTGCTCGGTCCGTATATCTTACTGGAAAGTAGGGGGGGGGTAACGGTTAACCGATATACCGATTAATATTGCAATACGAGTTCTAACGGTTTTTAACCGGTTCGTTTTTCCTTGAACCGGTTTTTGTAGTTAAGTGTCATACTACTTGTTTTTATCAGAATCTGATAGTTAAATGTTTAAACAAATGTTAAATGAATTGAATACTTGAAATAATCTTACTGTGCTTTTACAGGTTAAACATTTAGTCAATTGAAAGAAAAATATCTTCAGTCTGTTTCAAACCACGCATTTTTTCTAACATATAGACCATTTTACATTTGTGATTAAAACATTTGGATAAGAGATCATTTGAATATACCCATACGCGTGCTATGCTGATCCAATTAGGACGAGGTACATGCATTAATTAATGCTTTGCATGTCTAAGCGAAAAACCGGCACGTATTGCAATATATTGCGATACGGGTTCTGCAAATTGCAATATATTGCAATACTGTTTTTACCGTATTGTTACACCCCTACTGGAAAGCGACAACTATCACAAACAATCAATAGGCCTGCGTACTAATTATTATGTACTTAATGTGGTAGTTTTAGCCAATTTATCATACATGTTCATGTTATATGAAATTAAGCTACTTACACGTGATAAGAACAAATAATGCACACCCTCGCTAAATGTCATATCATTTCAAAAGTTATGAATTGATCTCACAAAATTACCCCACACCATTTTTCTTATCTTGACAGCTTCCGTGTTAGACTTAGCAGAACAAATATGTGTCATATGTTGATGTTCTCAAGTCATAAAGTATTTAATCGATTCTATAATTAACTTTCTTCTTGGAAACAGTGATAAGGCATGATGAATCAACCTTTATTGTTGATTAATAACAGTCAATTGATAATATGATAACTTAGAGGAAAAGAACTTCAATCCTTGGTGAAAATATAAATGTTCATTAGAAGTAATACAGCATCAAAGGAAATACTGCTCTAAAGCACTACAATGAATATATTTCAGACGAGTATCATTTAAATATTAAAGAAACTTGATTTATGTCTCGTGTTGCAGAATATGTGATTCGGCGTATAACTAAAACAAGAAACTTGACACAAGACACTCATGAACTTCATACACCAGTAGTGTCAGCTGTATTTTCTATGTCGATATATTTAATGATCAGTAAAAGGCTTTGATGTGCACACAGTCATTTTCATCGTCTATGCACAGAACGTAGCCCAAATAATCAATAAATGTGTTGTGTCGGACTTTCTTGCTAGCTTTGCCTTTAATTTTACTGAACCAATCTGATATGAAAGAACAATTATTGTTTGACTATTCTCTCCAAGCCACCTCCACAAAGCGACATACTCTTAAGACTTATCGTACATGGGTCAGGAATAATCCAATGCAATACAACATCTCCTCACCATATTGAGTAACATACGAATGTTTTCCCAAGAATGGTTCCACTCGATTTTTGATGATATATTATTCCCGATTCCGTCTATTGGCGTTTTTTCTCAATTGTCAAAACTTGATTAAATTTTGACATCACGGTGACTAAATGCATTATATCAATACTCTAAGCCTCGTCGTTGACTCGTTATTGAATTATATCTTGACCATAAGTTTATCATACGACATGACCTACTCTACTCGATCATAAAACACATTTTCGGAATATCATGAAAGTGAGACGACGAAAAAATTAACATACGAATTCTCCGTGAAATTATCTATGTTTTGATGGTTGAGAAAAAAACCGAACTATAGATATACATAAACATTATTGACTATCCCATTTAAGGATGGTATTGAGGTGTTTGATTCATTAATAGTTAAATGACAACAAATAAAAATAGTAAAAGATCACTGTCTTTACCAGAGAAGGACATTATGCAAGAAAAGAACAACTTATTATAAATCTCCAAGTGAACCAGCGACAAAATCTTAAAATAATCCCGTCTACAATCCAAAACAAAATGTACATCTATAAGCCACAGTCAATTATGAATACGTCAGCCATGTCTACGATGAATAATCATCAGACACCTGTGGGTACATCTTATACTCAACACTCGCACGTGATGCCACAACAACAACAACAAGTAAATCTGTGAGCTAATGCTCACTAGTGATACCCCCGCAAAAATCTAAAAATATGCGACAAACAGGAAGTAGATGAGCCAGGAGCATGAAATCGCTTTACACCACATGGGACTATGGGATGAAGCAATATGCAAAGTATTAGGCTGCTGCATGTTATAGTTGCTGAGAAAACTGCGACGGAAATTTTGTAACGGACGGACGGACGCACGGACGCACGGACGGACAAGGGTAAAACAGTATACCCCCTCTTCTTCGAAGCGGGGGTATAACAACAACATTATAACTCTTTCAAGTCTTCTTCTTAACGACAACATTATCAAGGGAAGCAATAACAACAAAAAAGGAAGGACATATTTCAACAAGTTATTACTGAGAAACTCAATGCTTTGGACAAACGATTTCTAAAGTTAGATTGCATTGAAGATCAATTAAATATCCTGATCAAAATGAATGATATTAAGTCTGAATCAGTGAGAGAAACTAGGGATGAGCCACTTTCCGTAGAAGATCTGGACAAACCGATGCATGATAATGAGGTAATTAAGACAATATAATCGTTCTAAAAGTTGAAATTACGAATATATTGTAGAAACGTTTTCATTGACACTTGAGATTTTATTGCACCGTATAATGTACTATTTTAATGCTACATTTATTAATATTACTTATCCAAAGTAATGGTAATAGTATACCTATCTTTAAGAATGAAGATATTTCATATCCGTCCACTTAAAGGAACATTACTATTGTAAATCAATGGTATTAATTATTATTTGGTTAAAATCATACTAAAGGAATCTCAATTTTGGTTTAATAGAGAGTAAAACCACAATCTTACGCAACAACAAACAAAAGCTTCATTATGTAGTCTACTAAACAAATACATGATTATAATTGTAATATACATACAAAAGTGAAGAGAAGACTAAGGCAAAATGTTAAAAAGACAAATAAAAATGATAATATAGAAAGTCTCTTATAATCACTCATATATAGATTCCATAGCAGATATGTTTATCCCCATTATTTATTTTAAAACATTTGTTACTGCCTTGTTTTAATGTTTATTGTCATGTTTATGAAGAGCATATCTGAAATCCTAGATCACAACAAATGCAATGAAATGTTTCCATATTAGACTTAATTTACCTTTAGAGAATTAACTTCAGAGACATCAAACTTAACGCGTGGGATGAACAAGTTACATAAAATGATTGATTTTAAGATAAATTAAGTCATTCTGTCTATCTAACAGTTTTTTTGTTCTTATCTTTGTTTTGTAATGTCTGTGTACACATTTCTTTCATTAACCTGATTACGATAACTAAAATGGGAGATAACAATCTTCCATTTATATCTCTATAATGAAACTCTTCTATCTGTGACATCGCTCTGGAAAACTGTTTAATTGGTTTCCAAAAAATATTATCTAGAATGCGAAATTGTGTTTGTATAATTTGTTTTGTGTTGATTAAGTTTGAGTTATTCTCTTGAAGCATGATTGTGTAAACAGTATAATGATTTCGGTTCCCAAATAAAATACAGCAAGGTCTACCATACAGACATTGGTTGTTGCACATTAATGCGGTCTTTGACGATTTTTGAGTTGCAAATGCTTATTTTTCTTATTTTAGTAGCCAAATGTCCATGTTTTAATATTGCGAGACAAATACATATTATTATACAGACTTAAGTCGGACAAAAGGAAAAGCAAACATAAAGAGAAATAAAAATAGTAATATCAAAGAAAGTCTCCAACGATAACGCATTTGAAGATTCAAAAATGATAAGTAAATCCCCATTATTTATTTTAAAGCCTTTGTTACTGCTTTGTTTTAATGTTTTTGTCATGTTAATGACGAGAATTTCTGAAATCATAGATCACACAAATGCAATGAAATGTTTCCATATTAGACTAAATTACTTTTAGAGAAATAACAAAAGAGACATCAAACTTAACGCGTGGGATGAACAAGTTACATAAAATGATTGATTTTAAAATAAACAAAGTCATTCTGTCTATCTAACAGTTTTTGTTCTTATCTTTGTTTTGTAATGTCTGTGTACACATTTCTTTCATTAACACAATTAGATAACTAAAAAAGGGAGATAACAATCTTCCATTTATATCTCTATAATGAAACTCTTCTATCTGTGACCTCGCTCTGGAAAATTCTTTAATTTGTTTCCAAATTAATTAACTAGAATGTGAAATTGTGTTTTGTGTTGGTTAAGTTTGAGTTATTCTCTTGAATCATGATTATGTAAACAGTATAATGATTTCGGTTCCCAAATAAAGTACAGCAAGTTCTACCATAAAGTCATTGTTTGTGGCACAATCATGCCACCTATGGCGATTTTCAAGTTCTAAATACTTATTTACTTATTTTGAAAAACCAATGTCCATATTTTACGATTGCGAGACAAATATTTATATATAATATACATACAAAAGTCAGACAAAACGAAAATCACAGAAAACATCACATAAAATGACGAATAAAATAGTAATAACACGGAAAGTCTCCCACGATCACGCATATGAAGATTCAAAATGATAAGTAAATCCTCATTTTTATTTTAAAACCTTTGTTCCTGCGACGTTTTTAGTGTTTATTGTCATGTTTATGACGAGAATTTCAGAAATTATAAATCACAACAATGCAATGAAATGTTTCCATATTAGACTAAATTACTTTTAGAGAAAATAACTACAGAGACATCAAACTTAACGCGTGGGATGAACAAGTTACATAAAATGATTTATTTTTAGATAAACAAAGTCATTCTGTCTACCAGTGTTTTGTTCTTATCTTTGTTTTGTAATGGCTGTGTACCCATTTCGTTCATTAACACAATTAGATAACTAAAAAGGGAGATAACAATCTTCCATTTATATCTCTATAATGAAACTCTTCTATCTGTGACCTCGCTCTGGAAAACTGTTTAATTGGTTTTCAAATTAATTAACTAGAATTCAAAATTGTGTTTGTATAATTTGTTTTGTGTTGGTTAAGTTTGAGTTATTCTCTTGAAGCATGATTATGTAAACAGTACAATGATTTCGGTTCCCAAATAAAGTACAGCAAGTTCTACCAAAAAGGCATTAGTTGTTGCACATTAATGCCACCTTTGACGATTTTTAGTTGCAACTGCTTATTTTTCTTATTTTAGTAGCCAAATGTCCATGTTTGAATATTGCGAGACAAATACATATTATTATACTAAAGTCTGACAAAGAGGAAAAACAAACATAAAGAGAAATATAAATAGTAATATCACAGAAAGTCTCCAACGATAACGCATTTGAAGATTCAAAAATGATAAGTAAATCCCCATCATTTATTTTAAAGCCTTTGTTACTGCTTTGTTTTAATGTTTTTGTCATGTTAATGACGAGAATTTCTGAAATCCTAGATCACACAAATGCAATGAAATGTTTCCATATTAGACTAAATTACTTTTTGAGAAAATAACTACAGAGACATCAAATAAATGCGTGGGATGAACAAGTTACATAAAATGATTGATTTTAAGATAAACAAAGCCATTCTGTCTATTTAACAGTTTTTTTGGTATTATCTTTGTTTTGTAATGTCTGTGTACACATTTATTTCATTAACCTGATTTAGATAACGAAAAGAGTAACATCATTCTTTTCATTTTTCTTATTTTCAATTTTCACATTGAAACTCTTATATCTGTGACCTCGCTCCGGAAAATTGTTTAATTGGTTTCTAAATCAATAAAATGGAATGCGAAATTGTGTTTGTATAATTTGTTTTTTGTTGGTAAAGTTTGGGTGATTCTCTTGAATCATGCTTATGTAAGCAGAATAATACTTTCTATTCCAAAATAAAGTAGAGTAAAGTACACTGTAATACCATCTTGTTTATTGTAAAACCACGCGCCTTTTGGCAAGTTTGAAGTTCCAAATGCATAATTTAAACAAAAACATAAACCTTCACTAAGAATATTCCGCTATTTAGGCATGAAGTTTGTATGGCATAAATAGAAAAAAACTGTTCTGTAATTATTTGGGTTCAGGCATAACTTCAAAAAACGTCCAACAATGGGTTCAACGCAAATACATCCAACAATCTTTGTTGATTACATTGACAATTTAGCCTATATACCGACGACATTATGAGGGGAACATGTCAGCGCTGACAGACGATACTTAAAAATGATCGCTGTTGCTAAGTGAATTATAGATATTATACTCGGTTCATAAGACGACAGTTATGATATTTAGAGATCGCAAAGAACCAATCAAAATTGACATTTAAATTCTAGGAACAAGCTACACAGCTGATAAACTATAATTTAATTACATATATACATGACATAAACATTTGCAGCAGAAATGCAAAACCGTTGTATATATATCAAACTGGTGAAATACAGCGATCGGAAGTGGTTGTTGAAGGCTAAAAGAAACAAAAATGCATTTTCAGTTATTAAACCCTGCTCAAGATTAACCATGATAAGCAGGATTTAGGATAGGATGGCCATTCCGCGATGTCAACAACTTAGAAAACACTCATACCAAGTTGCATTTCTGTCATACAAAAACAAATACAAAAGGAGTGTTGTAAAATTGTTCCATTGTGTTAAAGAAGCAAAATGTCAACTTTTGGCCAAAAACAATTAACAGATTATAATGTTATTTTGTTAAGATTTTTGCAGTGTCATGTTCATTGGTTATTAGTCCTCCGATAGATAACGATGAAACAATGTTCAGATAACGACTTGATAAAGGAGGAAGTAAGAATAAAGGAGAAAACTACTTGTAATCCCATTGGTGATTATTTTCACATTAACATTGTTTAGAAACATTATACAATAATTTTTTAAGACTTACTGTTTTGCCATCATTATAAAAGGTGTGCTTCTTTGAAATTCATCAGGACGACCTGTAACTTACCCGATTTCCATAACGATCCTAACACCCACTACCGCACCTATCAATGAGACGCTTATATATCCATAAGTAGACAATATTTTTACGCAATTTTCGAAGAGACTTTTAATACGCTTAATCTGAATAAACGTATAATGATGTATAATTTGACGAAATGGCATCTCATATCTTGATGAGAATCATTTTAAAATGACAAAATAGAGATAAACGCAGTATTAAACACACTATAGTTTGACCCCCTTCCTACTCTATTCTGTTGCTAAGATCTTCACTTTTATTGACACTTCATTAATCGTGATGGAGAAAATACATTGTCTTGACCTTTACAATGTTACCTATTCATTTTAAAATCTACCCTAGTTCGATTCTAACGCATTTAGTTATGCATATGCCGTGATACCATTCTCGTTCCCAGAGTCTAGAAGGATTCTCAATACTAGCTAGTATTGAGAATCCTACTAGACTCTGCGAACGAGAATGCGTGATACTAGATTTAATAAAAACCCTAAGGAATTACATAGTATTTTGTTGTTCGATGCATTCCAAACCATAGACATATGTCTATGTTCCAAACAAGTTGATTACATGCCGTAAAATTAAATGCTGAAAGATTGAAGTGGTGTGAAGGCCGCTTGAACATAAAACATTCATTGTTTTCATTTTAAATGTCTTTTGAGAAATTCAGCAAGTAATGTTACTATATTTAAAGATTATTTATGTAACATAGTTTTAAATTCCTCAACCAGCACACCAGACATTTATGTAAGTTTGTCAATAAGAACTGTAATTTAAGCAGGTAAAATATCTAATTGACATTTCAGTATGAATGCTCAGAAATGCATTGTCATGTTATGAAATACAAGAACGTCTATTTTCTTTCATAAGGAAACTCACCAGAATTTAACAAAGCAAAATCCGTTACAATTGAAATGTTAGCAAGTCGGCAAAACATGCTCAAATCAGATTGTCTCCAAGTTTTAAAAACCTAATAATTAATTCTTTCTGAAATGATAAGATGAAAAAGACATTCTTACGTTTCATGTTAAGTTGACTGTTAAATTTCAACAGGCTATAATTTGAAGATAAGAATTAAGGTATGACACGTGCACGTTTTTCATCAGTAACCACGTGACTAACATTTATTAACATTTGTAGACAGGAATAACAACCGAACATTTTTACAGGTTTTCAAAAAGTAGGCAAACAACTTATATACAGTGTATATACTTCCAATCATTTTTTTGACCGTGAGTTCCTTCTTGCATATGTCCAGTGGATTGTTCCTGAAGTTTAGCAATTGGTCTTCGCCTGCAAATATATGATAAACAATCAAACAAACCTGTTGATTATTTAAAAGCTGAACTCGAACATTTTGTTCTATATCACATGATTGATCATTCTAATAGCCGATTCGAAGAGATCTATTTTAAGCTGGTTTGACCCAGTCAGAAAGATACCGAAGAAAAATGCTTATAAACAAAAGGACCAGAACGGTCCCGATCCAGATAAAGACTGTAATATCTTGTGTGGATCGAGGCCGTAACAGTCGCCTGAACCTTATAATAATTCTAGTTGGGTATAAAATTTCATACAAGCTTATGTGATACTGGTGTTTAACTCCCTAGTAGCCGTTTGATGTGATGTAAAGCAAATACGCCATATTCACGTGGTATGGCCTAGTGATGTTCCGATTATCGCCGACGTCGCCGAAATCGGTTAGAAAAATTTGAGCGACGATTAATCGATTACGATTTCTCTGGACGGCGACGTCGCGAAAAACTAGCCCATACCCAAGGGAGATAATTTAGTTTCGTGTGCGCGCTATAATGGCGGATTCGGCAGAAAATGTGTTCAATAACAACTTTTCCTCGACTTAACCCACGTTCCCGACGCCCAAGACGAGTGAAATCGTCGATGGGCGAGCGAAAACCAGTCAGTAGCCCGATCGGGCGAGTCCTGTTTTCGTATCCGAATCATGTTTGTATCCGAAAAAGATGTACTCGAACGCACTTTTACGTTAACTTGTATAACTTTTATCTGAGTTTTGCGTAATCACTCTTTTACACATTTATGGTTTCGTTTTGCAATCAAATTAAAGGTGATTGTTGACAAACAAACTTTTTTTTTGTCTTACCGCTTCTAAATGACAAAGCTTAACTTTTGGTCAAGGTCATTGCATTAACGAATTTCTCACGGACCGCGATTTTACCATTTTAACAAAAACTAGTTGCCATAAAGCATAGAGAATGAAAGCTGTTCATTTCATGATGATTTCTTAATAATGATGTTATGGTTGAGAACATACAACAGTAATTTGAAGTATTAAAAACGTCATAGTAAATGTAAAACATTCGTCCCCAATAATTTTCGTACTCGGCACGTTATGGATTTTTTTCAGATATTTTTTTTTATTGTGGGAAAAAAGGCCTATCTAAACGAATTTATAAACATTGTTTAGTAAAAATATGTTATTTGATTAAATTGATCAGAACCTGAAATACTAGTATTCTCCTCATTTGTGAATTATGTAATGCCCTGTTAGTAGTTGATTTCATTATATCATAAGTTGCTGATTACTTTGAACAGTGAACACAATTGCATAAAGCTATAGTAGATAATGTGACTAAAATTTTGAATGATATTTCCCAGAAATATGAAAAAACAGATTAAATATATTGTTTGATGCCTTAGATGTACAAAAATAAGATACTAAGGGCATTTCTCTTTTCAAAATCGAGCTAGTGAGAATTGCTACCTGGTAGCTAGTGATGTTCCGATTATCGCCGACGTCGCCGAAATCGGTTAGAAAAATTTGAGCGACGATTAATCGATTACGATTTCTCTGGACGGCGACGTCGCGAAAAACTAGCCCGTACCCAAGGGAGATAATTTAGTTTCGTGTGCGCGCTATAATGGCGGATTCGGCAGAAAATGTGTTCAATAACAACTTTTCCTCGACTTAACCCACGTTCCCGACGCCCAAGACGAGTGAAATCGTCGATGGGCGAGCGAAAACCAGTCAGTAGCCCGATCGGGCGAGTCCTGTTTTCGTATCCGAATCATGTTTGTATCCGAAAAAGATGTACTCGAACGCACTTTTACGTTAACTTGTATAACTTTTATCTGAGTTTTGCGTAATCACTCTTTTACACATTTATGGTTTCGTTTTGCAATCAAATTAAAGGTGATTGTTGACAAACAAACTTTTTTTTTGTCTTACCGCTTCTAAATGACAAAGCTTAACTTTTGGTCAAGGTCATTGCATTAACGAATTTCTCACGGACCGCGATTTTACCATTTTAACAAAAACTAGTTGCCATAAAGCATAGAGAATGAAAGCTGTTCATTTCATGATGATTTCTTAATAATGATGTTATGGTTGAGAACATACAACAGTAATTTGAAGTATTAAAAACGTCATAGTAAATGTAAAACATTCGTCCCCAATAATTTTCGTACTCGGCACGTTATGGATTTTTTTCAGATATTTTTTTTTATTGTGGGAAAAAAGGCCTATCTAAACGAATTTATAAACATTGTTTAGTAAAAATATGTTATTTGATTAAATTGATCAGAACCTGAAATACTAGTATTCTCCTCATTTGTGAATTATGTAATGCCCTGTTAGTAGTTGATTTCATTATATCATAAGTTGCTGATTACTTTGAACAGTGAACACAATTGCATAAAGCTATAGTAGATAATGTGACTAAAATTTTGAATGATATTTCCCAGAAATATGAAAAAACAGATTAAATATATTGTTTGATGCCTTAGATGTACAAAAATAAGATACTAAGGGCATTTCTCTTTTCAAAATCGAGCTAGTGAGAATTGCTACCTGGTAGCTAGTGATGTTCCGATTATCGCCGACGTCGCCGAAATCGGTTAGAAAAATTTGAGCGACGATTAATCGATTACGATTTCTCTGGACGGCGACGTCGCGAAAAACTAGCCCGTACCCAAGGGAGATAATTTAGTTTCGTGTGCGCGCTATAATGGCGGATTCGGCAGAAAATGTGTTCAATAACAACTTTTCCTCGACTTAACCCACGTTCCCGACGCCCAAGACGAGTGAAATCGTCGATGGGCGAGCGAAAACCAGTCAGTAGCCCGATCGGGCGAGTCCTGTTTTCGTATCCGAATCATGTTTGTATCCGAAAAAGATGTACTCGAACGCACTTTTACGTTAACTTGTATAACTTTTATCTGAGTTTTGCGTAATCACTCTTTTACACATTTATGGTTTCGTTTTGCAATCAAATTAAAGGTGATTGTTGACAAACAAACTTTTTTTTTGTCTTACCGCTTCTAAATGACAAAGCTTAACTTTTGGTCAAGGTCATTGCATTAACGAATTTCTCACGGACCGCGATTTTACCATTTTAACAAAAACTAGTTGCCATAAAGCATAGAGAATGAAAGCTGTTCATTTCATGATGATTTCTTAATAATGATGTTATGGTTGAGAACATACAACAGTAATTTGAAGTATTAAAAACGTCATAGTAAATGTAAAACATTCGTCCCCAATAATTTTCGTACTCGGCACGTTATGGATTTTTTTCAAATATTTTTTTTTATTGTGGGAAAATAGGCCTATTTAAACGAATTTATAAACATTGTTTAGTAAAAATATGTTATTTGATTAAATTGATCAGAACCTGAAATACTAGTATTCTCCTCATTTGTGAATTATGTAATGCCCTGTTAGTAGTTGATTTCATTATATCATAAGTTGCTGATTACTTTGAACAGTGAACACAATTGCATAAAGCTATAGTAGATAATGTGACTAAAATTTTGAATGATATTTCCCAGAAATATGAAAAAACAGATTAAATATATTGTTTGATGCCTTAGATGTACAAAAATAAGATACTAAGGGCATTTCTCTTTTCAAAATCGAGCTAGTGAGAATTGCTACCTGGTAGCCTAACCGGGCTAGTGCTGTAAAGCAACTAAAGCAAAGATTGCATGATGATATCCTTCTGGGACAATCCATTGACACAAATAAACTTAAAGACATGTAAAATACAGTTTATTTTGTTAGTTTTTTTCACTCAGATGAGTGAACTGGTGCCATAATGTTTACATAAAGCTAAGAAGCAAGGCAATTAAATATTAAATAATGATAGACAATATCAAATCATTGAAGTAGATGTATATTTTGCATGGTTATGTAAGACAATGACCAGAATTTAGCTATATAGATTTTGGCATCCAACCGATTATAATCGGAAAGTCAGTCGGTTGCGCCCAACCGATTTCTCCGATTAATCGATTGTGGATTTTCCAACCGATTGCCATCACTAGTATGGCCATCGTGTTTGGTGGAACAGGGACAGTAAAGGTCGCTTGAGTGTAATAGTATTTCAAGCTGAATTTTGAAATTTTATACAAGTTTCTGTTTTGTCTCTTAGGTAGCCGTTTTATGTCATGCACAGCAAATACGTCATATTCAAGTGGTATTGCCATCGTGTTTGGTCTCTTGAGCTCAGTAGTATTTTAACCTATTAAAAGCGTAATATTTATACACGTCTATCTGATACTTGTGTTTGGACTCCTAAGAAGCAACTTCATAAAACAACAATCTTGTGTATTATACTGACGTTTCTCTATTTCCGTACATGATATTTGATGTCTTAATTGATTTCTATATTTAGTCTTGTGAGGTAATGACAAGTCATCAATCAATTGTAGTTGATATAATAATAGTAATGATTATATGTTTTTGTTGTTCTACAGTATCAGAATATGACATCTAAGTTCTAATTGCTGAACATCAATTTACTGCATACTAAAGTATAAGATATGACCTTTTTTGTTGCATTACAGCCACACTCAAAGTGTGCGGTGTATATCTGCATTCTACCAAGTGTTGAAATAGTAGATAGCCGCCCGGCTAGCTCAGTTGGTAGCACGCAAGTCTACTGACCAAGGTGTCGTGGGTTCGATTCCCGGGCGGGGCATACTTTCGTGGAGCTTGGTCATGAAATTATTTCTACGGCCATCCTCCCTCCTACCAATGGTTTTTAATTATGTAGGGCAGTTGTCAGTCACTGACGAAAGTATGCGCTTAGTAGTTGGTTAACAGCTAAATCCAGAGATTTAGCCTTTCCAGAAGGAGTGAGCAGGTTGACTGACCGCCGTTATACATGTATAACATATACAATGTGTTGCTACGGCGTTAAATCCAACAACAACAAAAAGAAATTGTAGATGTGAAGTTTTTATATACATTACACTACATGTTTAACGTATTACATGTTTGTTTGTTTGGGTTTTACGGCGCACCAACACAGAAAGGCCACATCGCGCCGAAAGCTATTACATGTGACTTCATTGTAGACTAAAAGTCTAGTTGCAGTTGCTGTACAGCTCCACACAAAGTGTGATGGTTAAGCTAAATGCATATAAAACACACCTAATTCCCTTGTGATATCAAGGTGTTTCTGTGTTGTGTTTAAATATAGGAAAGAAATAACAATATAACACTTCAGTTTGACAATCAAATGAATAATCATTTTTATTAAGGTGTAAAAAAATTCAAGAAATTATTTTGCGCATGCGCCTGACGAATCTCTTGAAGATTCCTTCTTTCTGGCATTTGTCTTGTGAAACTTCTTTGTAATTACGCAATTGGCTTTCGTCTGCAAAAACAATAGTTTTTATATAATTATGCAATGTGAAAAAAAGATATTGATGACAAAAGTAAACAACTTATCAACTCATTTGGTTTCACAGGGTACATGGCATATGCTATAGAAGCTGTATCCAACACACACAATGACACACATGTAAACAGTCGTGACTTCTCGAATATTCCTAACACTGAGTGTATTTCTTTGGTCCAGATTCCCAAATTAATTATCGATTCATTTCTATTTTTGATGTAACAGGGTCATGTGATGCGTGTCTAAGCATTTAAAACAGTATATTTCAAAATTAACCCTTTATTCCTTCATTTGATCAGTTTTATTTGGGAGATTCAACAACCATGGCAGCGGAAAACGAATCAAAACATAGAGGGTCTAACTCTAAAAGTCTCTCTCATTCAAAATAAGAATTCTTTGTTTGAAATGAAAATATCGCATTGGTTATACAATATAAAGACAAAGTTGAGAAAATGTATGACATAGAAATACGTGGAGAAGAAAAGACAGATGAGGGACAATGGTTATTTATGAGTGGTGAGCCAGTTGATAGAAGAAATGCAAAGGTACAATGACGTGCAAGATATCTTTGAGGAAGCTGATAGGCGTTGCTGATGTGTTCCACTTTTTGAATAATGAATAACATTTCGTTGAATAAAACACGTACCAGGAGAACCGTCCATGTTTATTCCAACAGACTAAAATATAAATTATTATCAGCTTTATTTGAAATCAGTCGAGGTAATATTTACTTTCATTAAAAGCATTTTGTGCACATAGTATATCCTTGAATACACGTGTATGAAAAAAAAACGTATTACTCCTTGTGACATCGACACAACACGTGCATTGCAGTTAAAAATATTAGACACAGAAATGATAGAAATTGTAAAATTTATATTTACTTGTATAGTGGGTACATTGTATATGTTACACAGAACATCTCAGCTATTCTATCTAAAGCATCCTGACTGTAGATTGGTAGTTGACCTGTTAGTTCTTGTATAGGAGTAACTTGATACTTGGAATAGTTCTTTGATTGTTTAGATTTGTTTGGTGTTGTTGTTTTAACGGTCTGATGACTTCTTAAGTCTGTGAAATCACTATGATCTGGAAATGAAAATTACATTTCATAATCAACGAAATTTGACATACATATACCATAAAATGCTATTCACAATAAAAAATGATATATTGTTTGTTTGTGCCGCAGGAAAATAAGACATGACTAAATGCGTTCCAGATGAAGTCTATTAAACTGTACTATACGTGAATATCTAAGTAATGTCTAAGTAACACTGGGCGATATTATCTTGACCAGACGAAGTCTTGCAAGGTTTTTTCCAGACTTATATTTGATGGTTGAACATGTACTTTTTTGCAGACATTTTAGTTTCAATGTTACATTAGCATTTTGTTTCACACTCAAGCTAAAAAGAATTTACCATGATGGCATTCGAATAGGCAAAAGTAGAGGTGAATGATATAAGACGAAAAGCTACAAAAACCTGAAGATTGTATAAGTTGTAGCCCTCTCTGTGAGAACTGAATAATCATAGGCGGTCGGCACGGTTCCTAGTCATAAGGCTAAGTACATGTATTCATGTATGGTATCATTTTTGAGTACACGTAGTAAACATTATTTGTACATATAGAATTTTCGACTCGGAACCTTGCCGGCTGCCTATGGAGAAAAAGTAGTTACGAAATATGATGGCATAGAAATGACTGCATACAGAAAAGAAGTTAAGATATGTATTACAAAACTTACCATTCGATCCACTGCTGAGAATTCCTGGTTGTTTTCTTGTTAACTCAATGAAGTATTCATTATGTGTCTTGTAATTTCTAAAAAATAAGAAAACGAATTATGAAGTGTTTGAAATTTTCATGTGACAGACATGATATTCGCTTCTTATTTACTGTCAGACTGATTGGAATGATACGAGTTTGGTGATGTTAGAAGCAGTTATTAAAAGTCGACATGCACGTTTAAAGAATTAAATTGACGCTAAATACAAAAAATAAATACAAAAATTGTTATGTATCGTCGGAAGCTTAACGATTCAACACTTGGGTTCGTATTTATCGACAATTAGAATATAGAAAAATACATATACACATATAATGTAGCACAAGGAAACAAGGAAATTCACATTTCCTTTTTTGTGATATCCTTAATAAATGAAAATATGTCCTAGTACTATAAATGTATTGCTATTACAGTATTTGTATTATATGTTATACTGCATTGTTTATTTTATTTAAGTGCTATGTGTGTAATATTTTCATTTATTAAATAAATTCTAAATAATAATAAATCATTAGATCCATAATGAGACACAAACAAAATGACCATAAAACATAAACGAAATAATGACATAAAAGAATACTTGTAGCAAAATATTATTTTGCTACAAGTATTCTTTTACATGGACTGACAATCTCTTTCTATAAAACTTTCAATGATTAAATAATGAGTATTAGATCAAAATATGTATTACAAAAACATTCACAATGCTTACCTATTAAATAAGTACTGAAATGTCTCCTTATTTGTTAAATAGCTGACCAAATATGTGAGAAGGTTTATGAGCTGTTGTCTGCTGCGTAGTTGCTAAGCATATGACTTCCGACGTTACGTCAAGCTACGTTACTGTGTTTGTGACGTCATGACGTCAATGTTCGAGTCATATCGTCGTTTTTCTTTCCGTCATCTCACGGCAATCTAGGCCATGTGCAATATTAGTTTGTGTAGGGGATTCAGAGCAAACAATTACAACTCATTGTCTACTGTGAGCATTTTCTAACATAATTGTAATAAAATAATATTTTATGCTCTATTTGTGTCTTTCCTATGTCAGACTGTTGCAAGAATTCGTCGAAAAACAGGAGTTTGTTTACACTATGAAGAATAATTACGTGACTGAATAACTTGCACTTTACAATCGATTGCGCAAAAAAGAACCAATCGAAATAAATGTATCCCTTAAGAAAAAAGTACTATAAAAATTGTATAATTGGCCACCCAACTATTCAGTAAATCTTCAAAAAGAATAAAAACGTAGAAAGTTTCTATGTTTATTCTTTTTGAAATTTACTGAATAGTTGTGTGTCAATTCAAAGAATTCACACAATTGTATTAGTTTGAAACGTCATCTAGAAAATCCTATTAAAAAGACAATTGTCCAGAATTTAGTACGAAAGTTCATCTGTTACAGTACGTGTGTTAATAATCAACGCCATAAAGACTGATTTATGATTGATAATGGTTTTCTAAGAATAGAAGCCAATTAAGATTTCAAATAATAAGTTAGAAAATATGATTATAGATCACTATTATAACGTAGGTGAACTTTTACTTTCTTCGTGGATTAGACATGATCACTTTAAACTGGTTGACCTTTTCGTATATAGACAGAGGCGGGCAGATCGAGGAATCTTTTCAAAGGGGGGGGGGGTCCGAACTTTTTCTAGGGGGTGGGGTCCAAACTTTTTCTAGGGGGGGGTCCAAACTTTCGCACCACAACCACATTATACAAATTTTGCAGAATAATGCATCATATTTATAATACAAACTAAATAACCATTAAATCTATGTTAAGCATCGAGAAAAATTGCTTCATGGTACTTAAAAATGACTTACAGTCAAGAAATACACTAATGGACAGGTACATTTTGGAAGTTCTAGGGGGGGGGGGGGTCCGGACAATACGGTAAAAACGTTTTGCAATATATTGCAATATGCGAAACCTATATATCGCAATATATTGCAATACATATCGGTTTTTGCGTGGACAATCGAAGCAGTAAATAAAAACGTTTAATGTCCTCATTGGATCAGCAACACATATTTTAAAATGTACACTACATACGTTTGAATGAGTTGTGAAAAAAATAGATTATACGTAAGAAAATACATAGCTTGAAACAGCCTTTCAAAGAGAACTAACCTTAATTAACAAAATGTTTAACCTACAAAAGCAGACTAAGATATTTCGAGTTTTCAACACATTTATTTGATCAAACCTTTAAATTTCAGAGTCTGATAAAACCAATCAGCATGGAAAATAATTGCGTACAAAAACCGCTTCAGGAAAAATTGAACCGGTTAAAAACCGTCAGATTTTGTATTGCAATATTAACCGATAAATCGGTAAACCGTTACACCCCTAGTAAGTATAGTTTCATGGTCTACTTTACAACAATAATTAAGCAGTGACGCGGAGGTAATGATGAAGCCAGTGCGAAAGGGTTCGCTTAATACTTGCATATTCGTTTCTATTGAAACTTTACAGACTATCCTGACAATCAAAATTCAACAAAAACTCATACAAGCACTAAGTTGTTTTAAAATTTTCAACTGTACATGTACAACTCATGTATCATTAAAATTAATGACGATGCAATACATATTTTTGGTTTAATTAAAAAGGCTTAATCTCTGAGGTTAATTGGTAAACAGGCGCATATTTCCGTCAGTGACTGACTACTGTCCCACATAATTCAGAATCAATAGAGGAGGTCGGAGAATGGCCGCAATGAACATAATAATTATTCACAACACGTCTTACATATTTTACAATTGTGTAATAATGATAATGAAGTAAGCAAAATGAATTAGAATTGTTATTTGAAATTGGTTTTTTGTATTTTAATGGTCAAATTCGGGTGTAGGAAAAAAATGATGCTTTAGTTTGTAATTTTCAGTTAGGCGATTTCGATGGTCAAAAATTGGAACTTTACTACAATGATTCAAATAACATTATACTTCGAAATATATTTACCCAACCCTAAAATACATGTAGCATAACAAGACGGCATAATAATTTGTTTACTTCTCTTTTTTTAATACCAAAATACCAATGACCAATAAAGTCCATGAGACCTCATCAAATTAAAGTGTGCTTGTATTCTAACGTGGAGAATGCGAGAGACGTGAATAACGCGTGGGAGGAATAAATATAACATTAAATATTGATTTGTTGGAATTATTTTCTCTTGGTTTGTCATTCAAGAGGTTTCTCTAACGCTGATGTTTTATTAAGTCTGCAAGATTTTTCATTGACACGTTTATAAGATGATAAAAAATTACTAACAAGTCTCAGTATTATTTGTACATTGCCCCGATGAGCAACATTATGATACGATTTATAGACTTGTTTGTTGTTTTAATGTTAATTGCGTTTGGTAGCGCTATGTCATGCAACGATTGGTAGCGCTATGTCATCCAGCGTTTGGTAATGCTATAATGTCATCTTATGTTTGGTATAGTAAATAAATATTAACCTGACGTTGGTACCCTCATTGTAATAATTTCACGCTTCATTGTCTGTCTATTTATACCTTCGGTAGATTCCGCGTATCATTCATACGAAGAAGCACGTGTTAACTGATCATGTACTTCATATAAGTATGTAATTGTTTGTGAGTTATAAGGAATGACTCTACGGCGCCGATGATACCGAGATGGACTGTGAACTACTGTAGTTATGTAGGTGTTGGTTCGAGCCCAATCATGCGCAATTTTTTTCATTTTTTAATATTTGTACAAACAAAATATTGTTAAAATTGTCCAAAAAATGTGTTATTTCATACACTCTTCTATTTTTTGTATTTTTATTCATCTATAATTTCAGTTTTATTATTTTGTAATTAGATCTAATCACATTTGATTTATTACATCAATTGCACGACAAAATACAGAAATACAATAAATATCAATTATCATCTTCGCTGCAATCAGATGAGTCGTGTCGCCAGCTCATATTTTAAATAAAACACAATGCACGAGAAAAAAGTCGGATATCTGTATACTTTAAACGGTACGATGTATTGCTCTTTACTCACTTCAATTTTTAACTCGCGACTCGTTCAACTGTATCAGAAAAACGGAAATTATCAAGTCAGTCCGACATTTATCGATGGGAGGCCGATTATTGATTATACCGCGTCATCTCGATTTAATTTTATTCTGCATAAAGGTTAACGTCAGGTTAATATTTATTTACTATAGCGCTATGTCATCCAGCGTTTGGAAGTGCTATGCCATCCAGCGTTTAGTAGCACTTTTTCATACAGCGTTTGGAAGTGCTATGTCATCCAGCGTTTGGTAGCGCTTTGTCATACAGCGTTTGGTAGCGCTTTGTCATACAGCGTTTGGAAGTGCTATGTCATCCAGCGTTTGGTAGCGCTGTGTCATCGAGCGTTTGGTAATGCTATATATGTCATCCGATGTTTGGTAATGCTTTGTCATACAGCGTTTGGAAGTGCTATGTCATCCAGCGTTTGGTAGCGCTGTGTCATCGAGCGTTAAGTAAAGCTATATATGTCATCCGATGTTTGGTAGTGCTTTGTCATCCAGCGTTTGGTAGCGCTATGTTTTGTTAATTCGCCATCGGTAACCATTGTGAACATTTACATGGAATCTCATGGTAACATAGGTCAGTCGTCCAACTTGGAAACTCTGTACCACTATAAACAGGCTAATATGCCACTTTGTCGTGCGGATGATTCTGAGATCATTGTGTCTGACACGAAGTGAAAACGAGCGTTGCGTAATTCCCCAGGCTGGTGTAAATCGCGTATAGTTTGTATAGACATAAAAATCCTCATCTTAATACAGCTGTAATGTAGCTCAAATAGTGTTAAAATGACATATAGTATCCTAAACAGCGTTTTATTGCATTGAAAATAGAACGTAAAATTTCTGCACCAGGAGCATCGTAAGGAATGCAGAAGATTTCAGTTTTTGTTAAGGCTTTTATATCATATGGTACACTTAATAAACATTTCAAGTCATGAATAACAATACAGTTCATTAGTCTGAGAGAAAAACATGAAATGACATCTTTGATACTCAAATAAGCCGTTTTGTGACAACGTCTGGGTAATACTGGTATAAAATACGTTATAAACCGTCTCAGACCGCGTTATAAATGTTATAATGATGCTAATAAAGGTTCTTACTGCAGCAGTAGACTACGTCAGTGTAGTCATCGTAAAACACTAATAATGATGATAATAATGAACATATTGACAATGATCATATGAATGCATTGACAATCTAATTACCGTGGGTGAAAAAATCGGTTAGTAGTCTAGCATGGCATTACAGTAGAAGCTAACAGTACCGCACAGCGCCAGGACTGACAACACTGTCCGGTTTTTTCGACTGTACGGTTTTCTCAATGAGACATATAACTTAGAAATATTTTCAGGACCAAAAATCGAGTTCAGTTTTCTCAACTTTCTGCTTTTCACGAAGTGCGAAATTCTCGAATTCTACTCTATCTGAAATTATCTTATCTTCCATTCTACATGGCCAAGAGCATTCAAGTACATATTTTGACGTAATCAATTGACTTCCGGTCAATGATCTTTGCAATCTGACCTCGTTTTGGTTTATCCAATGAAAACATATTCACAAGTTACGGAATTATCCGAACAATTCCGATTGTGAACTTGCATAACTTTCGGACTTCCTCGGGGAGTGTTCCGTCACTAATTACAAAATACATAAAATGGCCAAGAAGATTTGTGCATTGCCATTTGGACGTGCGACGATCAAAAAGTTTAAGTTCTTTTGTAAGAGCCTGCTTAATAACAAGGAGAATTTGAGATCTGATATTTATGAATAAACAATGACATCATGCGTGAAGATTCCATGGTCACAGCATTTGAAAACCACACAAAATATTGCTTTAATTTTAATTCCGCTTGCAAGGTGCTAAACGCTGTTCAGACAATAGTAACATTTAACATATTCATTGTCCCTGGCGGGGCATAGATTTCTAAACATTATTCGAACATTCCTCAGTGGATAACATTCTTTCAACCATAAAAAGGCAATTTTGATAAATATCTATATTTCCTGGACAATTTATACAAGAACTGAATCATGCAAATCGGAATTTCTTCCAACGTTTTCATTTTCGACGAATATGATTTAGGAGTTATTTCATTGATATATTTTTTTTCGCACAAGACGGAAAATGACGAGAAGTTCGGATTGCCGAGTCATTCTGATGATAAACAACTACGTATTATAAACTGCCTGCAAAGAAAATATAAACATTGTTTGACTTTGGTCATATTACCATTGCCAATCGCAACTTTAAGATAATTGATCTATATAGTTCAGTTCAGTTGCACTACTAGGACCATCTATTCTCAAATAAAACGATTGGGACTCAAAAAATGGTCAAACATCGCATCATTGGTCAATAGTCAAGGTGACTTTAGCGGAATAAGAGTTCATTCTAGCACTATGACAGAAAAGGACAGGGAGGTAGGAATGGAGCTATATGCATCAGACAGTGATGTCTCAATGACAATGTTACTAATTCTTCTCAGACAGGAGCAAAAGAGGGCGGAAGAAATAGCAGCCAGATTAATACACCCTGATATTCTGCTTTTGTAAATTCACTACAGAACTTTTCATAACAAGATCTTAGAAATTAGCAGGTGTGCGGTTTTTTGAAAACTCTCTGTTCGCACGAATATGTCAACGACAGCAAAATAGGAATTCATTTGTAAGGACCATATGGAACACAGGCGACCGACACGGTTCCGAATCAAATGCTTTGCATGCATGTACGTATATGTATATAACTTTTTTTTAATTTGGAAACGTACCAGCCACATATGGTTCAGAACAATTACTTGAACCACAAATAAACAACTCGTCGCACAACCAGAGAAATGTCAAGTCTGACACACTGATGAAATAATGTTAATGAATTACTTGTACAGAAACTAATTTCAACTGTGCCAGAAATACACAAAGACGAATGGCGCATAATTATATTAACTGTTGTTAAACATTTTGACATTTAAAGACGGAACTGTAAAGCGTTTGAGCAAATGGAAATAACTGTTTAGTGTTTCATAAATACAAGCCACTTCTATTTCTAAAACTGATTGTGTATTAAAACAAGTATGTTATTTTCTTTGACAGTATGTTGTTGTCGATCTACACTGTGCATTCCGTTGGTATTGCGTCGGTACTGTATAAGCAATGGCATTGAGGACACCGCGGCGATCATCTACGAAGATATGCATAGATCGGCGTAGAAATCACCGGACGAGCTCTACATACAACATGGATTGTAGGTTTAATTCTCTTGTCTTCATAGTTTAAGAGTATAGGTCGTAATACTTACTACGGCTATTTTTCTCGCCTATTTCTTTATGCCTGGAAGGACTGAAGTAAGTCATTAATATAGGTGTCATTCTCGTACCCAGAGTGTAGTAGGATTCTCGATACGAAAATCTTGATAACTTCGGGGTACGAGAATGTATAGGTGTGTGCTTTAAGAAGTGGTTAAACGTATAATGACCTGAGTATAGGTCACTGATTGTCACTATACACTTGAAAAATGTTTGTGTATAAATTATATAGACTAGATGGGAGCCCGTGCAAGCACGGGCTTTAGGTAATGACAATAAAGGGAAATAACCGCTGCGGGGAGTTTGGTCTACTTTTAGTTTTATCTAGAACTATTTTTAGACACAAAAAACCCCAATATTTTTGTTGATTTTTTGGCAGTTTTTGCAAATATCAAGAGGCTTTGTCAAAAAAGAATTGTCAACTTGATATGCCTGTATATAGGTGCTCCAGTGACAAACAAAAGATTTATTCAAAGCTGCGCAGTTTCTTCCACAAAACAGGAAACTCGCAAATTCAATAATATAGATTAAGGATCTATCATTTGTTGAAATTGAAAAAAATCTATCAAGTGGGTGGGGTAACTAATTATATCAAAATATCCATAAATTCTAAATAATTTTAATTTATTTTGTAAGTGATGCATTAAGTGTATAGATGAGACAGTGAAAATATAAAGAACTCAACAAATAAGACATTTAGAAAGAAACGAAAACATTTATCCTAACCTGGAAATGGCCTAGTCCTAAATATAAGACCCTACATAACTATTTTATCATACGGACGTTTTTCTGTTATGTAGGGTCTTAACGGATTGCTTCAAAAACGCATAGCAAAATATTTTTTTCAAAAAGTAAATGAATGTGGGTCAAATTAGCACCAAACAATAGATAAAAGTTTACTTTTATTCTTTCCATAAATCAAAAGATAATAATCAGGCTTTTCGCTTACAGAAACACTAATTACTTTTTCTGCTATCCAGGGTTGTCGCCGTTCGCCGCCATTTTGAACTGAATTATTGACTGTAAATAAAGTGTCGCTTCGGTTAAACGAAATTTTTTTCCAGAGTTGTCGTTCTTGCCGTCAATAGCATACCTTATAAATTCGTTCAAAATCAATTCTTACAAATCGCGTGACCCAATTTGAATTCGGATTGCTTTGGCTATTATTGCATGGTTATTGTGACAAACTGAAAATACTTGTCAATTAAGGACTTTAAATGGATTATTTGACTGTCTAAGGTTAGAATTTGAAATAATTTCACTTTTATCATGTGTATTTTTCGTTTATCTTTCTATTGGTGTGTCGTTTTATTGCAAATTTTTCGAATTAAAACGAGTAGAACGTTCAGACCTGAATCGATGTCTGTACACTAAAATTTTTGCTATGCGTTTTTGAAGCAATCCGTTAAGACCCTACGTAACAGAGAAATGTCCAAATGATAAAAAACATACGTAGGGTCTTATATTTAGGACTAGAAATGGCCTTACGAACGTCGGTCCAAACACATATTTAAAGTTCTTTTTTCATAATTCCAAAAGATGTAATAGAATGTCCATATAACATTTTACAATGTCCTAGGGTGAATCACACAATAAGTGTTTCCAAAATGTAAATTTGATAATTGATCACAACACTCTTCACACATGATTTTATTTTCAATTTCACACAGGAACCCGATAAATTTTTCCTTCTTATTACACACATAGAACATACAATATGAGTAGAAAATTGCACTGGGAACTTGTGTGTAAACTGTAATTTAAAACGTGTAATGTTTGGTAATGTTTGTGTTGAGATGAATTATCAAATTTACATTTGGGAAATACTTTTTGTGTAATTTACACTAAGACATTGTAACATGTTACATAGACAACCAATATCAACATTTGGATTTATGAAAAAAGACATTTAAATATGTGTTTGGATTGACGTTCGGAAGGCTATTTTAAGGTGAGATTAAATGTTTTCATTTCCTTCTAAATATCTTATTTGTTGATTTTTTATTATTTTCGCTATCACATCTATACATTTAATGCATCACTTACAAAATATATAAAAATTATTTTAGAATTAATTGATATTTTAATAGTTTAGTCACCACACCCACTTCATAGATTTTTTTCTATTTCAAATCCCGATACACCCTTAAGTTATCAATTTTCTTTGAGGTTGACCAGATTTCATTAAGGTCTGTGAAGTTAGCTATCTATTGTCTATTCTCTATTCAAAAGTCTATTCGCACAATAGACAGCTATGTATTGAGAAATCTATTCATTCAGAAATCTATTCGCATTTACTGTATACATAGGCATAGGTAAGTTCAAAAATCTGTACAAAAATCTGTTCACAAAATGCCGAAAAGACAGCTGTCTATTCGGAAATCTATTCAGAAGTCTATTCGAAAAAAGTCACTAGTGCAATCAGACATATTTAAAAGTCTTTTCATAGAAAACATAAATAGACAAATGTCCATTCAAAAGTCTATTCCGAAGTCTATTTGAAAAAAGCCAGCATTGCAATCAAACAGATTTAAAAGTATTTTCGTGGAATACGTAAAGATGCAAATGTCCATTCAAATGTCTATTCCGAAGTCTATTCGCAAATTTATGTATATGCATTCAAAATGAGGGTGAAGTCTTTTATAGAATTTCGAATAGAGAGCTGTCCATTTAAATGTCTATTCAGAAGTCTATGCTTTCAGAATGAGTCAGAAGTCTATTATGCAGTAGCGAATACACAGCTATCCATTCAAAAGTCTGTTCAGAAGTTAATTTGCTAAATCATATATATGCAATTAGAATGCGTCTGAAGTCTTTAATTAAGTTGCGAATAGATATATGTCGATTCAAAAGTCTATTCAGAAGTCTATTTGCAATATCATGTATAAGCCAGGACGGAAGTCCATTCAGAAGTATATTCGAAAAAAGCCTGTAATGCAATTAAACAGATATCCATTCAAATGTCTTTTCAAAAGTCTATTCGAAAAATCATATATAGGCATAAAGAATGTGTCTGTAATCTATATTAAAGTTGTAAATAGATAGATGTCCATTGAAAGATTTATTCAGAAGTCTATTTGCAAAATCTGGTGAATGTATTCAGAATGAGCCAGAAGTCTATTATAGGTTTTTGAATAGAGAGCTGTCCATTCAAAAGTCTATTTAGAAGTCTTTTCGCAAAAATCATATATATGCAATATGAATGTGTCTGCAGACTGTTATAAAGTTGCAAATAGACAGATGTCCATTCAAATGTCTATTCAGAAGTCTATTCGCAAAAAAATCTGGTAAATGCGTCCATAATGATCCAGAAGTCTATTATAGATTTTCGAATAGAGAGCTGTCCATTCAAAAGTCTATTCAGAAGTCTTTTCGCAAAAATCATATTTATGCATTATGAATGTGTCTGTAGACTGTTATAAAGTTGCAAATAGACAGATGTCCATTCAAAAGTCTATTCAGAAATCTATTCACAAAATATGGTAAATGCGTCCATAATGATCCAGAAGTCTATTATAGATTTTCGAATAGAGAGCTGTCCATTCAAAAGTCTTTTCAGAAGTCTTTTCGCAAAAATCATATATATGCATTATGAATGTGTCTGTAGACTGTTATAAAGTTGCAAATAGACATATGTCCATTCAAAAAACTATTCAGAAGTCTTTTCGCAAAAATCATATATATGCATTTTGAATGTGTCTGTAGACTGTTATAAAGTTGCAAATAGACAGATGTCCATTCAAAAATCTATTCAGAAGTCTATTCACAAAATCTGGTAAATGCGTCCATAATGATCCAGAAGTCTATTATAGATTTTCGAATAGAGAGCTGTCCATTCAAAAGTCTATTCAGAAGTCTTTTCGCAAAAATCATATATATGCATTATGAATGTGTCTGTAGACTGTTATAAAGTTGCAAATAGACAGATGTCCATTCAAAAGTCTATTCAGAAGTCTTTTCGCAAAAAATCATATAAATGCATTATGAATGTGTCTGTAGACTGTTATAAAGTTGCAAATGGACAGATGTCCATTCAAAAATCTTTTCAGAAGTCTTTTCGCAAAAATCATATATATGCATTATGAATGTGTCTGTAGACTGTTATAAAGTTGCAAATAGACAGATGTCCATTCAAAAGTCTATTCAGAAGTCTTTTCGCGAAAATCATAAATATGCATTATGAATGTGTCTGTAGACTGTTATAAAGTTGCAAATAGACAGATGTCCATTCAAAAGTCTATTCAGAAGTCTATTCGCAAAATCTGGTAAATGCGTCCATAATGATCCAGAAGTCTATTAAAGATTTTCGAATAGAGAGCTGTCCATTCAAAAGTCTTTTCAGAAGTCTTTTCGCAAAAATCATTTTTATGCATTATGAATGTGTCTGTAGACTGTCATAAAGTTGCAAATAGACAGATGTCCATTCAAAAGTCTATTCAGAAGTCTTTTCGCAAAAATCATATATATGCATTTTGAATGTGTCTGTAGACTTTTATAAAGTTGCAAATAGACATATGTCCATTCAAAAGTCTATTCAGAAGTCTATTCACAAAATCTGGTAAATGCGTCCATAATGATCCAGAAGTCCATTATAGATTTTCGAATAGAGAGCTGTCCATTCAAAAGTCTTTTCAGAAGTCTTTTCGCAAAAATCAAATATATGCATAATGAATGTGTCGGTAGACTGTTATAAAGTTGCAAATGGACAGATGTCCATTCAAAAATCTTTTCAGAAGTCTTTTCGCAAAAATCATATATATGCATTATGAATGTGTCTGTAGACTGTTATAAAGTTGCAAATAGACAGATGTCTATTTAAAAGTCTATTCAGAAGTCTTTTCGCGAAAATCATAAATATGCATTATGAATGTGTCTGTAGACTGTTATAAAGTTGCAAATAGACAGATGTCCATTCAAAAGTCTATTCAGAAGTCTATTCGCAAAATCTGAAAAATGCGTCCATAATGATCCAGAAGTCTATTATAGATTTTCGAATAGAGAGCTGTCCATTCAAAAGTCTATTCAGAAGTCTTTTCGCAAAAATCATATATATGCATTATGAATGTGTCTGTAGACTGTTATAAAGTTGCAAATAGACAGATGTCCATTCAAAAGTCTATTCAAAAGTCTTTTCGCAAAAATCATATATATGCATTATGAATGTGTCTGTTGACTGTTATAAGTTGCAAATGGACAGATGTCCATTCAAAAGTCTATTCAGAAGTCTATTCGCAAAATCTGGTAAATGCGTCCATAATGATCCAGAAGTTTATTATAGATTTTCGAATAGAGACCTTACTATTCAAAAGACTTTTCGGAAGTCTATTCGTAACATCATATTAATATATGCTTTAAGAATTTGTCTGAGGTCTATTATAAAGTAGCGAACAGACAGATGTTCTTTCAAAAGTCTATTCAGAAGTCTATCCACAAAATCTGGTAAATGCGTTCAGAATGTGTCAGAAGTCTATTTTAGAGTTTCGAATAGAGAACTGTTCATTCAAAGTCTATTCAGAAGTTTATTTGCAAATTATTTTAATGCATTTAGGATGCGTCAGACATTTATTATAGAGTAGCGAATAGACAGCTGTCCATTGAAATGTCTTTTCAGAAGTCTATTCGCAAAACTATGTTTATGCATTCAGAATGTGTCAGATGAAATTGTGATAGACCTGCCATGTCTACTGAAGTTTTCGTGGTTTTGCCTGAACTAAGTAAGTTTTTTAACTCTCGTAAACATAAATGAATCTCCCGAATGTTTCCGCAATTTTAGATGAAGATCGAAATTGCCTTTTCATATCGTCGATTTCTTGCAGATTCTGTAAACCAAGTCGAGCCGGTAAAGCCTGGTTCAAACAAGATTACTGGAACCGTAGATTACACAAGTGCAATTGCAAATTTGGTAACCAGTGCTGGTTCTATTCGAGGACGCGCCATTGATTGAGACATGCTAATATTTGGAAGTTTGTAGGCAGAAAAACCTTTGAATTTCATATTAAATCGTAAACAAATTGTTATTATCCACAAGAAAAATAAGCGCCAAAACAAAACTACTAAGTCACCAATTTACATTTAAGTGATAAATTTATTAATTTATTGGAGTTAACGCCGTATCAACACAATTTAGGTCATTTCACGGCGTCTAGCGCACCTATCCTATCTTTCATGGACCATTGTCTTTAACCAGTACTCACCTACCCTTCCACAAGGCCGGAAACTTCTCCATATTATCTAATCAATGGAGGAAAATCGACATTATTGTCAAATTTTCATTGAAGGGTATGACCTCCCCGGGTGGGATTCGAACCCGCACCCCCTCGGGCACGAGTATCCAAATCCCGGCGCGCTACCAACTGCGCTATCGACCCGGGTTTTAAGTGATAAAGCCTGTTTAAATGATTATTTTTGTTTTATTAGAAACACAATTTTACACCATTTTGTTAATTTTTTTGACGGTGCTACAGCGTGACGTCAATCTTGGTGTTTTCGCACAGGTTCGTGCTTGTAGTATATATAATGTAAATGTATTCATAACCGAAAGGAAAAAGGTAGACTAAATCAATTAGAAGAATTTATCTCATGCCAGTAGTTGTCTCTGAAAGTCCGTTGGACTTTATTTTAAAACAAAATCAGCTACCGAAAGAAGACTTACTACCAGGAGAAAAATAGAAGTATTGCTTTAAATAGAAAAAAATTAGACCTGAGTGCTTCAAAGAGCATGTCAATTCACTAACCCAGAAAATTATTCCGACACATTAAAAATGCATATGAATGATTTTGCATATAAAATTTCTGATAAATAATTTGAAAATGTTATTTTAACACTTTACAAAAAGTAACTTTATTAAAAGACTTTTGCTACATACTGAATAAAAGCTACTGTTTGCGAACAGACTTCAGAATTGGCATATGAATGGGTAGCTGTCTAATCGCAATCCTTTCATATACTTCTGACACAATCTACAAGCATTTACTTGATTTTGCAAAAAAGACCCTCTGAATAGACATATGAATGGACAGCTGTCTATTCGCAACTCTAAAATAAACATGTGACACATTCTAAATGCATAATAAGATTTTGCGAATAGACTTCTGAATAGACATTTGAATGGACAGCTGTCTATTCGCAACTCTATAATGGACTTCTGACACATCCCTAATGCATATAAAAGATTTTGCGAATAGACTTCTGAATAGACATTTGAATGGACAGCTGTCTATTCGCCACTTTATAATAGACTTGTGACACATTCTAAATGCACAAAAAAGATTTTGCGAAAAGACTTCTGAATAGACATTTGAATGGACAGCTGTCTATTCGCAACTCTATAATAAACTTGCGACATATTCTAAATGCATATACATGATTTTGTGAAAAGACTTCTAAATAGACATTTGAATGGACAGCTGTCTATTTGCAACTCAATAATGGACTTATGACACATTCTTTATGCAAATGAAGGATTTTGCGAATAGACTTCTGAATGGACATTTGGATGCACAGCTGTCTATTGGCAACTCAATAATAGACTTGTGACGCATTCTATATGCATATGAATGATTTTGCGAATGAACTTTTGAATATACTTTTTTTCGAAAAGACTTCTGAAAAGACTTCCGAATATACAGCTGTCTATTCACATCCCACGAATGAACCTCGGGGACAATCTGAATGCATAGCTATATTTTCGCGAAAAGACTTTTAAAAAAAAATGATCCAAATAGACTTATGAATGGACATCTGTCGCTTTGCATTCCGAGAATAGACATCTTGCACATTCAGATTGCATGACCATGTTATTGTGAATAAACTTCTGAATCGACTTTCGAATGGACATTTGTCTCTTTAAGTATTCAAAGAAAGACTTTAAATCAGTTTGATTGCTTTATGATTTTTTTCGAATAGACTTCTGAAAAGACCTCCGAATAAACAGCTGTCGATTCAAACCCCGCGAATGAATCTCAGGAACAATCTGAATGCATAGCTGTATATTCGCAAAAAGACTTTTGAAAAGAGATCCGAATAGACTTTTGAATGGACATCTGTCGCTTTGCATTCCAGGAATAGACATCTTGCACATTTAGATTGCATTACTATGTTTTTGTGAATGAACTTCTGAAAAGACTTTTGAATGGACATTTGTCTCTTTGCGTATTCCACGAAAGACTTTTAAATCTGTTTGATTGCATTATGATTTTTTGCGAATAGACTTCTGAAAAGACTTTTGAATTGACAGCTGTGTCTTCGCTACTGTATGATAGACTTCTGACTCATTCTAAACGCATTTACCAGATTTTGCGAAAAGACTTCTGAATAGTCTTTTGAATGAACATCTGTCTATTTGCAACTTTATAACAGTCTAAAGACACATTCATAAAGCATACATTTGATATTGCGAAAAGACTTCTGAATAGACTTTTGAATGGACAGCTCTCTATTCGAAAATCTATAATAGACTTCTGGATCATTATGGACGCATTTAAGAGAATTTGCGAATAGACTTCTGAATAGACTTTTGAATGGACATCTGTCCATTTGCAACTTTATAACAGTCTACAGACACAATTATAATGCATATATATGATTTTTGCGAAAAGACTTCTGAATAGACTTTTGAATGTACATCTGTCTATTTGCAACTTTATAACAGTCTACAGACACATTCATAATGCATATATATGATTTTTGCGAAAAGACTTCAGAAAAGACATTTGAATGGACATCTGTCCATTTGCAACTTTATAACAGTCTACAGACACATTCATAATGCATATATATGATTTTTGCGAAAAGACTTCTGAATAGACTTTTGAATGGACATCTGTCTATTTGCAACTTTATTACAGTCTACAGACACATTCATAATGCATATATATGATTTTTGCGAAAAGACTTCTGAATAGACTTTTGAATGGACATCTGTCTATTTGCAACTTATAACAGTCTACAGACACATTCTTAATGCATATTTATGATTTTTGCGAAAAGACTTCTGAATAGACTTTTGAATGGACTTCTGTCCATTTGCAACTTTATAACAGTCTACAGACACATTCATAATGCATATATATGATTTTTGCGAAAAGACTTCTGAATAGACTTTTGAATGGACATCTGTCTATTTGCAACTTTATGACAGTCTACAGACACATTCATAATGCATATATTTGATTTTGCGAATAAACTTCTGAAAAGACTTTTGAATGGACAGCTCTCTTTTGGAAACACTATAATAGACTTCTAACACATTCTGAACGCATTTACCGATTTTTTCGAATAAACTTCTGAATAGACTTTGAATGGACATCTTTCTATTCGCTACTTTATATCAGAATTCAGCCACATTCTAAATGCATATGCATATGATGTTGCGAATAGACTTCTGAATAGACATTTGAATGGACAGCAGTGTATTCGCTACTGTTTGTAAGTTCTGACTCATTCTGAACGCATTTTACAAATTTTGCGAATAGACTTCTGAATAGACTTTTGAATGGACTTTTGAATGGACATCTGTCTATTTGCAACTTTATAACAGTCTACAGACACATTCATAATGCATATATTTGATTTTGCGAAAAGACTTCTGAATAGACTTTTGAATGGACAGCTCTCTATTTGAAAATCTATAATAGACATCTGGATCATTATAGACGTATTTACCAGATTTTGCGAATAGACTTCTGAATAGACTTTTGAATGGACATCTGTCTATTTGCAACTTATAACAGTCTACAGACACATTCATAATGCATATATATGATTTTTGCGAAAAGACTTCTGAATAGACTTTTGAATGGACATCTGTCTATTTGCAACTTTATAACAGTCTACAGACACATTCATAATGCATATATATGATTTTTGCGAAAAGACTTCTGAATAGACTTTTGAATGGAAATCTGTCTATTTGCAACTTATAACAGTCTACAGACACATTCATAATGCATATATGTGATTTTTGCGAAAAGACTTCTGAATAGACTTTTGAATGGACATCTGTCTATTTGCAACTTTATAACAGTCTACAGACACATTCATAATGCATATATATGATTTTTGCGAAAAGACTTCTGAATAGACTTTTGAATGGACAGCTCTCTATTCGAAAATCTTTAATAGACTTCTGGATCATTATGGACGCATTTACCAGATTTTGTGAATAGACTTCTGAATAGACTTTTGAATGGGCATCTGTCTATTTGCAACTTTATAACAGTCTACAGACACATTCATAATGCATATATATGATTTTTGCGAAAAGACTTTTGAATAGTTTTTTGAATGGACATCTGTCTATTTGCAACTTTATAACAGTCTACAAACACATTCATAATGCATATATATGATTTTTGCGAAAAGACTTCTGAAAAGACTTTTGAATGGACAGCTCTCTATTCGAAAATCTATAATAGACTTCTGGATCATTATGGACGCATTTACCAGATTTTGCGAATAGACTTCTGAATAGACTTTTAAATGGACATCTGTCCATTTGCAACTTATAACAGTCTACAGACACATTCATAATGCATATATATGATTTTTGCGAAAAGACTTCTGAATAGACTTTTGAATGGACATCTGTCTATTTGCAACTTTATAACAGTCTACAGACACATTCATAATGCATATATTTAATTTTGCGAAAAGACTTCTGAATAGACTTTTGAATGGACAGCTCTCTATACGAAAATCTATAATAGACTTCTGGATAATTATAGACGCATTTACCAGAATTTGCGAATAGACTTCTGAATAGACTTTTGAATGGACATCTGTCTATTTGCAACTTTATAACAGTCTACAGACACATTCATAATGCATATATATGATTTTTGCGAAAAGACTTCTGAAAAGACTTTTGAATGGACATCTGTCTATTTGCAACTTTATAACAGTCTACAGACACATTCATAATGCATATATATGATTTTTGCGAAAAGACTTCTGAATAGACTTTTGAATGGACTTCTGTCCATTTGCAACTTTATAACAGTCTACAGACACATTCATAATGCATATATATGATTTTTGCGAAAAGACTTCTGAATAGACTTTTGAATGGACATCTGTCTATTTGCAACTTTATGACAGTCTACAGACACATTCATAATGCATATATTTGATTTTGCGAATAAACTTCTGAAAAGACTTTTGAATGGACAGCTCTCTTTTGGAAACTCTATAATAGACTTCTAACACATTCTGAACGCATTTACCGATTTTTTCGAATAAACTTCTGAATAGACTTTGAATGGACATCTTTCTATTCGCTACTTTATATCAGAATTCAGCCACATTCTAAATGCATATGCATATGATGTTGCGAATAGACTTCTGAATAGACATTTGAATGGACAGCAGTGTATTCGCTACTGTTTGTAAGTTCTGACTCATTCTGAACGCATTTTACAAATTTTGCGAATAGACTTCTGAATAGACTTTTGAATGGACAGCTCTCTATTCGAACTCTATAATAGAATAGACTTCTGAATAGACATTTAAATGGACATCTGTCTATTTGCAATTTTTAAATAGACTACAGACACATTCTTTAAGCATATATATGATTTTGCGAATAGACTTCTGAATAAACTTTTGAATGGACAGCTCTCTATTTGTAAATCTAAAATAGACTTCTGACTCATTCCAATCGCATTCACCAGATTTTCAAATAGACTTTTGAATAGACATTTGAATGGATATCTGTCAATTCCAAACTTAATAATAGACTTCAGACACAGTCTTAAAGCACATATATGATTTTGTGAATAGATATCCGAATAGACCTTTGAATGGACATTTGTCCCTGGCATTTTGGGAATAGACATCTTGCTCATTCAGATTGCATCACTATGTTTTTGCGAATAAACTTCTGAATAGACTTTTGAATGGACTTTTGTCTCTTTGCGTATTCCACGAGAAGACTTTTAAATCTGTTTGATTGCATTACTGGCTTTTTTCGAAAAGACTTCGGAATAGACTTTTGAATGGACATTTGTCTATTTATGTATTCTATGAAAAGACTTTTAAATGTGTTTGATTGCACTAGTGACTTTTTTCGAATAGACTTCTGAATAGATTTCCGAATAGACAGCTGTCTTTTCGGCATTTTGTGTACAGATTTTTGTACAGATTTTTGAACTTACCTATATCTATGTATACAGTAAATGCGAATAGATTTCTGCATGAATAGACTTCTCAATACATAGCTGTCTATTGAGCGAATAGACTTTTGAATAGAGAATAGACAATAGATAGCTAACTTCACAGACCTATTTCATTAATACATTTTCAAGTTACCACCATGTTAAATTTAACCAATATCAATTTAAAGTAAAAGTACGGTTTAATCTGCTTCTATATATTTATATTCAGCCGGAGTTACAATTTTGTTCGATAACTCTTGATCATTGAAATATTCTTCAGGCACATGATTCCTCACAGTACCCATTTACACCTGGGTGAAGTGGAACAGTTGCAGGTAACTTTCTTGCTCAAGGAAATTAGCAGTGTTCCTGATGGGGTTCAAACCCGCGACCTCTCGACCCCTAAGCGCGCGTCCTACCACTGGACCACATCTCCTACTATTAAGGGTTAAGAAACCACTGAAACCCTAGGGATAACAAAGGGAAAATACATGAAACTGTGATTTCACTGTCGCTGTTCCTGTTATGTTTTCACACTCCTTTTGTATCTGTCTCGTTTAATTTTATTCTTTTTGGGTTTAACGCCGTGTCAACACAATATAGGTCATTTTAAGGCGTCCAGCGAAGCTAACCTAGATTTCCTGGACCCTTGTATATAACCAGTACTCACCTACCCTTCCACAAGGCCGGAAACTTCTCCATTTACCTTATTTATGGAGGAAAATTGACATTATTGTCAAATTTCATGGAAGGGTATAAGCTCCCCGGGTGGGATTCGAACCCGTACCCCCTCGGGACTAGACTCGAATTCCCGGCGCGCTACCAACTGCGCTACCGACCCGGGTTTTCTCGTTCGTTTTGTACCTCACATTGAAATGCAGTGAATGGAACCAGGTGGCCAAATAAACCGCAATTAAGGGAACATTGAAATAGTAGATGCAATAACTATAAAGCTCGTCTGCTCCTAATTTGTGTGTCTTGAAAATTCTACAAATAGACTGAATACATCGCTTATGAAAGCATTTAAAGTTAACATAAAGAGACACTGTCTTAAATGTAGAACATCTAATTGAATAAATCACTTAAATCTGTTCTGATATAGAAAGGTCTTAAAAATACATCAAAATTTAAGATTGCATAGAAGCTATTCTATTATAAAAAAACTCACAAAATTGATTTAGTTTCTTCGATTATTTTGTCATCTTTCTGGTTTCCAGACCTCACTATGACGCAAGTAATAACTTTATATTGACAAAAGAAAATTGTACCATCACTCTTAAAGTGATTGTTCGATTAACATATGTCTCAAGTAATTTTAAATGGAGAAAAAGATCAAGCACAGCTACTCTCAAGTATTTCTCTCTCTCCATCGTTTCTCAATCTATAGTTGTACGTCATTCTACGCAAACTAAGAAAACAGCGAACAGTGAAGACTATAAAACGTAAGCTGTGACATTCTCTCGGTGTTCAGAATTCTAACCAATCAATTTACGGGAAAATATCACGGGATACGAACGCATGTTCTCTCAAAGCGGATAGTACGCTAATATTTATAGGGACAAAAATAACTTGTTGTTTTCATTGATATCGCGTACATCACGGAGTAAGGATATTGTTGTTGTTGGTGTTTAAAATTAATGGATACTGGTTATAAACGTAGTAAATAAATTCTTTTTTATTTTCAATATTTACTTCGATCATTGTGTTGATGCGCTGTTACATGTTAGCAACACTGCATTATTAGAAAATTGTGAAAAACTTTAATGAAATCATTTGTTGATTTTTATTACATGTATAATTTTTAGTTGTTAACGTGGAGGGATAAAATTAAATGATATCAGTGAAACAATGCCTCTTTGATTTTCTGTAAATAGTAATATATATTTGTGATTCGGACTTTAAATACAAAAATGATGAAATGTCAAATTTATCTAAATGTGGAGCCAGCTGAGGGCCCTGGGTTTTTCTCTGATAATATTTACAATGATGACGGTACTGTGATAAGGAGACATAGTATGCCACCTAGTCCATTTAGACTCTCACTTTCTTCGAATGACATTCACAACCCAGAGGTACTACGACGGGTTCGATCCTTCCGAACAACATCGAAAGGGGTCATAAATAGCGGTGATGTTATTTGTAAAAGGGGCTCAATGAGTTTGATGCCCACAGCTGGACTTACAGTGACGTCATCAGACATTGACCTATCAGGACAGTGCAATGTAAGAAATAGACTGCCTAGTACTACATCACAAGGGAGTAGTGCTGAGTACAGTTTTGCATCATCAGGTGCCCCATCCTACTATAGAGTGCTGGTTTTGGGAGCATCCGGGGTTGGAAAAACAGCTTTAATAAATCAGTTCATGTCCTCAGAGAATAGTACCACAGATGATCCGTTCGGTAAGAATACATTTATTATTTACTATATTCATCATCATTATCACCAACATTCACCATCATCACCGCCATCGTCGTCATCATCGGCGTTTGGGTAATCGAGTTGAAAACACATATTTTTTATATGTACAAATGCGTATCTCACAATTAATATTTCATATTTCTGTACATCGTAGTATCAAAACTGATTATCTTCATGATGAAATGTGTAATGGTCTTATTTTAGGGACATTTTTCATCTCAAATTAAGGGACTTAAAATCGTCACAAATTGCATGATTTGAACTAACCAATGCGGTTCTTAAAGTGAAATTTTATTGTACGTGGTTCATCAACATGATTTCAGGTTATATAACGTATTTGTATGTAGGTGCAGTACTTAGTTCAGTGGTATGGCGCACGCTTAGCGATCGAAAGCTTGTTCTATCCGCATCAGAGGCAATCCTAATAACAGCAAGAAATGTACATGGGATTGCGTCACTTGTAGAACCAAATATGTTTCAATGAGTACCTACGACAGTGGAACAATTCTGTTCCACCATTTAGCTCATTTTAAGCAGTATAAAAGTCCCCTAAAAGTCTTATTAGGTCAAATAGCCACAATGATCGGTGATAAAATCTATAAGGATTACAAGCGTGTAACAGCTTGAAACCCAAGACTATATAAAATGTAATTATTGAAATTTAATTAATCACAGCTTTTTACTACAATGTTCTCACACGAAGGGTATCAAACCATGCGAAACAAACTTATCACACTAGTGAGACGCTTTCAGCTTTTCCTAATGAATTTTTAATCAAATTTAAAGGTCGACTTTCAATTAATTGTATTCGTGACGTCATCGCTATTTAAGTCGTATTATAGAATATTTGTAAAACAGTTACATACGTATATCTAATTGATGCGAATATACTTAGTGTAAATTAAATTTAAATCACGAAATATTCACTTTAAGTTTGAGTTCATCCTTTTAATACCGACACCCTTTCAGCAAGCATTAACAAAGAAACTTCGAAATTTATTTTGGTCTGAAACCCAAATTAGGCAGTCTAACCTTGTGAAAGGAACCCTTGTCTATTCATTCGCAGTGGTAGAACGCAGGATTTCGGTTCCGGGATTGATTCTCACCGGCGACAGATTATACCATTCCATGGTTTTAATATTAATCATCGAATTTTATACATAGGAGTAAAAGATGTCGGCTTCTTGTAGATGATAAGCTAGTACTGTTAAAAGAAGTGTTTGATACAACTCGACCAGTCATTTAATGAATAATTTCGGGAGAATTCGTCGGTGGTCCACCAATAAAACTGGCTTATTACTTCATGCGCGAGGCGAAGTACAGGCGAAGCACGTAACGATAATGCAAAATGGTTCTAGTCGTAGACACATACATTTCTTATGCTGTATAATGTGACTTAGTTTTGTTCAGTGAATATCACTGAATCTAACAATTCAAATTTATGGACAAATGTGCGAGATCCTCCCATAATGATCGTAGTGATTTGTTTACTTCAACACCGGTTAGAGTATTTTGTTTGGGTACATGTGACGCAAAGGTAGTATCAAAAAGGTGTCTAAATATGTCCGAGGTTATTTCTAGTAAATGGCCGAGGAGTTCCGAATAGTAAAAGACAGTTTCTAAGTTTCTTAGTCGTCCGCCGTACATAATCTAATTAAAAGTGTTGATACGACGTACTCAACGTAAAAACTAATTAAAGAAAAAACAAATCCCTACCCATGATTATGACTATATATAGAGCAATCTAAACACGTATATGTTGGTGGGTAACATATTTCTATTAATCTATTTCTATTTACTAATTAAGCTAAGATGTATTGAAAACCTTTCTTTAGAAATATTGATCAGTATAAATGTCAGTATACGGACTATAAATGTATTCTTGTATACACGATGTACGGTTTGAATGGAATTAATACCTGTCTATATTGATTACAATTCTGAGGACATTATTTTAGAAGAGCTTGTTTAAGAAATAGCCATTCGAGTAATCGTTGAACCGATCATTGTACATAAGATCATGCTCATATTTTTTTCCAGGGTCTGCTACGCAGTTGGTAGCGCCGGCATATTGAATCTATTATCCGAAATGGCGTATGGGTTTAAATCCCATCTGTGGCGGTTATATCCTTCCATGAATATTTGACAGTGATGTCAGTATTCCTCCATTTATGAAGTGCATGGAGAAGTTGTCAGTCTTGTGTTTAGAATGGTAGGTGAGTACTGGTTATAGACAAGAGTCGAGGAAAGCTATGTTAGGTGCGCTGGCCGCCGTAAAATTACCTAAAAGTGTGTTGACACGGCGTTAAAGTCCGTTATAAACATCTTTTTTTTTCTTCACTCGAACCGTTTATGGTATTTTCCGCTGGTAGGTAGGTTTAAAATTTTGACCGGACCCAATCAAAGAACTTGGTTAAATACGGGCAAGTTTTGAGCGACGAAATCTGAAGATGTTTTCCTATTAAAAATTGTGTTTATAACTATTTCTCCGTCACCAATATTCTTCTGCTTTAAATCTTCTGGATTATTCTCAGTCGACGAGGTGACTAGTGATAGAAATGAGTGGATTTGTTTTTGTTGATTATTATATTGGATTTGGCTTAAATCTTTAAGTAGTTCGGGAAATTGAAGTGATTTTTACATTGGTAAAAACTGAATGTTGGCTGTTATCTTTAACTGCTTATCAGTTTATAACCGCGCGATTTTTTATGAATGTAAGCATTTCTTAATAAAAATACATTGATATGGTGGGCATATTATTGCCAGTAATTTTAATCGCAAATCCTTCCATCACTTGAAATCCATTCATGTAGTTTTTAACGAAATTGACAAGCTAAAGATAAGATTACATTGCTTTTCTCATGTATAAGAATAAGTTTTTTGCTATTGCAAGTCATGAAAAATAATTTGCTTTTAAACAAAAAATACATTTTTTAAGCATGGAATCAAAAATGAATGATTTCAGGCATTTCGATGAAAAAAAAAGTCGATATATATTGTCCGGTACATGTTATATTTTTTTAGTCGTAGGTTATTTATAAAAAATGGAAACAAATATTGTTCAGACATTAGTTTGCTCAGAAAATTAGAGATAGGATGCTTTAAATTATTCACTAACGTAATCATCTTATTTATTTTTCCCATTTTTTTCTTGCCATTTATGAATGTCCATGAATATCTGCCTACTTTCTGTAGATAGCAATCGAACAATATTGTCATAATGACCATTTAAGGCTTCGTTGAATATTAATGTGTACATTTACTTTATTTGGATGCATTATATTTCCTGTTGGGGGATGATATATATTCATTAGTCATTACATACGAAAGGTGGGGGATGAACTACAGATAAGCATCAATGCGATGCGAATTCAGACAAGAGTTTTGGTCAACATGTTTTGACGGTGTGTTATATTTTGACAAAAAATTCAGCAAAAAGATGTCACAGACAAAATAAGGCTACACTATCTCCCTTTTTTATTCGCTCATGACATAGATGTTAGTCTGATTTTGGAAACTATCGTCTGTATAGATAACGATGCATATGCTTTGTTCTAATACTATTTCCATATATGGAAACTGTTGTAACAGAGATATTTCAGCCTCACATTTTTTCATACATAGGTCATAGAAACTATATCAGGAAACAGATCTTATTTGATTTAGATTCTGGCTATTTTCATCATTATTTGTTTAAGTGATATGTCCAAACCTTTCAAGACACGTACTAACTGTAATGACAGTTTGCTTATTTTGCCACTGTTAAGATTGGATGACTTATTCTTATACGTATTTAGCATTCGTTTACCCTCGGTTATTATCGCTGTAAATGACCTTTGATAAAACTATCTGAAGAGTAACTTACGTCATTGATTTAATAAGCGCATTACTATATGAATGACTAATATTCAATATTACATTAGTCGTGATTCATTGGATTAATTTGGAATTCATCGGATAATTTCGGAACTTATCGGATAATTTCCGAATCGGAAACGTCCGTAAAACTTGTGACATCGTAGTTCATAAGGAACTACCTCGGCGATCATCTGCGCATCTTACTACCTCGGCGATCTTCTACGCAGATAGATGCGCAGATGATCGCCGAGGTTGTTCCGATTGATCGTAGTTGACTAGGACGCGCAGAATTTTGTTTCGCAATCTTGTTCACTCGTACTGAGCACACTGTGTGTTTCATGTTTACTGTCAACAAATGTTTTTTATTATATGATGATGTCAATAAAATATAGGGTGAAGTGAATAAAAATTGGGTTTTAGCAAACTATTTGCATAATGTAAAATTAATCACAATTAAATGTATTCTAAGAAAGCAAGAATATGCAAATTTTGACATTTCGTTGATTTGTCATGGGATCGTAGCTATAACATGACACATCTATGAACTTTTATCATCAACAACTGTTTTAAAGTTCAATAATTCACGATACGTCGCATGATAAAAAAGATCTTACGTCAATTTCATAAAAAATTTCGCAGAAGTTTATACAATATATCGATGACTCTGGTGTAGTCTCAGCTATGAATTGAATCGTTGCCAAAACTAACTAAAAAGCATTTCGAAATAATCGATTTTTAAAGTTTTTGATAAAAAGCTATTTAGTAGATCTAAAAAGTGAAAATGTCTGGGAAAATGTAGTAACCACTGTTAGTCTGGCGACTCGATATGAGCGACAAAAGGCTCCATACAGAGTACCAAAACCAAAGTCAATAAAAACTCTTACCAATTATGTATATTGCATCTTTATGGAACAACAAGTACCCAGTATACTAATGGTTTCATTCGGAACACCACAGTCACCTTCATGTATATTTACGTGGAAAATCGCCGAATTATTCCGTATGTAATGGTCATTCGGAACAACCTTGGTGATCATCTTCGAAGGTAATATACGCAGTTTATCCGCGTTGAAGATCGCCTAGGTAGCTCCGAATGTGTAATGGTTTGTGCTACAGTGAACTCCCCTAGTCTCATAATTCATCATTCCAACTAATGTGGTTTTAGATCTATTATATTTTACTTTAAACATAATAACGTGGGTTGCATTTACATAATTCTATCATAAAGAGACACCAACATTTTCTCCTCAATTATCCTTTTAAACCATTCCCTTTCTACAAATGATTTTGAACTAAATTGACTATGTCTGGTTTTGAATGTATGATTTTCTGAATAAATAACAGATTTAAATGGACTTTTTGTCTAGGTTTTTAATGCTTTCTATAACTATATTCCCCCCACTGACGAGATCTAAGATTTTCCACCATCTTAGAAAGCCTGTAAAAATGTCTTCTATGTTTTAAATGTCAAGTTAATGTTAAAATGTCATCTTAAAAATATTGTCTTGTCTATGTACTTAATTTTGATAACCTGATAATATTTTTTTATAATATTTTTAACTTGGTTGGAAGACTTCTTATAAGTTGTAGATGTGTTACTCTTCCTCAACATATCTTACTTTACATAGCTAGCTATAAACATAACAATGTCCCCTTTTGTTTGTTGGTACAATGTATATGTATACGACATGTATGAAACCTCTGTTAATCAGAATTGAACTGAACAGAACAGAACATAATAGTCATTTAATTATTTATCAATTTTAATGGGCAATGTCGTAGAAAGGTTCATTTTTGATAATTTGTAGCATAATATGACTTTTCCATCGAATAAAGATGCATATTTAAAATTATATTTCTACATCAAATTTCATAATGGGCTTACAATATGATTAATATCCTTTCTTCACTCTGTATTAAACAGTGCCTCTAGTGGGTGATATTGACAACAATCATCTCTATTGCGACTCAAACGACTCTGGTATTTCCTTTTGAGTTAAATCAATTAATTATTATACAATTCATCCGCCCTCTCTCGTGCAGTATTAAGTGCCACAACGAAGGATATCATCTCCTCTCATCTTTGAAACCAAATAAGCGATCTTATTCCCAAAAGTACTCATAGTAATGAGCGAATACTATATATATGAGATTTTCAGTTTCATCAACTATTTCATGATTGTCGCTCTTAAGTCGGGCATGAGGAATTGTTATGCATTCAAAAATCAGAAAAACAAACTTTGAAACTCGAAATACACGACATGGATTCTTGTTTACATTCATTTGCATATTTAACTTACCGATGTTTTAGCTAGGACTTGAAATGAATATGTTTTATCAAATTGTCTCTCCGAAATTTGCATATTTACATAATTTGCATTATATCATCACATTAAAAAATGTTTCATTTTTGCTGGTATTGAGCATTGTGTTTGCAAAATGTTCGCCATTCTGTCTGAGGATTGTGTATCTTTCAAGTCCGATAAGGATTTGTATTTTAAGTAATTTAATTACAATATGCAAGTATGGGAAGATGTATTCGTAAGTGAATCTACGTTGTCTTTATATAGTGTCTATATTTATGAAATTAAGCATGATCTTATAACTGGAAGTTTTCTTTTTATACCAAAGAACAAAGCTGAACCAGTCCGATTAAAAGTATTGCAACATTTTATGCGGATAACTCGGGCATTTTCGTTATAGTCACGGTCCGAGATGGTTTAATTAATCAAAATGAAGTTCGAAATAACAATACATTTAATTATGTGTCCATAATTTGACAACATTACTCAGAAAATGATGAAACAGTTATATAGACATGCCGGTAATTATAGTGAAATATTTAATGTTGCAATATCCTTAACCATACAGTATAAAAATATAATACGTTTGTATGTTTACAATACCCTATACCATACTATCTTAGCATTTAAATATCATCTTAAAATACTCTACACTATACTGTATAAATGTTTTACTATATTACAAATCCCTATACCATACTGTCAAATACTCTATACTATCCTCTATAAATGTTTTCCTATATTACAAGTCCCTATACCATACTGTCAAATACTGTCTTACACTAACCTATGCCATTTAGTTTCAAAATTAAAATGATATGATCTTTAAAATACTCATTACCTAATTGTACTAATAATACGGTAAATTTTATATTATACAAAAACCTATGCCATACTGTTCCAAAAATATAAATAACATCTTAAAATACCATACCATATCAATAATACGGTATATACCTATATTATATCATACAAAACCCTACGCCATACTGTACCAAAAATATAAATATTATCTTTCATAGATTAGAAAGTAATAATATCACACAATACAGCCAGCTGTTACTTTTTAAAGTTGCCATGTAACAAACATGAATATATCAAATAATTAGGTTCCATGGAAACAACATGTTTCATAATTAGAAGGAAAACAGACTTGTTGTGATAATATTTGTACTACCTTGTTTACTGGTGATAATAACACGATCTTTACCTTTAACTAATCCTGGTTGGTAGAATTGTATAACTACATGCGTAACTTGCGTCCCATCCATAAATATATGTTATTTTCATTATTGTTAAGGGTATTACTTAAAGCTTGCGCTCAATAAAATTGCTGATTTAAATCATTTTATCATATAAACACTTATTTGCAATCATTTTTCTAGAAATCACCAAACCTAATGACAAATTATGACTTGATCCCAAGATTTTGAGAACAATGGCAGTTTATTACTAGTATAAAAATTCTTACGATTATATAACAAATAAACATATGATTTACGACTAAAATACGTCGTAAGTCCGTTGATGAGACAGTCAGAAGCTGTCCGCTAAGATGATCGTCACTTGCAATTGTTTACTTGAATTAAGTTAAGAGCCGCGGCCGTGGCGTAGTGGTTAGCATGTCTTACTTCGAATCCGGAGATCGCGGTAGATTATACCATATACATGAGTTGCCGGCCTCGTGGTAGGTTAAGTTAATACTGGTGGAAGAAAAGTGGCCAGGAAACCTATAGTAGGAAGAGCTGGCCGTCGTATATAATATAATCTAAATACGAGTTGAATACGACGTTAAACCCAATTAAAAAAAGAATTAAGTTGGTAAGCTCTTTTTTTTAAAAAAAATGGTTGCCGTATCATAAATATATGAATATGAGATATAATATATCAAAATATATTACAGAATTCCCTATTTGCGATACATCAGCCATCTTGAAGTCCATCTCTGATTACTGATAGGCACGTGGCCTCTCATGCATGTCTCTTTAGGATTATATATCAAATAATGATCAAAACTTCCATATTCCATGAGCTAATTCTTTCCCGATAGCTGATTTTCCCCGGATAGATTACATGATTTTACCAAAGGACCATCAGAACTGAGAACCGTCATATACAGAACCAGTAATCGTTACATATTTCATTTATTTTATGACTACAAATAAATTTCTTATCACTGCCATAATGACGACTTGTTTACGACCATTCTATATGAATATCCTCTTATTGTCTTGAATTTACATTGAAAAAAATTCCTCGCACAAGGCAAATGTTATCTCGCATGTGCACGTGCATTAGTACACATACAAAAACTAATTATTGCTGTTCGATTAGTAACTTTTTTATCTAATAACATTTCGTGTTCTATCTTTTTTATAGAGCAGACGACTTTGATTTGAATATATTGTAAAGTTAAAACAAGAAAACAAGACATCTCTGAAGGAACAAAAGTGAGCCAATATTAATCTGTATACGTCACGCTTAATCTCGGATTGTACGAGTCTTTGTGGTCGCAGACACGCTTCCATGATAACATGTTAAGGGTTCATTGACACAAACTTTTACAGTAAGAAATTTAGCAGCTGTGACAATAATTTTAAATGTCGGTGACTGATTTTACACTTTGGTGAGATAGGTGATTAACTTATTACATCATCAATCTCCCCGAAATAGTTCCTCAACCTGATCATGTGTTCTCATTAAACAAAGCCGAATAATTTCAGTTTATCAACATCACGCGCCGGAAGTCTCTTCATCTTGTGCATTCGTAAGTGCTCGGGAATTTCCGCTTTATGGACTTCATTCGGAACTCTTCGGTGATTTTCAAGGCATATGTTCTTAAAAGATCGCCGAGGCATTCCAAATGCCAGATCAGATGCATCAACTGTAAAATACGGTCGAGTTCAGGAAGCAGTCAATTTTATGTACGATTAAGTTGTTATAAGTTTTTTAGTTTTGGATGCATAATATGTCCACGACTTTTTCAGCTTGGCCACGCATGTGCAGACCTATCCAAAGATAAAAACTCAAACTCCTCACAGTGCTTATAAAAATGTCACGTTTGCTACTTATTGATTTAATAAAGGGAAATAACCGCCTCGGAGAGTTAGATAACAACTGTTGAACAATGAAAAGATCGCCTACACCCTGTGACAAAAATATTTCCATCAAACAAAACCGCCCTTGATAGATCTATCTGTACACGTGATTGGAAGACCCGTTTTCACAGAAATGATTCATTTTGTTGTCTAAGGTTTCGTTCATAATATGCATAATGGAAAGTTCGTCCACTGAACGTCAGTGACAAAATTGCTTGGAAAATGTCATATTTATTCACATAGCGTGTTGAAGAACTATTTTACATAATTTTGAGTTATTTGTTACCGCCAGTGTTATCATTGATTTAGCGGTATCACGCAACTAAGCATTTATTTGATGTGATTTTCGTCTGAAATAAAGAATACATTGTCATAGTGAAGCTAGCATGACATTTTACTTGTCACTAATTTACACTGTAAACCTTTTATGACATTTTGATGCAATAGAGATGAATTTTTGTTCTTTTTAAGAAAATTTAACGTCTTCGTATACGACATGTCCGACGAATATTAGTTCTCTAGGAAGGCAATCTCCGTAAACAGATATCCTGTAGACCGCTGTCGTACAGGATCTCTACTTTCTCCGTGGAAGGTCACGTCGAGATGAACTTTGTGACGACCAATCAATGCGTAGCTTTCGTCTAGACGAAACACTATTAATAACATTTTGATTTTGTAATTTCTATTTCTAGAACAAAGTTTGCAAGCTAATTTAACAGCGGTATTATTCACAGTCTGCGATTGGACGGCTCATTTCAAATTGCGTGACGTAGACGATGTAAACAAGTTACGTATCATAACAATTTCGTGATGAATATTATGATGAGAAAAGGTCACTTGAACGTGACCCTCGTTTGAAAAAGGCCAGATCTAAATTAGCGAGTAGGCAAGCGGAAAATTTTAGATCTGTTTTTAATCAGATTGCTAGGAAGGTCGTTTTCAACAGTAGAATACTCATTACGTACCATAGTCTGGAGAGTAATTGATAGATACATGTATAACATTATATGAATATACAGATTCCAAAATTTAACATTGACAATAAACTTATACTTAACAAACCTATGACTGCCGGTTACACTAGTAACACATTTGTTTGAAGCTCGCCCCTCAGGAAAACACCTCACAGATTCTATAAGATGCATAATGTACATGTATACATGTAACTTTTTGACACACTCAGTTAGAAATGAAAGTAGGAAGTCTTTAAGATAGGGCTTTCCCATAGCATTTATAAATGCATTAGTACATTAATCATTGCATAATAATAGTTCGCAGAACAGTGTAGACTAAATTTTAAACTTTAACATAACCATGTTTTTTTTTATTCCACGTGCGTCATTAACGATGCTATATTCCCATGGAACCTGTCTGTTGATCAGCGATCTTGAGATTTTATGCAAGGTTTATTTAATCACTTCACTGGTTTATCACCCCCTCTTCACAATATAACTAATTAAAGGCCATCTGGCTTTTGTATGCGTCAATTACCTAGTAAAGAACAGAATAGAACTCCTGCTCTCAAAGAAAAAACAAAACTCTATAGTTTGGTAAACATCAAACTAAAATAAGTATGATATTAAACTAGGTCTGTGAAGTTAGCTATCTATTGTCTATTCTCTATTCAAAAGTCTATTCGCACAATAGACAGCTATGTATTGAGAAATCTATTCATTCAGAAATCTATTCGCATTTACTGTATACATAGGCATAGGTAAGTTCAAAAATCTGTACAAAAATCTGTTCACAAAATGCCGAAAAGACAGCTGTCTATTCGGAAATCTATTCAGAAGTCTATTCGAAAAAAGTCACTAGTGCAATCAGACATATTTAAAAGTCTTTTCATAGAAAACATAAATAGACAAATGTCCATTCAAAAGTCTATTCCGAAGTCTATTTGAAAAAAAGCCAGTAATGCAGTAATGCGTATTCGTGGAATACGTAAAGATGCATATGTCCATTCAAATGTCTATTCCGAAGTCTATTCGCAAATTTATGTATATGCATTCAAAATGAGGGTGAAGTCTTTTATAGAATTTCGAATAGAGAGCTATCCATTTAAATGTCTATTCAGAAGTCTATTCGCAAAATCTGGTAAATGCTTTCAGAATGAGTCAGAAGTCTATTATGCAGTAGCGAATACACAGCTATCCATTCAAAAGTCTGTTCAGAAGTTAATTTGCTAAATCATATATATGCAATTAGAATGCGTCTGAAGTCTTTAATTAAGTTGCGAATAGATATATGTCGATTCAAAAGTCTATTCAGAAGTCTATTTGCAATATCATGTATAAGCAAGGACGGAAGTCCATTCAGAAGTATATTCGAAAAAAGCCTGCAATGCAATCAAACAGATATCCATTCAAATGTCTTTTCAAAAGTCTATTCGAAAAATCATATATGGGCATAAAGAATGTGTCTGTAATCTATTTTAAAGTTGTAAATAGACAGATGTCCATTGAAAGATTTATTCAGAAGTCTATTTGCAAAATCTGGTGAATGTATTCAGAATGAGCCAGAAGTCTATTATAGGTTTTTGAATAGAGAGCTGTCCATTCAAAAGTCTATTCAGAAGTCTTTTCGCAAAAATCATATATATGCAATATGAATGTGTCTGCAGACTGTTATAAAGTTGCAAATAGACAGATGTACATTCAAATGTCTATTCAGAAGTCTATTCGCAAAAAAATCTGGTAAATGCGTCCATAACGATCCAGAAGTCTATTATAGATTTTCGAAAAGAGAGCTGTCCATTCAAAAGTCTATTCAGAAGTCTTTTCGCAAAAATCATATTTATGCATTATGAATGTGACTGTAGACTGTTATAAAGTTGCAAATAGACAGATGTCCATTCAAAAGTCTATTCAGAAGTCTATTCACAAAATATGGTAAATGCGTCCATAATGATCCAGAAGTCTATTATAGATTTTCGAATAGAGAGCTGTCCATTCAAAAGTCTTTTCAGAAGTCTTTTCGCAAAAATCATATATATGCATTATGAATGTGTCTGTAGACTGTTATAAAGTTGCAAATAGACAGATGTCCATTCAAAAAGTCTATTCAGAAGTCTTTTCGCAAAAATCATATATATGCATTATGAATGTGTCTGTAGACTGTTATAAAGTTGCAAATAGACAGATGTCCATTCAAAAGTCTATTCAGAAGACTATTCACAAAATCTTGTAAATGCGTCAATAATGATCCAGAAGTCTATTATAGATTTTCGAATAGAGAGCTGTCCATTCAAAAGTCTTTTCAGAAGTCTTTTCGCAAAAATCATATATATGCATAATGAATGTGTCTGTAGACTGTTATAAAGTTGCAAATAGACATATGTCCATTCAAAAAACTATTCAGAAGTCTTTTCGCAAAAATCATATATATGCATTTTGAATGTGTCTGTAGACTGTGATAAAGTTGCAAATAGACAGATGTCCATTCAAAAGTCTATTCAGAAGTCTATTCACAAAATCTGGTAAATGCGTCCATAATGATCCAGAAGTCTATTATAGATTTTCGAATAGAGAGCTGTCCATTCAAAAGTCTATTCAGAAGTCTTTTCGCAAAAATCATATATATGCATTATGAATGTGTCTGTACGTAGACTGTTATAAAGTTGCAAATAGACAGATGTCCATTCAAAAGTCTATTCAGAAGTCTTTTCGCAAAAAATCATATAAATGCATTATGAATGTGTCTGTAGACTGTTATAAAGTTGCAAATAGACAGATGTTCATTCAAAAATCTTTTCAGAAGTCTTTTCGCAAAAATCATATATATGAATTATGAATGTGTCTGTAGACTGTTATAAAGTTGCAAATAGACAGATGTCCATTCAAAAGTCTATTCAGAAGTCTTTTCGCAAAAATCATATATATGCATTATGAATGTGTCTGTAGACTGTTATAAAGTTGCAAATAGACAGATGTCCATTCAAAAGTCTATTCAGAAGTCTATTCACAAAATCTGGTAAATGCGTCCATAATGATCCAGAAGTCTATTATAGATTTTCGAATAGAGAGCTGTCCATTCAAAAGTCTATTCAGAAGTCTATTCACAAAATATGGTAAATGCGTCCATAATGATCCAGAAGTCTATTATAGATTTTCGAATAGAGAGCTGTCCATTCAAAAGTATTTTCAGAAGTCTTTTCGCAAAAATCATATATATACATTATGAATGTGTCTGTAGACTGTTATAAAGTTGCAAATAGACAGATGTCCATTCAAAAAGTCTATTCAGAAGTCTTTTCGCAAAAATCATATATATGCATTATGAATGTGTCTGTAGACTGTTATAAAGTTGCAAATAGACAGATGTCCATTCAAAAGTCTATTCAGAAGACTATTCACAAAATCTTGTAAATGCGTCAATAATGATCCAGAAGTCTATTATAGATTTTCGAATAGAGAGCTGTCCATTCAAAAGTCTTTTCAAAAGTCTTTTCGCAAAAATCATATATATGCATTTTGAATGTGTCTGTAGACTGTTCTAAAGTTGCAAATAGACAGATGTCCATTCAAAAGTCTATTCAGAAGTCTATTCACAAAATCTGGTAAATGCGTCCATAATGATCCAGAAGTCTATTATAGATTTTCGAATAGAGAGCTGTCCATTCAAAAGTCTATTCAGAAGTCTTTTCGCAAAAATCATATATATGCATTATGAATGTGTCTGTAGACTGTTATAAAGTTGCAAATAGACAGATGTCCATTCAAAAGTCTATTCAGAAGTCTTTTCGCAAAAAATCATATAAATGCATTATGAATGTGTCTGTAGACTGTTATAAAGTTGCAAATGGACAGATGTCCATTCAAAAATCTTTTCAGAAGTCTTTTCGCAAAAATCATATATATGCATTATGAATGTGTCTGTAGACTGTTATAAAGTTGCAAATAGACAGATGTCCATTCAAAAGTCTATTCAGAAGTCTTTTCGCAAAAATCATATATATGCATTATGAATGTGTCTGTAGACTGTTATAAAGTTGCAAATAGACAGATGTCCATTCAAAAGTCTATTCAGAAGTCTATTCACAAAATCTGGTAAATGCGTCCATAATGATCCAGAAGTCTATTATAGATTTTCGAATAGAGAGCTGTCCATTCAAAAGTCTATTCAGAAGTCTATTCACAAAATATGGTAAATGCGTCCATAATGATCCAGAAGTCTATTATAGATTTTCGAATAGAGAGCTGTCCATTCAAAAGTCTTTTCAGAAGTCTTTTCGCAAAAATCATATATATGCATTATGAATGTGTCTGTAGACTGTTATAAAGTTGCAAATAGACTGATGTCCATTCAAAAAGTCTATTCAGAAGTCTTTTCGCAAAAATCATATATATGCATTATGAATGTGTCTGTAGACTGTTATAAAGTTGCAAATAGACAGATGTCCATTCAAAAGTCTATTCAGAAGACTATTCACAAAATCTTGTAAATGCGTCAATAATGATCCAGAAGTCTATTATAGATTTTCGAATAGAGAGCTGTCCATTCAAAAGTCTTTTCAGAAGTCTTTTCGCAAAAATCATATATATGCATAATGAATGTGTCTGTAGACTGTTATAAAGTTGCAAATAGACATATGTCCATTCAAAAAACTATTCAGAAGTCTTTTCGCAAAAATCATATATATACATTTTGAATGTGTCTGTAGACTGTTCTAAAGTTGCAAATAGACAGATGTCCATTCAAAAGTCTATTCAGAAGTCTATTCACAAAATCTGGTAAATGCGTCCATAATGATCCAGAAGTCTATTATAGATTTTCGAATAGAGAGCTGTCCATTCAAAAGTCTATTCAGAAGTCTTTTCGCAAAAATCATATATATGCATTATGAATGTGTCTGTAGACTGTTATAAAGTTGCAAATAGACAGATGTCCATTCAAAAGTCTATTCAGAAGTCTTTTGGCAAAAAATCATATAAATGCATTATGAATGTGTCTGTAGACTGTTATAAAGTTGCAAATGGACAGATGTCCATTCAAAAATCTTTTCAGAAGTCTTTTCGCAAAAATCATATATATGCATTATGAATGTGTCTGTAGACTGTTATAAAGTTGCAAATAGACAGATGTCCATTCAAAAGTCTATTCAGAAGTCTTTTCGCAAAAATCATATATATGCATTATGAATGTGTCTGTAGACTGTTATAAAGTTGCAAATAGACAGATGTCCATTCAAAAGTCTATTCAGAAGTCTATTTACAAAATCTGGTAAATGCGTCCATAATGATCCAGAAGTCTATCATAGATTTTCGAATAGAGAGCTGTCCATTCAAAAGTCTATTCAGAAGTCTTTTCGCAAAATCAAATATATGCATTATGAATGTGTCTGTAGACTGTTCTAAAGTTACAAATAGACAGATGTCCATTCAAAAGTCTATTCAGAAGTCTATTCACAAAATCTGGTAAATGCGTCCATAATGATCCAGAAGTTTATTATAGATTTTCGAATAGAGAGCTGTCTATTCAAAAGACTTTTCGGAAGTCTATTCGTAACATCATATTAATATATGCTTTAAGAATTTGTCTGAGGTCTATTATAAAGTAGCGAATAGACAGATGTTCTTTCAAAAGTCTATTCAAAAGTCTATCCACAAAATCTGGTAAATGCGTTCAGAATGTGTCAGAAGTCTATTTTAGAGTTTCGAATAGAGAACTGTTCATTCAAAGTCTATTCAGAAGTTTATTTGCAAATTATTTTAATGCATTTAGGATGCGTCAGACATTTATTATAGAGTAGCGAATAGACAGTTGTCCATTGAAATGTCTTTTCAGAAGTCTATTCGCAAAACTATGTTTATGCATTCAGAATGTGTCAGATGAAATTGTGATAGACCTGCCATGTCTACTGAAGTTTGCGTGGTTTTGCCTGAACTAAGTAAGTTTTTTAACTCTCGTAAACATAAATGAATCTCCCGAATGTTTCCGCAATTTTAGATGAAGATCGAATTTGCCTTTTCATATCGTCGATTTCTTGCAGATTCTGTAAACCAAGTCGAGCCGGTAAAGCCTGGTTCAAACAAGATTACTGGAACCGTAGATTACACAAGTGCAATTGCAAATTCGGTAACCAGTGCTGGTTCTATTCGAGGACGCGCCATTGATTGAGACATGCTAATATTTCGAAGTTTGTAGGCAGAAAAACCTTTGAATTTCATATTAAATCGTAAACAAATTGTTATTATCCACAAGAAAAATAAGCGCCAAAACAAAACTACTAAGTCACCAATTTACATTTAAGTGATAAATTTATAAATTTATTGGAGTTAACGCCGTATCAACACAATTTAGGTCATTTCACGGCGTCTAGCGCACCTAACCTATCTTTTCTGGACCATTGTCTTTAACCAGTACTCACCTACCCTTCCACAAGGCCGGAAACTTCTCCATATTATCTAATCAATGGAGGAAAATCGACATTATTGTCAAATTTTCATTGAAGGGTACATGTATGACCTCCCCGGGTGGGATTCGAACCCGCACCCCCTCGGGCACGAGTATCCAAATCCCGGCGCGCTACCAACTGCGCTATCGACCCGGGTTTTAAGTGATAAAGCCTGTTTAAATGATTATTTTTGTTTTATAAGAAACACAATTTTACACCATTTTGTTAATTTTTTGACGGTGCTACAGCGTGACGTCAATCTTGGTGTTTTCGCACAGGTTCGTGCTTGTAGTATATATAATGTAAATGTATTCATAACCGAAAGGAAAAAGGTAGACTAAATCAATTAGAAGAATTTATCTCAAGCCAGTAGTTGTCTCTGAAAGTCCGTTGGACTTTATTTTAAAACAAAATCAGCTACCGAAAGAAGACTTACTACCAGGAGAAAAATAGAAGTATTGCTTTAAATAGAAAAAAAATTAGACCTGAGTGCTTCAAAGAGCATGTCAATTCACTAGCCCAGAAAATTATTCCGACACATTAAAAATGCATATGAATGATTTTGCATATAAAATTTCTGATAAATAATTTGAAAATGTTATTTTAACACTTTACAAAAAGTAACTTTATTAAAAGACTTTTGCTACATACTGAATAAAAGCTACTGTTTGCGAACAGACTTCAGAATTGGCATATGAATGGGTAGCTGTCTAATCGCAATCCTTTCATATACTTCTGACACATTCTACAAGAATTTACTTGATTTTGCAAAAAGACCTCTGAATAGACATATGAATGGACAGCTGTCTATTCGCAACTCTAAAATAAACATGTGACACATTCTAAATGCATAATAAGATTTTGCGAATAGACTTCTGAATAGACATTTGAATGGACAGCTCTCTATTCGCAACTCTATAATGGACTTCTGACACATCCTTAATGCATATAAAAGATTTTGCGAATAGACTTCTGAAAAGACTTTTGAATTGACAGCTGTGTCTTCGCTACTGTACGATAGACTTCTGACTCATTCTTAACGCATTTACCAGATTTTGCAAAAAGACTTCTGAATAGTCTTTTGAATGAAAATCTGTCTATTTGCAACTTTATAACAGTCTAAAGACACATTCATAATGCATATATTTGATTTTGCGAAAAGACTTCTGAATAGACTTTTGAATGGACAGCTCTCTATTCGAAAATCTATAATAGACTTCTGGATCATTATGGACGCATTTACCAGAATTTGCGAATAGACTTCTGAATAGACTTTTGAATGGACATCTGTCCATTTGCAACTTTATAACAGTCTACAGACACAATTATAATGCATATATATGATTTTTGCGAAAAGACTTCTGAATAGACTTTTGAATGGACATCTGTCCATTTGCAACTTTATAACAGTCTACAGACACAATTATAATGCATATATATGATTTTTGCGAAAAGACTTCTGAATAGACTTTTGAATGGACATCTGTCTATTTGCAACTTTATGACAGTCTACAGACACATTCATAATGCATATATATGATTTTTGCGAAAAGACTTCTGAATAGACTTTTGAATGGACATCTGTCTATTTGCAACTTTATTACAGTCTACAGACACATTCATAATGCATATATATGATTTTTGCGAAAAGACTTCTGAATAGACTTTTGAATGGACATCTGTCTATTTGCAACTTTATGACAGTCTACAGACACATTCATAATGCATATATTTGATTTTGCGAATAAACTTCTGAAAAGACTTTTGAATGGACAGCTCTCTTTTGGAAACTCTATAATAGACTTCTAACACATTCTGAACGCATTTACCGATTTTTCGAATAGACTTCTGAATAGACTTTGAATGGACATCTTTCTATTCGCTACTTTATATCAGAATTCAGCCACATTCTAAATGCATATGCATATGATGTTGCGAATAGACTTCTGAATAGACATTTGAATGGACAGCAGTGTATTCGCTACTGTTTGTAAGTTCTGACTCATTCTGAACGCATTTTACAAATTTTGCGAATAGACTTCTGAATAGACTTTTGAATGGACTTTTGAATGGACATCTGTCTATTTGTAACTTTATAACAGTCTACAGACACATTCATAATGCATATATTTGATTTTGTGAAAAGACTTCTGAATAGACTTTTGAATGGAGAGCTCTCTATTCGAAAATCTATAATAGACTTCTGGATCATTATGGACGCATTTACCAGATTTTGCGAATAGACTTCTGAATAGACTTTTGAATGGACATCTGTCTATTTGCAACTTATAACAGTCTACAGACACATTCATAATGCATATATATGATTTTTGCGAAAAGACTTCTGAATAGACTTTTGAATGGACATCTGTCTATTTGCAACTTTATAACAGTCTACAGACACATTCATAATGCATATATATGATTTTTGCGAAAAGACTTCTGAATAGACTTTTGATTGGACAGCTCTCTATTCGAAAATCTTTAATAGACTTCTGGATCATTATGGACGCATTTACCAGATTTTGTGAATAGACTTCTGAATAGACTTTTGAATGGGCATCTGTCTATTTGCAACTTTATAACAGTCTACAGACACATTCATAATGCATATACATGATTTTTGCGTAAAGACTTTTGAATAGTTTTTTGAATGGACATCTGTCTATTTGCAACTTTATAACAGTCTACAGACACATTCAAAATGCATATATATGATTTTTGCGAAAAGACTTCTGAATATTTTTTTGAATGGACATATGTCTATTTGCAACTTTATAACAGTCTACAGACACATTCATAATGCATATATTTGATTTTGCGAAAATACTTCTGAATAGACTTTTGAATGGACAGCTCTCAATTCGAAAATCTATAATAGACTTCTGGATCATTATGGACGCATTTACCAGATTTTGCGAATAGACTTCTGAATAGACTTTTGAATGGACATCTGTCTATTTGCAACTTATAACAGTCTACAGTCACATTCATAATGCTTATATATGATTTTTGCGAAAAGACTTCTGAATAGACTTTTGAATGGACATCTGTCTATTTGCAACTTATAACAGTCTACAGACATATTCATAATGCATATATATGATTTTTGCGAAAAGACTTCTGAATAGTTTTTTGAATGGACATATGTCTATTTGCAACTTTAGAACAGTCTACAGACACATTCATAATGCATATAAATTTATATGATTTTTGCGAAAAGACTTCTGAAAAGACTTTTGAATGGACAGCTCTCTATTCGAAAATCTATAATAGACTTCTGGATCATTATGGACGCATTTACCAGATTTTGCGAATAGACTTCTGAATAGACTTTTGAATGGACATCTGTCCATTTGCAACTTATAACAGTCTACAGACACATTCATAATGCATATATATGATTTTTGCGAAAAGACTTCTGAATAGACTTTTGAATGGACATCTGTCTATTTGCAACCTTATAACAGTCTACAGACACATTCATAATGCATATATTTGATTTTGCGAAAAGACTTCTGAATAGACTTTTGAATGGACAGCTCTCTATACGAAAATCTATAATAGACTTCTGGATCATTATGGATGCATTTACCAGAATTTGCGAATAGACTTCTGAATAGACTTTTGAATGGACATCTGTCTATTTGCAACTTTATAACAGTCTGCAGACACATTCATAATGCATATATATGATTTTTGCGAAAAGACTTCTGAAAAGACTTTTGAATGGACATCTGTCTATTTGCAACTTTATAACAGTCTACAGACACATTCATAATGCATATATATGATTTTTGCGAAAAGACTTCTGAATAGACATTTGAATGGACATCTGTCCATTTGCAACTTTATAACAGTCTACAGACACATTCATAATGCATATATATGATTTTTGCGAAAAGACTTCTGAATAGACTTTTGAATGGACATCTGTCTATTTGCAACTTTATTACAGTCTACAGACACATTCATAATGCATATATTTGATTTTGCGAATAAACTTCTGAAAAGACTTTTGAATGGACAGCTCTCTTTTGGAAACTCTATAATAGACTTCTAACACATTCTGAACGCATTTACCGATTTTTTCGAATAGACTTCTGAATAGACTTTGAATGGACATCTTTCTATTCCCTACTTTATATCAAAATTCAGCCACATTCTAAATGCATATGCATATGATGTTGCGAATAGACTTATGAATAGACATTTGAATGGACAGCAGTGTATTCGCTACTGTTTGTAAGTTCTGACTCATTCTGAACGCATTTTACAAATTTTGCAAAAAAGACTTCTGAATAGACTTTTGAATGGACAGCTCTCTATTCGAACTCTATAATAGAATAGACTTCTGAATAGACATTTAAATGGACATCTGTCTATTTGCAATTTTTAAATAGACTACAGACACATTCTTTAAGCATATATATGATTTTGCGAATAGACTTCTGAATAAACTTTTGAATGGACAGCTCTCTATTTGTAAATCTAAAATAGACTTCTGACTCATTCCAATCGCATTCACCAGATTTTCAAATAGACTTTTGAATAGACATTTGAATGGATATCTGTCAATTCCAAACTTTATAATAGACTTCAGACACAGTCTTAAAGCACATATATGATTTTGTGAATAGATATCCGAATAGACTTTTGAATGGACATTTGTCCCTGGCATTTTGGGAATAGACATCTTGCTCATTCAGATTGCATCACTATGTTTTTGCGAATAAACTTCTGAATAGACTTTTGAATGGACTTTTGTCTCTTTGCGTATTCCACGAGAAGACTTTTAAATCTGTTTGATTGCATTACTGGCTTTTTTCGAAAAGACTTCGGAATAGACTTTTGAATGGACATTTGTCTATTTATGTATTCTACGAAAAGACTTTTAAATGTGTTTGATTGCACTAGTGACTTTTTTCGAATAGACTTCTGAATAGATTTCCGAATAGACAGCTGTCTTTTCGGCATTTTGTGAACAGATTTTTGTACAGATTTTTGAACTTACCTATATCTATGTATACAGTAAATGCGAATAGATTTCTGCATGAATAGACTTCTCAATACATAGCTGTCTATTGAGCGAATAGACTTTTGAATAGAGAATAGACAATAGATAGCTAACTTCACAGACCTTATTAAACTTTAATATACAATGTACGTCTCAAAATTGATGGATCACGTAACCCAGTGTAAACAGTTTCTATTTTCTGACATCTAATAGCAGTTTTTGTATGAAGCTTGCCAACTTTAATAGCTTGATAAGATGACCTTTGACCGCTTGGTGCCATCTACGTAGTTCTATTACTTTCTTTTGAACTTAATGGACGTTATTGGAATAATAAATCACTGCTTTTAAATTTTGTCCTGTTACTTTGTTCCTGTTTGCCTTATTTTTATACCCTGTTACTTTATTATTTTTATTTTATAATTTCGTTAACTTAAAAAGAGACCAAATGAAAAAGATAGCGATAAATTCCGTTTGCTGGTATGCAGAACCTCTCTCATTTTATAATATTGTGTCTCACAGACTCTTTCGATGTAATTTGTTCAAACAGATTAACAGTTAAACCAGCTTAGTTTGTTTCAATATTTGTACCCGTCAGTATGAAATTAATTATTCAGCTTTTGGTTAAGATTAAATGAATATTTTGAATTGCTGACTTCATTAGTTTAATCCCTGCTATAAGTTATAATGTTCTTCATTGCCTATTCATTCCTATTCCTGTCTTCCGTCGACAAAAAAAATCCAACAAAACTTAATTCTTCTTGACAACGTCTCGCCCGATTTTCTAGTTCAACAGCACTCAGTTAAAATGTTCATATCATTGTTCCGAAGTGAACGAACGCTAATTACCGATGATATGTTCCCATCTCAAACATACGAATGTTCTCATGTAGTCATCCTACAATGTTTCTTCTTTAAGTTATTGTTTTAGAGTTTCCATTGTCTTAGTCGAGTGATATAGTACAATAAACGTGTAACAGTAAACGTTGAAAGGTTCCCAGAGAGAAGTTACTGAGAATACTTTTACGAGGAGAAACTAATAGCTCTTGAAGAGAACATTTTATACTGTAAAACATTGTAATAGGAAACCACACCAAGGAATTGTGGGGAATATTTTGTCGAGTGCTATCTCATGATTTTATTCAATTTTCTTAATTGAAGAGAGTTAAAGGATGTAATTTATATGGTTAGGTTTGATGCACTCTATATCTATTATCCATATCAGAGTCGTGTCCATAAAAACTATTCTGTTGACATAAGGGAGTCCAATCCATTACTGTTAAAGGAGTCCAAACACACTCGAAAATGATTACAAAGCCATAAAGTTCATTATAAAGTTTTAACACTAGTGGATAAACAATATATCACGTTGGACAAAGACGCCGCCTGAAACAGATACATGTCCTTTATTTATTTATTTTATTTATTTGCATCACACTCTTTCGAGTATTATGTGCTGGTGCGCGTCTGTGTCGATTTTCCAAAATTAAAATTTGACAAATTTGAACTGTTAAGGCATTGTTAGAGCGAGGCGATGTGACGTTTTTTTATTGTAGTTTACATGTACATGTACAAACTTTATGTCTTACATGTAGATCTCTGAAAAAAGTCAAGTTCTTTAATTTAGATTGGGAACTATCAGATCATTCAGTCAGTAAAAATGAAAATAATTAAATTTCTCCATCGTCGTTCACAGGTGCGATATTCTAAACAAAATTGTTTCTAAATTTATACTAGTAAATATTATAGGGAAGATGTTCATGTCTTGGTATTTATTTATTCTTAGCAAATGGTTTTCTTTAAGCAATCAAGTGCGTCATTCGCGACAAAATGTGATAATTTGTATACATAAGCACGCCATCTTATCTTCGCAGTGTGGGCAATTAGTATTTAAAGAGTCCTAAGTATATTTAGAAATAGATGCTTCATTTTTCTGAAGATATTTCCACCCTTTTAGAATACCGCTAATTAAAATCATCGATGAGTTCACAACTATCCTCCCATTGATTAGCAGGTGCCCTTTTTGGAGTTTGACTGTTCCATCCTTGTGGACAATTATACAGTCTGTCTGTGACAAGCCTTTATAGGATTGAATCTTACATTTCTAGTTTATTTATGTTAATATTGTTATGTAAAAAGACTCGATGCTATTGGAAGCATAATGCTACTTGCTAAGGCCGTGATCAACATTTTCATTTTCAACTTCATTTTAGAATCAATGCGAAACAAAAAAGCTGACATTGAAACGAACAATTTATGAAAAACTGACCAGACTTGTCAAAACACTTAGCAACAAAGAGACGTTCTTATTGCCATGTCATGGTTCTTTAAACAGGATTTAAACACATTATTTATCTGAAATGTCTTAAATGAATGCACCAAGCTTGTATTCTACAGATTGTGTAACTGTAAAAAATTCCACATTTTACTTGTTTGATTCAGATTTTATTCCGCACTAGGTTCACTTATAACCCGATTTGAAGACCATGACTAGCATCGCCTCTATGCAACCTCGTTGTAAAATCATGTGTTCCCATTTTGAAAGTTGCATTCTGGGAACCGGTAAAGTCTCGGCTAAAACTCCGTTGAGCCGGTACAATCATGATCGGGGTGTTACTTATCTTGTACTCTCGGTTGGCCGTTTTTATTGTTCTATCCTGTATCAAGAGCTGTTCTAGACATCCAGATACAAAATATCATCGTCAAACAACAGGTGATTTTTATTTTAGGAAAACAAAAGGAGACTGTTTTTTTTATATTCCAGCTGTGAAGTTGTTATCGTGTAACATTGTTTTTGTTTGAAATTTTCGGGTGGGTGTAAGACTGATACATTTTTTAAAGTTAAAAATTACTTTCATCGTAAGTTCGTATTACAGTTGAACTCGTAAGATAAAACGATTGCAATGAAACGATATTGTTTTGGGATGTAACTGGTTTTTGAATTTACTTGTAGTTTCAAAACAAAGGGACCAGCACGTTAACAAGATAGTTAAACTTTACTATGCTTTGGGATGTATTAAAACTTGAGTGCGAGCGAAAATACTTTATTGTCTAACTTAGTGAATTATTCAAGGCAAGGAATCTGACACAAAAAAACACAACGTTTCGGTGTATTTCATTTAATATTTGAGGCCATAGACAACACTTAATCAGTTTTAGAGGATTCGGAACCACCCCATCCCTGCCGTATCTATCTATATGTTTGTCATTTGTGATGGCAAAAAGTGAAGACAAATGTTTACTGTGTGGGCAACGGTATTTTCAAGTTTCGATTCAATGTTGCGTATTCAAAACCATCCTTTATTTGTATACATGATTGTAAAAACACATTAGACAGTTAAGTCTCAGAATTATCGCAATCAAAACCAATTGTCATAACTTTACAATGGTCTTAATTAAGGGTCGGTCACTTTTTCTTCTTAAGCGTAGCATTTAGACCTTAAATGTGTTTAAATAATCACATGATTTTGCAATTACCAATGTGGTCTTTATAGCGCAATTTTGCTGTAAACAGTTTATGTAAGCACATACTGTCGATGCGAATGGTTCTTTGTTTGTTAGTACAATATACACATATAAGTAAAGATTTACACGCTCTCGCAATTTTATATCATTATTTCAGAGAAGGGGTGTCACTTATGTTGTTGTTCATTGGTTTAATGACACGGTAATAAGAGGGTGGCTTTTCAGCGCCCGTATAGCTCAGTCCGGAGAGCACTGACGTTGTAAGTGAGGGATCCTGGGTTCGAATCCCGATCATTCTTAATATTTTCTTCACCCTGACATTATTTTATTCCATATTACAGCTCCAGATGGTATTGTGTCTGTGATGTTGGATGATGAAGAATCTTTGATAGAACTATGTAACTTTCCAGATGAACAGGTAAATATTTAGAGCTGTCATTGATGTGGCTAGTATCGACGATATTGAAATATCGAAAAAATTATATCGATGATACATCGATATTTATCGATACATGCACTGCAGTACTATACAGACCATTTAGGTTGTCATAAACTCATAATAGAAGTTTATTTGTCATGACTCTGACTATAGAAATGCAACCATGTACCATCCGTGGGATAGGGCTATTTTGTCGACGGGGTACCGTCAATGTTTTAGGTCTATCCTTTCATATTATAACGGCACATCTGTTACCGCTCATGATAGAAGGTTCGTCTCGCAACTTTTGACACTATAATCTATTTGCCTACATAGACTTTATCGTTGATATTTCAAGATGCAAACCGATTATGCTTAATTTTGACTTCCCGTTTGCGTTGTTTCTTGTCGTACATCGGCGAATGGTGTCAACGATGTTGGCAGGTAGTGAGAAAATTAACAGAGAAGTTTACATTTTAAAAAGCGTTGTATTTGAATTTGTTACAAGTTTTTTTAATTCTCAGCCCATTGATATGTTTACATGTAAATTACTATTGATACGGCGAATGCACGGAAAATCAGGTATTACGTAGTTAAGTCAAAGCTTTGACTTACTGCTTCTGACGAGTATCGGTGAGAACGTAATTATCTGTCATCAGCAGAGTAAACAATACTCATAAGCAATCAAAACACCAACAAATGACAAAATCATTGACCTTAATTGTTTTGTTTGATGGTTTAGAAATCAAAGGTTATGATGTCATAGTTATTATGAAAACAAACTGCGTATAAAATGTAATCCTATTCTAACGTATGTAATGAAAAATATGTTAGAAACAGCAGTAAGATCAAATACATTGCAAAAAATGTAATATTAGTATTATTAGACATGTAAATCAAACAAATAATGTTTGTATGATTGACCATTGGATTAAGATCATTACATTTCGTAATCTATTTTATTTTTTGTTATGAAATAAAACACGAGAGTACTATCATATTGCCACTGTCAATCTTATTGCTAGCAGGAACAACAGTAACATAGATCTTAATGCTGCAATGTTAATCTTACTGTTGCAATATGAATTTTACTGCCGCAATAATAATGTTACTGCTGCAATATTAGACTGACTGCTGCAATATTAGAATTAATTTTACTGCTGCAATATTAATCTGACTGCTGAAATATTGAAATTAATGTTACTGCTGCAATATTAAACTGACTGCTGCAATATTGAAATTAATGTTACTGCTGCAATATTAAACTGACTGCTGCAATATTGAAATTAATGTTACTGCTGCAATATTAAACTGACTGCTGCAATATTGAAATTAATTTTACTGCTGCAATATTATTTTGACTGTCGCAATAGTGAAATTAATTTTACTGCTGCAATATTAAACTGACTGCTGCAATATTGAAATTAATTTTACTGCTGCAATATTATTCTGACTGCTGCAATATTGAAAATAATTTTACTGCTGCAATATTAAACTGAAATCTGCAATATTAAAATTAATTCTACTGCTGCAATAATAATGTTACTGATGCAATATTAAACTGACTGCTGCAATATTAGAATTAATTTTACTGCTGCAATATTAATCTGACTGCTGAAATATTGAAATTAATGTTACTGCTGCAATATTAAACTGACTGCTGCAATATTGAAATTAATTTTACTGCTGCAATATTAAACTGACTGCTGCAATATTGAAATTAATTTTACTGCTGCAATATTAAACTGACTGCTGCAATATTGAAATTAATTTTTACTGCTGCAATATTAATCTGACTGCTGAAATATTGAAATTAATTTTACTGCTGCAATATTATTCTGACTGCTGCAATATTGAAATTAATTTTACTGCTGCAATATTATTCTGACTGCTGCAATATTGAAATTAATTTTACTGCTGCAATATTATTCTGACTGCTGCAATATTGAAATTAATTTTACTGCTGCAATATTAATCTGACTGCTGCAATATTAATTTTACGGCTTGCAATAGCAGCTGGTTGATTGATCTTACGTTGTTTATGTTTTATTCGAACGTATATGTACACAATTTGAGTATAAGTGAATTGTTCGATGAATGACAGGCAAATGAATATCGTAAAAAGTTGGTCTAGGTCATTATTGTTCTAATTTGCAAAAATATGAGCTAGTAGACCAACTATAATCCCTTTTTAAAAGCTCGAAGACAATCTTTCTCAATATTGTTCTATTTGCGTAGCCAACTAAAATTAAAATAATTAATGTATTATGTCTGTTTGTATTTGAAGAGAATATTTAAATATTGTAGTACGAAGAGTTGTATATGTTTTATGACATGATGGCAATACCACGTGGATATGACATCACAAATGCTACGGTTTGGAAAACTATTCCTTTTCAGAAGGCTACAGTGACAAGTTGTCGCCCTTTTTTGAATAGGAAAATTGTTGGTAAGTTTTCCAGGGTGTTTGCAAAAAGTATAAAACTGGCGTTTAATTTGCGATATGCAGCAAACAGTAAACACATTTCTGCTTAGCCTCTAGTAGGTATCGTGTAAGTCTGACTAGAATTAAAATACTTACAGCTCTTTAAAGCTCTGAGTCGATGCGAATGTTTACTGTTTTCTTTTTGAAACAGTAGCATTTGAGATGTCATTATCACGTGGTAAGGCCGCAACAAATTGATCATATGTTCTATGGATTCGCTCGCACCTAAATTTTGACTCGCCCATAAAAATTTGGTCAAACCACTATATAAAGCAAGTGAATAAAGACTTTTTTTTCTTCGCTCGCTCGCCCCATTTTTTTTCAGAAAAATCCATAGAACATATCATCAACTTGTTGTGGCCTAAGAAATAAATGGAAATAAATGAATGTTGGTTTTTTTCAGTACCCATCCGAAGATATCAATGTCGATGCTTATGTTGTGGTGTTTTCCATTACCGACCAAACAACATATAAGTATGCCGCCCATCTCCTTAAGTATCTCAGAAATGATTTGTGTTCTGATAGAAGTATTTTTGTGGTTGCCAATAAAACAGATCTTGTCCGTAAGAGGACTGTTGACCGTAACGGTAAGTGTGTAATTTAGCCACAATCATACGTGTTTTCTTCCTTAATTACTTGTTAAATATGAGACACGTCTGACTAGATGAGTTTACTTCGCCGCAATGACTTAATTAAGGAGAAATAATATCTCGTGGCTGATTATTTACTTGCAAGCACTGCTTTGATTAAAAATTGTTAATGTGGCGATTTTTATTACGAAATATGTCCCCTTATCAAAAATCTGGGATTGAATTGAATCTATATTGAAAGTCTATAGCAGTTTCAAATAACTTCAAATAAAAATCATCACAATTTTACAATAACTAATTAAGTATTTAAAGGTACTCATTCACAGATTTCAACTTAAATATCAGCTTTTTTCTAAAACTATCAAAACTATATGGAAACATTTTTGGAAGCAGGAAAGTAGTGTTCTGATAATGACAAATTTAGAACAAACTGACATACAACTAATTAAAAAAAGATGATGTTTCATGTAGTAAAAATATATCCCGTATGTCACGGTATAGACAATTTTAGTGCATTTGTGTGACTTTAATTGTATATTTCTTGCAACATAGGTCAATTTGTCTTAAATACTAAAAATATTTCTTTTGACACAATTACAGACACTGAATGGTATTTTGAAAATGCAGAAAAAAACAAATCTGTGAACTAGTACCTTTAAAGAGGAACTTTACTGTATCCAATTTACAAGATATAAATACGCCTGTAGCCTTAATCAACAAAACCGCTTTGTTACAATCGTACTTTCAACGCTTTGATTTTTTTCTATAATTTCAGAAGCTCGACTCACAGCATCCTATTATAATTGTAAATACGTAGAGACATCAGCATCGCTCAATCATCAGGTGGATAATCTCTTAGTTGGAATACTCAGTCAAATAAGACTTAAACTTAATCCTGATAAATTACTGCAAAAAGTTGAAAAGAGTGTTAGCAGACGATCGAAACATAGACACGGGTCAATAAAAACAGCTAAAGGTATTTTTAATAAACTGTTCAATCGACAGAAATCATTATCCTGTGATCATTTATATGACTTATAACAATCGTCTGCTACTGATGAAGGTGTGAATACAGCAGACGGCACCAGACGATACTATATAGCAGACTATTGGTGCAATAACAGACGATTTAATCGCATTCGGAATATCTCGAACATTCATCGAATGAATAACCTCGGAAGGATTCGTGGGGGCACAAAAGTACTGGGTTCAGGGTTTTTGCTAAGCACGAAATGATGTGCAGAATAGTTTTTGTCTTAGGCGCACAAGGCTTTGTAAAAACATTTAAAAATCATAACCTTTGATTTCAAATATGGTACGTGACTAAATAATGTTCAGTGATATCACTGATTCGCGTATTTCAAATACATGGACTAAAAACAAGACATTGATCATAGCCAAAACACTCTTGGATTTGTTTACTTCAACACCGGTTAAAGCATTTTGTTTCGAGATGTGACACCAATTTAGTACCAAATGACGTCTAAATATGTCTAAGGTTATTTGCAGTGAATGGCCGAGGAGTTCCGAATGGATTGAATCGATGGCAGACAAATGACGCGATAACAGACGACAGTCGCTTTCAGGGGTTGGATGTCATGTTCCATTACTTCGTGTGCAATATAATTAAGTATCTAAAACTGTCTGCAATTATTATTATATTTAGACAATCACAAAAGCATTAACGTTTGAGAATTTTAAAATATCCGCAATACATGTATTTTTAAAATTTGAAATTGCTATACAAAGAAAAAACAATGAATAACTTTTTCAATGAGATGACATTGTCGCGTTGGATTTCATTATCATGCGTAAAAACGGTGATTCATGCTGTTTAAAACTATTTACACGAAATAAGGAGATCACATGCCGTTATAATTAAATGAATTTAAAATTGAATGAAACAATAATCGACTCTGGCATTTGCAGTATATTCCAGTATAGCATTCAAGGGGTAATAAACTTGATTATCATCATTTTCTCACTGCATCCTATTTAGTGTCATTTTGTGCCATCATAATATCAGAATAATTACTACTCAGTGAAACGTTGTATATTCCACAGATGGTCGGTACAGTTTCAATAAGAAAAAGATCATTAGTCCAACCTCTCTGTATGTATTTGGTTAAATTTTGCCCTGTTTAATCTATGTCCGGACAGCACCATCGGCGCTTTGATTGTATACTGGGTTAAACGCATTCTCGTTCCCAGAGTCTAGTAGGATTCTCAATACTAGCTAGTATTGAGAATCCTACTAGACTCTGGGTACGAGAATGGGTTTAACGACGTGTCAACACAATACAGCTCCCATAACTTTGCTTTCCTGGATCCTTTGTCTATAACCAGTGCTCGCCTAGATTGATGTCAACAAACAAGTGATAAATAATAATACAAAGGTTTAGAAGGAAAGTGGAATTTTTACTATTCAGGCGCGTAGCTACCAGTACGCAGAGTACGCAGCTGCGTACAAATTGGTCCAGAAAATCGTATAAGCACAAACGCCAAAAATGCAATAAAAACTAAGGCCTGAGGGGGGTATGTGATGTAAAACAAAACTGCTCATTATTTTACTAACCTTATGTCAAGTTACGTTTCAATGGGACTTGCCTTTAAAAATTTTAAGTCGAATTAGCGGTTTAAATTTGTTGTTTGTCTTTGACTCCAGACTATATAATTCTTGAACGCTGGTTGGAAATGATTGGTAATTGGTACGAAAGTCCTATATTTGTGCCCGAAATGAATTATATAAACTCTTTTTGGATAATTACCAAATCGCCCCTGAGATGATCTACAGAAAAACAAATTTGGGGATGGCATGCCCTTGACCCCTAGAATTCTGCGTACACATTAAAAAAGCCCTTGCTACGCCTCTGCTATTGGTCACATTGATAGAAAATACTAGTTATCAAAGTTGACTTATCAACGGTGTATGCCAATTATAAAAGAATAATTAACGAAACTTCTTAGTACCCCAAATTTCAATGTTGTTGGAATTTTTATTTTTCAACATTTATGTTCGATCTTTAATGGAAATGTGTATAAGACTATACTGTCGTCTGCTTGCGTGATTTTCATGCATCTTAATTGATCCAAAATTGGTTTTGTCATGCATGTGCTGAAAAGCGGAAACGGTCACGTGCTTCTCGTGCAAAAATCCCACGCGGTCAGTTTTGGTGAAAATCATTAGTGTGTTGATATGCACCACGAAAAAAATCAAGAAATAGCTAGAATGTCGCTTCAAGAACGAGAAATTGCCATACGTCTTTTGCAATGCGATGCGTCACATGCAGGATAAGATTTATGATTGCTTATTTTTTGTTAAATCAAAGCAATTAGAAATCTTCCCATATCAACGCATGCGCGACAAAACCGGTTTTGCATCGATTAAGTAGCTTTAAAACCATGCCGGCAAAAGTCAGTAGGATCCTATACAAATTTCCATCATCGATCGGACATAAATATTGAAAATAAATATTTCCTACAATATTGAAATCGGAGTACTTAGAAGTTTCGTTAAGTATACTTTTGATTATGATAATCATTCAATGTTTCATCTATGGGCTGTACACTATTATGATGTAAGTAATATTTTATTATACATGTGTACAATGTACATATCTTGAATTGTAATAGTATTAAAATATGTTACACAATAAACTATATTGAATTGTTTATTTATATGTTGCCTTTCCTTTATTATGAGAGTCCAGATATAATCATAGTTGTAACATGTCACTTTTTACATGGTTATTCAAACACTTGTTTCCAAAATATGACAAGTCATGTTCGAAGATGTTTTACTTCATGACGATGAAACGGAATTGTAAAGTAAATTACGCCGATAAAAACAAAATGAAAATAGCAAAGATGAAACCAGGGATTTTATATACATGTAACATGTTATTTAAAATCCCTGATAAACAATTCTAAAAAAGGTGATTCCATAAAGTGAGGATCAAAGTGTGTTGTGCTGCTATCGCCGAGGTGCTCCGAATGGGACAGAACACGTGGGTTGGTTTATAAAAGTCCAATGTTCGCACTCATGCTACCACAGGTGCAAGACACAAATGTTCCTTATTATAGTATATATAGAGAAAATGTCTCTAACGCCTGTTCAACGGTCGTAGTTTTCAAATTGTCACCAAGCTGACACAAAAACGTCCCGATCGTCAAATCTCTTTCACTATCTACTCCAGAAGGGATTATTCTGCATAAAAATACTTTTTAATTGAAGAAAATCGATGTACAATTCACGAAATAGTTATATATATATCTCTCTCTCCCAAAAGCCGATTTGAAATCTACGACCCTTGAACAGGCGTTGAGACCTTTTCTCTATATATATATTATAACATGGAAATTTTGTGTTGGGCACCTGTGCATGCTACATGTGATTGTTTTGAGTAAGAAATTGCCGTAAAAACGCGCGCTTCATCTAGATACAGCACATAGGCTTCCAAATGAAAGGAGCTAATAAATCCCAGGAAAATGATTGATTCATGCCAGAAGCACGATTATGAAGAATAGTAATCCAATGTAAAATACAATGCTTGCCAAAGATGGAAACCTCTGGACTATTAAGCACAATTACTGTTTTGGAGGAGAGTAAATTATACATAAGAGATCAAAATCACTGACTTTAGCATCATTTTATATTCACCAAATTACAAAATTGTTTTATATTGACCCATCAATAATTTTTATTTGGCTTATGGCTAAATTTGTTTCGGGGGTCAAGTCGAGTCAATGAATACAAACTCTTACTTGCCTCAATTGGATCATAGTTTAGTTCATGGCAGCCCTATTCGATATTTTAAATACATGAACTTGCATACAAAACGTAATACATGTATTTACGATAAATTTAGCCGAACAAACAAATTGGTCGTAACCTTTGATTGAACTTAAGTGTAAGATTTATGAGTTTATTGCCTCTGTCCACTTGCATTCAAATTTTGTAATAACTCTCATAATTATGATAAAATAATGTAAGTGTGTATTTTTTTTCCCAAAAAATGCTCATTGTATACGATATGTACGCTCTGATTGTGAATATCTGCTTATATGTACAATTTTATTCTTGGAAATCATCTCAAACAATTTGCCTTCTACAACTTATCATCGTATCATGATTCATTGACCTATCCTATGTACGTCATAGTCTATTACTGAAGTTACTTCAGTTATACGGATGTCAATTTTGATGGCAAAGAAATATATACATGTATTATTGATTCAGAGTCAACAGTTGATATTTGGTTTCCTTTTTGAGAGAGTTTATCTAGCACTGTATGGGATAAGCTTTATTTTTAGGAGAGAGAAGAGCTCTAATTCAAGGTCCGCATCACAAGTAGTCTCCCTTGGAATATTACTGATATTTTTTTTCTCCATTAATTCATTGACATTATTTTGTCAATGAATTAATGGAGAAAAAAAATATCAGTAATATTCCAAGCTCACTTACTTAGTGATTCACAGTGATGGTTAGATCATCTTGAATTTTCACATTCCGTGTTGCCATGTTTGTTTGTTTTTGTTTGTTTGTTCTTGTTATAACCTGATGCATATTACATGCCTAGGTTGAAATAAAACTTTGAAACTTTGATGTTCATGTTGGTAAAGAACCATAGAAACTGTCGAAAAAAATTCTGGTCTGATCACTTTTATAATTTGTACAGTGTTATATGATAAGTCTATAAATAATATTTATGTGCTGTCCATCACTGGAGTCAACCAGTATTGCATAATGCCAGAAGTACAATAGAAACTGATCATGCTTGATGTAGGGCATTTAATTTTAAATACCATAAAACAAAATATTTTATAGTACATGAATATATAATCAAAAAAAAGCATAGTATCAGGACGGCAAGACCACAAAAAGATAATACCGCAAAAAAATCGTTCACTTAAAACAACTTTTGTGCCATAGGTTTCTTGAAAAAAAAATGCTTCAACAGAAATATCTGAACGTCATGTTTATTAAACAAAAACTTTACCAAATTATTTCAGCTCGACTGTGTAACACGTTTTTACAACCAATATTAATCTCTCTCGAGTTCGCTTCCTGACAACCCAGCGCTGAGCAGTAAGGATAAAGTTTCTTACTCAGGGCAACAACTATATAGGTTTTTGGTGTGGTTAAACAAACGCGGAACTGGCTATCAAATGATTACCAATTTGACGTCGTAACCACTCGACCTCGCCGCCACTTTTTTGTGAGATTGTAATTCATAACCTACATGTACCAGTACGTTTGTCGCCGTAAAACCACAATGATGAAACTTGTTATTTCAAATTTAAGAACGTAATTTGTTTAGTACTTTCTTCTCTATATGTATATGTACACATTTATTTTTATGGGCGACCGGCACAGTTCCAAGACAGAAACACTACATATATAGATATAGTATATACACATAAGGCCACAACAAATTGATCTTTTGTTCGTCGGATTTCCCGCACCTAAAAATCCGAAAATGGAAAAAAAATATTTTTATTTTTTTTTGCTCCCGCACTTCAAAATTTTTACCGCATCAAGATTTTTTTGAAGTCAATTTTTTTTGGCACTCAACCAAGAAGTTTTACGGAGAAAATCAATATTTTTTGGTCTAAATATCAAAGCTTATCACCATGACATTGCTATATTTGTAACAAAACAGTAAAGTATTCACGTTTACATACGTCACTATGATGATCGTGTCGATCCTTTGTTCCTTTGTTTTCTAAATCTTAAATTATTTTTAGTACACGTTTTAACACATGTATACTGAATTTATACGTAATAAATGCAATGCTTAACTTCCATAAACTTTAACTCTTGATACACACAGAAGTTGAACAGTGACGTAGACAGAGCGGCTCCATCAACCCTACAAAGATGATCTGGATGTGTGACGTCATATGTTCACCTTCTGTGTAAAAATAATTTACAATATTACTAGAGGTTTACTCATGTCTTATGAATTGAGGTAGGACAGGATAGAAAATTTCCTTTTCTAATAATGTTCATGCCGGTGATATTCGAACAGACTGATTTAAAATGAAGTTGTATTTTGTATTATTTGCCAAAAGGCTATACTTTCGACACCAAAACGTATAGTCCATTTAATTTTATAGGGGTGCTGATTCTATTTTTCCTTCAGGATTACTTAGGTATACTTAGCAGTTGTATGTGTTTTAGTCTGTAGCATAATTTGGTTAATTAATAATCTTCTTCTTTCTAATCAACAAGACTGTATTTATGCACTTAAAAGTTAACAGGTTTTGTTCATTATCATTTTATAGGGGTGCTGATTCTAAAATTCTCATTCAGGAACTTAAGTATACTGAGTAGTTGAATATAATTTGAGCCCATCCTTAATGTACTTGAATAATATTAAAACTTTATTTATACACCAAAAGTCAACAGGTTTGGTCCATCATTTTATAGGGGTGCAGAGCCTAAAATTTTCATTCAGGAGGATTTAAATTTGCTGAGTAGCTGTTTGTTGTTGATTCCATCTCTTATTTATTTGGTTAATATAGGGATTTATTTTACATAAAAAGTCACCAGGTTTGGTCCTTTATAATTTTAGAAGTGCTGATTCTAAAATTTTACAATGATCTTGGAAGTTTTGAAGTTCAATATTTAATGAAATCAGTATATTTTACAGTATGATAATATAGTACAGTTCATCTTAATGCAAATGGAACAAAATACAGGCATTTATTTTGTATGTATCATATTAAAAGCATTAATTTTATGAATATTAACAACAAGTAATCTTTCTTACAACAAACTAAAAGATAATCGGAGCTAAACAGACATTTCCTTGTAATCCAAGGTCAAGATAATAAAACACAAGGAAAAAAGACTAAATATGAAACTATAATTGAGAGAAAAATAATAAATACATGCAGTGCTTTTAAAACTGTATCATGTAAGAAAAAAAGAATAAATCCATAGTAGTACAGCATCAATCCATGTTTTATAATTAAATAAGCATGTCTATATCCACAACTATAATTTAAGTGATTATTGTGGCTTATATGCACTTTGAAATAATACAGAATGCTGTTCATTAAAGTTTTTTCTGCATTTAAGTGCATTTTGACTTTAAGTAAATGAATATTCATAAAAATAGAACTTTTTTTTATTTTTCGCTTTTCGCTGGCTCCTCAAAATGCAAAATGTGGGAAAAAAATATTTTTATTTTTTTTTCGCTCGCTCGCTCCAATTTTTTTCGGACAAAATCCATAGAACATATGATCAATTTGTTGTGGCCTAAGGTATAATACTAAATAAAACTGGTAGATTTTTATCTACCCAAGATGTTGGTGGCACTCGAAAGAGCAAAGTTTTAGATATACATGCATGTAATCTTGTTATATATGATAATTCATAGTGGAAGCACTGGCCACTAATGGAACTTGGGTAGAACCGATCATTTCTTTAGTAATATACCTTATATGTGCGTGCCTTCATAGTGTTATAACTCAGAACCGTGCCGACTGCCTGTGACTATATATAATGACTCAAGTATTTTTCATAGACTGAAACAAAACAAAACAAAATGTAATTGAGACATTTTGGAGAATTTCCATACCTCATCCCTGACCTTAAAAGTGTAATGCCTTAAAATTGTAAAAAATTAGCTATGTCATAGTCAACGACAACGTGGCTCTAGTTAAAAGACATTTTGAATGATTATGGCTATTCCTGTGTGACAATTAGGACCCAAATCCGAACACTAATTGCTGAACAAATATGATGAAATATGGAATAGTTGATTAAAGACCATCCGCTCGCATGTTCGTCATACGATGTACTGCGAGTTATTTCTATAACAGGAGTATTTCTCCAGGGAATATCAGTCAATGAATTCGTCGTTCTCGTAGCTGTTCCAAAATTGTTGATAATGAAGTACTCAGTCTAAATGACTGAGTGCAAAGTTCTAGAAGCTCTTGAATGTAGTCTATATTTGGAAAAAATGCTCCCTGATTTAGAAGTTGCTGGCAATTTGGGAGATAATTATTTCAGATAATATGGTGAAAATTGGCAACAGCGTAAGTAAGTAAGTGCATTTTATAGTTTAAGTTTCATGCTAATGCTAGTTTACAGACTTTACAGCTATACCCCCTGGTCGTTGGGCTACTGGTATCTATCTATCAATCTCCATTGAGAATCTTTTTACTGCATTTAGTGTAGCAGACACATTAGTGCAACGGAATTATACCACCCTCGCAGGTACTGTACCCATTTACTCCTGGGTGAAGTGAAAAAATCGCTGGTAAATTTCTTGCTCTGTGAACTTAGTAGTGCCCCTGCCGTGACTGTCATAAAATAATCATAATTTGTGTTGATTCGTCCTTAAACCACATGAGCTTGACATTCTACGCGTAACAAAATTTCTAAGTGTATAATTATTTAATTCTGACAAAGTTCTTCCGTTGATTAACCAATTAAATAATGTTTGGCAACTTTTAAATACATCGCAAACTGGCATTAAATATACACGAAAATAAAAAAGATCAGAGTCCGTTATGAAATCCACCCCGCACGTGCATTTCGTGCTTATTATGACATTTTCTGTGTTGTAGGAAATTTGTATTCAATTTAATAAAAGAGCATGAAAACTTAACTTATAACATTCGTACGAAAAAGTTTCCGTAATTTTAAAGTCTGAGTTAGTTCGAATATAACATATATTTCAAAAATGTAAGTGTAACAAATTCCGTGTTCGGGTATCAATGTACGAAATCACCCGAGCGACTGTCCGAGTTCCGTCACGAGGTTTGTATTTTACCCCCGATTGAATTGATTTTAATATTCAAAAGTCATATTTATATTGATCATTTAATCCCTATAGCCTTAGTATTTTGCCCTGTGGCCAAAGTCGACAATTTGCACAAATCTGATTGGTTGAGACTCGTGAGCGAAACTTTCACGTGCGTTGTATTGAAACCGAAACAATGATGTGGTCAGAGTGTGAAAGTAAGTTGAATGGCAGGTGTTTGATATTGTTTACGAACTACGTCAGGTTAATCTCGCACCTGCGAAATCAGTTGTTTGGATACATTTATAATGGTAAGACATTTTTAAATTCGAATTTTTGATTCCAATTTATTCTGTTAATAGTGTCGCTAAATGAATTTCTGGAGATACAGAGGAAATACGCGAACTTATTGTGCACAGAAGTATTATTGTATGTAAAGGATTTACCAACATTTTGTTACTGTGTATTTAATGTCATCATGTGTACGTTTGTAAAAATGCCTTTTCATGTGTCTTGATTTGTACGTGAGTGTTTTGAAAAGACCATGAGTGCTTACGATGTGTTTGTATCATTACGATGGCTAACTTTATGTTATGAATCTTCGAATTGATATTGATAGGACAGCCCTTAGAGTAATCTGAACCGCCATTACAAACATTGACATATGACTCTGTGCAATATAGCTCGTTTAGGATAACTTGAGACAAAATACAACGATACCATATTTATACACAGGTGGATTAAAGTTTAGTACACGTAATTATCGACCATTAACAGTGTGTTTTGATGTATTAAATTTAGTACGAGAACACACGTTCCACGCACTAAGACATGTTTAATACTTTCATTACACAAAATCAGCTGACCTCCCTGTTTAATGTAATACCCGAGTCCCAAATATGTAAATAAACTGAGACGTTTGTCTCAAGTTATCCTAAACGAGCTATAGTAAATTTATGTGAAAGTGCATGTTGTTATTGTATTTTATTGTACAGATCGTCACCAAGCTAGCTCAGTTGGTATCGAGGGGTCGTGGGTTCGATTCGCGGGTGGGATATTCTTGAACTTTGGTCATGAAATTATTTCTACCACCACTCTTCCTCCTACCAATGTAGGACAGTTGTCAGTCACTGACAAAAGTATATGCAAAGTAGTTGGTTCACAGCTCAATCCAGGGATTTAGCCTTTCGAGGAACAGTGAGTAGGTTGACTGGCCACGGTTATATAACCTAAGTAATGTGTTGCTACAGCGTTAAACCCAACAAAAAATTGTACAAATCTATGTATTCTAACACTATTTTGTTTTTGTTTTTTCATGTCTCACAGACTTCATGATTGATACATGACACTATATTACATGTACATGTATTTGTTGTCATACCAAACATAGAACAATGTATGATCTAAATGTACTGAGAACTAAAGATTGATATAGCATCAGTCATATCTTGGTAAGTAGATTGTTTGTTTACCTTATTTTGTGTTAATTGATCAATGTACCTTTTTACAAAAATTCTTATGAAAAAAAATATTGTAAGTCAAATTCATAATTTTGCCGCTCAAAGTCAGCAGAACAATAAACATAACAATGATATGATACCCATAAGGTTTACAATTTCCTACATAATTCAATAATATTTGGATTGATTGACCAAAACATGACAATATTATTAATGTTTCTTGCTTTTGACTTACAATGTTTTTCATGATAAGATTTTTGTGAAAAGCACCACAGATCTATATTAAATTGTCCATGTATTTGATGTAAGAATTTGTTATTTATCTTGAAACTACAAACAAGTTCACATTTGTCTTTGGTTAGTTTTGAAATGGGTATTTAACATTCGCTGACCTTACAATTGCCACTGGGTTTGCCCCTTGTATTTTTAACTTCATGTACAATCTAGAAGCTGGGATTACAATACATGTATTTCTTTTTGGACTCTATTGATTTTTCCAATGTCCACCTTGGAAATATTTTGGATCCACAAGTGGTTTTAATGTACTTGTGAATACTGTTAAATTTAATTCAACTGTATGTGGGGGTATACATTACCTTGCTGATTTACTTACTTAATCCTCTTCGCTCCTTGTGGAGCATAGGGCCTTCACCACATCACGCCATCTACAACGGTCCATGGCTTTGGCCTTGGCTTCACCCCAAGACATTCTTGTTTTTCGCAGCTCTATATCTAGGGTTCTGCGCCAAGTGTTTGTGGGTCTTCCTCTTCGCCTGGTGCCTTGAGGATTCCAGTCTAGGGCTTGTCTGGCTATATTGGGCTGTTGTCTTCGCAGGGTGTGTCCAATCCATCTCCATTTCTTCTGTACGATGGAGTCTGTGATTGGTATTTGTCCTGTCCTCTCCCATAGCTCTCGGTTGGAGATCCTGTCTGGCCACCATATTCGCAAGATCTGTCTCAAGCATGTGTTGATAAAGACTTGCAGTCGTTGGTCCAGGCGTTTGGTCCTTCTCCATGTTTCTGCGCCATACAGGAGAACGGTCTCCACGTTGCTGTTGAAGAGCCTTAGCTTCGTCTTTAGGTGGATGTTGTGATTCTTCCACACTGGTCTTAATGTAGCAAAAGCATGGCGGGCTTTCCCTATCCTAGCCTTGATGTCTTCCTCTGTGCCTCCAGTCTTACTGACAATGCTACCCAGATATGTGAAGGTATCAATGTCTTCAATGGTTTGTCCTCCAATGTCAATACTCTGTGTATTTCCTGGATTTATTCTGAGGCACTTTGTTTTGTCGACGTTGAGCTCTAGCCCAGTTGTTCTGGCTATTTCTTGGAGTCTTGTTGTCTTCATCTGTATCTGGTTGCTGGTATGGGACAGGAGGCCAATGTCGTCTGCATAGTCAAGGTCTTCCAGCTGATTTAAATACTAAGTATTTGTTCGATAATCCACATACAAAAATATGGGAATCTATTTCTATAAATTGTGAGTACAGAAATACTGTAGTGAGTATTTAAATAAGTGGGGTAAATGTATGCATCACTGACTGTTGAATAGAATTTAACAATATATCTGTTCTACCTTCTTATAAAAAAATTAGAATAACTTGTGTGGAAGTTTGAATTTAATTAAAATAGCTGATTTTACTTTATAGTCAATTTCCTAATTCATCATAATGTATCTATCGATATTCATAGAAGGTTCTTGCAGCTCAGCTTGGGTACAAGACCCTCAAATAAGATATGCATACAAAATGTATCATATAACATGTCTGTAGCTGCCCAGCTTGCTCATTTGGTAGCATGCAAGTCTTCTGATTTAGGGGCCATGAGTTGGATTTTTCCTTAAAAGCCACATTATTTAGATGGCTACAAAGTGAAAAGTTTCCAAACTTTTGGTCGGCTCTGTATAGTCTGACAACATAGCTTGACTTTTATGTAAAAACAATTACAGTGAAACCTGTCTACAAAGACCGCTGAGAGGAAAGATCATAAGTGGTCTTAGACGTACTGGTCTTTGATCTCAGGTTCTATATCTGTTCTTTAAGTTAATTGGTTTATAAAAGTTATGCCATTGTCTGTGATCTTCATGAAGAAATGACTGGTTATTATACTCTAATTAGTGTTGTAATTGAACTAAATATTATGAATGATATCATAATGATCAGTTCTAGACAAAATGGACTGAAATCAGGATTTATTTTTTCATATTTATAGATCATAAATAATCATGAGTAAGCCTCTAACGACCAATTTTATTCATAAACTCTTCTATGTTGCATTGTTAAATTATCTTAAGATTATTGTTATTTTTTTGCTTGTATTATTTTTCCAAGCCTTACTATCACCCCTGTGTTCATGGCTGGGAATTCCTAGATTTTTTGACTTCTTAAAATCTACTTGTCTGGGGTCTAAATGCACTTGTTTAGAAGTTTAATACTCAAAAAGAAGCGTTGAGAGTATAATATAAAAAAACCCATTCTATATTAAGTAGTAATAAATATAAATTTACAATAAAATACATTGTCGTTCACTGTTAAATTTGATTGAAAGAGTGACCTATCTAAATTTGTAATTTTCGCTATGTAAGTGTAGTTACAACTGAAATGATACTTGTCCACGGACATGTGGGATTAGTTATTTACTTGACGGCAGACATAAATGTATGAGTTGAACAAATGGGCAAAGGAATTCCACACCCCTCATGTTAACTTTATTGTTTGTATACTTTGATTAATCAAGGTGATTGTGTAAATTTCTAACAAGTCCGTTAAGTATCTGTTGCGCTTTTCACAAAAAATCTTACTATAAAAATCATCGTAAGTCTGAAGCAAAAAGCATTAATAATACAGTCATTTTTTGGCCAATCAATTCCAAAAATCATTGAATTTTGTAAAACATTGTACACCTTTTGAATATCATATTATAGTTATGTTTATCATCCTTCTGACTTTGAAATTCAAAATTATTTATTTGACTTACAATTAACTTTTTTTTGATAAGAATTTTTGTGAAGAGTTGCACTGTTATATGTTTTTATATTACAATGTAATATTTCTGTCTTTGTAGGATGTTAATCAAAAGAAGCAGATACAAGTTGGTTACTTCCCTGTTTGATGTATGAATATTTAGACTACATAGACTTAAAGCAACTATGCAAGCTACAAAAGGAACATGGAAAAGTTGAAAAATGAAGAGAAGATACAAGCTAAGTTTTTTTTACATAATTCAAATTACTATGTGTCTGATGGTTTCAATAACAGTATTTACCCTGGTTAGAAATGATTGATTTATTTATCATTTTGAGATGATGTGATATAAGTTGCTGGCTTAGTCCGTCGAGTACTTAGTTTCAAGATTATTATGTGAGAAAGTTGTCTCAAGCTATCTTAAAACAGATGTTTGTTGATCCCATCTCCCTGTTCTGTGATGCTATTGTTTATTATAATGCACAGGTGACAGACTTAATTTTTCCTTATTGTAGTATTTATAGAGATATATACTATAATAAGGAAAAATTGAGTCTGTCACCTGTGTTATAATGTTAGGAAATCAGTTCATCCATAAATACATGTTTGCTTGCTGTTTCACAACCAACCTACCAGTTGAGAAACTAACAAACAAACAAACTTTTAAGGATGTCCTTATCAATGTATCATATTTGATGACAATGTATCTTGCAACATTTACTCGCGGGTATATGGCACATATAGTCTATATAAACTATAATTCTACTGTGGAATATAGTAAAGTATAGACTTATGTTTCATGCCCTGCATATACTCATAGCGTGGGTTTAGTGCGAAACAGTCGTAACTGACTTGTTCCTTACATTGAGTTACCACTGTTTTTCGTTAAACCCGCAAAAGGTATATGGTACATACTGTCTCTATAAACTATAATTCCACCATATAAGGGAATATAGTAAAATACAGACTTATGTTTCATGTACCTGTGAATCTACTAGTCTACCCTGGTAAAGGTTTATTTTATTGGTAAGTTTAAATTAATGGACTGGATATTGGTAAGTTTCTATAATAACAATTCAAAGTGAATTGTTGTTATAAAGGTGTTTTTGTTTATTTTTTTACATCACAGCAAGAACATTATTCTTAAAGCCACAACAAATTGATGATAAGTTCTATGGATTTACTCACACCTTAATTTTGACAGGTTTTAAAAAAATATTTTTATTTCCTTGCTTGCTCATAAAAAATTTTTCAAACCACTATATAAAACAACTGAATTATAATTATTTTTTCTTCGCTTTCTTGTTCAATCATTTTTCAGAAAAATATGTAGAACTCATCATCAATTTGTTGTGGCCCAAATGGTATAAAATATTTATTGAAGGGAGATAATTCAGTATGAAATTGTACTCATAAGAATAGTTACATACTGATTATCTCCCTTTAATATATATTAATAATCTCAGTTTAAAATTGTTCAAGTTTGCTTGATTTGTATTGATGCTAGACCTTAATTTTTAAGGATAATGACTAATAGGGTTCATGCTTGAATTAGTAACTGTTTTTATATGATAGTTTTTGTTTGTATTAATTTTGTTAGGTTTTTATTTCTTTCCTTTTTATAAAAAAATTGGAAAATTTGTTTGGATTTTGGTTTTTGGTTTAAAAGTAATCAATTTTTATTGAAATTCGAAATTTTCCTTTTTTATATATTTTAAGTCTATTTAATTGAACATATTTACTTAGAACTTTTGTTATGTGATTTTTATGATTTCAACTACATGTATAATTTTTTATTCTTTTTTCAAGTAATCATTTTTGTTTTTTGATTGTATTTACATTATTTAAGCTGCTATCCTTTTCTTTTCATAAAAGACTTGCTCTGGATCTCCAGTGTATGAGTTGTTCCATGTGGGCACTAATGAAAAACCTTCATGGAAAAACCTTAATATTTGAGATCCTGGTATTGTCTATTGAAAAGTATCTAGAATAATGTCGAGGGGTTACTGCCAGAACATGCTATATACCATTTTTTCCAATTTTCACTTTTTTACATTTTCTGAAAGTGCATTTCAATCCGCATATTTTGCACTAATTCACAAGATCCTATCTTAATTACAACTAACATTATGTAATAAAAACCAAACCAGCTATCTTTCTAACCTTTTAATACCTATATGCCAAATCAGACTATATGTACATAGCTGGTAACTTTTAACATTTAAACAACAATCAATGGAACCAGAACATTCTATAACAAGATAGCTCATTTTGGCATGAAGGGTATTAATATCAAATAATACTTTTGAAAATGCCAAGACATGCTATCGTCCGATAGGTGGTTTTGTTTGGCAGAAAAGAACATATTTTAGAAACATTTGTTAATGCTAAAACAAGCTATATTGATATAGCTGCCACACTTATACTCTATAGCAGTAATTTAATCAGCTAAAACCATCTACATTGGGATAGAGCTTTTTGGTAGAAACACATCTTTAACTTAATGTTTTGTTTTAATGCTCTAAACCAGTTATGTAAAGAAATGTCAGTTTGACCTAGCGGTCAGTTTGCTTTGTTTTGATAAAAGGAAGTGATAAGAAGCTATTATAATAACAAAAATGTTTAATTGTAAATAAAATGTTTTCCAGGCATTAAACATTATTATACTGATTATGCTATAATTTTGGGAAGACCTTTACAAAATGATTTTGGTTTAAAAAACTCAATGAAGCTGTTAAATATTAACAACAAAAGTTGTGTAGGGTTGCATAATTTCATTTTTTAAGATTTCTTAATTTTCGTATACTTAAATGATTTTTTTTTGTAAATGTATAACAGGACTCCTCATGGCATGAACTTATTAGATTGTATATCTTTCAAGTTAAACAAAATCCAAATAATAATGTTTTTTGTATATACTTGTAAACAATTATATAAGTAAGAAAAGTTAAGTTTTTATCTGGGATTTTACTTTAAACAACTAGTCAATTTTGTAACTAATGAGGCCTAATAACTTAATTTCTGTTGGATAATAGCACCCATACTGTTTGTATTTTAGATGAATTAAGAATGAAATGATTGCTCTTAAACTAAGCACGGAAATACATGAAAATTAACCTGCTGTCCAAAGTCATCAGATCATTAAAATTGTTTAATACCGTATAGAGAAATGATGAATAAGCAAGCAACACCAGATAATGTCCTGGAAGCTACTTCACTGATGATTAGAAGCATGAACATAAAAATCACTTTACGGATTACTGAATGGAAACATGTACCCACAGATTGATATAACGAAATAAAATTCATAACATTCTGTACATAAAACACAAAAAGGCAAATATTTAATAAAAGAAACGAACATAATGGTAAGCATGTAATACTATGGTAACATAATGTGTTGACAGACAATGCTTGGATGACATATCTAAATCAGATGATGAAGATATCGCACTCAAAGAGAATATTTGTTCACCAGATACTGGAAATTTATTAAACTTAATTAGCCATGTATATCATAAATGGAAATAGCAACAAGCTAAAGACAATAAAATACAAAAATAAGAAAAACTGTAGGCTACAAATTTTCTCAAAGACATTTTTAAAATAAATGCAACTGTGTACAGCTTGAGTATGGAAATGGCAAGTTGTTTTATTAGGTCATACATGTATATAGATGGGAAATGGTCTCTAATGTAAATAGTGATCAAAAATGATTCTCCAGTCACTATAGGTGGGATTAATGTTTTTTATTCAGATAACTGTGGCGGATGACATAGGAATAAAAACATATGTTTACCACACCAAGCTCTCTTTTGTATATTCTTTTAAAGCACATATATACTAATATAGGAATTTCAATTATAATATTCCTATTATAATTATGAAAGTATTTATACAGACATTATAAAGGTACATTTTGTGACCATTATAATTATCATCAAATATTATTTCACCCCAGCTTCATTTTGTGTTACAAATAGTTTGGTGAAAAGTCAACTATCCCTTTAAAGTATGTCATGCTTCATTTCAGTAAGATTCTGTTAAAGTTTAGAAACTAGCTTCACGACAAGCTGTATTCAAAATGATTTAACAATGTTACCTGGTGCTTGCTTCTTAAGGTTTGCATTTGATGAAGATATTCTCTTGTTCAAATTAAATACAAATAAAAACTAGTCAACACAAATGCTAAACAAGTTACTAAGTTTAATGCTGACCTTTACATTTTGACAGAAAGGACCTTTGCAAAGAAATAACCAGCTAAATTATTTTAGTATAACGACAAAATGTACATTTACCTTCATACAGTGTTTAAAAGGTAGTTTGCTGTAGTTAAAAACACAAGAAAACTTAAGAAAATGTTAAGAAATTTACATATTGAGACTTGAAAAACCTTATCAATAGCTCTGTGAGTCACAATATCTCGTACATGTATTAGATTTTGAGAATTGACTGTCTAAGTATTTGGGTATTTGACTGGATGTGCCTTACAAGATTGCAATATAGTACTATTTAGCATCTTATTGACTCTAAACTGTTGTTTAAGTACACCTCATTGTCAAGCCATAAGCAGCTATAAGCTTGTGTAATGTTCTGGTCCCGTTTATTTGCTATATTCTACAATTAGTGTCTCTGCCAATACAACCTATCAATATATAGAATGTTTTGGCACAATTCATGCCATTCCAATATAATTTTTAATGCATGCTATCTTTTTATAGCATGTTTTGGTACAATAAGTTTTAAACAGAAATTAAAAATTTCATTCAACCAAAACCAGCTATGCGATTATAGCATGTTTTGGCATGAATGTATTACATATTTAGGTGCCTATTTTCAGAGCCAGAACAATTTAAGCTATTTGTGACTATGTTAATAAAGATAATGTTAAAAAACATATATCATATTGTCAATAACATAAATATGAATAACTCCACTGCGTTAAATTTTCAAAATATCATTTTTTTATCATTTGAAACAGAAAAATGCTCCTCCTGAAAAATTTCAAAATATGGACATAGCAGGTTCTGGCAATAACCCCTCGATGTTCTTGTTGAGTTGTGAAAACTTAAAAAAAACAGTCTTGACTTTCTGAGTCTTGGATTTTGGAAGGGATTATGAGAAGGCAAGGTTTGTGGAACTTTGATGTACTGGAAGTTGGTTGTGAGCCCAAGCCCCGGACGGACCGTTGATATCACTAAGCATGGTTGGGTGGAGTGTCGTCTGATCAGAGGGGTCATATGTAATGTTCCTGCTATCTTGTATTGGCTGGCAAATTTTAATACCTTAGACCTGAACAGTGTTGGTGGGGTTTGTAGGGATGATAGGGAGTTGGTGTATGGGAGGCTGGAAAGGTAGGTGTGTATGAGATGGCTGGGTTGTTCATGATGAGGGTAGGGGCGAGAAATGGTGTTATCTGAAAGTATCTGAGAAAGGCTGGTGGGTATTCCATGATTTCATGCTATCAGAAGTTTGTAATGTTGTACAGTGGTTGTATACAAATAATGACTGTACGTGGGATGATCCAAAATTTAATTACTTACTGGTACAATCTCCGTAAACAGAGATCCTGTTCTACTCGCGTTGTCGTACTGGATCTCTACTTAGTCAATGCAAGGTCACGTCGAGATGAACTTTGTGTCGACCAATCAATGCGTAGCTTTCATCTAGACGAAAACACTATTAATCACATTTTGATTTCGTAATTTCTATTTTTAGACCAAGGTTTGCATGCAAATTTAACAGCCGTATTATTCACAGTCTGCGATTGGGTGGCTCATTTCAAATTGCGTGACGTAGACGATGTAAACAAGTTACGTGTCATAACAATTTCGTCATGAATATTATGATGAGAAAAGGTCACCTGAACGTGACCTTCGTTTGGAAAAGGCCAGATCTATATTAGCGAGTATGCGAGCGGTAAAATTTTAGATCGGGTTTTAATCAGATTGTTACTGGTATTAAGTGACTATTCATAAAGTGTTTTTTATTTACTATATAGCGCTTTAATTTCTCTGTGTTTATATTTCACATTCTCTAATCTATGGGGATTGAAAGCAGGGTTTAGACAGTGTGTGTTTATCCCATTATTTCATGTATAGTCTAAATTGATATATATATATTTATGGGCTTTAGATTGCCTGGTTCCCAGTCACACTTTAAAGGGTAAAAGTATGTCAGGCAAAGCAGAATAATGGTGGTGCCCAATGTATAGTACAAGATATCGGATAATCATGTTTTCAAATGAAATTTTTTCACTTTGAAGGCTTAAAATGATCTTAGTACAAGAACTACAGTGGATACCTGATGTTAGGCTTTTGTTTCCATTCACGCTTAAGAAAGTATCCAAAATTCCAACAAGACTATTCAACATCCAAATTGTGTCGACTTTGAAGACATGGTTTTTGGTTAATTGTACGCTATATTTAAGTCCAAAAAGAAATGTGAACTGTAAATGACATACATATCAAATTTACTATCATCAGAAAATGATCATGCAAAATAAAAAAGTAAAAGAAAAGTTTGTAACCTGAAGATAAATTGAGGGCACCACCATTATTGTGCTTTGCCTGACCCAATAATAATAGTGGTAAGGAGCAGGCAATCCAGACTTTGCTTTAGAATTCAAGCTATTGTTATTGATAGAAAATATAGAAAAATCTAAGACTCTATGAAAATATCTGCTATTGAGTACTTGAATTAAACCTAACAAAACACTGTAGTTTGTAAAAAGCCCATCCATTTGACTTGTTGGACTTATTGATAGTTGAATAACTTTCCCTACTGTTCAGTATAAAGTTGACAATGTTCAACCCATTATCTGATAGTCTTTAATTGGCAATTTAATTTTTTTTAACTTTTTAATGCTACTCTACCTTCAGTCCATCAGAATATTTGAGCTTTAAGATGACATAATTATGATTTTTTGAGATGCTAATTGTTTCCATATATAACAAGTCAAATGGCAAATACTGGGTAACAAAATTGCTAATATTTGAATTTAATGATATTGAACTTATGACATGTAACCTTTTTTAAAAGGCATAAATCTTCGGGTTCTTATGGTTGGCTCACCACATTGTTTGACTCTTAACAAATGTGGGATGAAATTTGATTCTAATCAATCGCTACAATATTGTTGCAGATAAAACTCTTTGAACACCCCTCAACCAAATCATTGTCTATCTAATGTGACATAAATAGACATAAAACAGAATTCATGTGAATCTTGTGTGATATGATTGTACTGGTAAATTCTATTTAACCGTCAGTGGTGCATACCTTAAGCCTGCTGATTTAAATACTTGATATTTGTTTGATAATCTCTGTGCATTAATACATATAGCTATTCTTATAAATAGTGAGTAAAGAAGTGCTGTATTTGGGATTATTGAACACTTATCAAGTATTTAAATCATAGGGGTTAATGTATGCCCAACTGACAGTTAAATGAAATTTATTAATACAGTTGCCCCTGTTTTATAAGAATAGACTGATGTATTCTTTTTATGCATGTTCTTTATATAGTCTAATAATTATACATGTATAAGACACGCTGTAACTTGTTTTTCATTTGGAATTTGACTCTGTTACGACCTAACAGAGTTATGTCCCAATGTGAAACAATTAAGTTACTGAGGGTCTTGTGTATATTGGACTAGATCTTTATAGAGTTACTTGGTATATGTCAGTTAATTTGGATCATCCCTTGTACAGTCTATCTGTTAGGAGCTTTGTATATTTTGTCATTTATTTGACAATTTGTATTTTTGTCATATATTTGAAGATTTATTTTTTGTCATACATTTGACAATTTGATTTTTTTGTCATTTGTTTGACAATTTTCCATGATCTTGTGGTCAACTATAGTCTATATACTGTATACTATCATTAATTTGACTAATGTAAGTCAAATTACTTACAGAATCCGCTAAACTTTCATTTGGAAGCCACATGGCTGCCAATAATTATGTGGTTTGAATTTTATTTCAGACATTCTGTGCAAGAAACAAGTTTTACACCACTTATTCATTGTTCAGAGTATTATGAATAAGTCCAGTAAAATTGATTCTTGCAGATTCTGTATATGATTTCATTCTTCGTTACATAGAGATAATTACTGAATGTATTGATGTGAAATGTAGACCACTTCAATGTTTCATGGGGATATTTGACCTCTAGTACTGAATACATTATAAAGTAAAGATATCAAATACAATAACTTCAACTTTTGTCTGCCATAAAATCAACTCTGATTACTCGTGGTGGGTATATATGCCATTTGAAACTCCTCGTCTGGCATTCACTATGAATAATCTTGGACATATTTGAAGTCACATTTGCCACATGACTGAAATGATAAAACTGAACAATATTTAGTCTTGTATTTAATATAAAAATGTGTTTATGAAGCCATATGTCTTTAGTTCAATTACTACTTTGCATAAACTGTTGCATGCTTTGTCTGTACTTTGCCTCTCATATGTAGAAAAACCCCAATAGTTTTTGCAGACCCCTGAAAAAACCTTCCAAGATTACTCATTCAGTGAATGGTCAGAGTGTTCCGAATGCTGTATGTAATTACATAGCTTGTGCAAATTTATTTGGGATAATAAATACCTGACGGTCTTCAGTCACTTTACTATGGCTAACTGATTTAATAGTTGTGAATGATATTCATGTTGTACATGTATTCCATGCCTTATGTCAGCAGTGACTGTGTCATTCAGTGGAATAAAACATAATTAACTTAAAGATGGTGATCTAAACTTTAACTATAATAATAAATTTAGAGTAAGCCTTACTTCATATCAAAACTATCAGGTATATTTATGATCTCTGAACATTTTGAAGAATTAATCTTGAATCTATTTATGTTTCACCAGACTATATTCATTTTTCTATCAAAGGGAGTTAAAACATGTAACTTATTCTAATTTAACATTTTTGTCTCTGAATTTATAGAGACCAGTTGTTAAATAAATCTAATCAATGAAATATAATTTAGATATTATTATGAATGAGAATTTTGTACTTTTCATCAGTATATACAACAGCCGTCTGCCCTTACCGAAGAAATGGCCTTGCTGTGTACTCTTGCAGCGAACATAGAGTTTATGTGCCGTGTACTTGAAACGTACTCATTGCATGACCTTATAGTAGTACACAGGACATACGCAGCATATACACTAGTAGTACATTTGTAGTACACTTTTCACATGCAAATGAGCTCTGCGGTGTACTATCTGCTAGGAACTAGTACACAGGATGTACGCGGGAGAACAAGTACGTTGCAAGTACACAGCAAGTACACTTGAAGTTCACCAGAGAAATAGTACACAGAATGTACACAGCATATACACTTTTCACATGCAAATGAGGCTGTGGTGTACTACTCTTGCCGCGTACATGCTGTGTACTTCTGAATAAAATCGCCTGTGGTGTATGTGCTGCGAAGACGTTTGCTGTGTATGTGTGGTGTACAGTTTACTGTATGCCTTAATTAGATATCATAAAAACATAAATTAGGTATCAATAAAAACCCTAATTAGGATTAATTGAGAAATAAACATAAATCCAGTCCTTTCACAATAGACTCTATTTCAATATCCAAGTTTTCATTCTTTGTTGGTTTATAACCAACATGTTTATATGTATGCATGTCTTAATTTTAGAGGTGCGCGGTTTTACCGGTAAACCGGTAACTGTGGTTTTTTATCTCGCGGTACAATACCGTGGTATTTTTGGAAATACCGGTATTGAATAACTTAACTTTTTTCTGGTAAGCGAGCAGTATCCGTGATACTGGTTTTACACGTTACATATGTCAGCAGGGGTGGCGAAATCAACTGTCGTCCGAGTCGTACATTAAATTATTTGATTATGAAATACCATCAAATTGTTTCGATAAATTTGGGGGGAAAACTTAAAAAATCAAGAATTATTAAGTTGTTATAGCTATTACCCTTAAATGCGGACTGTCGTGTTTTCAAAAGTTAATAAATGATCTTCTTAAAAGAGTATTTTTATTTAATAGCCCTACTGCACATAGTAAATGCTTACTTTGTGGTATACCGTGGTATATACCGTGGTATTTAGTAAAAGACCGCGGTTTACCGTGGTATAATTTTCCTGGCGGTACCCAGCTCTACTTAATTTTAATAAACATCCATGATTTTGCAAAAAAAGACATAAAATATAAAAAAATCAACAAAAGAATTTAATGGCCTTACATCCATAAACATAAATATACACTAAATGTGGAATAAAAAAGAATTACAATAAATGTAAAAAGCAATGCAATATTTCATAAAATAATTAACAGTCACATAATAGCAATTATACTTCAGACCAACCTGATTTTTCCATACACTACTCAAAATTCATCTTAAAATACTGTTTTCTAGGTGTATCTCTGGGCTATTTGTTTTTGTTGGTACCATTTGATGTTGACAATAGATGATAGTAAATATTTTATATTTTTAAACGGTTATTTTTTCTGTGTTACGGTTTTTCTAGTTATGTTCTATACTGATTGCTTTTATCAGAATCCGAAATTTAAATCTTTGAATGAATGTTAAAATGCGTCTGTAACTTACAATATTCTTCATCATTGTTCATGTGCTTATAAAGGTTAATAATTTCGTCAAATGAGAGAATATTTATTAGGGGTGTAACAATACGGTAAAAACCGTATTGCAATATATTGCAATACGCGAAACCCGTATTACAATATATTGCGATACATAGTGTTCTTTGCGCATACATGCATAGCATGAATTAATGCACGTTCATCGTTTTAATTTGATCAACATTGCACATAGATATTTGTATTTTCAAATGATATACATGTATTAGGCCACAACAAATTGATCATATGTTCTATGGATTTTGTCCGAAAAAAATTGGAGCGAGCGAGCGAAAAAAAAATAAAAAAAATTTTTTCCCATATTTTGCATTTTGAGGAGCGAGCGAAAAGCGAAAAATAAAAAAAAGTTCTCTTTTTATGAATAATCATTTACTTAAAGTCAAAATGCACTTAAAATATGGACTTTTTGCAGAAAAACTTTAATAAATAGCATTCTGTATTATTTCAAAGTGCATATAAGCCACAATAATCTCTTAAATTATAGTTGTGGATATAGACATGCTTATTTAAATATAAAACATGGATTGATGCTGTACTACTATGTATTTATTCTATTTTTCTTACATGATACAATTTTAAAAGCACTGCATGTATTTAATATTTTTCCCTTCATTATAGTTTCATATTTAGTCTTTTTCCTTGGGTTTTATTATTTTGTCCTTGAATTAAAAGGAAATGTCAGTTTAGCTCTGATTATCTTGTAGTTTGTTGTAAGAAAGATTACTTTTTGTTAATATTCATAAAATGAATGCTTTTAATATGATACATACAAAATAAATGCCTGTATTTTGTTCCATTTGCATTTAGATGAACTGTACTATATCATCATACTGTAAAATATACTGATTTCATTCAATATTGAACTTCAAAACTTCCTAGATCATTGTAAAAATTTAGAACCAGCACTGCTAAAATTATAAAGGACCAAACCTGGTGACTTTTTATGTAAAATAAATCCCTATATTAACCAAATAAATAAGAGATGGAATCAACAACAAACAGCTACTCAGCAAATTTAAATCCTCCTGAATGAAAATTTTAGGCCCTGCACCCCTATATAATGATGGACCAAACCTGTTGACTTTTGGTGTATAAATAAAGTCTTAATATTATTCCGGTAAATAAAGGATGGGCTCAAAAACATAAAAAATATATGTAATTATATTCATATAAGTCTGAATGAGAATTTTAGAATCAGCACCCCTATAAAATGATAATGAACTAAACCTGTCAACTTTTAAGTGCATAAATACAGTCTTATTAATTAGGAAGAATAAGAAGATTATTAATTAACCAAATTATGCTACAGACTAAACAAGATACAACTGCTAAATATACCTAAGTAATCCTGAAGGAAAAATAGAATCAGCACCCCTATAAAATTAAATGGACTATACGTTTTGGTGTCGAAAGTATAGCTTTTTGGTAAATAATACAAAATACAACTTCATTTTAAATCAGTCTGTTCGAATATCTCCCCAGCATGAACATAATTAGAAAAGGAAATCTTCTATCCTGTCCTACCTAAATTCATAAGACATGAGTCGACCTCTATTGTAAATTATTTTTACACAGAAGGTGAACATATGACGTCACACATCCAGATCATATTTGTAGGGTTGATGGAGCCGCTCTGTCTACGTCACTGTTCAACTTCTGTGTGTATCAAGAGTTAAAGTTTATGGAAGTTAAGCATTGCATTTATTACGTATAAATTTAGTATACATGTGTTAAAACGTGTACTAAATATAATTTAGGATTTAGAAAAACAAAGGAACAAAGGATCGACACGATCATCATAGTGACGTATGTAAACGTGAATACTTTACTGTTTTGTTACAAATATAGCAACGTCATGGTGATAAGCTTTGATATTTAGACCAAAAATTATTGATTTTCTCCGTAAAACTTCTTGGTTGAGTGCCAAAAAAATTGACTTCAAAAAAATCTTGATGCGGTAAAAATTTTGAAGTGCGGGAGCAAAAAAAAAAAAAAAATATTTTTTTTCCATTTTCGGATTTTTAGGTGCGGGAAATCCGACGAACAAAAGATCAATTTGTTGTGGCCTTATGCAAATGTTTGAATAAGTTAGGAAAAAAGGTTTTGTATGGACTTTCAAAGATTCTTATTCTCTAATTTTACCAAAAGAATTCAAGTTTCCGAACACATTTAAACATTTATTCAAACACTTAAATTTCAGACTCTAATAAAAACAATCAGTATGGAACATAACTAGAAAAACCTGTTCAGAGAAAAACGAACCGGTTAAAAACCGTCTGAAGTCGTATTGCAATATTAACCGGTATATCGGTTAACCGTTACACCCCTAATATTTATCTTTGCAAGACAAATAGAAAATTGCACTTTTCTAACTACATGTAAATCAAACTTTTGTATAAGAGATAATTTGAAAAAAGTGCATGTGCATTTATACATGTTTCACTTGTGTATGCATGCAAAAAGACCAAACTTAATGGGCTTAATACATATTGCAACACGGTTACAGTATTGTTATACCCCTACTCTCAATAGTCATTGTAGACAGGTTTTACAATATGTAGTTTTAATAGACTGTTTACAAGTTCCAAGTTATTCAAACATTACTTAAATAACACACAATTAAAAGATTCTTATAGAAAATGCTCAGTGATTTTCCTCGGGCAAAAAATATTGAGTATGAACCAGACAACTAGGACGAATCGGGAGCAAAGAGCAAACTAATAAAAACAAGTCAAAATATTTACAAAGCTAAGATATATAAAGCATGAAGTTTATAGAGCCTGAAATATGCATATAAATGGCTAAATAAATAGGTAAGGACTTGAATTAAAATTGTTTACAAAACAGAAAGGTCGCGAAAATATGTTACATTGGAACTCTCATAACATTGCATGTGCTTTATAACAATATTGCTAATTTCAGATCAAAAGTCAATAACATTCATTTAGTTTATTTTATTGTTCATATATAATTCTCTAAAAATACTTACATATCACCAAACAATTCTTAAAATATCTTCAAAAACATTCTTAACAGTTTGGCGCTCAAAAAGTTGGCCGGTGCATTGGTAAAATGCACTATAGTGTGCAAATCACAAAAGCTAACTCATGCAGAGTTATTTCCCTTTATTTTTCCTGTGTATATGAAGTGTACTTGCAGACCAATAAAAACAAAGCAAATTATTACAAGTCCCTCAGGTGTATATAAGGTGTACCCCAAAAAAAGAATTAAAATTTCTAAGTTGCTGCAGTGATCATGAGGTGTACTGTTCTTTTTGAAAACAATTGTCTAACTTCTTCCAGCATACATGAAGTGTACTTTCTAAAATGCCTATCACTGTGTGGTGTACTTAAAGTGTACTAGTGTCCTCCTGCGTATATATTGTGTACAATGTGAATAGTACACAGCATGTACTCCGCATGCGGTGTATATAAAACGTACTTCTCTTGTGTACTACCTAGTTCACAGCATGTACACAGCACATACACATTATATTCACCGCAGCTGTTTGCTTTGGTAAGGGAATACATATTGCAACACGGTTACAGTATTGTTATACCCCTACTCTCAATAGTCATTGTAGACAGGTTTTACAATATGTAGTTTTAATAGACTGTTTACAAGTTCCAAGTTATTCAAACATTACTTAAATAACACACAATTAAAAGATTCTTATAGAAAATGCTCAGTGATTTTCCTCGGGCAAAAAATATTGAGTATGAACCAGACAACTAGGACGAATCGGGAGCAAAGAGCAAACTAATAAAAACAAGTCAAAATATTTACAAAGCTAAGATATATAAAGCATGAAGTTTATAGAGCCTGAAATATGCATATAAATGGCTAAATAAATAGGTAAGGACTTGAATTAAAATTGTTTACAAAACAGAAAGGTCGCGAAAATATGTTACATTGGAACTCTCATAACATTGCATGTGCTTTATAACAATATTGCTAATTTCAGATCAGAAGTCAATAACATTCATTTAGTTTATTTTATTGTTCATATATAATTCTCTAAAAATACTTACATATCACCAAACAATTCTTAAAATATCTTCAAAAACATTCTTAACAGTTTGGCGCTCAAAAAGTTGGCCGGTGCATTGGTAAAATGCACTATAGTGTGCAAATCACAAAAGCTAACTCATGCAGAGTTATTTCCCTTTATTTTTCCTGTGTATATGAAGTGTACTTGCAGACCAATAAAAACAAAGCAAATTATTACAAGTCCCTCAGGTGTATATAAGGTGTACCCCAAAAAAAGAATTAAAATTTCTAAGTTGCTGCAGTGATCATGAGGTGTACTGTTCTTTTTGAAAACAATTGTCTAACTTCTTCCAGCATACATGAAGTGTACTTTCTAAAATGCCTATCACTGTGTGGTGTACTTAAAGTGTACTAGTGTCCTCCTGCGTATATATTGTGTACAATGTGAATAGTACACAGCATGTACTCCGCATGCGGTGTATATAAAACGTACTTCTCTTGTGTACTACCTAGTTCACAGCATGTACACAGCACATACACATTATATTCACCGCAGCTGTTTGCTTTGGTAAGGGTGGCTAGCTCATTTGGTAGCAGGCAAGTTTTCTGATCACAGAGTCTTGGATTTGATACTTTGATGGAGCTTGGTCAAGAATTTTTTTCTCATTCTCTCTCCTACCAATGATTTTTAATTATGCAGGGCAGTTGTCTATCACTGAAGAAAGTATGCACCTAGTAGTAGTAGTTGGTTAACAGCTAAATCCAGAGATTTAGCCTTTCTAGGAGCAGGAAGTAGGTTGTAGGGGTGTAACGGTTAACCGATATACCGGTTAATATTGCAATACAACTTCTGACGTTTTTTAACCTGTTCGTTTTTCTCTGAACCGGTTTTCTAGTCCATACTGATTGTTTTTATCAGAATCTGAAATTTAAATGTTTGAATAAATGTTAAAATGTGTTCGGAAACTTAGTAAAGTGAGAGAATATTTATCTTTGAAAGTACATGTACATCCAAAACCTTTTTTTCTAACTTATTCAAAGATTTGCATGATACGCATAGATCCTTTAAAAATACAAATATCTATGTACAATGTTTATCAAATTAAGACGATGCACATGCATTAATTCGTGCTATGCATGTATGCACAAAAGAACAATATGTATTGCAATGTATTGCAATACAGGTTTAACTGTATTGTTACACCCCTAGTAGGTTGACTGACTGCTGTCATATGACCTATACAATATGTTGCCATGGAGTGAAACCCAACAAAATGAATATAATAGTTTGCTTGATTATTAAAATCATATCTGCATTGAGCTCATCGATATTTTATGTACATGTGTAGGCTAATAATCTTTGAGCCTGCTTAGATCTCATAGAAAATAAATTTCATAAAGATTGCAAGCTCATACTAAATCTTTCACAGGCCTTTTTTCCTTATATAACAGGGGCCGTGAACAGGCGCCTACCCCTCTTGAAATTTCTTAAAAATCATGCAGTTTTCCCCAAATTTGGAGTTTACCTTGGATATTTGTTCCCCTTTGTAAGAAATTGCGATATAATTTCCCCAAATGTTCTATATACAAAAAGGCTCCAGGTCCCTTCCCAAGTACTGAAAAAAACAGCTCTGTAAAATTCATAGGCACTGTTCAGTAACTTTGTCTTATTTCATAACATCATAGATTATTTAAGCTGCATTGTTATTCAGGCTTATTTAAAGGGACATAATACATTTGCTGAAGATGATCAATCTCATTTTTTAAAAGTTACTTCCCCTTAACCAATGTTGGTTGGCACTACTCTGTCATTCATATCTGAAAGCTAAGTTGTACAGTATCTGACTAGCTTCAAGTTGTTTTTGTCAGCTGGTTCCTTCCCATCATTGTCTTTTGTCATTTTTCTGTCTTTGCATTCCTGTCATTTAAGTCCTAATGTTCTTATTTTGGATGTGAACTGTTGTCTTTCAAATTCCAGACATCTTTCAACAATTCAATTGTTTGGATTTCAAAATGGAATGCTCATACATTGAATATCCTGGAACTTTTTAAGAATACTAGAGCCCCGTGTTGTCCCCGGGCATGAGAATAGGGCATCTGTCTCCTCCTTGCATGTTGTAAAAGCCTAACTAAATGGGGGTTGCATGTTACCAGCATGGTACTATTGCAAGATGGTTTTCTCTTTGTGTTTCTTGTCTGTCTCCTGTCTTTAATTACAAAGTGTCTTTAAAATTCCTGTCAGGGAATTTCTGCCATGTTTGTTTCCAATGGATTCAAATATGAACAATGTCTTGCATACTAAAAAGAACTGACTACATTAACAACTATTTTTGTGAACTGTATTTTTATACTGGATGATGTACAGGTTTTCTGCTACAACCTGTACATCATTCAGTGGACCGTAGCAGATTTTACAGTTCCAGAAATAGTTGTTATACGGTCAGTTCTTTAAATGTATGTATATAGTTTCCTTTCTATGATTTGTTTCCATAAACAAATCAACTAAACAGTTTATTGTTTTGGTAAAAATAGCAAGTGTATGAAAACTTGTATTTTTCACAAAGTGGTATCCTATGTCTGTTTTTCGCTTAAACAAAAATTTAAAAAAAATAAAATAAATAATTATAATAATGATAATAAGATATATAAACTATTATTTAATCATATCATCATAACTTTGAATATTCTATTTTTATCATCACATTCTTTTTGCTACATTTTTAGAAAGTTAGATCCTGATTTGTTTCTGACAACATCCCCTCTTTCAGTTAGAGAGAGTATTGCTATACCCAAGAGCTATCAGAAAACTTGTATTGTTTTCTCTGATACCCAGTGTTGTGTTTTGTGGCTGTCTATTAATCACAACAAGCACATGGAATAATAAAATAATAATAATAACACTTTAGTTATAAAACACAAGTCCTTTGTGTTCACATTCTATTTCTTGTTTTATTAGGAAATTAAGTCCTGATGTTTACGGGACATCATTCCCTCTTGCAGTTAGAGAGACAATTTCTCTATATCTGGAAACATGTTTTTTCTGACACTCAGACTTGTATACTAAGTATGTCTTTCAAGCACTTCCAAGGCACACAATAATAAAATGAATAATAATAAAAATAATACATATAATAATAACAACAATTATAATAATTATAGTAATAATAATAAAACTGTCTTTAGTCTTGACATTCTTTTTCCTGTGGATGAAGGAAATGATATGATCCTTATCTTTTAAGTCTGATTATCCTAGCTTTCTATTTGAAGATCTCCTCGTGTAATGGGAGGTAACTCTGTCTTCAAACCTGATCCCTTGTACAATTAGACAATATTTTTTACTATAATTGAAAGATACTTGAAAATTTGTATTTTACTCTGATTCATAAATGTGTTCTATAATATTCAGTAATTGTTTTTTTACATATTACTTTCATTCTGTCAATTATTTTATGTACACTTAGTGATTGATAGCATTATATAGCAAATGTAAGAGTTGTCTCCCCTGTTCATATCAATGTCATAGAGTCAACAGTAAGAAATATAAGACTTTTGTCTTCACATTTTATTTCCTGTGGTTATAGGAAATGTGGTCCTTATTTTCATGGTAAGGATTGTCTCAAAGTTGTCTTTGGTTTAAGGGGACTCTTTTGTCTTCTTACCTTTTTCATCCACAAATGGGGAGTATTTCATCAAATATCTTATAGATATATGAAAACTTTTTACTCCGTTACACAAAGTTGTATCCTATGTGTGTTTTTCATTAATAAAATATTATAATAAAATATGAAGTACATGTATAATAATTAACAAATATTAAAATATAAGTCTTTTGTCTTCACTTTGCTGTGGTTTCAGGAAATACACTTCTCATGTTCATAGTTAGAATGGTCCTAACTTTTTTTGGAAGAATATTCCCTGAGAATGAAAGTATGATATCATTAAATCTTACCCCCCCCCTTCCCCTAAAAGCTAAAAGTGAAGAGAACCTCTGAGTATATCTTTAGAGATCTAAAACCTTGTATTGTTTCTTCTAATACACAATGTTCCATCTATAATGTCTGTCTTTCAATCACTTGTATAAATAAAAAAAACAACATATAATTATATTATTACTACTAAAATAATATAATAATTCAACGTAATAATAACAAAGTACAAGTATTTGTCTTTAGTCTTTACATTCTTTTTCTTGTGGAACTTGGTCCTGATGTTTTTCTGACATTATTCCCTCTTCAATTGGGGTATATATCTTGATATTCAAGAGAGATAACTGAGCATTATTTTTGTCTCTGTTACACAAAGTTGTAAGAGTTGTTCCCCTTGTTTGTATCAATATCAAGAAAGGATATGTTTACTCTTGTCTAACAACTTTCACTCTGTTCAACTAGAGTAACATTTGTTACTTTTTGTAGGAAATTGATTCTGGTGTTCTTTGGTAGAACGTTCAGGAACACTTGGTTGTTTTTTTACAAAATTGTATCTCATCTTTCAATTGAAAACAAAATAAATAATATTATAATATGATAACTAAAATATACTATAAAATATAATTTAACTAAATAATATTACATTATCATTTTTTTTCTTCACATTCTATATCCTGTTTTGTTTTGAAAAAAAAATGACCCCCAGCCAGGTTGGTCCTTTCTCAGAGTTTTACTCTACTTAGTGTGCCAAGTCCACTTGTCTGTCTGGCCCCATCCTACTAGCCCCACTCAGAGTTATACTGTACTGAGTGTATCAAGACCCAACTGTCCTGTTTAACAAGCTAACAGTAGCCACTAGCCATACTATCATCCTTGATCGTACATTTTGGACTTAAGATTTACTTATATTAACTCAATACCATGGATATAGGTGTACTTAGTATACTCAGAAGTTATGATTCTAACTCTAAGATGGGAGAGTATACCTTCTTAGCATGATGCTATAAAAGATCTCATTTCCTTTTCCCTTTATGACTATCATATATTATATTTCTGAGTTATCCTCATAAGTGTGGGGGATGAGGTTGTTGAAGTAATTAGAAAACTATGTCTACACAAACCACTTTATTTACCAAATATGTGTATAGATATATCAACTGATAGATATAAATCTTAGAAATCATCTCACATTAAGGAACCAGCCCCAGATGTCTGAAGATGTCCTGTTAGAACTATGGTAGTTTTCCATCTATCATCAAGTTGATATGACTGTCTCAGTCTGAGAAATTAGGATATAAAAGTTGTTCCCCAAACAAGTCATTTTAGCAGCTAGCACTGTATCTTGTTTGTAGAAATTTGGTTGCCTTAAAGATATTTTTGGATGCCCAAACTAGAAGTTGTTCCAGGCACCTACTTATTTCAAAGACTTCTGTCTACAGTATCTCTACATACAAAATCTAGCTCATATTGTCATGTAAACTAAAGTTTCAATCAATGATCTTAACAAATTCAGAATCTACAAAAATCAATTTATTTAAACATGATTAAGTTTATCTACAAAAAATATGTTATTGTGTCTATCATGTTTTAACATTTTCATTTGCTAGTTCTGCAACTATTCAAAAAAATGAATTTAAATACTGTTTTTATGGCTTTTTATTTATTATGTATTTAATGTCCATCTTATAAGTTGGCTGTTGTCAGTACTTCATACTTTGATTATGGGTCATTGTATCAAGGCAAAATTATTAGAATTGAGTTCTGGAAAACTGGTTTGGTGAACTGGTCATTATAACTCAAATAAAAATGAAGCCGTCTAAAACAAACAATCAAAATATAACATCTAGGCCATTGGTGGTTATTTACTATGTTAGTTTTATTAATTGTAGCCATCACAGTACTATTTTCTGTTACTCTCTACACATAACGCAGCATAGCAGAGTAACGTTTAACTAACGATGGTTTTATTTGGTTACTTTGAAGATACTAAAATAATGAAATAATTCTAAGTTATTTTCAACTTTTAAAAGTCAGCCACTGAATATTTTAGTTGAAATTGACTGTTACAAGTTATATTACTATATGTAGTTACATATAATTTTAAACATCACCAAACACGACGATTTTCTATAACTTGTTTTAATATACGGTACTTGCGGCTTCATCAGGAAAATTTTTTTTTACATATAGTAACAACAGTTTACTCGCTGCCTCACTATCCATGTAAGATGAATTACTGGCTTGGTTCTTTAGTGGTCACTGGTTTGAAACCCAAGTGTGTCTGTGATACTAAATAGAACCTCTGGGTATGGTTTTATCAATCAAGTTGTCTAAACTATTGATTTACAATTGTTTTACCTTTCTCTGCTATGAGTTTGATGATGACTTAGTAAAGTATTTCCTTATTTTGGAGAAATTTAAGGTTATGTGTTTATTTTTTCCCACATATTTTTTGGTTCTTTTTTCATTTATAATCATGATTTTAAAGCGTGCAAATAGATACATGCATCAGAATAGGTCAAGTTACCTCATCTGATATGAAGTGGTGGTCGCGTGACAAAGGTACTGATCTTCAGATAGCCACTTTATATCTTTTGAGAGTTGTTCAAAGTTTTTTTTCTTACAAATTTTGTATTTTATGTAGTAAAGTATAAATTATTGCCTTTTTATAGTAATTGTAATATGTGGAATCAAATATCAGTGAAGGTCAATTAAGCTCATCAGATATAATATGGTGGTGCAGTGGACAATGGTTATTGATCCCTCATCTATAAGATAGCGATATTATATCTTTTGAGAAGTTCACAGTTTTTTTTGACAAGTAAAATTACCTAGGATTTTTATTTTCAAATAATAACTTCATCTATATTTTTAAGTATAAATATTCAAATATTATTTTAGCTAAGTTAAGTATAAAACTTTAAGATTCCACCAAGTTTTCGTTAGGAAATCATTTTTCAAGATAAGTCTACCATTTCAATGTATTTTACATTCAAGTCAAATATCAAACTCCTTGTAATTGCTGAGAAAGGTCAAAGGATTGAGAATAAATAGTTTAATCCACTTAAATGATAAAACCATACCCAAGTACTCAAGCTTGTACCAGAGTTTTAGATCCAAACATTTGAGACTGTGAATTACTGTATAAGTTATAAGTTGTAAGACTTTGTAAGTCTAAAAAATTTCTCTTTTCCATGAATGGTGCAGCATTGTCTTGTAGGAACCTAGCTTGAAATGAATAAGGCTGATTTGACTCACTGTCCAAAACTCATAGTATGGAAAAAAGGCTGATACCATTCTTTTATCTTTTTTCATGATTATTAAAAATAATTTGACAAAAACAATAATTGTAAGCATTTTAAAATCAAAGCACTTGCTAGTTTAAAACAAAATTTAAATTGATTAATTAAGAAATTATTGTATTATTAGCTTATAACCTGATTTATGTTAATGTTAATTTCTAGAATTGTACATCAGGATTAAATATTCATTTGGCGAAATTTAACATTTGATAAAAAGAGTTTTACTCTGATTTCTGGTGAATTTTTTATAATAGGATTACCATTGACTGAAAAATATATATTAAACATTCATAGATGGCACATATATTTATGTTTTGATATTAAACTGACTAGGTAACAAACTGCAGCCCCAACAATGTAGACATATAGGCTGTATTGCTCTACAGTCTTGGCCAATTCAATTACATGTATGGTTAACAAAATTCAGGTTATCTCCCTTGTATCAGGTATAGAATAGTATGTTATTTTGATTATACTCCCAGCAAGAAACTATATGGTTTTGTGGTGTAAAAACACTTGCAATTCTGTCAGAAATTATGTTCAAGTACAATATCAATTTAGATATGTACCAAACATGCAGGTCAAGCTGTACTTACTGTAAAAATTAATTTTACATTACGATCTTGAGTTTTATACTGAACTCTTCTGTTCTAGTATAAGCTTATTTACTATGGTGATTACTGTGATAATGTAGGTGATTGACTTCTTCCATTGTTCTGTACACCTTGAAATATTTGATGTTGGTGTTACATGTCGGCCCAGATTGCTAGCTCAATGAAACTCTAATACATATATAATGTATGAATTAGAGTATCATCGAGCTAGCTGCCTGTCCGTGTAAGTACAAGCACTGGTATAGGGTGCAAATTATATAACTTACGAGAGCACCACATGGATTTCAAATGGTGTACAGTAGGTTTTATGCTTCTTAAGGAGGTATATTTCTGGTCAGCAATGGCTTGGAGTTCACAAATAATTGTACAGCATACTGCTGTACTTTAGACGGAACTCTGTTTTGTCGTTTACTTACAAGGTCATGGTAAATTACTGTATAAATACTAATTATGTATAAGCCTGATACACTGTAGCCAAATCTTGCTTGATAATAATCATTTTTGCCATAATTGACTGAATGGTAATAGTGTGATGTGGTCATAAATATATGGTATAGGAAAATGAAGTGATAGAAAATGCCCCCAACCCTGTTTTATGTCTACATGTAATGTTGAATGTGTTTCTTTTTTGTAAGATTTCCAAAATCAAAGCACTGGCAAAATTATTATTAAAAGAAAAAGTTCTAGTATCAAATTATTTAACTTTATTTGGCAAAATTTAGTTTTTTTTGTCTTAACAATAATTATTTACTTTATTTTTTTTTGATAACCTAAATCCTCTGTAATACTAAAAGAAAATAGATATATTTACGAACTGACTGACTGGACTTGTGAGGAAAACATTGTATAAATAAAAAGTAAAAACAAAGTGTGCCTTTTATGACTAAACCATGAAAATCATGCTTTACAGTCAAAACAGATTATTAAATGACTAACTTTTATCATTATTGTTATTGAATGTTTATGTAAAAGAAATTTTGTTTTTCTTTAAATACAGTAAGCAATCTATAATATGACTCTTACTTTTTTCATAATATTTGTAATTGCTTGATAAGAAAATAATTAGCTGTAAAGTCATGCGATCAGTGCCATCACTCTAGTTCAAAATTGTTTTACCTATATTTACGATACAAATTGAGTAAGCTGTTCCTGGATAAGTGGCATAAATCTATAATAATTTCTTTGGTCACTATTTAGAGTTATCTCTCATAAGTGCTATAGTCTGCCAAATATTCACATTTATTACTCTGAGTACACCTTAAATGTACTCCCTCCCTCCCCATTACATTGATGGCATTAGAATTTAATACAGAGTAGCTTTCTGTAAAATGTGGTTTTTTTTCCTGGCTGAAAACTTGTACTTTAGCACCATATGATAGAAATTACAGAATCAAAATTAACGATAGTCATACATACATTTGAATGTATCTAACAACATAATTTTAACAATTATACAATGTACATTGTATACATTTGAATCAGCTTCTTTCTTTGGTTCAAAATACTGAGATTTATAGAAACTCTATACTCTTAAATTGATTCTATATAAGTTAACATTACATGTGTGAATAACACTATTCATGCTTGATACCAATGATCCAAAATGAAATAAAATAGATTCGAATGAATCCAAATAATATATATAAAAAGATACAATGGATCCAAGCATGTATAAGAAAAAAAAAAGATGGACCATTGAAAATGTACAGATAAAATGGATCCAAGCATATATAAGAAGAAAAAAAAAGATGGACCATTGATAAAGTACATATTAAATATATAATATACAAAACTATAGAATAATGTACCGAGTAATCTAGTTAAGGACTCAGTTTTCTGAGGGGATAGCTAGATCGGGCAGAATATGATCAACTATCCGAGTAATCTAGTGAAGGACTCATTTTCTGAGGGGATAGCTAGATCGGACAGAATATGATCAATAATCCGAGTAATCTAGTGAAGGACTCAGTTTTCTGAGGGGATAGCTAGATCGGACAGAAAAGATTCAGAACAGAATCAACAACAAATTTGGTCATTGTATTGAGTATTGTTTAGATGTTAGTTACATATATAGTGTACAGAGTATAGCCTTGAATTGAAATGAAATCCTGATAATTCATTATTTTCACTATATTCATAAAGATATGTACATGTACTTAAGAACTAAATACTTAAGTATCTCTGAGTTGACTAAAATGTTTACAATGTATTATCATTGTAATAGAAACTTAATTATGTTGTTTTATACATCAAATTGTATGTGCTGATTTATCATTAAAAAAAGATTCTTATGTATTTCAATTGTTCTTGTGTCACTGCAAGTCATACCCATCCATGGAATTACAAGGAATTGATATAAGAAAAAGTTGTTTTACTTTTTATTGATGGCAATTCTATCAGAGTTGGTTAGGTGCAACACACTCTATAATTCAATTTATGATAGCAAGCATTCCCATTTAACAACACTTGACCATAAGCACAATAGTTTACTCAGGTTTGTATCATACATAGAGGTTATTTAAGTTAGGACATGTGTATGGCATTGATAATACTGACTTTTGCATATACAAATATACTTAATTTATTATTTAGTTTAATAATGTTGTAAGAGAGTCATTAGCTTCTTAAATGAATTCCAATTAAGATTTTAAGTTGTCCTTTACTTTTAATGTAATTATTTATACTAGATGCATTAGTTATAAGTGAATTTTTTAACTTGGCACATTGATTTAACAAAAATCATAAGTACAATATTAGATATGCCATGTTTTGAAAATTTATACTTGGATGGATTTCCATTAAGATTTGTTGGGTTTTTTTTGTATATTTTATCAAGACTGTTTAAATTGTCATACAATGTTGCTGCACTATAGATTTATTACAGTATATTCAATGTTTTCTGTACAGTTTTGGTCAGTTGTATATATAGGTTCCTGTAATTATTTATAATTAGGTCAGTTGTTTTCTCAATTATAAGAAAATGCCAGTTCCTATATTGTGTCAGTTTTACTGTTAAAGATAAATAAAATGTGCTTTCTATGATTGACTCTTGTAATTCAATTGTTATTTAATTCTAAACTTTAAACATGTAGTATATTTTTCCTGATTACTTTTTTACAATGAACATCAACAAAAAACTAAAATCAGGTTAGATATTTAATATTTTAGAGAATACAATATTGCAAAAAGAAATTTCAATCTATTATAAATTGATATGGCTATTTTTCTAATATGATACATAATTATGGAAAAATAAATTAAGCATCTAAATTAAAATTTTAGAGCTTTAGGAATTTTGAAAACGTCTATCAGCTTTTTTAGCATTCCTGCTTCATCCCGACTTGGGTTTTTTTACTTTATTGCGTGCCTTAATCGGCCTTTTCTTTTTTAAAAATTTTACATATTAATGAATATTTATAGGCAAAGCTCTTTCTTGAAAAACTTATATATCTGAACCTAATTGCTTTACCATACTGTTGTCTACATCAGCCTTTATATTACAAGCTAGAACACAAGTAGATTATGAAATTGTGATTGGCTGAACTGGTAGCTACAATACATAGAAAACTGCCAGATTGTGTTACTTCCATATCTCAGCTGATTTTATTAATTGAAACATAATTAACTTCGTAATGTTTGACCAGATTGTTTTTGTTAAAAAACTGTAGAGCTGAAGACTTTCAAGTGTGTTATAGTTTATGATTTTACTACCAGATACTCAAATATTGCCTTGAGTTAATATATCAAAGTTATATCTTGAACAAATCAACTAATGTGTGCTAGATTTTGAATTAATAAGATCATTGCTAGAAACTATAGTTAACATGACAATATGAGCTACATTTGTACATCTGTCACTCATGGTAAGGTTGCCATCCATATGGAGCTGGACTCCATGTTACAAGAGATTAGGGTACAGTCAAAGACTCGTACATCTCTCAGATCAATGAACAGAAGTGGAGCTACTCAGCTAGCTCAGTTGGTAGCTATAATGATCTAGGAGTAGTGGGTTTGATTTCCGGGCGGGGTGTACTTTTGTGGAACTTGATCATGGAATTATTTCTATGACCTTTCTCCCTCCTACCAATGATTTTTTTATTATGTAGGGCAGCTGTCAGTCAATGACAAAAGTATGTGCTTAGTAGTTGGTTAACACTTAAATCCAGAGATTTAGCCTTTTCAGTAATAAGTGAGTAGGTTGACTGATTGCTGTTATATGACCTATACAAAGTGTTGCTATGGCGTTAAAGCCAATAAAAAATCGTTGTAATGAGAAATTAGAGTATAATTAAGGACTTGTACACCTCTCAGGAAAGTTTTAAAATAGAAGTTGGGCCAGTTGATTCAACACTTTTGCTTAAAACAAACATGAATGTTCCTCAAATACAAATAAAACATTGTCTCAATTGTACATATTTACACAGAGAAAGTTGCACATAAAAATAGACTAAACTTTTTACTGAACAATAAACAAATTGCTATTAAATTTAAATAAAATCCAACGTATTGCAAAATAGAAATATTGATGAGCTCATTGTATACATTTGTACATTGATTCAGTATTAAATTGATTAAGAAAATTTAAACATTTGATAAATTCAATGTGCTTTTTGAGATATTTGATAGCATTGAAAAATTCATTCATCACTATTTGAAATTCTTAAACTTTGCGTGTTGATATGGATTACATCAAAGAGGCTTAACTGGTATTACCATGTGAATATATTTAACTATTAATTTAAAAATTTTGATTAGTCTTAAAGAATTCACTGGTGAAAATATCATTTTTGTGTTGTTTTTCTTTATTTTTGGGGAATATTGAAATAGAAACTAGCTTAATGAAATAAGTCTGGTGAACATTTTTTCGATTTAAGTTTATTGATATGACCTTGTAAATATTGCCAAGGTCAACCATCTCCTTTGGACTAAAAATGTATATAACTATTCTGTATTGAATTAGTTAAGTAGAGGGAATTTGAGAAAATACTTAATTAATATTGATTAATATTGACTTTTGACCAAGTGTCATTAGTTTTCTGTGATGTTTAGAATTGGTTACATGTATAAAGATGATGGCTCTAAATGCCTTTGGAACTGTTTTGATTTGCATGATTTTTTAGAGTACAAAGCTACATTTCACATCAATGCATTCTGGAAGAAGTCTGTGGTTTAGCCAAATAATAGAGATCTATGCAATGGTGTCAGTTCATGGACCTAGAGCATCAGAGACAAATCATGTTGTTGAATGTACTGAGGTTCATGAACTGAAAGCATTGACCTATTCCCCCGACTACCCATGGTTGGTTAGATTTCAATTCTTTTGTTATAACTCACTGTACAACATTACAAACTTCTGGTAATATAAAATCATGGAAATGCTGCCACCTTTCTCAGAGAACTCAGAGAAGCATCATTTTAAACCTCTTCCTCTCATAAACACCCACCTCTCATGCATGCTCCTTCCTACCTCTCGGACCACCCTCTCCTTATCAACCCCCTATGAATTTCGCTGGCACTGTTTGGGTCACCCAGTCTGCAAGGTACTTGAACATTATATATGCCAAAACCCCTCCAGGATATTTCCGGTCAGGCATTGGCACGTTCTCAGCCCATGTGATATCAGCACCACTGGAAGGGCCTAGCACGTGGGTTCATGTATCTCAACCTAAGGTATTGAAAGGGAAAGCAAGGCTTGTTGGAGCTTGGTCTCTCTCAGGGTTCATGACAAGGGGGTGAAGGTTTGTTTTTTTAAGTTTTGAGGTTATTGCAAGATACATTGTATTAAAATGTTTTTTATTTTAAATGTTTTTTTTAAAATAATTATACGAAGTTATTGGTCGTTTAGAATAGCTTGAGACAAATTTAGACATTATTCTTTGTAAACATTGTTTCATGTTTTCTTGAACCAGCTAAAGGTGATTATTCTACATTGCTGTTTTTTATTTTATTTCAGTGTATTCATTAACCTGAAGAAGTGAAACTTAAGAAGAGGGCAAGAAATGAAGAAGAAATCATGCTTATATTATGACCATTGACTCCTTTACTTTGGTTAGTATCATTTAATTATTTTCATACATTTCTATTGAGTCAGCTTTTTTAATTTATTTTAATCTATGGGTATTTTGTGTTTACGCCAAGTGTTTTCTTTTATTTACTTCATTAAAGATTTATTCATGCTTATGTGTTTTCTTACATTATTGACTTGTACATTATTTATTATTTCAATTTTCTAATGCACATGTAGTACCAGTTTGTACTTATCTAATGATTTTAATGTTTCTTAGTTTAGAGACATGTGCTTATGTTTAAAATTTTTATGAGTCAATTATATTAACTTCATACATGTCCACATTTGTTGATATTTTAATGTTTTTTTATGTTAACTTTATGCACTTTTGTTTAAAATTTTAATGTTTCTGTTACAAGGATTTTTATTAGTTTGTTTAACGTCATTGAACACTTAAATATGAGAAATAATTGAAGCATTTGATTAATTATCTAAAATAAGCTTTTAAGAATTTTGATTAATTATTTTATCTTTATTGAACAATTATCTATAAGGAAAAATAGTTGCTCATTGATTGTTTAAGATAACTTAATTTTTAAGACAAATTTAAAGATTGATCTTTGTAAACATTGTCTCATGTTTTTTTGAACAAGCTATAGGTGATAAATTTTTCATTGCTGTTTTTAGACTTTCGGTGATTTCCTGGAAAGGCTTAAGTTACACCACAAGTTGAAAACTATTGACGATTTAAATGCCTGACCAGTTTAACCTGCGGAATGATACTTGTGTCTCTGATTTACTACGCAGTTAATTTCTAAGCAATAAAAGTAGTTCCGTCAATCAACTGACAGGTCTTTGATTCAGTGTCAGTGACTAAGTGTTTATACTTATATTGATAAGAATATGGATGGGCGGAGTCAAATCTCGTTAATACACTAGAGTAGTATTTGCTGCTTATTATTTAAGGGGAGAGCCGTAACTAAGTTACAGAACTTGTGGCTCAACCCAATTGCCTAATATATGTATAGTTATTTGTTATTATTATATTTGATGTATTTCTTTTATTGTAAATATGAATTACGGGCAATAAAATAAGTATAAACTAAACTAGTAGTGTTTGCCACTTATACAGGATATAGAATAAACACTTCAGTTCCATTTTTGCCCTGCTTGATTCGTACTTGAATATAATGTGTTAGGAGTAATCATTAGTATGGATTTGTTAGGTTTCAATGTGCACGAAGGTCTTTCTGTGTTACAATACTATGATTTCACATTTCAGTATATTTATCAACTGGAAGAAGTAAAGCTTTGGAAGAGGACAGGAAATGAAGAAGACATATTATGAACATTGACATCCTTAGTTTGGTTGGTATTACACTTTTCTATTGAGTCAGCTTTTTTTAATTTATTTTAAACTAAGGGTATTTTTGTTTCTACACCATAGTATTATTTATATATTTCAAGTAGCTTTTTTTATTGTTTTAAAAACTTAGAGTAATTTTGTGCTTACACTATGGGTATGTTATTTATGATTTTTAAGTATTTTTTTTAAACACGTCTATGTATTTTTAATGTAAGTGTTTTCTTCTCTTTTCTTCATAAAAAATTAGTTTTGCTTGTGTGTTTTCTTATATTAATGACATGTTTGTTTAATAATGATTTAAGTTTTTTTTATATTAGCAACATGTACTTTTATTAACACCATACACATTGTCTATAATTTAAGTAGGTTTTTATCAACAAGTCTTTTAAAAATGATTTCACTTTTTTATATTCGCAATAATTATATACTTTAATTAAGGTTTAAATGTTTGCTATATCAACAACATTTTTTTATACTTGTTTTTTTTTAAATTATCAACATGCACTTTTGTTTTTTAGTTTAATGTTTCTTATATCAGCTGTATGTACTTTTATCAAGGTTTCTGTGTTTCATATATTAACAACATGTACTTCGGGTTTTTTTTAGCATTTATTATATTAATAACTCATACTTTTATTATGATTTTTGTGTTTTCCATGAATGTGTACTTTATTTATGGTTTATGTTTTCTTATGTTACCCTTTTGTACTTAAATTAATAATTGTATTGTTCTGTATTAACATGTTTAAAATTTTGATGATTCTTATATTATATAACAATGTACACTTTCTTTATGTTAACATGTTACTTAATTTATAATTTTGATGAGCCTTATATTAACAATGTGCACTGTTATTATGATTTCAGGTTTTTTTTTTATATTAGGATTTAAATTAATTAGTTTAACTCTATTGAACATTTATCTATGAGGAATATGATATGTATTTAATTGAATTTTTAAGATGATCCTTCATGGATTGTGATTAATTAGTTTAACTTGATTCCACATTTATTTTTGAGGAATATTTGTTGCTTTTAATTGAATTTTTTTTAGATGACCTTTTAAATTTTTTTATTAATTTGTTTAACTTTATTGAACATTTATTTTTCAGGAATTTTATTTTTTAGTTGCTTTCAATTAAATTTTTGGATAACCTTAGCATTAAATGGATCTTTTATGGGTATGCGAGTATGCTATTATTCTTTAGGGACTTAGACACCCCTGCCTTGCATAGTCTTGCTCTGTCTTACATTTATGTATTGTTTATTGGGTTTTCTTTCATTTTTATGTTTGAAGAATAAAAGGAGCACTTAATCATACTTATTACGAATTTTTACGAATTTTTTATTAAATGAACTTTGTTGATCAATATAATTGAATTCAATGAATATTTAGACAATTAACTAGTACAGAAATATCTATTTAAAGGTTCTTTTTATTATATTAACAATATAAACACTAATTAATGGTTTTAAGGTTTAAATAATGAATTCTTGAACATTTATCTAAAGTGAGGTGTATAAAATTATTTTATGATTTTGTATGTTATAAAATTTTATTTATGATGAGTTATTTATGACTTGATTTTTATGCTTCAATTTGTACATATTCATATTACAAACAACATACATACTTTTTTTTTACTCTAGTATTTCTTATATAAACTTCATGTACGTTTTTGAGTAGTTTTTATATCAACATGGTGTACTTTTGTTTTTTTATTTTAGTAGTTTTTATATATACATCTTGTACTTTTGTTTTTTTATATTTTGGTATTTCTTATATTAGCATCATGTACTTTGTCTTCTGTTTTTAGTTCGGTATTTCCTATATAAACATCATGTTTTTTTGTCTTCTGTTTTTTACTTTAGTTTTTTTCATATATACATCTTTCACTTTTGTTTTTTTATTTTGGTATTTTTTATATTTGAAACATGTGCTTTTGTAGATTGTTTTGTATTTCTTATATTTCAATATGTACTTTTTTATTTTGGTATTTTTTACGTGAGTATCTTGTACTTTGTTTTTTATTTTGATATTTCTTATATTTGAAACATGTGCTTTTTGGTTTTTTTATTTCTGGTATTTCCTTTATTTCCAACATGTGCTTTTGTTTTTGTATTCCTTTTATTTTAAACATGTACTTTTTTGAGGTTTTTTGTTGGTATTTCATACATTTTATATATAATTAAAACAGGTACTTTTTTATTTTGGTATTTCTTACATTTGAAAAATGTACTTTTGTTTTTATATTTTAGTATTTTAATGTTTAAAGCATGCACTTTTGGGATTTTTTGGTATTTCTTATTTTTTAAACATATACTTTTTTAGAATTTCTTATATTTTATACATGTACTTTTGTTTTTTTATTTTTATGTTTAAGACATGTATTTTATTATTTCAGTACTTTTTATATATACATCATATACTTTTTTATTTTGACATTTCCTATATAAACATCATGTACTTTTGTCTTTTGTTTTTTACATTAGTATTTCCTATATAAACATCATGTACTTTTGTCTTCTGTTTTTATTTTGATATTTCCTATATAAAGATCATGTATTTTTGTCTTCTGTTTTTTACTTTAGTATTTCCTATATAAACATCATGTATTTTTGTCTTCTGTTTTTTACTTTAGTATTTCCTATATAAACATCATGCATTTTTGTCTTCTGTTTTTTACTTTAGTATTTCCTATATTAACATCATGTACTTTTGTCTTCTGATTGTTACTGTAGTATTTCCTATATTAATATCCTGTACTTTTGTCTTCTGTTTTTATTTTGATATTTCCTATATAAAGATCATGTATTTTTGTCTTCTGTTTTTTACTTTAGTATTTCCTATATAAACATCATGTATTTTTGTCTTCTGTTTTTTACTTTAGTATTTCCTATATAAACATCATGTATTTTTGTCTTCTGTTTTTTACTTTAGTATTTCCTATATAAACATCATGCATTTTTGTCTTCTGGTTTTTACTGTAGTATTTCCTATATTAACATCATGTACTTTTGTCTTCTGTCTTTTTTTTTTACTTTAGTATTTCCTATATTAACATCATGTACTTTTGTCTTCTGTTTTTATTCTGATATTTCCTATATTTATATCATGTACTTTTGTCTTCTGTTTTTATTTTGATATTTCCTATACATGTATTAATATCATGTACTTTTGTCTCCTGTATTTTACTTTAGTATTTCCTATATTAACATCATGTACTCTTGTCTTCTGTTTTTTACTTAAGTATTTTCTATATTAACATCAAGTATTATTGTCTCCTGTATTTTACTTTAGTATTTCCTATATTAACATCATGTACTTTTGTCTTCTGTTTTTTACTTAAGTATTTTCTATATTAACATCAAGTATTATTGTCTCCTGTATTTTACTTTAGTATTTCCTATATTAACATCATGTACTTTTGTCTTCTGTTTTTTACTTAAGTATTTTCTATATTAACATCAAGTATTATTGTCTCCTGTATTTTACTTTAGTATTTCCTATATTAACATCATGTACTTTTGTCTTCTGTTTTTTACTTAAGTATTTTCTATATTAACATCATGTATTATTGTCTCCTGTATTTTACTTTAGTATTTCCTATATTAACATCATGTACTTTAGTCTTCTGTTCTTTTTTTAAATGTAGTATTTCCTATATAAACATCATGTACTTTTGTCTTCTGGTTTTTTTAATGTAGTATTTCCTATATAAACATCATGTACTTTTGTCTTCTGGTTTTTTTTAAATTTAGTATTTCCTATATTAACATCATGTATTTTTGTCTCCTGTTTTTTACTTTAGTATTTCTTATATTAACATCTTGTATTTTTGTCTCCTGTTTTGTTTTTTACTTTAGTATTTCCTATATTAACATCATGTATTTTTGTCTCCTGTTTTTTACTTTAGTATTTCCTATATTAACATCTTGTATTTTTGTCTCCTGTTTTTTACTTTAGTATTTCCTATATAAACATCATGTACTTTTGTCTTCTGTTTTTTACTTTAGTATTTCCTATATTAACATCTTGTATTTTTGTCTCCTGTTTTTTACTTTAGTATTTCCTATATTAACATCATGTACTTTTGTCTTCTGTTTTTTTTTTACTTTAGTATTTCCTATATTAACATCATGTACTTTTGTCTTCTGTTTTTTACTTAAGTATTTTCTATATTAACATCAAGTATTATTGTCTCCTGTATTTTACTTTAGTATTTCCTATATTAACATCATGTACTTTTGTCTTCTGTTTTTTACTTAAGTATTTTCTATATTAACATCAAGTATTATTGTCTCCTGTATTTTACTTTAGTATTTCCTATATTAACATCATGTACTTTTGTCTTCTGTTTTTTACTTAAGTATTTTCTATATTAACATCAAGTATTATTGTCTCCTGTATTTTACTTTAGTATTTCCTATATTAACATCATGTACTTTTGTCTTCTGTTTTTTACTTAAGTATTTTCTATATTAACATCATGTATTATTGTCTCCTGTATTTTACTTTAGTATTTCCTATATTAACATCATGTACTTTAGTCTTCTGTTCTTTTTTTAAATGTAGTATTTCCTATATAAACATCATGTACTTTTGTCTTCTGGTTTTTTTAATGTAGTATTTCCTATATAAACATCATGTACTTTTGTCTTCTGTTTTTTTTTAAATTTAGTATTTCCTATATTAACATCATGTACTTTTGTCTCCTGTTTTTTACTTTAGTATTTCTTATATTAACATCTTGTATTTTTGTCTCCTGTTTTTTTTTTACTATAGTATTTCCTATATTAACATCATGTACTTTTGTCTTCTGTTTTTTACTTAAGTATTTTCTATATTAACATCAAGTATTATTGTCTCCTGTATTTTACTTTAGTATTTCCTATATTAACATCATGTACTTTTGTCTTCTGTTTTTTACTTAAGTATTTTCTATATTAACATCAAGTATTATTGTCTCCTGTATTTTACTTTAGTATTTCCTATATTAACATCATGTACTTTTGTCTTCTGTTTTTTACTTAAGTATTTTCTATATTAACATCATGTATTATTGTCTCCTGTATTTTACTTTAGTATTTCCTATATTAACATCATGTACTTTAGTCTTCTGTTCTTTTTTTAAATGTAGTATTTCCTATATAAACATCATGTACTTTTGTCTTCTGGTTTTTTTAATGTAGTATTTCCTATATAAACATCATGTACTTTTGTCTTCTGTTTTTTTTTAAATTTAGTATTTCCTATATTAACATCATGTACTTTTGTCTCCTGTTTTTTACTTTAGTATTTCTTATATTAACATCTTGTATTTTTGTCTCCTGTTTTTTTTTTACTATAGTATTTCCTATATTAACATCATGTACTTTTGCCTTCTGTTGTTTACTTTAGTTTTTCCTATATTAACATCATGTACTTTTGTCTTCTGTTTTTATTTTGATATTTCCTATATCAACATCTTGTATTTTTGTCTTCTGTTTTTTTTTACTTTAGTATTTCCTATATTAACATCTTGTTTTTTGTCTTTTGTTTTTTGCTTTAGTATTTCTTATATTAACATCATGTACTTTTGTCTTCTGTTTTTATTTTGATATTTCCTATACTAATATCATGTATTTTTGTCTCCTATTTTTTTACTTTAGTATTTCCTATATCAACATCTTGTATTTTTGCTCCTGTTTTTTTTACTTTAATATTTCTTATATTGACATCATGTACTTTTGTCTTCTGTTTTTATTTTGATATTTCCTATGTTAACATCATGTATTTTTGTCTCCTGTTTTTTTTTTTACCGTACTTTAGTATTTCCTATATTAACATCTTGTTTTTTTGTCTTTTGTTTTTTACTTTAGTATTTCTTATATTAACATCATGTACTTTTGTTTTCTGTTTTTTTACTTTAGTATTTCTTATATTAACATCATGTACTTTTGTTTTCTGTTTTTAGTTTGGTATTTCCTATATTAACATCATGTACTTTTGTCTTCTGTTTTTCTTTTGATATTTCCTATACTAATATCATGTACTTCTGTCTTCTTTTTTTACTTTAGTTTTTCCTATATTATCATCATGTACTTTTGTCTTCTGTTTTTCTTTTGATATTTCCTATATTAAGATCATGTACTTTTGTCTCCTGTTTTTTTAGTATTTCCTATATTAACTCCATGTACTTTTGTCTTCTGTTTTTTTGCTTTAGTATTTCTTATATTGTCATCATATACTTTTTTAAATTTTCAAGATGACCTTTTAAGGATTTTGATTAGTTAGTTTTACTGTATTGAACATTCATTTTCATCTTCAGAAAATACTTCTACAATTTAATTGTTAGAAACATATTTATCATAAGTATCATAAGTCAATCAAGTTTAACATTTTCTTTAGTTTAAGATAAATTGTTTCAATACAGGAGCCTGTATCTCTGATGTGACAATATCACTGAAAGCTGGTTACAGTATGGACCAATGATGACGTGCCTGATCAACGTGTGATCATTGTTTCATGCTGTTATCAGTTATTGATAATATCTTCATATCACCAATAGCGGGTTACAGTATGGACCAATGATGACGTGCCTGATCAATGTGTGATCATTGATCTATATTGTATTAGCAACATGCCCATTATTTTATCATTTAATGATTTCATACATGTTTTACCTAAAAATCTATTCATGCTTTTGGATTTTCATATATTTTAACAATTTCAACATTTATTTTTCATGTAATTAACATAAATATTAATTTATGATCTAATGTTCTCATACCTTTACTACACTTAACTTCTAAATTATTCCGTGCTTAAGGGTTTGATATAAACAATACGTAAACAATTATTTGCTTTCTAGAAAAGTTTACAACATGTTCTCTTACATATAGTTTTTTTTGCAGTAATATTTTATATTTCAACGTTTTCATTTATTTCACCCTTTTCCACATTTCATCAACATGCTCAGTTTATTTAGTTTAGTGTTTTCTTATATTAAAAATATGTTCACGTTTATTAATTTATTGTTTTTATCACACATTGTTAGCTCGACTTTTCGAAGAAAATGAGAGCTATTGCTATCATTTTGGCGTTGGCGTTGGTGTTGGCGTTGGTTTTCAGGTTAAAGTTTTTTTGAAACACTTATAACTTCAACACTATCCAAGTTATTTTATTGAAAGTTGGTGTACTTATTAAGTGGGACTATATTAGCCATTCTGTGAAAGGGGATAACTCTGGATGAATTATTTTATGAGTTATTGCCCTTTTATAATTAGATAATTGCAAAATATGAGGTTAATGTTTTTCCTATGTAGAATATCTTCAATACTGATCAATTCATTTGACTTAAAGTTTGTATACTTATTTGTCAGTACAATATCTACACGACTGTGAAGGCACGTAACTGTGGATGAATTATTTTTAGAGTAAATGCCCTTTTATACTTAATAAATTGCAAAATATGAGGTTAAAGTTTTTCCTATGTAGAATATATTCAATACTGATCAAGGTATTTGACTTATAGTTTGTATACTTATTTGTTGGTACTATATCTACCCGACTATGAAGGGATGTAACTGTGGATTAATTATTTTTGGAGTAATTGCCCTTTTATACTTAAGAAAAATGCAAAATATAATGTTAAAATCATTTCTATATGTAATATCTTTAATACTAATCAAGAAATTTGACTTTAAGTTTGTATACTTAGTTATGGGTACTATATCTACACAGCTATAAAGGGACGTTACTTTGGATGAATTATTGTTGGAGTTATGCCCCTTTATACTTAAACATTAAAGATTAAAATTTGTTCTCATGGGATATATTTAGAACTTATAAATATATTTGAATGAAAGTTGGAATGCTTATTCGTCAGTTCTTCATCTATCGGACTATAAAGGGACATAACTCTAAATGAATTACTTCAGAGTTATTCCCCTTTATACTTTGATATTTAAGGGTTATGTTTGCTCAAATTTAATATATTTTGTTTGATAGAAAGTTAGTATACTTTTTCATCAGTACTACATCTAGTTGAATACAATGGGACGTAATAATTGATGAATTATTGTTGGAGTTGTGACCCTTTTCAACTTCTTAATTCGGGAGAAAGTATTATGAAGTGAAATGTTTTCAATACTTAAGAAGATATTTAAATGGCAATTAGTATGCTTATTCATCAGTACTACATCTACGCGACTACAAAGGGACATAACTCATGATGTTATTTTTTGAAGTTATGCCCCTTACTTTAATTTTGAATTTTGTTCAAATTGAAATACAATGTATTTATAGTTCTTCATATAGATATTTAAATGAAAGTAGGTATGCTTATTCGTTGATACTATGTCTACTTTACTCTGAAGGGGCGTTACTATGGATGAAGGTTCTAGGAGTAATGCCCCTTTTATATTTTACAAATATGAATTGGTAATTATTGTTTGACTGAATTATATACTTTCAAAAATTATGTCCTGTCTTGAAATTACTTTTGTTTAAAGATAAGCCTTGCCATGAACAAAACACCCGAAAAGTCGAGCGCGCTGTCCTTGGACTGCACTTGTTTTATCATACATTGTATCTTATATTAACATTATTTACAGATGTGGTAAGGGATGGCTGTAAGGGGAGGTTTGGAGGCCATCTACTAACACTAACAACATTAATATTTTGTAAAATCTTATTTGTTTTAAACTAACAAAATGTACATAATAAGTCCACGAAACATTGTAAATTAATGGGTTTTCATATAAATAGTTATTTAAATTGTAATAATAAATCAGAATTAATTTCTCTTGCGAAATATGGAGAAGAAACTGTGTTATATAATTCAAATCAATTAGTGTAAGTAATCTTAAATGTAAAAAAGTCACATATTATAGGAGTAATGGTTTGTTACTATTGTATTACATGAATGCTTGATGTGTTTAATGTCATTGTATAGGTTATATATAACTTTGTATTATTTGGCAACAAACATGCACTTCATTATAATTCGTTTCATTTTACGGCTTAGTCTGTATACATTGGTCAAGTTTTGCCGTATCAATTAGTGACGCTGTAAGGTATGGATGGAAAAGTAACGGTATTATTATATCGAATGGTTTGTAGTGTAAAAGTAAAGTACTGACTTGTCAATCGAAATACCCGAGGTTTGATTCTCGCAACTTACCATAACCTCATGTTTGTGAGGTGGTATGTTTTCCCACAATACCAAGTCCTTACATGCCTCTTTGTGTCCTATTACTAAACCTTAAAGTGATATATTTGAAATTTACAAAGATTTCATGCGGAAATTCATCACTATGCATACCGTGCATGTTTGATGTTGTCAAATGATATATAACTTTATTTCCTCCAGAATTGAAGATACAAACATGATATGATTATGAACATAAACAATATATATTAGAAATGAAAGGATTAACATGTATAATTATATGTAAATGACACAGATAATTGCATTAAATATAATGCTTGGGTCAGTTAGTGTAATTAATACTCCAATGATGAGATGTTCTTGATGGGAGGAGAGTCAATCTCTATTCAAACATATTGCCAAAATTTGAAAATCTTTAACAATTTATTTAGTCCTCAAATTTTCCATTTTTATAATTGCACAAAGTTGACACAGAGTTAATTAGGGGTGTAACGGTTAACCGTTATACCGGTTTATATTGCAATACGACTTCTGACGGTTTTTAACTGGTTCGTTTTTCTCTGAACCGGTTTTTCTAGCTATGTTCCATTCTTATATTGTTCATAATCAGAGTCTGAAATTTAAGTGTTTGAATATATGTTTAAATGAGTTCGGAAACTTGAAATATTTTTGGTAAATTAGAGAATGATAATCTTTGAAAGTCCATTCAAAACCTTATTTCTAACTTATTCAAAAATTTGCATAATACATGTACTAGTATATCATATGAAAATACAAATATCTATGTACAATGTTGATTAAATCAAGACGATGCATGTGCATTAATTCATGCTTTGCATGTATGCGCAAAGAATAATATGTATCGCAATATATTGCAATATATTGCAATACGGGTTTCGTGTATTGCAATATATTGCAATACAGGTTTTACTGTATTGTTACACCCCTAGAGTTAATTGTTAAATAAATCTAAGCACAAAGTCTGCAAAATACATGTAATAATAAGCAGTGGTAAATATCACAAAGTGTAGATTTCATGAAGTTTAGTATTTCTTACTTATCTGTTCTCCTTTTAGTTATATATTTTTATTGTCTAAATAGAAAATAGTATGCTTTATATAAGCAGTCCCTAATCAAAGTAGGAAATGAATAGATGTTGGCATGTATTAATATGTTTATTCAAAAATACAAATATTATGTATTCTTAAGCATCTTGGTCTCTTTAGCCAACACCCTTAATGTGACAATGAAGTTTGTATAAGAGTTTTATATAAAATGATTCAATTAGTTGTCGATATATCCAAGTAAGTAACTCAGAAGGGTAATTTTTGAACATAGTTGAAAAAAACAAAACAACAAATACTGTCTCCAAGTAGCCATTGTCATTGTAAGTTTGTAATATTGTCATGTCATGGTAATTTTGAAATGTTGAAAGTGACAGAAATATGTAAGACAGTTGAAAAACTCGTCATATTGATGTGAGAATAGACACGAAAAGTTGATCCATTCAAGGATCCTATATTAGAAGGATATATAACGCCCTATCGTTCAACCAGATTTTATCGATTTTCATTGTCGTTTCAGTTTCGTCTGCTAATTTATCGTAAAGTGTATTAATTGGGGGAAAGAGCAGGGTTTTTTAATCCAAAGTGGCGGTAATCGGCGAAAGTTCAATTAATTGCGCGATCGTAAATGTAAGTTGTCTTTTTATTTTGAATTCTTCCCGCTCAATTACGACTAAATTTTAAAAAATGTAACAAATTCTTAATAGTAATAGTTGTTTTTGAGTACCGTGAACTCGACAGTTCCGAGTCACTTTTTTACAATAGTACTCAGATGTTTCCTTAATAATGCAATATTTTGATTATGTGATAGTTAAGTCGTGTACTCTAATTACTTTGCTACTGTAACAAAAACTTTGCATGTTAAAATTTCTCTACCGAAAGTCATAGTCATGAAAAACTGAACAGCGTCTTTTCCAACCAAGGCAATAGTACGAGAACGTTTCGTCCATGCGTTCGAAAGAAAAGCAGTGATTTATATCTACAATTCGCATAGAATAAGTCCTTATTTTACATTGCTTTGTTGGATATTTGTCGGTGAATACGATTCAACTCATAGATTTGTTTCATCTAATAACTGTTTGACAATTATGCGGACAAAGTAAGCACGCGACAATTTCGGGTCAAAACCTAACCCTATTATGTAGAATCTTATATTTCAAATAAAAAGTATTTCTTATCATTTAAAATTGATTTTACACATGATTTTATCCCATATGTAAGACCTTTGTCCATTGATATTGATTTCTAACCCAGTTGAGACCACTCCAGATTAAAGAGACAAGCATCTGTCACCTGACCCGTAATTGGCAAGTACGACCTGTAGCTATCGAGTTTGCAACATGCATTTTTGAAAATTGTAGCAAATTATAAGCAAATAAACACTATCAATTTAGTTAAGCATGGTAATGTGGAAGTATTTGCATGTCAATTTATGCAGGTTTGATTCTTGTCTGGTTCCCAGTCGTACTTTGGCAGGTAAAGGTACGTCAGGCAAACCATGATCATGTCCGGGGCTATTTACTGAAATAGATATTGGATAATTATGTTTTCAAAGGAGCATTTCTCACTACACAGACTTAAATCAATGGATCATTGTATAAGAATTACAGTTAGTATCTTTTTTCAGATTTGTGGTTTCATTTTTACTAAATAAATTATCCGAAATTCTAACGAGACTAAGCCACGTCCGAACTGTATTCAAGTGAGTCTTGTTCGTGTAAATTGTTCGATAAATATACGTGTAATCAGAAAAATCAAATGTCCTAAATAGTATCAAACTCTACTAAAGTAACTGTCGTCAGCAAATGTTAATGCAAAATCAAGAAAACGTAATACCTGAATAATAACTGAGACCGCCATAATTACGGCTTGCCTGACCCGATAATGATATTAGTAAGGGGCATGTAATACAGACTTCTAGTCATTATCCTTTAAAACACAATAAACCGATCGCTTTTTGGTTATCAAAATAGCGGATTAGAACACCTTTAATTGAGGATACAACATTAACTGGGTCTATGATTAAGTTCAATAGTCCTAAAATCAATGTAAAAATCAGCCAGGAAATGGGGTGTTTTAAAGTTGCGTTTTAGGTTTAATCAAGCATATGCAAGGAAAAGGTTTATTGGATACCATTTTTCAATGTATTTTTTCCACATTAGTAAAAACAAAATGCTGTTCAAACGCGCGTTGAATGTGAAGACTGCTAAATAAAAATGCCCGTAAAGGACTTCAATCCATGAAAATCGTTGTTTTTAGCCGAAAATGGCCATATTTGAAGATGAAATTGATTATCTAAGCTCGCTAATTTCGATTTATAAAGTAACCAAATCCATTCAAACATCACAGATCTATCGACAAATCCAACTTTAACACATATTTAGTGATCATTTCACTCATAGACTGCGCTACAGTGCAGCCTACATTTTCGATTGGTCGCCATTTCACACATGAGTCGTGCTTGGGTCGATAATTAATGTCTTAGAATAAACATGAAATTTAACAAAATTGGACAATTAAGTAATAAACGACCAACTTATTTATGACTATTGGACATAATTTTCTGAATGAGTACATGAATCATCTTTCGATGGATTAGTTTAAAGTGGATATTCGTGGATAGAAATAGCTCGCCTTTTCGTGAAAATGGTGAATGAGACGGAATGGCGCTCTCGCATCGTCTCGCGACGACTGAGAACTTTCGTTAGTTCCCTCCCGTTACGAATCCTTCTAATATAGGATCCTTGATCCATTTGAGTGCTCTCTCACGAGTTTAGTTTATCTAATGACATTGTGTCTCTGTGTTCTGATAATTGAATTAATATATATTATGCTATGTTGATGACTATGATATAAAAAATGAACATTTTAAATTATCAGTCTATACTTTTTCTCTTTTTTTCATGCGTTTACTATAAAGTAGGATTAGTAGTGTTGGTCATTTGCATATAATGACTTCATTATGGAATGACAGCAAAATTATTAATTAATGCTGGTGCAACATTGAGTTGTCTTATATATAATGCCCAAGATAATCTGATCTTGACCTTCAAAATGAGTTTATGTTGTCAAACATGCTGAAGTACCATTGATTTGTCTTGTAGCATGTAATGATAAAGGTTATACAGAACAACTACATGTATTATTATTATTATTAATATTATTAATATTATTATTATGTACATAATTATGGAGTCAAGTTAATCTTTTAAGCAATGAAAATTAATTACCCACTTTAAATAACTTGCTGATTAACCTGTCACAATCCTTGTTACTATTAAGGCCGACTCACTATTAAGGCCAAATTATGTTGGTCCGCAAGCTGGCCTTAATAGCGGAACTCTACTGTATTTATGTTTTATTGATATGCTAATATGTTTTATACTTTATATAAATAAAGTACATTCTTTAATATCTAATTGTTTTATAAACAACTATTTTGTTTGCAGGGTAAATAGTTCTTTTTTAGTATATTACAGGAAGGTTTAATGGACTTCTACTAACATACAGAGATGTATAGAGTTGGCAGCAAAGATCAGAATGGATTCTTGATGACTTACAAGTTACAACATGATAGGATGAACATAGGATGATACAATTTTTTCAAGACAAAAGAAGTTTTACATTAATAATGCAGATTTTGTATTTCACGTATTATTAAATGCTCATAATATTATGAATTCAACTTTTTCTTATATATTATCAACATCAATGACAGTACTGTCACACCTTAATTATGTTAATCTTTGGGTCCGCTACCTTTTTCTTTTGCCGGAGCTCGACCCGGTGCAACATAGTAATATGTAAGTCAATGAGTTGATTTGATGTCAGTGAGTCTCGATTCTCTAGATTTGTTGTTGTTGTTGTGGCGCTATATTTAGGGCTATTACTCTCGATGGCTCACAGCTTCCAGTTAATGTATATAAATAAAAGTTAATAGATTACAAAGATCCTGTAGTAAGTTATATAATAATTTATTCCGTTGTAACGTATAATAATCACTAAGTCCAACAATTAATAACAATGTCACAAAAGACTAATTTCCACAAAGTTATTTAACAATAATTTCTACGAAAGTTGACAACAAATGTCTATTCCTAGTTTTACACACAAAGTATATTCTAAGACGTAGACAAAGTTATAATTCTATACTTAATTCTAAAATCCTATATTATATATTCTCTTTTCTTGTAAATAATATTTCCTAGTATTTATAAGAAAAATATGTAAAGGGGTGGGGCAATTATAATTGACCAATGAAAAAGTTGTAAGGGCTTGAAGCCAATAAAATTAAGAAGTCAAAAATATAAGCAATACTTAAGTAATAACTGCCTGCTTTGAGAAATATTAAGATTCAAACATATGAACTGCATAATAAAGGGTAGAGTAACTTAATCTGGGAAGCCAACAGATGTCGGTCAGGAAATTATCAAACATTTACAAAGAGAGCTTGATTGACATAATAAAAATTATAGTATTGTTTGAAAAGGTGTAAAAAATATTTATTTATTGACATAAGTGACTTTGGCTTCTAGCATATGTTACAAACAATGGCTTGGGGATAAAACATTTTAATATATACAAATCTAAACTTAATTTTACTTAAAATAATAATAAAAATAATATAAATTACATTTCAATGAGTATACTTCAGTCTACTCTGTGATAGTACTTAATTCAGGCTTTCAGTTTTTATCATATAAGGCCACAACAAATAGATGGTATGTTCTATGGATTCGCTCGCACCTTAAGTTTGACATATTTTTATTTCCTCGCTTGCTCATTAAAATTTGGTTAAACCGCTATATAAAGCAACTGAATTTAGATTTTTTTTTTAATTTCTTCGCTCGCTCGCCCCATTTTTTTCTGGAAAAATCTGTAGAACATATCATCAACTTGTAGCCCAATAAGTATGTTAAAAGTGTTAAGATGGACCTTAATGGGTATGCGAGTATACTATTATACTTCAGGGACTTTGACGCCCCTGCCTTGCATAGTCTTGCACTGTCCTGTGGAACATTTGTGTATGGGTTTTCTTAGTACCAACAGAAACATGTATGATTTTTTATGTTAGAGGAATAAAAGTAGCTTTTAATTATGTTTATTAAGATGAAAGTTTTATGGGTTTTTTTATTACTCAAACATTTTGATATAAATGATTTAAATGAAAATTTAGGCAATGAATTAGTACAGAAAATTTGTTATCAGTTATTGATTATATCGTCATATCCCCAATAGCTGGTTACAGTATGGACCAATGATGATGTGCCTGATCCACACGTGATCATTTGTTCATGCCGTTATCAGTTATTGATTATATCGTCATATCCCCGATAGCTGGTCACAGTATGGACCAATGATGATGTGTCTGATCCACACGTGATTATTTGTTCATGCCGTTATCAGTTATTGATTATATCATCATATCCCCAATAGCTGGTTACAGTATGGACCAATGATGATGTGCCTGATCCACACGTGATTATTTGTTCATGCCATTATCAGTTATTGATTATATCGTCATATCCCCGATAGCTGGTTACAATATGGACCAATGATGATGTGCCTGATCCACACGTGATTATTTGTTCATGCCGTTATCAGTTATTGATTATATCGTCATATCCCCGATAGCTGGTTACAATATGGACCAATGATGATGTGCCTGATCCACACGTGATTATTTGTTCATGCCGTTATCAGTTATTGATTATATCGTCATATCCCCGATAGCTGGTTACAGTATGGACCAATGATGATGTGCCTGATCCACACGTGATCATTTGTTCATGCCGTTATCAGTTATTGATTATATCGTCATATCCCCGATAGCTGGTCACAGTATGGACCAATGATGATGTGCCTGATCCACACGTGATCATTTGTTCATGCCGTTATCAGTTATTGATTATATCGTCATATCCCCGATAGCTGGTCACAGTATGGACCAATGATGATGTGCCTGATCCACACGTGATTATTTGTTCATGCCGTTATCAGTTATTGATTATATCGTCATATCCCCGATAGCTGGTCACAATATGGACCAATGATGATGTGCCTGATCCACACGTGATTATTTGTTCATGCCGTTATCAGTTATTGATTATATCATCATATCCCCGATAGCTGGTTACAGTATGGACCAATGATGATGTGCCTGATCCACACGTGATTATTTGTTCATGCCGTTATCAGTTATTGATTATACCATCATATCCCCGATAGCTGGTTACAGTATGGACCAATGATGATGTGCCTGATCCACACGTGATTATTTGTTCATGCCGTTATCAGTTATTGATTATATCGTCATATCCCCGATAGCTGGTTACAATATGGACCAATGATGATGTGCCTGATCCACACGTGATTATTTGTTCATGCCGTTATCAGTTATTGATTATATATCGTCATATCCCCGATAGCTGGTTACAATATGGACCAATGATGATGTGCCTGATCCACACGTGATCATTTGTTCATACTGTAACCAGCTGTAAGAGATAATGTCACCAATAGCTGGTTACAGTATGGACCAATGATGATGTGCCTGATCCACACGTGATCATTGTTTCATGCTGTTATTAGTTATCGATAATATCGTCATATCACAGATAGCGGGTTACAGTATGGACCGATGATTACGTGCCTGATCATCACATGATCATTTGTTCATGCTGTAACCAGCGTTTGGTGATATCATCTTATTACCGATAGCTGGTTACAGAATAGACCAATGATTACGTGCCTGATCAACATGTGAACAATTGTCCATACTCTAACCAGCTATCAGTGAAATTGTTACATCATGAATAGCTGGTTACAGTATTGACCAATGATGACGTGCCTGATCAACATGCGATCTTAAAGTTATGATATTTTAAGGAGAAATTACCACAAAAACTATTAAGAGTTTTGGTGTTTTTTATTAACAGCAAGAACTTTTTAAAGGATTTTATAATCATGACATAAACATTTCTTTTTTGTCTTAACAATAGGGGCCTATATTAATGATTAATGGGTATGCGGATATACATGTACCCAGGGCTGTATGAAACACTGTTGTAACTCCATTTGAAAATAAAGAGTGGAACAATAGTGTCTCCTCCAGCCTTCGATACTTTGATATCTCAGGGACTTAAGACAACTCTGCCTTGCATAGTCTTATACGCTAATGGTTCACAAGACAGTATAATTTAATGGGTTTTCATAATAACAATAGGAACATTAAATTATGATTTCATTATTTCTTAGTACCCATGTCATATTGTTTTACTCATAGGTTTTGTTATACAGTCCAACTTGAGCTAACGGACACCTCTTGACAACGGACACCTGTGGACAACGGACACATCAATTTCCCCCCATCAAAAATGCTCTTTAAATTACTTCTGGACAGCGGACACCTGTCGTCTGCGGACAGCGGACACCTGTGTTGTCTCCCAAATCGATAATATTACCCCAAACAACGGACACGCGGAAGTTACCAATTAACAAGTGACACTTTGTATAAGAGGCGTCATGTATATAAAACAGCGATAATCCGTTGACGAACACGTGACTTAATCATGATAAAGGTTCATACAACGAGGTGATAATCTTATGATTTAATAACTGAAATGTTTTTATAGCACTTTAATTACGTGTTAATTTGTTAAAACTGTCGGCATAGGTATTTTGCTCGTCTTAGTTCCCGTAATTGGCGTGAAATTTATAGACATTTTGAACAAGCACATATACGGACATTGCAGGATATTTTTACCTGTCAAATTACGATCGAAAGTCAGTATACACAGTCATATCCCTTGTTGTATAAGCTTTCATTTGATGTATAAATTAAAACATTACTAAAAATTCTGACTTGCAAGTAAAGTTACTAAATCGTAGGTCTCAAAATTTCAAACCAAAAAAGCCGCCATTACGCAATTCATTGTTTACCTTTCAGCAACATCGTCATTTATCCATTAATAATCATTCAAGTAAATGCACTTATAAGGCGCTTTTGGATTTAAATATTATTTATAAACATTGGTTTACCTTATTTTACTCAATTTTAAATTGCATTTCTATCAAAGATTTCTTAAATGTTGGTCTAAAAACTTACCTCATAGTACGAATATCGGCGATTTTCGTCAATACACAACTGAGTCATTTTTGTTTTTATTTTTTTCCCAGGATTACTTTAAATGATATTCATCGGATTAATGATGTTAGAATGAAGCAATTTAATTTTTAAAAGTAATAATAGTCCAGCACAATTATTATTTCATTTATTTTCGTCGTCTCACTTTACAAAAGGGAACACATTTTCGGGCATGCAAAATTTCGGATACGTGATTTTTTTAGTTCATGGATAGTATACAACCATTTTATTTAATGTAATTTCACTTGTCTACTCTTCTTCAGACTTAGCTTTATTATGAGCTCTAAAAGATTTGACTTCCCCTAGAAATTTTGGTCAAACTAGAGCCCAGATATTCACTTTACAGTCTTCATGAGTTTGCCAAAAGAGCGCACTTATTTTACATCATAACAAAGGGTTGATTATTTAGATTAGTTGAATGGGTACAAATGTGAGACTATTGCATTAATTCTGTTCTATTCTGCTCTGCAAAGCTAATTAATAACTAAGTACAGTTGTTTATATGTTGGAATTAGTACTGGCTTATGCCCGGGAAGCAATTTCTACATTATATGAGGCATGTCCATCAGAACCTGTCCATAGAGGACACCTGTCCACAATGGACACTTTTTGATTTTCCCGTGACTGTCCTTTGTTCACAGGTTAGACTGTAATTGTTTTATAAATAGATTTTTATAACTGTTTTATAAATAGAATCGTTTTATAAATTCTTTTATGATTTTTTTTTTATAAATGTCTTATACATAGATTTTTTTAAAATTGTTTTATTATGGAATTGTTTTAAAATTGTTTTATTCATATAATTTTTTTTCGAAAGAATTTTGTTATAACTATTCTTACATAGGTTCTTTATATAGTTGTTTTATAAAAAATGTTTTTTATAATTGTGTTTATATATGTTTTAAATATTGTTTTATACATAGATTCTTTTTATAGTTGTTTTACACATAGAATTTTTGTTATGATTGTTATATAAGTAGGTTTTTATTAAATGTTTTTACTTTTATTTTTTTTTAAATGTTTAATACATAGATTTTTTATAATTGTCTTATACAAAGAATTGTTTTATGATTGTTTAATTCATTGATTTTTTGTTATAATTGTTTTATAAATAGATTTTTTAATTATTGTTTTTTTTTCATATGATTTACTATAATTGTGTTTTACATATATCTTTTATGATTGTTTATACATATATTTATTTATTTTTTTATAATTATTTATTTCTTCCAATTTTACATACATATAGAAATACAATTTTACATAGAAAATTTTTCCTCACACCATAACACGCATACACACAAACACACATCCATACACTCACATCTTTACCTACATGCATACACACATTCTTACATACAAACATTTATACAAATTCATATATGCATAAATACAGTTGTCCAATTGTATTTCTGTTAAGTACAAACTCCTATTCTCAGTTAGGGGTTGCACCCCTAACATGTTTTCTTCATTATATTAAATTATAGATAAATATAAAAAAGACAGTCGTTTAGTGAGTGGTTTTAAGAGTAGATAAATATTTATAGATAAAACTATGGTTTATCTTATAAGATATTATAGAGAGTAGAAAGAAGATTGTAGGAACAGGACAGACAGATAGAGAGATAGAAAGAAGAAACAAATGGAGCCAACCTAAATTTACAAGGTACAATAAATGGAGATCAGTTACCTATGCTGTGTCTGTGAGAGTGGCAAGTGGAGCCCAGCATTTATTAAATTTACTTATGTTGAAAGTTCTTGTCGCATTATATTTTTCTGTTTTGTACATAAAAATCATTTTCTTTTTAAAAGAATCAATGTCTGGAAGTCTAGAATTCATTTTACAATAATATAAATACTGTTTACCAGCTAGAATAATCTTGTTAATGATAGTTTTGAAATGAACATTCCCAAGGACAATATCATTATACATATATTTTTTGTTATGATTGTTTTTAAATATGATATTTGTTATATTTTTTACATATGATTTTTATGATTGTTTTATACATGTACATAGAATTTGTTATAATTGTTTATATATAGAATTTTTGTAATCGTTTTAAACATAATTTTTTGTTATACTTATTTTATTTTTCATAATTGTTAATACATATTTTTTATAATTGTTTCATACATAGATTTTTTATTATTTTTTATGCTTAGAATTTTTGTTATAATTGTTTTATTCATATAATTTTTGTTATAATTGTTTTATTCATAGAATTTTTGTTATAACTGTTTTATACCTTAATGTGTTTTTTAAAATTGTTTTATTCATAGAATTTTTGTTATAATTGTTTTATACCTTAATGTGTTTTTTATGATTGTTTTATTCATAGAATTTTTGTTATAATTGTTTTATTCATAGAATTTTTGTTATAATTGTTTTATTCAGAGAATTTTTGTTATAATTGTTTTATACCTTAATGTGTTTTTATGATTGTTTTATTCATAGAATTTTTGTTATAATTGTTTTATTCATAGAATTTTTGTTATAATTGTTTTATTCATAGAATTTTTGTTATAATTGTTTTATACCTTAATGTGTTTTTTATGATTGTTTTATTCATAGAATTTTTGTTATAATTGTTTTATTCATAGAATTTTTGTTATAATTGTTTTATTCATAGAATTTTTGTTATGATTGTTTTATTCAAAGAATTTTTGTTAAAATTGTTTTATACATATAATTTTTGTTATAATTGTTTTATAAATAGATTGTTTAAAAATTGTTTGTTTTTTCATATAATTTACTATTATTGTGTTTTACATATATTTTTTATGACTGTTTATACATATAATTTTTGTTATAATTGTTTTATAAATAGATTGTTTAAAAATTGTTTGTTTTTTTCATTTAATTTACTATTATTGTGTTATACATATATTTTTTATGATTGTTTATACATATAATTTTTGTTATAATTGTTTTATAAATAAATTGTTTAAAAATTGTTTGTTTTTTTCATTTAATTTACTATTATTGTGTTTTACATATATTTTTTATGATTGTTTATACATATAATTTTTGTTATAATTGTTTTATAAATAGATTGTTTAAAAATTGTTTGTTTTTTTCATTTAATTTACTATTATTGTGTTTTACATATATTTTTTATTATTGTTTATTCATATAATTTTTGTTATAATTGTTTTATATACAATATCTAAATAATTTTTTACATAGGATTTTTTATAATAGTTTTATACATAGAATTTGTAATAATTGTTTATATATAGATTTTTTTTGTAATCATTTTAAACATAAATTTTTGTTATACTTATTATATTTTTTTATTATAATTGTACTATACATAGAACTTTTTACGATTGTTTTATATATAGATTCTTTTTATAGTTGTTTCATTCATATAGATTTTTTTTAATGTTGTTTTACACATAGAATTTGTTATAACTGTTTTGTACATAGAATTTGAACATAGATGTATTATTTTTGTCTTGTCTTTTACTTAATATTTATGTATTATTGTTGTGATCTACTGACACTTGCACATTCAAGTTCTATGTTTCTCATATTAATGATGTTCTATTTAATTAACCTGTTTTATTTACATAAAAAAGATAAATCATAAACAAAAGTACATGTTGTTAATTAAGAAACACTGAAATCATAAACTTATGTATTGTTTTGTTTTATAAACCTGTCACAGCTAAAATAATTGCACTGTCGCTGTGTTATTTTTTACTTCTTTCGAACTTAGTATTTTCCTGAAATTTGAATTCACCTTATATTTAGTTAGTTAATCAATGATCAATACGGGACGGTGGCTCTGTGATTTGTAAGAAGTTTAAATATAACATGTTCAGTGACTGTGTTATTATATAAGTTGTAATAGGTTAATTAGACAAAATGATACTGCGTCATGTTTTTTTTTCATACATTGGGATGTTATCAAGGCATATGGAATCAGCAGTGAATACAGAATGGGTACATAATGAAAAAGCCATTGGGTGTTTCATCTATTCATTACAAGGCAAGTATTAATTTGTTTTCATCTGTTATTTTGTTTTCAGAAATAGATGTTCATGACAATTTTGTTGTTTCTGTATAACAATAGGAACATTTACATGTATCCATTGATTTAGTGTTTTTCGAGCTAACTATACAAGGATTTTTGTGTGACAATGTAAATGTATTTATTTAGTTATAAGCACACTTTAAATGTTATGGCTAAGTAAGTGATGCAGTATTGAAAACATCGATTATTTTGTTGAGGAAAATGCATTCTGATAAAATGCATTCTATTAAAATGCAATAAAAAATATTTTAGGATGTACCAAAAACAGTTAAAAATTGTTTTTAATACTATATGGGATGTTACTTTACTGCAGAGGAGTGACCTTGACAATTATTGACCTTGAATGAATAACTCCACAAAAGTTTCTGCTCATAAACTAATAAATAAAATGTTAAAACCCAGGGCAAGAATCAAGTGTAAAATCATAAAACTTTGGAAATGTTCGATCTTCTGACACTTTTTCTTACTTTTATTTCAGTGTGACAATGGCTTCAACATTGGTACAATGAGATGACCTCCATACCATGATGAGATGACCCATATGTACCCAACCCAGATGAGATGATGTACCCAACCCAGATGAGATGATGTACCCAACCCAGATGAGATGATGTACCCAACCCAGATGAGATGATGTACCCAACCCAGATGAGATGGTCCATACACAACCCAGATGAGATGAGATGAGATGATCCATATATAATACTGTCTCTTAGTCAGTTTGACATATGTTAACATGCATACCACTCTATATTGAGATCAGACCACGGGTTCCGGAAATGGTCGCAGCGCTCTCTATGGAGGTCTGTGAATTTGTTGCCCGCAAACCACAGACAGGTACTGCATTACAGCTGCATTACGCATAGTGTTCTTGGCGCTATGAGTAGTAAATCTGTGCATGTGCCAAACCGGTGCAGCTCAAGAGCTAGACCCGTGAACTCACGGTTCAAACTCACCCACCCGGGGTTGCATTGACTTTTGGTAGCACGTGGGTAACTTGACCTTGCATGATGCACTAGTTCTTAAGTGAACTATCTGTATCATGTAAGCCAGTCACAAGTCTGGATAAACAAGGAGTGACCACAATATCAATTTAAAAAGTGATGGCCATTTAATATCGGCCCGCTGATGTGAATAATGCCTAAAGAGCTTGAACTTGATAGTAAGAATAGCACTAAAATGTCATTGTGTTAATATACTTGGGGATATAAAATGTTGTCTGTGCATAATAACAAGTATCAATAGACATTCAAAATCATTTCATTATAATATTGTGTATTTTGAAACACAACATGTTAAATACAATATTTAGTAAAACAAAACAAATTAATTGGTGTGATTTACAAATACTGGTAGAGTTGCAGAATCAGATCTTAAGTCAACATTAAACATTCCCTTCTCATAGTGTAATGCAGCACACATTTTCAATATTGGAAATGTAGTCTGGGTTCAAGTCCCAGTGAGGAGATATATATATATAGTGTTGAGAGTTCTGAAACTGCAAAATCTAGTGAAATTAATTAAGTGAGAAGTAATTATTCAAAAGAACCATAAGTCTGTGTATAATAAAGTTTAATATTGAAGATTAAACTCCAAAAAAACATTATACATACCTCTTAACATTATAGACAACATCTTATCACCTTAGTCAGAGTCATGAACAGTAGACTTGAAAACCCTTTTACAACCACAAGTTATTAAAATATAGTTTTAGAGACATCTATTAGAGACACAATAAACTGTTCAAACCATTCTGCTTTCTGAATTTTAGTATGACCAAGTATCCTTTACTGAAAAATGTGGATTACTTTTATAAGAGCACATTATATTCATTTTATATGCAAATGTTCAGTATACCAGATCCACAATAGTTTAGTGCTTGATTATGTAATTCTTTTTTCTATAATATGACTTCATCTTATACATACTGCAATCAAAACTATTGTTTCAAGTAGTGACAACTTTTCTACTTTTGGTTGCTATCTACTTTAACTTTGAAATGCAATAAATAATGTAAACATATTCAAGCAATATGTTAAATCTTGTACACTAGAAGTTTTTGAAATAGATAAATGACTTTTTGCTTTGCAGTCCAAAAACAGTGTTACTTTGATAATGAAGCTTTAATATTTAATACCAAAGAGAAATTGTTCAGATAACTTTACATTATATATTAGAATGCAATCCCTTCCCTATATCTTAATAACCGTTTTCATGTTTAAAACTCATTATATTATAGATTATATTATGTGGAAAAGTTTTACTGCCCAGACTTTCATAATTAACATGTTCAATTTCTAAAATTATCCTTCTCAAACATATATAGGACCTTATAATATTTATGAATGAGCCTATTAAACTTTATTTACTATTTTTAAAAACCTACAAAGTAGTTGCGATATTCTTTCAATGCTGCATACACTCACTGCTAGACATTACATTCCATGCTGCATTTTATATGGCCTAATAATTGCTAAAACATTTCAGTTACTACAATTTACTATAATTGCATTTTCTTCTTACAATTTACACTCTTAGTTGATCATACAAGTACATGCAGAATTTCCAACTATTAAAAAAACCAGCATGTCTGTAAGAATTTTTTTGTTTAAAATGTCTACGTCATGAATGTTTGGGTAGGATTTTACAGAATTAACCTATTTATCTGTACAATATAACTGTTTGGGAATTTGTTGTGAAAAATTAAGGAAAATACTACAATATGTCCAACTCCATCATCATCATCATCCAGTTTAGTTCAAAGAGGCCGTTAATTATTCCTTTTGCTAGGGTTAAGCCTGTCTGTCTCATCTGGAGTGAAGTCTTCCTATCCATGATTGGCAGTCTTGTGGGTTAGTGCCATCCATTTTTGTACCAGCCAATCACTCTTAACCATGTCATCCTAGGTTAGCTTCCAAGGCCTGCCTTTGCCCCGTCGATGTGCAATAGCATTCAAATATCTGACGTGGGAAGTCCAGTTAGTGCTACATTCTACTTGACGAAACCTTTGATTTTTTATTTTGATGTGTTTTAATTTTTCTCTTATTATTATATAACTGTAATTGAGACTACTTAAATAGCATAAAAGCTATGTTATGGAAAATAATGACAATAGACATTGTTTTGGATAGGAGTGTAACGGTTAACCCATATACTGGTTAATATTGCAATACGACTTCTGGCGGTTTTTAACCGGTTCCTTTTTCTCTTAACCGGTTTTCTAGTAATGTTCCAAACTGATTGTTTTTATCAGAATCTGAAATTTAAATGTTTGAATAAATGTTAAAATGTGTTCCGAAACTTAAAATACTTTCTTAAAGTGAGAGAATATTCATCTTTGAAAGTCCATCCAAAACCTTTTTATTGAACTTATTCAAACATTTGCATAATACGTATAGATTCTTTAGAAATACAAATATCTATGTACAATGTCGATCAAACTAAGACTATGCACATGCATTAATTCATGCTATGCATGTATGCACAAAAGAACAATATGTATTGCAATATATTGCAATATATTGCAATACGGTTTTTACCGTATTGTTACAACCCTAGTTTTGGAGGCTTCAAGTTATCATGCAGATGCTGAGTCTTAAAGATATAATGCATTCATTTTATTACAAACCACTCTTGAATATACATGTATTAGAAATGACTATACAAAAATTATCATCAAAATTCAAGCATTGTAGTGAATTTCTTTTGTCTTCAAACATTTGGAGAGTGTCATATGTACAGCAAATTACGTCCAAGGATGGTCAGCACAATAGTTAGTTTATAATATGTAGAAAGTGGGTATATTTCAAAAGTAAATGATGAAACTTGAATTATGTCCCCTTTATGCACAACTAGACATCAATATTTGTCATCAGTGGGACTTCCAAGAACAATGGTCATGTAATATAAGAGAAGTTGTCCACACAAGAATTTCCTAATAAGATTATATAAAAGGGAAATAATCAAAAAGTAAATGATGAAAAGTTAAAACTTGCAATATCCTGTAAAAAAATCTACCGGTATTTCTTATTAATAAGTCATAGTCTCATCCTCCTCTATACATAATTACATTCCATTACATGTACTTTCTTTTCCACTCTGTCTATTACAGATCTCAAATTTTAGAAATAGTTTTCATATTTTGTTATATTTTTGCCATATTTTGTTCATATTCCTCTACATGTGAAATGTTGTAGATATTGTAATGATGTTATGTTCATATTTGTTCTTGGTGTTTTTGTCACATGCCTCGTTGGGTCTTGATTTACTAATAAACCTTCAAACCTTCGAAATCTTAATTATGTCCCCTTCATGCACAACTAGACACAATATCTGTTATCAGTGAGAGTTTCAAGAAAGGTCAAAGGTCAAGAAGTGAAGAAAGAGTTGGGTGCACAAGATATTATGGACGGACAGACTGACAGACAAATGCCATAAAATAATTTAACATTTCTTAAAACGGGCGTATAAAAATCTATCTGGATTGAGCAGATCATGTTTATATTGCATTTGGTAAAAAGAACTGCCAGATGTAAAAGCTACCTCAATACAAAAATGGGCTAAAAATTTCAATAATTTTACCTAAGCATGCTATCAAATATGCTTGCCGGGCAGATTCTAGAATGTTTTACTGCCAGGAATCCGGAACAGTCCACAAAATTAGAATATGTAAGTGGTTGTCCAAACATATCATTTAAAGAGAAAACACTATATCTCCTTAGTAAATCTTGCTTACCCTAAACAAAATGTTGGTTGTCCAAACAAAATAATGGTTGTCCCAAGCAACCTACAACCATTTATTTCATAGACTGTGACATAAAAACACAATCCCTCCATGCTGTATATGACAAAATTTTGATAATCCTGGTGCTTCTTCAAATGATCACAACTTAATTGTATACATATATCATCACTCTAATTCCAGATTAATGTAAGTATACATGTACTTTTGTGATAGTGAGTGTTAGGTACGTACCATTGTGTTCGTTTTTTTAAGCTCTCTACATAACTGGAAACCATTCAGAACAACCTAATCGATCATCTACTAAGATATAGTAGGATTACAACCAGGTTATAAGGTCTGCGATTAACTAGCAGGCAAGTCGTTCTACTATTGTTTATACATGGACGTGTAAAGTCAATATCATCTGACAATTTGCATGCTATTTTACTAATTAGCTACAAAACAACATTCAGAAGCCTTATGCATAGCAAATGGCCATGATTGTCTACATACATGTATAATACATTGAACGCTACCACCTGTCATTTTCATGTGCAGCATTAAATAATAACATTCCTACACCCTTTATCAAAACATTTCATCAGTAGTCTAACACATTGTACTTCTGTGTAGTTTAGATTATTTTACCACTGAAACCAAATTCCATCAAATTCACTCTTTCTACAGAATCCATGTCTGATCTACTTTCTAACCTCATAATATCCAGGGTTTATCTGCGTAGAAGATCGCCAAGGTAGTTCAGAATGAACTGTGAACTACAAAATGCTTCATGTGTCAGTTTGGAGTAATGACGTAATAGTATCATGGTACATGTATATAAATAATAACAAATACTTGTTGATTTTATACTTATTTTAATAAAAATTACACATACAATTCATTAACAATAAATGAAGTATTATTCCATCTTTAACATACTTGTACATTAATACAATTACCAGGTGATGATCAGTGTTCATCAAAACTTGGGAGACATTTTCACTTTGTAGGCATAGTTTTTTAGAAAGTTTGTTTATTGCCTTTTTCGAAATGCTTTTTCATTTTTTTTTTACTTCTTCATGATGTTATTGTTCTTGCTATAGTTGAGTCAACAAGAGAAGCTTAAAATCTATTTTATTGAAATGAAATACATTTAATCTTATCACTTACTATCATTAATACATAAATTAATATAAATTAATACAAAATCAATCATAGAAATTAATGAGCTTTAGTAAACTTCATATGTCTCCAAACTTTTGGTAAGCATTGTATGTCCTGACATCTCTCTTTTACAGTATGTTAACATTGGACCAAAGTACTAACACCATGTAAACAACATAACATCATTTGTTACTACAGTAAATAATATTGTAATATTAATAACATACAATGTATTTTGTGACAATGTCTTATTCAGTTTACCTGTGTCACATTGAAAAAAATCCCTTCTAATCACCTGGCCTAAAAAGCCTTCCAAAAAAGGCATCAACAAAAATGGGTATATCAAAATATATAATGCAATATAAGTGAATTTTGCACCAAATTCCCTATACATGTGTACATGTATTCTTAACTCAATTCTCAAATCAAACATTTTCTCAAAGACTTATTGATCCCTTCAACCAATTAATATCATCATGGACCCTGTTTATAAATGGTTCTTGATATCATGTATTAAGAAATATGAAGTACAAAATAAGCATCAAATTGTATAACAAGCTTGATTTTGTGGAATTTTTTCGACTCCTTGAAATGGTACCTGTCACATGAAAAAGATACCAATATTTAAATGTTACACACCTAAACCAAACTAATGCACCAAATAATTTCAAGGGAAAAATTTGCTTTGTAGGTTATATATTGAAAGACAAATAGCGATATGTATAAGTACATTATTCTAATAGTCTAAAATAACTCATTTAAGTTTGATCATGAAACAAGTTTCTGAACCTATACTAATCTTTCTTTAAGTCTGCTTCCTGGTCTCCCAGTACTTAGCTAGAAGAATAAAATAACTTGCTCAAGGATATGATGAGGATTGTTTAAGTTGAATTTGACACCTGTGAATGAGTTTTTGTTTAAATAAAGAAAACATTATGCTAGAATGCTGCATTACAAATAGACTCAATGGATAAGACTCATTTCTAAAATTAAGAATTTTGGGTCGAAACATAAGTCTAATCTTTAAATAATAAAGTATAATTCATACTTAGTAGATATTGCTTTTGTGTCAAACATTTTCAATTTTGAGTGTTTAATGCCCATGAAATCTTTAAATAAATCTTTAAATACTTAGTAGATATTGCATTTTGTGCCAAAAATTTCAATTTCGAGTGTTTTGAAGGGTTTATCTTTAATAGTAGATATTGCTTTTGTGCCAAACATTTTCAATTTTGAGTGATTAATGCCCATGAAATCTTTAAATAAATAAATAAATTTTTAAATACTAAAAATTTCAATTTTGAATGTTTTGAAGGGTTTATCTTTAATGCCCATGAAATCTTTAAGTAATAAAGTATAATTCATACTAAGTAGATATTGCTTTTGCGCCAAAAATTTTCAATTTTGAATGTTTTGAAGGGTTTTATCTTTAATGCCCACGAACAAATTCGACAAAATTAAAGAGGAGAGTTCCCCTCCTACATATATCAATATGAGACAATCATTTTAATCTCTCCTACAATTAATGAATTAACAATGTAATACATATATTAATTAATGATTGAACAATATTAAAAATGTAGACTATGTAATCTAATTGAGCAAATATTGCTTCACTAAAACACTGAAGGTGATATACAACTGACTAAAAATTACAAGAATTGTAGTAATCACAGCATAGAAATCAATAATAAGCTTTCAAATATTGTCATATTAAAAATTATATAGAATCACTTAAAGTCTTAGGACAAAATGTATGAGTAAAGCATTTATTAAAATGAATGATACATGTGTAGATTAAAGCATTTAATACATTGATGGTCAAGGGTCAAAATTAAGGTAGAATTTCCCTAATGCAAAACTATTTTAATGTCATCCAAAAAAATCTCAGAAAAATGGTATATTTGTACATTGTTTTTCTGATGTTTTCGTCATTTCAGAATTTAAAATTGTATTGATTATAATAATTTTTGTGAGGACAAAGCATTTTGAACTATTTTCATATCTAAGGGAGACACTAATACTAACTTACATAAAAAGTTTTCATCATAATATTTTCAACAGAAGTTTGTTTTACAAATCTTATCCAAATAAAATGATAATTATAACGTTATGAATGATAAATATGTATTGTTATCATTTATGATGGTTTTAAAATATACATGTATTAATGACTACCAATTGGCATTAGGAATATTCTATCTTAAAAAGCAGTAGCAATGATCAGTTGAGAAGTGATTTATTTTTTATCATGTTATTTTTGCGAACAAGAAAGCTTACACAAATTTGTCCATTTTTTCTACAATGAAGTCAATACAACAATCATTGTCTTGAATCACTAGCCCGAAACCCAGGACTAGGGAAATTTTATTTTAGCAAGTGAAAATTACTTATTTCATTTAGTCAGGCTAATGGAAAATTTTGCTCTTTGCTATATAACATAATAAATTTGGCAAGTGCTTGAATAAATGTAAGGCAATTGAGTGTTTAAATAGGTAAATGTGAAAGTTTAAAGGTACTCATTCACAGATTTCAACTTAAATATCAACTTTTTCTTAAACTATCAAAAGTGTATGGAAATGTTTTTGGAAGCAGGAAAGTAGTGTTCTGATAATGACAATGTTAGTGCAAACTGACATACAACTACAAATGATGGTGTTTCATTTTTGTGACTTTTATTGCATATTTCTTGCATCATATAGGTCAGTTTGTCTTAAAATAACAGAAATTAATTTTTTGACACAATTACAGACACTGAATGGTATTTTGAAATTATAGAAAAATAAAGGAAATCTGTGAACAAGTACCTTTAAACAGTACTAATAAATACAATATTATCAGTCAGTAATAGCTATAAATACTAAAACCTTGACCCTATCTCAAATAGAAACATGTACAGTAAAAATGTAGACCATATATGCCAATACAAGGTATCATAAATTTGTGTAAAAATTAAATTAAAGCATTTACATAGTGAGTCAATCACCACTGGGTAAAACAGAAATACAAAGATTTAAATAATCTAACAAATATTTCAATGTATGAAAGAGTTGACAAGATCCCTGTCTTTGGATATTCATCAAATAAACATACAACATATTGCTGTTTCATTTTAGCATATACAGTGCCATCCATCATTACTTTTACACTTTTGTATTGTGCGTAAAGTTTGACCCCGATCTGACCTTTCACATTTGCATCTAATTATTATCTACACATATCCCGACGAAAATCAGTACCAAGCCTATTATACACTTTGGCAGCGATTGTTGAATGATAGAAGTTTGTTTATGAGTTAGATTTTAACACATAATCTTCACGAGCCCGGTGTAATGGAGCATTAATACTACATTCGTATTCAATGTAATGAATATTCTTGCATAAGGGTCAGGTCGGGGTCAAACTTTACGCACAATAAGTTAATTTTTACCAATACTTGAAAAAAATCAAAAAACAAAATCAAACATGTTTAACAATAACATATGTATAGAGTTTCATTACTTCCCTTTTAAATGTTACAATCTATTATAACTATCATAATGCCAAAATACAACTGAAATAATATTATATCAATGCAAAACCAGCTTTTTTACAAGTGTTAAGATAATTTTGAATGGCACTGTATATACAGTACAGAATATAATATCTTCAAAGTAACAAAACAAATAGAATTTCATTCTGTAACTTATGATTATACTATAAACACAATGTTCAACAAACTACTAACACAGATTATAAGCACACACAAAAAATGAGCATAACACTAAAACAATCAACAAAACACAAAAAACCAAACAAAAAAGAAAAACACTGAAAGGTGCGTATTAAAACCAAGTTTGATTGCTGTCAACCCTACACAAAATGGAAAATATTTCAATTGTTTCCAACCCTTAACTTCATTCAAACCAATACAATCCCACTTATTAGTAAAACTTTACCAATCAGACGCTCAATTGCAAGAAATGGAAACAAACAGCAAACAGGTTTTTGTGATGTGATGATCAATGACATAGATGATCAATTTGTTGAGGCCTAATACCCTGCACCATAAACTATCAAACTTAGAACCATAAATCTTATCACATTGTATAATCACAGATTATCAATTATTTTGTTCATACATAACACCGGTAAATAACAAAAAAAAAACACAATGGTCAAACATTAATAAAAAATAAAAACAACATAAATGTTAAAACTTATTCTAAAATGTTGCTATGACAAGCATATATCATACGTTATCAGTCTACGAAATTAGTGGGTGTCCAGTTGCCCGGGACAACCACTTTTCTGTTCTGGCAGCCAAAAATTTCCATTGGGCAACTAAAAATCTACTGTTCGGACAACCACTTTCATATCCTAATTTCATAGACTGGATTATGTATTATAAAATAAAAGAGCATGGACTTAAAAGTAATATAATTTTAAAAGAGCACTTATTGCGTATAAATACAATAAAATCAATAATATTTTTTAAGGTAATCACTTATATAAGTAAAAAATAAACTATATCTGAAAGAAGTATGAGACTAAACAAGATAGAATTGTTAACTTAAACCATGGATGTAAACAACAACTAAATACATGTCTAATACAATAATAATACTCATATAACAAACATATGTAAAAACATCTGCTTTTTTCATCACCATTAAAGGATTGAACATACTCATTTTGATGCACTAATTAAATCACTTGTGTAAAAGCACTCGTTATTTAATTCCTACATGCATCAAAGCTTTACCTGTATTTTATTCTATGATAAAACACAGACAGCCATAAGTTATGTCTTAATTAAACAGCATTCATAAATGCCAAGCCCCAGTTTCACGAAAAAACAACAACTCAACTTTGTACTCAAACTCAATCTTTTGTTTTGATCATTATTGTTACTTATGTAATCTATGTTACAACAATCATAATGCCATTAGGCAAATCAAATAAAGATTTAAATGCTACATTGTATAAAACAAAGCTCACCAACATTTTTTGGACAAGTTTTAATTTGTGTTGATTTTAGTCTAATAAAGAACTGTTGAGTTTAGTCTCAAGTGAAAAATTGAGTTTGTGGCTTAAAGTTTATAACCCATGATATTTTATTTTGAAACATATTATATATTTCCATTATTATGATCTAATTACAGCCATTCAAACTACATTTACATGCTATTTAGAGACCAAAAATTATTTAAGTCCATTATTGAGTATGTACTTAAGTTTGTTTGTGAAACAGGGGCGTAAATAAAAACTGAACATCAATCACCACGTCATGTATATATGAGATGCACCATTATCAACAAACACAAATATTTCAAATTTCAATGATATTCAAACACATCTACCAAGTCCCTTTCACCATAGATATACAAAGTATAAAACAACATAAGTCATGAAGAGTTCAATCTATGATATGATACTGTATCAACAATAGTTCTACATCGAACACAACATTCAATGTTTCTCAGCATAGAAAACTCCCCATCTCTGATCTTTTGTTCTTCCTAGTTTAGCTCTCCATCCATTTACTATAGCATCATAGTCTTCTTGAGAAAATTCCTGGAAAGAAAATTAGAAGCTAAAATTTTTATGTCATTTTTTTCCACTTCACTTGTATGAGCAAGCCCGGTAGCTAATCTTCAAATGCATTTATGCTTAATTCGTTATCTTAGTCTATATTTTTTTTATTTCATAATTGTTTTAACATTCCATAATTGCCTCTCTTTATCACGCCATCAACATATAGTATCACAACGGAAGTAAGGGCTAGCCTTTATTAGTGCGATCCCTGGTTTTTAATGTGCTTGTAATAGCAAATTGGCATATGCTGTAATAAGATAAGTTCTATGTATGTTGCATTTTGCTATGTGTACACTATGCCAAATAAATAGTATTAATATTGTAGCTAACTATTCTATTTTAAATAAGCAACTATTACATTAAATAACATGTGGGCAGTTTTTATTAACATTTCCTTTTGTATATTTAACTTCTAGGCAAAAGCATTTTGACACAAGATAACTTGGTTTTCAGATTTTGTGTGACGGTGGACAAGTTAAAAAACTTCAATTTTCAAACCCCTGATTAAACACGACACAATTATTTAGGTGATTCACATTATTTTACATGTGAGTTGGAAATAAAGAGTTCATGATGTGTAACAAAAACTTCAGCAAATTTATAAACAATGACAAAAAAACTTTAGGAAAATTTTGTGCACAAGTTTAGGTTGCCAAATTACAATGGAAAATTTACGAAAAATAAGATTAAGGTCAATGAATGTCCCTATTAGGCTGTGAGTTATCAAAGTAAAATGTAACAACATACAGATAACAGATTGAGTACCAACACACTTAAGGTTATCTAATACATGATACTGACCTGAAAATATTTGTCAAGTTAGATATTACGTAACTATATAAACAATAATTATCTACATCCATGTCACACATTTACAGGTCATTTACTAGGTCAGGTTTATCTATGTACTTTAAAGTAAACTTCCCCTTTCACCATGTCAAAATTTTGAAATCATATTAAATATTATTTCGTTTGGACGATTGAAAATTGTTTAGCAAGAAATTCATTACAGTATAATTAATTTTTCAGACTGCTGACGATGAAAGTATGAATAGTAACTGACATGTCATCGAAAAACACAAAACAAACATGAAGTAATAAATGAAAATAATTATGTTTGGTAATCATTTACCATGTTTTTTTTATATATTCATGACTGTTATTTGGCACTATGAGAATTCTACTATACATGTTAACTCAGTAGGTGAATAGGGTGGTGTACATACATTGTTTTACTAATTTAAACAGATCATTTTTACAATCAATATTTCATTCTATATAACATTAGTCCTACCTGTACAAATTCTTTTTTCATTCCCTTGGCTACAACAAGTTCTTTTTCTAAACTTTGTACAAATAAATCTGTTCTATCTTTGGCATCAACATTACTAAAACCTGCTTGTGTTAATACCTAAAATATATCAACAAATATCAAATATATTTCTTACACACTTAATGGTGAAATGATGTGTTATTCAATAAAATATACAATGAAATATAAATTTAATGTAGTTTAAATATGAATTCAAAATAATGTCACTTTAGAAAGTAAATGAGGTCATCTTCTAGGGAAAATTATGTTGCATTATATTTGTATAATAATATCTTTAACAGAACAAAGAAAAAAGGCATGAAATAAACAGAATAATCGTCAATTTTGGAGCAAGATCTTCATGCTTCAACATTTGAGCTCTGAAAATGACATTTTTTTCTCTATATGCTACGCAACTCTTGAAAATATGTTTTCTTAGGTCTTCAGTGAAATACGACTCAAAATAAGCTTAACATATGTATGTTGAGTACATGTATACATAAACCATTAGTGAAGTGTAATATAATACTTATATCTGCTTATAAAAAACTAGTATTTAAAGCCCATAAAAGCTTATGCCGACAACTTACAACAAAATACAGGCAATAAGAGACTTGAGTCAGTTATATCCCCCTAGAATAGTCAATACTCTTGAAAAAGGTAGGTTCAATTAGTTGGATTACTCGGATTTTACCCTTACTTTCTTAACGCCAATTAGCCACAGTCAGTCAAGTATTGCCTGTGTGGAGGACATTGGTTTATATCTTAATGAGCAACAAAGATATTTGATGAAAGATTGTATACTCCTTACATAGAAATAATGATAAAATCCAACGACTCCAGCTGATAGGACCTACTTGCCAATTGGACCTCCTCAGACTTATCGAGGAAAGATAACTGACAAAAGTACCTTATTGTATGTTAATATCAACTAAATAATATACACCAATATCGCTCAATTGCTATTTCCATGATTCAAATCCGTAAGTACAAAATATATAATATACCTCTCCATAAGCTCTAGGTGATAATAAAGTATATCCTCGTTGTTTTACGTAAGATTTAAATTGTTCAGTATGATCTTCATCACTACAACAATAATCTGATATAAATAATTTACCTCCAGGTTTTAACCATTTCTGTAAATATAATTATAACATGTTCATTATTATATTCAATCACTTAGATTCAGACAAATTCGATGTGTTGCAAAAATATTTCAGTAATTTTCACTCATGCTTAAAATGTGGGTTAAAGTCTGCTTCCATATACAGGTTCAGCTGAGTTTAATCATTTTTTGTGCAATAACCCCTGATTACTGAAATCATCTCTAAGAATGTGACCCTCACAGTACACATTTAAACCTTGGTAGATTTGCGCAACTGTAGGTAAATTTCTTGCACAAAGATATTAGCAGTGCTCTTAGAGGGGTTCAAACCTGGCTAGGTTGCATAGTATAATTTTATGTATTCGTATATTTTGAAAGACAATGTATTTCTCTAGTACAATTCTGTTATTAAGTTTCGGTTCCTTCCTGTAATTGTCCAAAAACATAACCACCATAAAGAAAACATATAACACACAAGCACTAAACAAATAGCCATAATTTAAAAATTTGAAAACTCAACTTACATACAATTTTTGAAATAAAGATAATTTATCTGGTATATGTAATATCGTTACTAAAAGCTCAACTTACGTAGAATTTTTGAAATAATGATAATTTATCCGGTATATGTAATATTGTATCTCTACTGTATATCACATCAAATGTTTCAGGTTTATATTCTCTCTTTGTAGCATCAGCAACTTCAAATTGTACTTCCTGTAATAAATATAAATATATAATATACAGACCTTTTATTCCTTATATAATAGGGGCCATTTACAGGCGCCTTCCCCTCTTGAAATTTCTTTAAAACCATGCACTTTTCCCATAATTTGGAGTTTACCTTGGATTTTTGTTCCCCTATCTATGAAATTGCCATGAAATTTCCCCAAGTGTTCTATATAAAAAAGGCCCCAGGCCCCTTCCCCAATTACTGAAAAAAGCCCTGATATATACATAACATAAAAATCAATGGTCTTAACAACAGGGTGATCTTCTCAAACTAAGCAGGACTTAAAAATTATCATCAAAAATGCATGATTTTGCAACAACAAAGGTGGTCCTTATAGCAGAAGTATTTCTTCATTAGCATGAATTTGAACTTTAAAGTGAAAGCCTAAAGTGCATTTAGAACCCAAACAAGTGGATTTTTTATAGGTTACTGGTAGATAGTTTATTTTTCCAAAACATATAAAATGCATGTGGATATTGCATAGAATTATTATGCACATTCATTTTACTAAATATACTTTTCCGAAGACAACAATGAAAAAAACTTTCAACACCTCTGTGCACGTTTTCGCGAAAAATTCTTATGAATAAAGTTATTGTAAGTCAAATATATAACTTTGCAGTTCAAAGTCAGACGGATAACAAAAATAACTATTATATAATATTCAAAAAGCATGCAATATTCCACATAATTCAATAATATTTGGAATTTATTGACAAAAAATGTTAGTATTATTAATGCTTCTTGCTTTTGACTTACGATGATTTTTATCGTAAGATTTTTTGTGAAAAGCGCCACTGATGTGTAGAAATGGTGTAAAATACATACAAATAAACAATATAACTTACATCATCACTAATACCAACTTCTTTAGCTCTTTGATAACCTATATTGATCATATTATTTGATAGATCTATAGCTACAACTTTCACACCATATTCCTGTAAGAAAATTTTAAGTTCAAGTTACAACAAGAATAAAATATTGGTTTACTTATAATGCTACTTCACAACCCTTTTCTACCAATTTTTCATTAATGTTTTATTTGTCAGTCTACATACTCTATGTCTTCAAAGAGGCTTATACTTCTAGATTTCTTACTTGATCTTATATTCTTGTATCGCCAGAAAAAATCGGGGTCATTGAGAGCAAAGAAATGGCGCAAAATGCTGATAAGAATCATGTTTTCAGTCTCTGAAAAGAACTGGTACTTTAGACCTCAATTTTGGAAAATATTACTTATTGAAAAAGAGTAAAAATTGCATTTGTTGCCCTTTTTTGCTCCGCCCTAGCATTGCCATGGTAACAGGAATCGGGGCTCAACTTGGTTTTTCTGAAAGACAGTCACCAAGGGAATTACTTGGCCAAGCTGCATATATATCTGTTAATAGGTTGTACTGTATATATAAAGAAGTTTTATTATAGTAATATTATATAAAGTATACCTTAACCATATAGAAGGCACTACCACCTATTCCACAACCAACATCTAATATAACTTGTCCTTGTTTGAGATCTAATCTATCAACAAATTCCTATAATATAAAACAAGGTGAGAATATTATAAAATAATAATAATAATAATAATAATAATAATAATAATAATAATAATAATAATAAAGACTTTATTTAATGAGTCCACATTTGGATAAATCCAATCCTCCATGTTGACCTAAAAAGGTTTATGATTATATTAATTTGTTTTAGCTTAATTGTGAAACGAGTTTTTACAACTTAGATAAATCAATTTTAAGGTCTGCTTCCTGGTCTTCCAGTCCTCAGTTACTTGTAGTAGGATAAAGTTTCTTGCTCAAAGAAACAATAGGGTTAGTTTCGAATGGAATTTGAACCAACACAGAACTGGTTATTCAATGATTACCAGTCCAACATCATAACCATTTGGCCTTGTCCTCTAACATAACACAACTTGCTGCCAAACCAATCAATACATTGAAGAACTATCTAATTATCATGTCTACAAAATTAAGATTTGAAAGTGGTCTACACAATGTCAATTCGGTTACCAGAACAATAAAATTCTTGGTAGTTTCCCCACAGCTGTGCAGAAAAATTCACAGTAAACAATTCAACTCACAGGCTAATGCAGCATTTCACACCATAAAATGTCACAGATATTTAATGAGCTGTATGAATTCTTTCTATGTTTTGACTACTACAAAAATGTGATGAAAAACAAAGGTTTTTTCTTCCATTCTGAAGGTCACTTAACTTTATACCCTGGAACCAGTTAAAAATTTTTCCTAGGCTTCAGCCATGTATCTATATTCTGGGTTTTACACAGTGTCAACACCTTTTTGTTATTTCGCAGCGTCCAGCACACCTAACCTAGCTTTTCCTGGACCCTTGACTATAAACAGTACTCACCTACCCTTTCACAAGGCCAGAAACTTCTCCATATTATATAGAGAAGTTTCCGGCCTTGTGAAAGGGTAGATATATCTTATTAATGGAGGAAATTTGACATAATTGTCAAATTTTCATGAAAGGGTATAACCTCCCAGGGTTGGATTGGAACCCGTACCCCCTTTCCAGACACGGGATTTAAAATCCCCGTGCGCCTACAACTGTGCAACTAACCCTGGTTTCATAAGTAGTACAGCTAACAGTACATACCTTAGTGGTATCAAGTCCACCAGTACTTATAAATGTTCTACCAAATATTTTCTCATATCTTAATATACCATTAGTAGAATATTGTTGATTATCTAAGAATTCTTGAAATGTAGCATAACCATTACTACCTGTATCTGCCTTTCTTTTTAATTTCTGTAATAACCATACTACTTGGTTCTCATTATTTTTCATCTGTAATATACAATGTTTTCAATATGAATTGGTCACTAAATATTACGACCGTCACAATAATTAAGTTAAATGACTAAGATTCTATTTCAATAAGAAACTGATTACAATACTAGGAATCCTTTAATTTTTGTTTTATGTAAGATTACTGGATCAAGTATAATCTGATCACAACCCGATCTAAATTTTCTGCGCGCATACTCGCTAATTTAAATCTGGCCTTTTTCAAACGAAGGTCACGTTCAGGTGACCTTTTCTCATCATAATATTCATGACGAAATTGTTATGATACATAACTTGTTTACATCGTCTATGTCATGCAATTTGAAATGAGCCGCCCAATCGCAGACTGTGAATAATACTGCTGTTAATTAGCATGCAAAACTTGGTCTAAAAATAGAAATTACGAAATCAAAATGTGATTAATAGTGTTTTCGTCTAGATGAAAGCTACGCATTGATTGGTCGAAACAAAGTTCATCTCGACGTGACCTTCCACGGAGAAAGTAGAGATCCTGTACGACAACGCTCTACAGGATATCTGTTTACGGAGATTGGATAAAGTACAACTCCAGGGTTTATAACTTCTATAGTTCTTTTTATCATGCTTTCAATGCTTGGAAAATCAAACCAAAAATATTGACGAAATATTGGGTTACTTCATCTTCAAAGCAGTTAATATGATAAGTAAGGACAGTTGGTTTAAATAAATGCTTTAGCAAGCATTTCAAATTAGTTTTACACTGCATTTTGTATTCAAATCAGATCAACCCCCAATAATATGGTAAAATAAATTAAAAAGTAAAATGCTTAACATATTCTTATCGATTTCAAGCAAAGATCTATATAATAAACTCCACTTGAGCACCTCAGGATTAACTCTATTTTTTTATTCTATGGAGTCCAAATTAAAAACTACCCTGTAAAATATTTTTGCATTGCCAATCACAAACCTTAAATAATCAGGCCATAATATTTTCAGGACATCTGGGTCATTTATAAAATACCTCATCAAAATATCCAGCCTGACTGTGACTCAAACATGGGACCACTCTCTTACAAAGTAAGTGCTCTTCTGTCTGAGCTATCAAGCCACTTTCATATACTAATTCCTTACCTGTAAACAGGTTAGTACAATATCATTCTCTCCATGAAACTGGTATTACTGAGACAAAAGTAACAAAAAACCTACTAATATAAACAAACCTTGATATAAGAACTTAAAGATCTAGACAAAACAAGCTCAAAGCCGTAAACTTCACCATCTGTTTCTGCTGGTATAGTTAACATTGTAAACATAGCCATGTATAGAGCTGGATCACGATACTTTGTTGGATTTGATTGTCTCTTTTTGTTTCCTAGAACCAGAAACGTACATGATACATAGTAAAACTATGAAATGGTAGGGTGAAGGGCACAACACAGAAGATATATCTGAGCATATTACAACATATATATACTACATTTATCATGCAATAATTTATCACATTAAATACACTAATATAAAAATTTCAAATTTTTTAAAGTAATTTCAATCGTTTTAATGTTTTTATTTATATCAAGTATAAGTTGAGACAACAATGAAAATCTGATATACACTTAAGATTAGAAGACAATGGAAAAAAAATATATACTCAAGTTTAGTCAAAAATGAAAATTAGATATACAATCAAGTTGAGACAACACTTAAAATTCAGATGTTTCACACAAAATTTAAGCTGTACACACTCGGTTCCCTCATTTGTCTTTCTCACAACTCAAAACATTATAACTCATAATATTATAATGGTACCTGTTTATATATTACGGGATTGGGCACTCCATGAAGATGGCCCGCACCGTCCATATATCACAGTTCTAAGTAAAATAATCAATACAAGAAAAAACTTAAGATAAAACGTATAACAAGAAATATAATGGGGAAACCACATTAAAGCGGGATTTTTCATAAATGGCAGAGATATACAACATATTGAAAACTTAAACGCAAAAATTACAAAGGGAAATAATCCACAATTCAGCCAGGTAGAGTTGTGGTTACTTTCTGATTCTGTTCATCACATGGTATTTTTATCATTGAATGAAGTTTCATAAAGATTTGACTAAAATGGCAGAAATATATGGTAAATTAAAAACTTTAACACAATTGTTTACGAGACCAGACGCCAGCCTGTCCGATGTTAAACAACATGTCCACAATAGAACAAATGGTCTGTTAGGGAGTTACCAGTGACTTACAACAGTCACCTTATATCATGTGACCCTTCAGTGTTCATGAAATCACAAAAAGTAAGCTTAGGAAAATGACAAGATGTTTCGAAAAAATATCCAGATACGCTTTTTTCACATAAAATCTTTGTAATTTTGTTCTTAACTTCAGTTGTCTGAAGTGACAAAATACTGTCCAAGAAAACCTGACAATAGTTAATTATAAAAGAAATGAGTTGGTCAATACTTGAATATCACTGTAAACAAAATGCAACTATTATAAAATAAAAACACAAAGAAAACATTAACATTTTAGCATGGCATTTAAAATGTATCAATAAAATCATTCACCAACAGGGCTCTCTAAATAACAGAACCCTAAAAAATCCTTACATGTTTATATTAAAATCAATGTCATTTACAGACATGATAGACCATAAATTTGATTGGATATTGAAATTCAAAAGTGTGTTTAAATAGAAATACATAAAAACATTTTTGTTGTGACCAGAATTTTGGTGTCCACTGTACATTAAATAATCTAATACAGCCCTGTGCTCAGTAACTACTGTTAGCTAACGTTACAGGTACGGGAGAACTTAACCCTAAGACAACTCAACCTGTGCAATACTCAACTCAAAGTTGGGACAACTCAATTCGTTAGTAAGAGATTGTGTTGTCTCGGGTTGAGTTGTCTATGGGTTGAGTTGTTCCGACACTTCCCTTATAGAACGTTTTGGAACGTTCAAGGTAACTGAACACGTTGCTGGTCTATGCTAAAATACCAATAACCATGATTCAACATACACCATATATAATATAATAAAATCCCCTAATGCCTACCTGACTGTTGGAAACAAGATTCTCTAGCAAATAGATAACCACCTTCACGTAACCATGACAACTCTTTCTTTATAAGACTTTCTACTTCTTTATCTTCTAAATACATCATTAACCAATTAGAGAATACTAAATCTGAGCTAGAAAATACAACAATCATCAAAATAATTATTTTTGTCAAATAAAATGTTTACTAAAAAAGTTTGTAAAACTATAGTTCAAAGTTTATATATAAACCTTATTAGTCTTGCAACCTATAACCACTGCATAAATTATAAGGGCTGCAACAATTCCATACGTCAAAAATTGATTGCTAGGGTGCCGATTCCATTTCAATTTGGAACCTATGACTTTAGATTTGATATCAGTCTCTTAACTTGTCTATAAAAGTCATAAAACTTAAAGACTTTTAAGTACAATGACACAACTAGTGATAACTAAATCAGTATGAACATTCATTTGCTTTATTGATCTTGTTCTAAAATAAATGTTAGAAATTTGGGTAACAGTTTTATTATATCAATATAAGTTAATTTTAAGCTCAAATGAATGTTTTACTGTACATTTTTAATAAAATGTACTATTAAATGAATATAATAAAAAAAATCGAATGGAAATAAAAAAAACACAAATCAAATCGACATTCAAGTGAATCATTGCAGCCCTACAAATTATATAAATTGTGTGTAAGTCTGTCTCTGTGATTAAGTAATGGCACCAGAACCATTAGAACTGAAAAAGAGCAGAAATTGAAAAGCCATGGTAACATGGATTTGAGTTCAAATAGCATTTTCTAAAAGACTACTTCCTAGAAAATATGCTGGTCAATATGTAAAAGATGAATTGAGAGCATCTTGAAAATGCCCAATCATGTAAGGATGAAAAAATGGCAAATAGTCAGCCATGAACTGCCCAGCAAAAGGGTTAACATTCAAACAATCTAACAGTCTATCATTATCTTGAAAATTGACTAATATAAAAATAAGAAATCATGAATCAAATGTATTCATAAGTCACTATAAAAGATTTCTACATTCAACAACTAGTGTATTTCATACCTATTAATCTGCAGGTCAAGTTTTGTAACATCAGCACATTTAAAATCAACATTTGAAAAGTGACCATTTTCTTCTTTATTTTTTTGTATGAACTTTTCCATGAAATCAACTGCAACAATAGATTTAGCACTTTCAGCCATTTTACTGGTGAATCGTCTGTTGAAAAAAGAAACAAGAATGCATTGTACAAATATAAAGGTACTGAGTAGAAAATCAAATATCAAAAAAAAATTCATGACCTACTCAGCCCATAGTTGATCCGGGACCTCAAGATTTAAATCCTGTATTTTACCACAACACCATGGTCAGAGTTATATTTAACATTCAACATTTTAAAAATATGATGATAGGTGAGATAAGAGGGATGTCCATCAATCTGATAACATAACAGGGTTTGACGCTATCGGAGTCACAGAATTAAGAAGCTCCCATAACTTTCCAGGAATCTCAGTGATACTTCCCTTGAGATTCTGCCAGGACCCCAAAAAATTGCCCCTTCTTGCCTGAATTTGAGTTTCCATGAATTGTTTATTACAATTATATTTGTGACTGCAAATCTGTATTCATAAATTATCTTATTGGCAGAATCCTTAACATTAAGAATTTAATATATACAAATAGTAGCCTAACTACAAAATAACTTTCTTTTATCTTTATTTTCCAAGCTTTCGGCCGATAGCCTTCATCAGGGTTTCTAACATTAAGAAGGAATCTCTGAATAGCAGAATAGGGATTTTTTCAATCTCCGTAAACAGAGATCCTGTTCTACTCGCGTTGTCGTACTGGATCTCTACTTAGTCAATGCAAGGTCACGTCGAGATGAACTTTGTGTCGACAAATCAATGCGTAGCTCTCATCTAGACAAAAACGCTATTAATCACATTTTGATTTCGTAATTTCTATCTTTAGACCAAGGTTTGCATGCAAATTTTACAGCGGTATTATTCACAGTCTGCAATTGGGGGGCTCATTTCAAATTGCGTGACTTAGACAATGTAAACAAGTTACGTATCATAACAATTTTGTCATGAATATTATGATGAGAAAAGGTCATCTGAACGTGACCTTCGTTTGGAAAAGGCCAGATCTAAATTAGCGAGTATGCGAGCGGTAAAATTTTAGATCGGGTTTTAATCAGATTGGGATTTTTTGGGACTCCTAACAAATGCAATAAGAGTCAAAACCTGCATACCCAATGCCAGCACCAAGTTCAATCACATCTTTGCCTTCAAATGATGGTAAATATGAGAGTATTTCTGGTAGTTCATGTTTAGTTAATTCTTCAGCATTAGTATCTAACATCATCTCTTCTAGTGATGCTTCCTTTGAATGTTCCTGCCAGAAATCAGTCATGGCTTCTCGGACCTCTGAAATATACCATGAAAAAATGGTCAGCAAAAAGTTTATTCTCATAGATCTGAAGTGAAGCTATGTTATGCTACATTCCCATAAACATAAAAATAGCCGTGAGGGCACCGTACGGGCACTGTGTGATCAAGCTCCGCAAGGACCCGTACGAAATATTGCGCACTCGTACGGACTGTTACGTTTTAACCAGGGTCCGTAAGATGAGCCCAGGATACATGTATCAGTTTCAACGTCAAATCCTGAACAAAATCATGGCCGAGTATGGATTAAACTTGCATATCTTAAAGCTACCGCACCATACGGGTGTGCTGTTTTGTGCCATGTGGGTACTGTCACCTTAATACGCAAGGCTTCCCACGATCTACGTCGGTCTGCACGTACGGGTCTGCAACAAGTTATGATTTTATGGGACTGAGGCATTAGCTAACCCACGGGATAGTTTAATTTATTTATTGCTCGTATAAGCAGGTAATTTCTGTGCGAAGCTGAAGAGAACATAGAGATCTTTATAAGAGTACTAACTAACAAATAATAAAATAAATTGACCTTGAAGAAATTATGGACCTTGTTTTGATTATTTTTTTATATTCTAATAATCATTACCACAAACTATTGCAATCAAAGTTATCTAAACTGAGCCCTATAAATATTATCTTTGATACCTGTTCATAACTAAGTAGTACTTCAAAATTTAATAAAGTGAAGTCCTAAAGACTAATATTCCCTATGTCCTAGACCTTCACTAACTCTTAAAAGGTCAACATAATAAAATTTCCAATTCAATATGAAAAACAACTATGAAAATCATTATCACTAGCTTGAAATGTGAAATATTCCATTCAGTATGTTAAGGGGACCAAAATATCATGAATAATGAATTTTTGATAAAAATAACTTCAAGTACTATCAATTCAAGTGCAATGGAGATTGGAATGCTATATCTAAAATTCATGCTGATAGATAAAATACAATTGGTAAACTGTTTACAAGATTACCCTATTTAATGCAATGGCACCAGACACAATTTTCATCAACCAAGAATAGAGGTCATTTAGGATAACTTGAGACAAATTTAAACAATATTCTATGAAAACAATGTCTTATGTTATCCTATGCGAGCTACACTATTAGACATTACATCTATGTATGGAAATAAAGAGTCTTTGGTGCCTTGGGCCAGTGCCTACTAACCTTTTTATGAGTACTATTCTAAAATGGGATTAAAATGCAGTCTATGAAATAAGGATATAAAAGTGGCTGTCCAAACTGCTCTTTTTGTTTACATGCACTATATATTTAGAATAAGTTTTAGTTGCATGATCAAAATTTTTATTTGTCAGAACTATAAAACTAATGTCTCAGACAACCAGAAAACTGCCAATTTCGTAGACTGCAATAAATCTCATGTTGCTTATAGCTTTGAATAAAAAAACTAGAATATCTTACTTGGTTAGAATAATCCTAGTATAAGTAAATAAGTCTAATATAACGTATACAGGTATATAATATATTTGCATATAACTTAGATATATACATATAGTGAAAATGTATAATCTGTATGATAAAACTGGTTAAGATGTTTGAATTAACATGCAAGACTAGGTAAGACCATTCTAAATCAATTTATGTTCAGCATTCACAGGAAGGTAGGTTTTCAAACTTTCACATCTTGATAAGACAGGTTTGAAAATTTTGACTGGACGCTAAACAAATAACCAATTTGAAATGGCCTTATGATGTAAGTTTGTAAACAAAAATATACTATATACAGAATACAAGTCGAGCATTCAATGGAAGACTGCACAATTCCTTCATCAACATTTTTCAAGTGAAGAAAGAAACCATTTAATTTAACATTAAAATTTTGCATTAAGTGTAACTCCATGTGATTTATATTTAAAATATTTTGATAAAATATGATAGTTATGTCATACAAGCGTAACAGGAGGCAACGTTTCAACCTCAATGGTTTTTTGTTACACAACTTGTACTTCATAATACAATATGCAATAAATACAAGTGTAATAATGTAAAGTTGCGTAACAAGAACTATTCCCATTATGCAAGTGGGGTAAAGTTCTGCTAAAACAACAATGATTGTTCCATAATCATGTGATATTTTTTCACAATTTTAAGCCCCAAATGTTTAATGCAAGAAAAAAAGGCTATTCCAGCAATCAGTTTCGATGATATTAATAGTTTAAAAAAACCCTAAACAAATGAAATTAAAAATAAACAAATGACATTTACCTATGTCCAATAAAAGTCCTCACTGAGATTAGTATCTTATTTCGGCTATTAAAGTTTAATTATTACCCTCCACACTGCCCCCTCCCAAAAACACACAGACATTTATATATCATCAATTAACAATCTGGTACAAGCACATGCTTAAACATTTCATATACAGTATAACCTCTGCTAACGGCACCTCTAACGAGCGGCAACCTCCGACGAGCGGCATATTAGAATTCCCCCCGTCGATTTTACTCTATGATTTACCTCTAATGAACGACACCTCTGCAGAGCGGTAAACGGCCGTTCAAATAAATTCCCAAAGTTAATCTTTACCTCTATACAGCGACACTAAGTCTAGCAAGGTTTACATCAATAATCGATAATTATCTATAACCGGACGATTTAAACAATAAGCGAAACCCCTAATCGTATAACACTACCCTCAAGTGTCATGTTGCTAAATCATTTGACTAACAGGGGTTAATAAACAAGTGACATATGGTTTCCATGACACCAACGAACGGACCTTAGGATGAGGAGCGCTTTGTTTGGTAGGCTGACGTCATCAAGTATCAGATGCACATACGTCTAGCTAGTTGACGATAATAAATGAAACTTATTTGTTATTGTTCTTTTTATTAAAAGCTTCGATGAAATGAATTCTGTTTTAAGATTATTTGAGGTTTAAGATAATATCAGATATTTACTCCCGAAAAGACGACGATAATTCATGCTAAAAAGTATTCGCCATTAGACAAGTATAAAAACATTTGACAGTAACAGAATCGATTTCTCTAGTGTATTGCTTTCTTTAGCATAAAACTAACCTTCATGCTAGAAATTGTCAACCGTTATAATTATTTATTTAAAAAACTTCGTAGTCTTATTAAAACTTTTTTTTAATTTGTCGATCAGCGCTCGCTAAAAACTGTATTTACATTACGGAACGGATAAAGGCCAGTTATCCGGACCGAAAACGGCCGTTTTCGTGATCGGTAGAAAAAGTCTACCTCTGCAGAGCGACACCTCTGCAGAGCGGCAATTTTTTCAAACTCTGTCGAAAGTCGCTCTGCAGAGGTTACACTGTAATCATAAATTACTGCATTTTTACAAAATACAACAAACAAACAAAATATATAACTTTACCTCCATCATACCAGCACCACATTATTGTCTATGGTATGTTTATATTCTAATAGGTCCTAACTATATAATAGTATACAGTACACAAGTTGTCACTCTTCCTTCAATAATATATAATAGTTAATTAAAAATTGAAATGTAAAAAAATTCACAACAACCTCACGACACGTATAACAAACAACATTGTTTACAATAATAAGTTTAAACGTGCCATTTATAAAACCACTTTATGTACTTGCTACGGTGCAGTGCGGCATGACCAAATATTAACCAGTGTATTATGAGCATACAAACAACATTTTATGTATTGATAGAAAACTCTTAAAAAGTTCAATACATATAAACCTATCAGGCCATTCACCAGTAACATCCATGGACAGACCTAGAATTATGCAGACAGGAGTGACTGATTAAAATAATAAAAATAGCATTCTTCATGCAGCCTGATAACTTTTAAGAATCTATGTTCAATACATAGGACTTCAATGAGTCATTCTCAAATATTTTAAACTTAATTGCCCTTTTTGTTCCTATTATGTGATTCTTATAATGCCCCGTTTAGTACCCTGAATGAGATTCTAATATGTCCAATTTGGTCCCAGGTATGTAATATTAAAAACGTCCCTTTTTGCCCCTTTTAAATTTTATGCAATCAAAAAAGTATTTCATTTTTGCACAAGTTTAATATTTACATTACGTTATCATTTCCAGTATTCTATATAAGTGTGGTCAACAAGCCCCCTCCCCCTGTATACACCATCTAGACCCGCCCATGTATAACATAACATTGTGTGAGAACTTTTATATCATATAATACAATATGTTACATAGAAATCCTACCATTACATCATTATGTTAATAACTTGCATCATCTTATAACTTTCTACATGTATACTTGACATTGCTAAGCTTACTTGCATTACAACGTTGCTAACATGTTAAAAAGAATAAATGAAATAGGGGATATCCCTCAAATTTAGTGTGAATAAAATTTAATTTCACTTAGGCTGACCTTAAAAAATTCTATGTTTGGAGTTACCCGACCGACTCACGAAATTGCCGCGACTCAACTTTTTTTTTGGCACATTTATAGTGTCCGATTTTTTTTGTTCAAAACATTTTGTCATTTTCGTTTTTTCCTTTTCTTTCTTGTTGTAATTTGATGTCGTAAGTGGCCAAGTTCAAATTCGCAAGTGATAAGATATTGATTTAACTGATAACGGCAGGCGGAGTGTGTGTTACGTTCGCCTTTTGATGTTACCGACAAATCCGCTCAGCGGGAGGTGCTGTTAGTATACATGCTTCATAGGTCGAAATTAGTGTCTCGCTGTTTATGACATCGATGGCCCCTGATGTTAAATGCTCAGCCATGCGTTAAACAAAAATTGACAGTTACTAATATTAAAATAAAATGCGGAGCTTACGCTATGTGATATACTTTATCAACAAATCGGCGTCCGCTAAAAAATCAATAGTGTAACACGTCCGCACAATAACATTGCTTACGTAAACAAAGGGTTGAAATGAACAAACTAGTGACAAACTGATATTGCATTGATTTAAGGGGTTGTGTTACGTTCGCCTTTTGATGTTACCGACAAATCCGCTCAGCGGGAGGTGCTATTAGTATACATGCTTCATAGGCCGATAATTAGTGTCTCGCTGTTTATGACATCGATGGCCCCTGATGATAAATGTTCAGCCATGCGTTTAACAATAATTGACAATTACTTATATTAAATTAAAATGCGGAGCTTACGCTTTGTGATATGCTTTATCAACCAATCGGCGTCCGCTAAAAAATTAATTGTGTAACATGTCCGCACAAACATTATTACGTAAACAAAAGGGTTAAAATGAACAAACTAGTGACAAACTGTGATATTGCATTGATTTAAGTGGTTAAAACTGTTTTGAGATGATAATTGTATCAAATTGTGAGCGTGTTGTGAACATACGTAATTGGCAGTTTTTTAAGACAATTAAGGATGACAATAACAATAATTTCTGATAAAATAATAAACAAATCTTTAAATTCTACAAGAAAATTATCGTAATTTTTTTGTCATTACTTTTGAAAACAAATATAGTTAATATTTAAACTATGTAATTTTATTTCGTAAAAATGAATTTGATAACGTATTTTCCCTTCAATCATAACGTCATTATGTCACGTATTTTCGCGACACACGCTATCGCCAATTCGAGTGAATCATGGTTTAATCTACGTTTGTAATTTAATTATATTATTATTTTGATTATTAGTTCTTCCTAATTTAGAAAAAGTAAAACACAAATTCCCCTAATTTTCGATTTTAAGAATATCAATTAACACCGGTTGGTTCCAACAAACTGAATTTGTGAAAATAATAAAAGTATTTGTCACATTATCACCTATAGTCGTGTTATAGACTCAAAAAATCAATGATAAGCATGCATTGCTACATGTAAAGGAATATTGAAGAAAATATATAATAGCAGAACTGATATTTTTTTATGATAGAAAATATTTTAACAAAGAAAGGTAAAAAATGAGGACATTGATAACGTATTTTCCAAACAATGGCCCTTTAATGCATCTTAAAATCTATGTATGAATATATACCTGCAAGCAACAAGGCTCAACCAGAAAGAAGACCTTTTCTAGTGAAATGACAAAAAGAGTATTTTAGGTTACAGTTTGATACAATTAAATCACTATGTTCTGTGAATTTTGTGTAAAACATTAAAAATATTCTGATTAAAAAATGGTGCAATCATTAGGATTTAAACAAGAGTCCAGGAGAGCTAGACTACAATGAAAGTGTACTTGCTATCGCAATATAGAAATAATTTGTGTTGATGCATTATTAAACTGGTTTAAACCAATAACAAATTTGTTGGCTTCAGTGGCTCCAAAGTGGCGACAACTTTTTTTCATTCGCGCAAACACTGGAGTGATGGTGGTTTGATGTATTGGACATCTCTACTGAAGAAGTGCTTGATGAATTGATACCAAAAAGTTCTTTTGACACGTTTTAAAAGATGTTAAAACTATCGGTGTCGTCCAGACAGTCATCATGTTAACACCAAATTCTTATGAAAAAAATTCTGCTCTGACAGATTTTGACAAAATTTGAAATATGTCACGATTGACTTAGCAGTTACTTGTAGTGAAAATGAAAATTAACAGTCATGCAGTAGGCCAAAAATGCATTTGCCATTCTTACGCAATGCACACAGAAGAAACAGCCACCTACCAAAATTCCTGTTGACAAGGAAACGCTTTACATGGTTGTTTATAAGCCCTTGGATTATTTAAAATTCCTTTTATTGAATTTATAATATATAAGACTTGAATAGTTTGAAACTTTCTCACATGAAGTTTATGTCTGGTATAAAAAAATAAAATGTTTATTTCATGTTAGAATGTTTTTTACATGGATTGCGTTAGCAATTCAGGTCTAAGTAAGCGACATATCTTGAAACACATATAAAATGTCGCGGACGTAGACATTCGACCGTCATGGGCAGTTAACACAGCGGTATCTTGTTAGGTTGAATTAATATCAACTCCTGAATAAACAGTCCCTTTGATAACAATATCTGACAGTATCAAGCAGTCATGTAGTTTACTCACAATACATAAAATAATCTTGTTAACTAATTCTGTTCTAACAGTTTCAACAAGAAATGTATTTGGATAAATTTTGCCTTGTTTAATCCATGTCTGGACAGTGCTATCGGCACTTTGATTTCTTTTATGTACAGGTTAATTTCTGGAATGTACCAAGTATTTTTGTTTTATCATTATTATGGTAGGTTAACCCAAGTATTATCATTTTCCATATAGTGATTGTAAAAAAAAAAAAAAAAAAAAAAAAAAATACCTACCTACCTACCCACCTAAAAAAATGTGAGTCGGGTAACTCCAAACAAAGAATTTTTTAAGTTCAGCCTTAACAAACTCAGAAAAAATAATCTTAAGAGTGGCATGACTGAATATATCAATTTCTGCAGTCACAAGTTCAAATAAAATCAATTATATTTCCCAAATATGCAAATATTCTGTTCTTCCCACATTATTTATGTGTAGTGTGATGTTTTCAAGGTTTTTTTTTCCACTATGGTGAAAATGTAAGAATTTAAACTTTATCAGTACTTTCATCAAATTACATTACATTTCTTCCATGCTTTACAGGGAAGTGTTATCTACACACAGTAGAGTTATTTGATGAGAAAAAATATGTATAAAGAGGTCAGGCCATCTGATTATTTTTTGCTGTGTCAGGGAATTTTTATCAACACATAAGTACAGTATAATGGCAATGCTTTCTGAGCTCAATCCATGAAATATAATAAGTGCCTCAATTTTGCAATTAATTGTACCATCTAATTACAAAGTACAAATTCAATATTAAGATAAAATAATTTATCACGCAAAATAGGTATGTCGGATGTACTACCGGTAGACAACATCTTTTAAAAGATTAAACAGTTTTTTAAAAACAATAAAGATAAAAAATGTCCAGATTTTTAAGCTCTTACTTGTAACTAGGCAAAAATTGGGTCTATTAAACTCATTTATAAAAGAAACAGCATTTGTGCTTTTGTTTTAATTTACATTAAGGATGAAATAGTCATTTTTAAACTTGAGTCCCAGGTCAAACCACTTGAAAAACAAATCAACATTAAGAAATATTCTGTCTTTTTTTTTGCTGTGAATTTTTAATATCAGAAAATTGTATCAATCATCAGTAGTAATAAAGAAATATTGATGACCACTAATTTCAGATTATGCTTAAGCATTTCTAAGGAATAGTTTCAAATTTACCACAAAATTCTTACAAATACGTATAAAATTAATAGACTATGGAGTCCATTTATCCACTTTAAAACCTCTAGCCGTAGTCTAATCAGGAGTCTGTATAAGAGTATGTAAGTGTGGGTTCATACTTGAATATCAAAAATAATAATTATCAAGATTTGACCAACTTATAGCCTTCTATGTGGTTAAAACTTAATCAATAAATCTTGAAATTTGATAGTATTCCCCTTAAATTTTCATGAGCATGAGTCAGATACATTGCATTTTACGATAATTTGCCAAATCATCAACAAGCTTGATAATATTGTATCAAAATATTAACTCAAACCAATTTTTACAAGTCCTGGGCTTGGAGCAAGTAGGTTAAGGCAAAGACTGATAATAAAGACTGATTTCATACCATCAATAGCATAGTTTCTAAAGAATAGCTAACTAATTTGATGACAGAGCTCACAAATAAAATTGGTTCAAACTGCTTGAGCTCACAAATAAAATAGGGTCAACTGTCTTTGAAAGTAATCACTATCAGAGCAATACTGTGGTAATTGTTAATGCTTCTTTACTAACTTCTCTTAGTCAACAGTTTTTATCTTTTACTTTTGCAGATTACAGATTCATTACTTGGTCATTTCTAAATAAGTAGACATGTGCCCTATATAGGGATAGTATCATTTCAAGGCTGAAGCTTAAATTACAAAAAGTCCAAATTCTAATGGAAAAATACTGACAAAGTTGATCCACAATAACTAGTAATAATATTTTCAAGGATATCACGCCATATATAGCAACAGCTGTAAGCTTGATATAGATAAAATTGTTGTCATATTCAGTATATTATTATCATAACATTTCATATAAAACAATGCAAAAAGTGTCCATAGTGATACATTTGCACTTTCAATGTAAAGGGGACTTTCAATTTATTATGACAGAAATTTGTTTATGTAACAGGGCTTTTTCAGGGGGGGTTAGGAAAAAGGCCCCTGCCCAAATTGAGAATTTTAAATGCTGTAAATAGTCTGATTTGGGAATAAAATATCGACAAATCAACCCAACTGGAAAATTTCATCATCAAGTTTCCTGCATTAAACCTTTATATGCCTAGCTTTGGTGTCTCTGAAAGTATTGCAGTGCTCTTAAAGAGTATGTTCTAACACTTCAGTGAGGCATTCAATGCAAATTCTATATCATTTATCATTTTAACATGAAATCTCATGGTTTCTTTTGTAAAGGCAAAAGACGGCCTGTTCAAAGGGAATTATTTAACAAATTTGGGAATTTTTTTCTTGAAATTGGGAAAAATGGTAGTTATTTGGCATTGGGAACGGGGCCCATATTCGGCCCCGTAAGAAAGGCTGAAAAAGCCCTGCGTAAAATAAATGTATTTTACTACTTGAATGAAGGTCAATATTAATAAATCCCAAATTTTGTAATTTCTGACAGCAGTTTTTAAAAGGGAAAAGAACATCTCTTTGGTACAGAAAAAATATATCCAGCAACTTTCAAATCATCATGGCAAGACCTGCTTAGCTGTCTTGGCCAGTGCCAGAGTGCAGAGAACCTGCTGGCATAGGTCAAGCTAATCACTTGAAAAAGCTTGTTTATACTGGGTGAAAGTCTCCATTTAAAATATGCCACAATACTGATTTTAACTATGACATGAAAGTAAATCATCCCAATTATTACACCCATTATCAGTAGTATTACAAAACAAAAGTAAACAATCTTAATATATTAACACAAGTTTCTGAACCCAAATATGATTGAATAACAAAAACATTCAATAAATTTAATCATCACAATCATATACAACATACATTTAAGAAAATGACCCATATATTTAGCTCTAGTTATTGACCAAACCTTGCATAAAAACAATAGTATCAGTGACATAGATAACAGAGAAAGGAAACAAACTTACTTTAAATGTCAGGGGTAAGATTAACACAAAAATCTTCTATGGAAAAATAAGTACATTTACTCGTTTAAATAAAGAGAATTATTAAATATAGTTTTTTAATGTTGCAGAAAAAATCTAAAAAAGAGACTCAGTAAAATTTATGCAAAATTAATAAAAATAACCATTGTGATAATGTAATTTAATAGAGCAATGATCATTTAATAGAACAGACCTTAGACTTAAGTACAGGATATTATGAGCTATTCTCATCATCAGAACACATCCAGAAGTAAATATAAATATGCGCAGCATGCTGTTTCAAATGAGCAAACGCAGGAGGGTAAATGCTGCTATTTTTCTGTAATTATGGGGGCTGCTGCCCCCACACCCCCGCTAATATTAAAAATGGGTTACAAAAAAGCATTTTAAAATAGTGACTGAAAATAATTCATTTAGGGAATGAATAAGAAACTACATCAGTAAAAACAAAATGGTGTCCAAAATCTGTAAACAACGCACCGTCCGAGCATGCTCAATAGCGGGGTCCGCTAAACTAGATTCTATCCCTCATCATCTATAACTACCAACTTGTCAAAAAGGGGAAAATCTAAATTGATTGATTCAAAAGGCTTGATTGAATGGAAAAATTAAAATACTAATTTCCCATACAAAAGAAGGCCTGATCATTCAATAAACTTCATACTAAAGATATCATAGTTTTAATAACATAACACCTTGAGAGTTTAAAAAAGAGATAAAACTTAAAATTTATTACTTATGATTTAATGATATCAGTGATGATTGATGCATTCATTATAAAGTGAAACAAGTTTAACATATTAGTAATAACATAAGTGCTATACTGTGCAATATAAAAACATGCATATTGGAAATATTCCTATCTATATATAGTGTACAGTGGGTTAATTATGATTACTATCCGAAATATGTAACATCCGAATATTATACTAGTTTTATGCACGTTACCACAACGCCTAGGCTTTAAGAAAACTTACAAATAACAATTGAGTAACAAAAATGGTGAAATATTTGTACAACACACAATTAACAGAACAAAATTGAACAAAGTAAATCAGAAAGCAAGATTTCAAAGCTGTCAAAATATTTGTGTACTGTATTGTTGTTGTTGTTGTAGTCAATGATTCCAAGTAGCAGAAATGGTTCCAAAGATATGATAATAAAGGAAAGACGCAATGAGATAGGGATTTTGCTACGAAGTAGAAAATAATTGCGAATTGGGTCCAAATAAACCAAACGAAGTGCTCAAAAATATAATTTTCATCTCATTTCTGCGATTTGTCTCGTATTTTCATAATTAATCATGGTTTTAGCTGATCCATAGTCAATCCCGACCCCCGGGTAAATGGGTAGGCCTACACCTCATTCAATGATACATGTGGTATATTTTAAGTTAGCGTCTGTGTAAATGTTTTAAAAAGATAGGCGGGAGAATTTTAATGATTTTTCTTATCTATGACGGTATACCACAAATTAAGATAATCATAAAATACAGTGGAGAGTGAATTAAAAATGTATAACTCAACGACTGCACGAAATTCTGTTTAATCATTATATTACGTCATGAATATTTCAGTATAAATTGACATACTAATGTAGCAGGGTACTAATTTTATGTTGGACTTGTGTAATTGAATATGCAAATGTAGCTAGCTTCGCGTTGGTTTGAATCCCATCCCAAACCTACCACGTACGCTGTTTCCCTAAGCAAGAAATTTTATCCTACTGGCTAAGTAGGCAGTACTTACGGACCTGAAGAGGGCTCGAAAGTGATAAATCTAAGCTGTAAAAAACTTGTTTCACAATTGAGCTAAACTGAATTAGAATAGCAATTTCATATTGATACAGATAGCTGTGATGATAACAGCTGTTGTTCACGTTACTAAATTCAATCTAAATATAGATACATCATGTACAACAATCAAATTGAGGACAGTACTGTTTTGAGTACTAGTACATAGATCATCATTCGAGACATAATTTTTTATGTAATGGTAAGGTTTTTGATAAACAAAAGAAATATCAATTCATTGACAACCTGATCACGTTCTGCTGTTCGTCTGCATAAATTAAGTTTGAACAATTTACAAGCGGAAAGTCTTTATTGACAATGAAATGTCAGTACAAACGTATGGATCTGCTAATGCTATTGACTATATATGGTATTCATTAATTATTTATAAACTACGTCTGTTCTACCCGCATGTTGTTAATTTTTAAAACGTTTAGTCTAAAACGTTTACATTAACCTCGCAGATTTAAATCGATCGTGAATACAGAAAAGCTGTGGTGAGACTTTAAATCAGTGGGGTTAATGTATGTGCAGCCGACAGTTGAATGAAATTTTGACAATACATAAACGATGAAATATCTAGTCTGTTAGCACAATCATACTATATGCTAACTTTTTAAGTGTAGAACTGTTTTAATTTTACATGTACTGACCTGAATCAAGGTAAAAATAACTCCGATAATAATGCGTAACATAAATAGCTGTAAAAACCCCTAACATAGAGACTAATGTCAAAACTATAGAATATTCCATTACTAAACGATACTGTCTTCATTTATTATTGATTCTATATCAATTTAAAACTAATTGAGTACTTCATATATATCATCATTCATTTTACTGAATAAGTTGACGTGTCCTTATATTAGGGGAATTCCATTTTGATATTTTCCGTATCAAGTTCGTATAGAAGAGGAAGTTTTAACAAAAAATACGGAATGTTTGTAAAGTATTTAAACTAATTCAAGGAACAACAACTAGTATTTAGATTTGTTTCTACAATGCAGAGTTTATTTAATATTTTCAAAGGAGGGCAAAAAGTAAAACCTAACTCATCATTATATTGTTCATGTAATAATTCGCAGAATAATTCGCTGAGTGCACATTTATAGAGAACGGAAACAAAACATTCAGTTATGTTCTGTTCATATTAACATAATGAAAATCATTATTTGAAATCACGTGATCTTACCTATTTCATCTTGTTGCTGTACTTGACTTCTTCCTCGCATAAAAGCTCCAATATCTCCCATTGTATAATGTGGTATATTATTTTCAAATAGCAAAGTAAATGAAATATTAAATGTACTATCAAATTCAATATTAATTTATTACACTATATTTAATGAAAATATTTGACAATTTATTTTATCAGTATTATTATTGTTTCTTGTTCGCTGACGATTATTATATTATACTAACAAAAACGGTCCAGTCACGAGCATAGGTTTCTATATGTAAGAGAAATGAATTTGTTCACTCGTATGAAGGATGATCACACTAGCTTAAATAGTGGACAAAAGCTGACTCATTTTATTTTTAAACTCGTGTCCCAAAAGTAATGCGAACATGTACACATGCTACCATTGCAGCATGACAAACTTTCCCTCGGAAAACCACTCGGGTGATTCCGTAAACTGACGATAAACAGCGCGGCTATCACCGAGATGTCCCGAATGCACAATACCACACTCTAGTGGAAGACATATTTTATTTATATATAGAAACAAAGATATAATCAAAACGAATGTCGAGGTCGAGGATGAATCTCTCAGTCAATATAATAAGAAAACAGAACATCTTAACCGTTGTTATTGGGTCTCATTCGCGGAAAAATCTGACATTATAGTACCAATCGTAAAACTTCGAGTATTTCCGTAAATTTCGTAAATTCTTGCATAGCCTAGTGACTGAGGTGATCAGATTGTATTGTATTTCATGGAAACAGTATTAATTTTGCTCCACAACTTACCTTTATGACTTTAATTCGATATTTACATGTACGAATTCATAATCATTTTTGAAATAACAATACATTACGAAGTTGAATCTCAGCGTCTGAGGAATTTTCTCCTCTCATACATTGGATTTATACTTTGTAAACGTATAACAATATTTTACAGTCAGTGGTCAATAAAGTCAAAATTGAAACCGGTGTATGAACATGTGCTTAACATTTTTTGTCTACGTACTTTGAAAAATTTTCCTTCTTAATATATATTTTTGTATTATAAGATTGAGGAGTATTTAATTAAGAACGACAAATAATGTCAAGCTCCTGTGTCATAGGAAGGCCTTTCACTTACAATTGCGTGGTTTAAAGGGGCGTAACAAGCGGTGACGAGTGATATTGGCCTTCTCAACTGACGACGTACGCGGAAAGAAGTTCCTCTGTTAGTAGTACATGTTCATTTAATCGCTCTGATTGAATACTGGTCAGTACTGATAATATATGATAATACAAGCTCTATCAACAAATATAACCATTATAAATGTCATGACACAGTTAATCAGTTGTTTTAGTTGATTACGAATCCCTTATGATTATATCTTGAAACTGAGATCATAATTGTTTTAAATTACAATGAATGGTTTTAAGTTAAAGAAATACACCTGAATATCAAAGAAAAATATTTTAAGCATATACATGTATCTGTGTTTAGATGATCAAGTTCTATAGTTTTATAACCTCGGATCCAGATATCCATGTGATAAATTGATATATTCAACGTAGCTTGGTATTTGGTGTTATGTGTCAATAAGTCCAAATTTACGAAATCTCGGGCACAGTCCTATAATACTGTAGCTCATTTTAAATAGAACAAAAACGGTAATAAAATTAGGAACATCAAGTCAATACTCGCTGAATTATGACTGTTTACTTTGTCGAAGTATTGCACACATTCAAATGCATTGTGTACGTCATTATTTATATAAATATCATGCTGAATTATGCTTTTTGTATTGGTCTACTCTTACCTTATACAAATATGATGTCTATAGTGTTTTACGCTGCGTTTCAACAATTTGCTAGTCATTATGTACTGGATTTAAATAATGCGGCACGTGTATTCTCTTGCTTTAAAGCTACCTTTCATGGTGACTTTTTAGGATGTACGCTAAATGTTCAATTCTAAATGACGTGGGTTTGTTTGACCTTTGCTCGGAACATAATGTTTTTATCAGGTTGAGGTACAATATCGCAGAGTTAAGTCGTCCTAGACAAGTACATATCCAAGCTTTTGACCACTGGTATCAGAGTCCATAACTTACGATCATAGAATACTTACATCCCTATATATATAGCCCCCATGTATACGTGTAGCCTTACACAACTTTATATATGATAAGTGAATATTATAATGAAAGTATAGTTATAACTAGTACACGATAATGTATATGGGGCCGATTTTTATTGCGTTCGTTTATAAATATTATTATTTAAGTATGTCACGGTGTGAGTTTATAGCGAGTTTAAGGAGTCTGGTGCCTAAGCGTTTGACCTCTACGTACAAGGACGATGCGTCAATAAATAACTCTTCATCATTGCAGACCCTGTCGTTCAGTTTTTAGAGACTTGAGGCAAATTCTTCCAGGGACGGATCAAGCCTGATTAATTGTCCACAGGGATATGCTCATAGGGATCAACTATTATTTATCAGGAGTTTGCTCACCCAAATCATCATTTAAAATTATCATGTTTGAATCCGGGGAGGTTATACCCTTTCATGAAAATTTGACAATTATGTCAATTTTCCTCCATTAATAAGATATATGGAGAAGTTTCCGGCTTTGTGGAAGGGTAGGTGATGAGTGCTGGTTATAGACAAGGGTCCAGGAAAGCTAAGTTATAGTTGCGTTGGACGCCGTAAAATGAACAAAATTGTGTTGGCACGGCGTTTAACCAAATAAAAAAAATAAAAAAATAATCATGAATAGAAATATTTGTGGGGCATGCTAAATATATGTACAAACTACGTCACACAAACATTGCACATATAGATAACAAACTTGTATGGAAAAATGTGAACATTTTATTTTAAAATGAATTATTATTATTGGCTATGATGTATTGTACATGTATATACATGAGTATACTAGTGTACATGTAGATTCATATGTTTATAAGGTGACAAGTTACAAAGTACATTCATATTGCAAGATAAGTACATGTGTACTTAAGATATGCCTGAACCAGTATATTAATGTTTTTAAAAGTTTCACATCGATGTTCTGGAAAAATGATTACTTTGATATTACTTTTGATATTGTAGTTACTACCTTTTACTTGATAATCTCTTTCAATGAGCTCACAAGTGTTTTATTCCATTATATGTAGTCATCGTAAATAACCAGCTTTCCTGAACGCTTACTTGTATCATATTAACTTGTTTACCGTTCCCACAAGGAGCCTGTTTTTCCTTCCTATATAGACATAATCTACATTGTTGAATTTACTGTCCTTTAAATGGCATCCTAAACAAACTATTGTTTCCATAAACATGAAGTTTTATCATCATGCTAAATGCCGTTATTACAGCTTTCATGACAGCCGTGGCCACTTTTGTAAAGAAAAAGCTATTTCAGAACTTTCTCCTCTGGTACCCTTCTTACATCAAAAGTAATTAGTATGTGATATCAAATCAAGGATACCAGGGGACAAGCTAGTGATATATTCAGGAAATTGACGCTTGTTTAGTTGGTATTACAATCAACTTTAGCTTGATTGTGAAACTAATTTGTTGAACTTTATTTATAAATTTTAAGTTTGCTTTGGGTATTCCATTACAAATCACACAGATGTCAATTCTTATGATTTTCATCTAGCTGTACATTTAATAACTACATGTAGATGAAAAATGTTCAGGAAAGTCTCGGTAGGTCACATCATCGTCTCACATGACATGCCCCAATGGTACAAAGTAATTGTGATGAAGTGTCTTGCTTTAAAAATGGATTTTGGATACGATTCAATCCAAAACTATCTTCAGTATAATTAGCCCCATATTATCAACACTTGACCATGTGAGCTCTTAACCTAGCATAACACGTCAGTTAATAAAACCATAATTATACCAGTATTAACCAGTATACCAGTTTAGTCTGGCAAAATTATTCATAAAACGAATTCGTAATTTCCAGTTCAAGGTCAAAAGGATAATTAACATTGTCATATGATATTCAAAAGGTATACAATATTATATACAATTCAATAATATAGTTAGTTGGCCAAAAAATGTCAGTATTGTCAGTATCATTAATGTTTCTTGTTTCTGCCTTACGATGATTTTTATCATAAGATTTCTTGTGAAAAAGGCCACAGGTTTTATAGTTACGTGATCTTCTGAATGAGTAGGAACTCATGTTGTTGACAAATTCTTGCTGCAAAGAATAGAAATTTACCTTTTGATATAATTTTTTAGCAGAGGATTTGGAGCCAACAATCAAAACGGTGATCTCGGTGGACATGGTCCACAATCCAATTGCTAAGGCCACAACAAATTGATCATATGTTCTATGGATTCGCTCGCACCTTAATTTTCACGGTTTTTACAAAAAAAATTTTTTTATTTCCTTGCTCGCTCATAAAATTTTTGTCAAACTGCTATAAAATGCAACTGAATAAAGATTTTTTTTTCTTCGCTCGCTCGCCCCATTTTTTTTCTAGAAAAATCCGTAGAACATGTAATCAACTTGTTGTGGCCTAAATTCGAAAGACTGTATAGAACTCCTTATGAAAGTAGAGTAATGAATTGAAGCCAATGTTAATGAGGTTGACCTTTATAAGGTCACTGTTTTCTGACTAAATAAATATCAACAAAAAACAAACACATATCATATCTGTTACAAATTTATTATGAAAAAAAGCACACACAAAAGATTTATTAAACAAATCAAAACCTCAACTTTCGAACATATCTCAAAATAACCCACTCATACTAAAGGAAAAGAAGTTCCTTTATTGAAATCTACAATAAGGAAAAATGTACATAATTATCATATATTCTACGGTCATTGTAACTATTTTACACATGTATACTAAAGTTTTTACACCAAAATGTATAGTAACACAGGGCTTCCACAAATTACCTAATTATTTTTAGGAGTTAAAGTACTTCTAAAGTTAATGTCTGCAAGTCATATACACTAACAGTTAAGAAATTCTCAGACAATTAAAGATTCTACTCAACAATCTGGAAGTACTATACCACCAATCTTCAACTAGTGGACACCCTGTTTTATGTACATAATATTTATAGAACATTGTTTACTAGTTATCTAATGAACACAAAAATATATACACAGGTGAAAGTTCAAAATTTCATAACAAAAATCCTGAAATTCGTAAATTTCATTCTCTTATCGGCATTCTTAAAATTAGGAAAGAACTATTTCTCAACATATTTTCAAGTATGTTATGACAATGTAATAATACACCGTATAAGAATTTAACCAAAAAATTGGTTGTAGGACCATGTCACTACAGACCCAAGGCCCGTATTATCAAGCGTCTTATGACCAATTTTAGTCATAAATGCTTCTATATTGTAGTGTTAAATTATCGTAAGATTTTTGATAATATGCTGCCCTGGTTACCAAAATTCCTGTAATTCATGTTAGAAAACAATCCTATCTCAGGCCACAAAAATCCTAAATTTCAGGATAAGTCATGAAAACTTACACCAATTGTATATAAGACTAGTAGAGGGATCAATCTTCAGTGTGTTATAATATATCATGTGTACAATGACTGGTTTATTACTACATCAGACAACACAAAATATAATATGTAAATAAGACAAAGAAAAAAAGAAAAATCAAAAATTCCACCTTTGATATCATACAATACCAAGGTAAAAATTGATATTCAGAGAAAGATGTTTTGATACTGCACCAAGACTTTAACATTCATCAAAGTTAAGTTTTCTTGTATCAAGTTTGAATGCATTGGAAAATTTACAACAGCTCCACATTTCCGTAAAATTGTACATTATCACTAACTTGAACCACAACAAAAAAAAGAAAACAAGGAGATAAAATAACACAAATATTTTTTCCACTTTACGACATTAGTCAGTTTAAGGTACAAATGTATCAGCAAGTTTTTGCCCGATAGTTTAACTACAATTTAATCACTATTTACAAACTGATAATTATTTAGTTACAACTCCTGTGTTAACGATATAAGGGACATAAATCAAGTTTAAGGTAATGTTCTTTAGGTAGACCCTGAACTAGCATGTTTAGTGTATCTCGGCATTTTCTTGGTCACGATTAGGTGTAGCACTTGTCTGTGCCTGCATACATGTACGAGCCACTGACTCAAACAATCTGAAAAAATAATAGATAAAAAATATAATTTGATTAGTTAATATAATATATTCTAATATTTCAATTCATGGAACCATATTTTACAATACAAAATGTTTTGTAATGACTTAACAAAACATTTAGCCACCGCAGTGGCGTAGTGGTTAGCATGTCTGACTTCGAATCCAGAGATCGCAGGTTCAAAACCTGGTCGCGGCAGGTCATACCCTATACATGAGTTGCCTCGTGGTAGGGTAAGTTAGTACCGGTGATAGAGAAGTGTCCAGGAAACCTATAGTAGGAAGAGCTTGCTGTCGTGTACATGACCTATATATGTGTTGAATGAGACGTAAAATTTTTTTTTAAAAATAAACATTTGGGCAGCATATTATCAAACATCTTATGATAATTTAACAATACATTCTAGAAGGATTTATGACTAAAATGGATCGTAAGACCCTTGATAATATGCACCCCTGTTTGCACAATTCATATGCTGCACTTGTTCACAGATAATGGCCATTTCAGATAGACAATTTTCTGTATGCCTAAAACCATCTAGAACAATATTGCATTGAATAATTGTTAAATCATAAGAAACTTATAACTAATTTTTTACACATTTCAATGCTTAGTATTCACATATTTACTAGTGACTTGTCAAATGTGCAAGAGACTTCCATCAATTTTACTATCTAATACCCTCTCTATGGTTCCATAGGGTTTTAATGCAATATCTTTGACAACTATTTGGACTTTAAAATCAACAGTTTCCATCAAGTTATATTCATTTTACAAAGATCAATTTTTGGAATGGAAGCCTTTGTATATGAACTATGAGAAATGTTGTACTTACTTCTCAATCTCCGGTGCACAATGTACAAATTCATGACTCCAGAATTTATACTGTGGATTTTTAATCAACTCTATAAAAGTGATAAGTAAACCCCATGGATGTGGTCTATTAACTATTAGTCTCTCCAATAATGCTCTGAAATCATACAATATATCAGTTAATATCAAAATCTAAAAGACGTCATTTGATACTCAAATTTATGACTTTTCCATGTGGTACGAACAAACATGTACTTATACAAAGAGAACCCGGGTTGATAGCGCAGTTGGTAGCGTGCCGGGATTCGGAATCTCATGTCCCAAGGGGGGGAACGGGTTCGAATCTCACCCGGGAGTTTATACCCTTCCATGAATTGGACAATAATGTCAATTTTCCTCCATTGATTAGATAATATGGAGAAGTTTCCAGCCTTGTGGAAGGGTAGGTGAGAACTGGTTATAGACAAGAGTCCAGGAAAGCTAGGTTAGGTGAGCAGGACACTGCAAAATGACCTAAATTGTGTTGACATGGCTTAAAAATCCAATAATAATAACTTATACAAAGAAATGTATGTCTGAAAAGCACTACAGATTAAATTAGTCTATCACGATTTCCATTAATAAGAAATAAGTGTTGGTTGTATCTCATCAGAGCTGGTGGGAAACTGAAATAAATTTAATACTTTTGCATTCTCTTCTCACACAGCAATTTTCAAAATGGCAATTTTTTTTATCAAGATTGCATTAAAAATGAGAGCGACATAATTTACAACCTTTATAATAGCTGTTGTTGTGTGTTATACTGTATGTGAATCATTTTTTCTAAAATATTTTATTAGGTTATGCTAAGTTAACCTGCTTTCCTGGACACTTTTCTTTATCAGTACTTGCTCACTTTTCCTAATCAAATCAAAATGTTTTCATGTATGGAGGAAAATTAATACTAAATATCAAATTTTCATGGAAGTGTTCTGAAATTTAATCTTATAAAGTTATACTTTTTACACTTGGGTGGAGTGGAACAACTGTAGTTAAATTTCTTGCTCAAGGAAGTTCCAAGTTGGGTTCATACCTGGGACCTCTTTACCCTAAGCATGCGTCCTACCATAAGACCACTGCTCCATAATTTTTTATTATTATTAATCTCCAGTTGTCTATATGATTATACAGTACCCACCAAAAGTTTGGAGACATTTTCAGATTGTAGGCCTGTTGAATAGCTTTTAGCTAACATTTGATAACTGTTTATTTTAAAATGCTTTGCAGTTTGACATTATTTTTTTTTGGTGATCATTATCATTATAACAGAGACAAAAAAATAGCAAAAAACTTTGTTCTGGAAAATTATTACAATAATCATGGTTTTGGAGGCTTTATGATGTCTGATGCTGAATCTTATAAAGTGTTGAATTCATGAAATTTGTTTTCATTTTATAACAAAACATACTTAAATATATTAAAAATATTGTTTCTACAAAAAGAATTGTCAAAATTCAAGAACTGTAGTAAATTTCTTTTGTCTCCAAACTTTTGGTGGGTACTGTATATAGTTCCTTTGAAACATAGTTTCTCACTACTAACCTGGTAATCTGTTCTTGAATGGCCTCAGCATTAGCCTCAGCAAACAGATATAATAATGTACAACTAAAGTAGTGTGTATGACTGTTAGGATACCTTAGTTGATTAGCTATAGCCGTCAGGAATAAATAACGACCTGAAATGTACATATACTTATCTTATAATACAAATCTAGAAAAACATGAATCAGAGTAAAAATGCAGTGTTCTCAGTAGAATTGGTTAAATAGGCTCGAATAGAAAAGTAATAGGCTTTCAAAGGGGTCCAGGGGGCAATTTCTTTCTTCCTTTTTTTATATTTTGCCAATTTTAACAGGCCTATTAGTCTCTCTAACCGGCCGTTATGGTCAGCAGCCAATTCTTAATGAGAACACTGAAATGTAAATTGTACATATAAAATCCCCCAAAACTGAAGGTAATCACAAAAAATATTTTTACAAATATCATTTAAGATGTGGTCATAAAAATACAAGATTTATAAAGTTTTATAAATTTTTTTAATGATTCTGGATAATTAGTCAGTTATATATTTTAACACAATAAAGCAGAAATACAGTTATGTTTGACTTCAAGGACATCAAAGCAATGGTCTTTATGAGTGGCTTTTAATACAGGGACCATTACCATTTAAAGTAAAACAATTTAGACTTAAATATCACTTGATTTTGCAATAACCAAGGTTTGTTTGTTTTGTTTGTTCGTTGGCTTCAACGCCATAGCAACACATTGTATAGGTCATATAATGGCGGTCAGTCAACCTACTCACTCCTCTTGGAAAGGCCAAATCTCTGGATTTAGCTGTTAACCAACTACAAAGCCCACACTTTCGTCAGTGACTGATAACTGCTAACATAATATAAATAATTGGTAGGAGGGAGAATTGCCATAGAAATAATTTCATGACCCAAGCTCTTTGAAAGTATCCCCCCCCCAAACCCACTACCCCTCGATCAGTAGACTGGTGCTACAAACAGAGCTAGCTGGGCGGCTTAACCAAGGTAGTCTTTATGACAGAGCTGTGGTGTAAATTAACAAACTAACATTGGTGGAAGTTGTAAGTTTTCAAAATACTAAAAACCTAAATTCAAAAAAGTGAAATAGACAGATTTCATACAAATTGCACAAGAGTAATTTATTTTCAAAAAACTGAAATCGGTATTTATATCCAAAATACTTTCACCCATGCGCTTCCAAAATAAAAATAATAAAATGAAATAATCAAGTTTCATATAAATTACATAAAAGTAATTTATTCTCAAAATTCTGAAATCAGTATTAATACTGAAAAAATCTGTACACATGCACAAATAAATAAGTTATGAAACCTTTCCAGATACTTTCAAACAGCCCTTGCAAAAAAAAAAAATACAAACCTTCACTATCAAGATCTACAGCTAGATTCTGGAAGATATCCATATGTGAAGAATGAGCAATAGTACTCATACTTGGTGTTTGTCCTTTAGTATGTATATGTTGTATAGCTTGAGTACCAACATATAATACTAGGGCATTCATAAGTTGTATATTGTATCTTGTACCTGGCTCATTTAACTGAAATTAAGAAATCAGAAAGTTTAAATCAGCAATGTCAAGGTGAGCGTGAATATATATGTACTCAGCGCAGTGGTGTAGTGGTAATATGCATGGTTAGGGATCAAGAGGTCACCGGTTCAAACCCAACAAATATGTACTAAGACCAGATCAGGAAAAACTATTTAGACATTGAAATCATAGAATTTCTACATGGGCAATCATTTCAAATCCTTCGTCATTGGTTTAATAAACTGTGTTCAGTTTGCCTATTACTATGAGTCTTTAGGTTTTCTCATAAAACTCCTAATGATAATTGATATAGTGTGTACATTTTGACCCCGATCTGACCTTTCACATTTGCATCTAATAATTATCTACACATATCCCGAGGAAAATCAGTGCCACGCCTTTTCTTCACTTCGGCTTAAAATTCAACACATAATCCTCACGGTCAAGCTGTAATCGAGCCTACTACATTTGTATTCAATGTAATTAAATTTTCTTGCATAAAGGTCAGGTCGGGGTTAAACTTTACGCACAATACCCACAATGGAGTGCTAAAGGAAGCAGATATATCAATATACTCAATTGGCAGTCCTCACATAAGTGTGACAAGTAGAATGATTTAAACATGACACATTAATCAATGGCAATTAAACCTTACCTGTAAGTTACTTCTTAAATCAGATAAGAATGTCACAGGTGATCTAGTCTTTAAATAAGAATCCAAATCCTGAAATAACGTAAAAATATATTTGCTTAATGAAGTGTATCTGAATAACATAGGATATACATCAAACCTTTTATCAAATACAAAGTATCTCATCTAGTCACAAAATATACCAATTGTCGAGCATGTCAATGTATTTTCTAAGGTCTTACACTAGATTTCATTGTTAATATTATTTTATTACAGAACAATATCAAATTGTAAATCAAAGCTAAGACTCAGAATAAACAAAACAAGAGCAGTCCACAGTACTAAAGTAAACAAAATCAATCAGTGATATGCGATCTCATAAAGATGATTTAAATTTAAAGTGAATACTTTCTTTGGTGGCTAAAATTTGCATGCAAAAGCTCTAAATAAGAAATAATAATAAAAGGGACATAATCCAGTCATAAATTTCTGATAGAGTTATGCAAGTTGGTATTTGACCTTTAATAGTCAAGCTAAAATAATGAACTCTTGGTTAATCAGTAGGTACTTGAACAAAAACTAGAATTTTCTTTATCCTGATGTCATGAGAAACCCTACTTTCCTAAGTATATTCAGGTTGCTTGCTGACAAAAGCTTTATTTGATACAGACTATATAGAGCTACACAGCTATCTCAGTCAGTAGGGCAAAAAGTCTACTGATTGAGAGGTCATAGCTTGGGTTATGAAATATTTTCTATGGCCATTCTCCCTCCTACCACTGATTTTACATCATGTAGGGCAGTTGGGTTGTCAGTCACTGACGGAAGTATGCGCCAAAAATGTGCCTAGTTACTGGTAAACTGCTTACTCCAGAGATTTAGCCTTTCCAGGAATGGTGAGTAGGTTGACTGACCGCCACAATATGACCTATACCATGTGAAGCTACGACATTATACACAACCCCCCCAAAAAACAAGCAATACATCTAAATGACAATTAAAAGTCAACAATACCTTCTTAAAGTATGCTGGTTGTATCATATTAGCAAACAATGGTAGAATTCTAGGTGGATGTTGTATTTCAGCTAACATATCAACTTTAAGATTAGGTGTGAATGGATCTGGTAGACGCATGTTACGAGGAAACGCACTCAAGATGAGATTACGCATCTGTACACAGTTAGGTGAGATGACGTCACAGAAAGCATAGTGATAATCACAGAGGAATTCTGGGAAATCATGTAACAACACTAACAACACACGTAAAGTTCCCTGTGAAGTAGAAAAATATAACTTATATAAATATACAAGTATATGATGGGAGCATCTATAAGAGTCCTTATTCTTACAGGTTTATTATGATTAAAAATTTCTGTAACAGGAACCAGTTTCAGTATAACCTCTGCTCAGCGACCCTTTATAGAACAAATCCTCTGCACAACAACAGCTTTTGATATTTCCCTTAAGCATAATTATAATTAATTTTAACCTATGCAGAGCAACGACCACTTAACAGCCACATACTTCAGTCTCTCCCAGTGGGTGTTATTCAAGAGACAATGTTCTTTTCCACAAATTTGGGAATATGACCCATGACCTTAGAATTGGGAATTTTATCAGCATTTTGGTTTAAATTGGGATGATTGTTTGTTTGTTTTGGTTTTACGGCCCACCAACACAGAAAGGTCATATCACACCGAAATATTGGGATGAAATGTCATGCAAATTTAATAGCAATAACAGATTTAAGAAAGTTTTTTGTTTAATTTTTTATCAAGTTAGTTAATTTAAAAAAGATTACTAGGACGTATAATTTTAAGCTGAAACATACTTACAGATGCCTTATTCAAAAATCTTTATTTCAAGTTAAATTGGGAATTCTGGATTGAAATTTGGGGAAAAAGGATATGATTTTAGATTTGGAATATAGCCCTAACGGCTATAAAATTGACCGAAAATAAACACCGAGAGAGGTTGTACTGTATCCCGTTATATTTACAATAGCACAATCCCATTAATCATGTTTTGTAGTTATAGGAATAATCATCAATATGCCAATCTATATAAAATCAGTAAAATTCTCAACCAAAATGATTTTTCATAAGTCCGCGGCTTTGGGACCTTATATTAAGCATATGGGACTTGCAAACTGTCAAATTCTACATTATTTTGCAACAACCAAGGAAGTTTTATAGAGGAACTTTACTGTATATTTAGAACAAATTATTGTTACAACTTACCTTATAGAGGAAACGTGTAGGTTTATTTAATTCAGCATTTCTTAAGAATGGAGTCAGAAAGGTAAACAGATCAATTAGTAATTGTGCATACATTCCCCAACCCTGAAATCATAAATACAACAATATATTATACTCATGGGTGAAAGTTGTGAAAACTGAAAATACTGAAGAAAAATGCTGGGGGCCAGGGGGCCGCTAGGACCCCCGGTGGGTCCAGGACAACGCCTTGGCGGGGGTTCAGGGGGCCGGAGGCCCCCGAAAGCTGACAGTGTAGAAGCAAAATAAAGCAGTAAAATCAAGCATTCATGGAAGCTAGCAGGAACTTTCAGGACTTCTGAGTAAAATATCTATGTACATATATTAAGCATTTTGGTACTCATGAGTACTTCATAAGTTCTTAACTTGACCCCCTCATCACTCAAATTACAAATTGTATGGTATATAACTATCTTAATTCTTAAACATGCCATCAAATCATTTAAAGTTAGTGTATAAGACCAAGCTGAATGTACACAGAGAATAATTTCAATCCACTTTGCAAGTGAAATTGATAGATAAGTCTTTTTTGGCAGCAGGTATATCTTCATTGAAGAATGATCTAGTTGCTTTCTGATTGCATGTAAAATATTTTTTTCACAGACCAATGTCATGCTTATTTTGCACTAAGAACAGAACAAGAGCTGTCAGAGACAGCATGCTCGACTTAGTAAGTATTTGTCACAGGAGATGATGTTGATGATATTTTGATGTATCACCAATAACTATTGTTCAATATATTGCTACAAAATTTTATATCAATGGCAGCTCTTTTGGCAAACAGACCCATATATTAAATTACATACACATTGGTAATGCCTATGTTGTTACTCAAATCTTGTTTTACATGTTGTCCAGCTGACAAAATGACGCCCGAGTTCCAAGACTCACAATATTTGAAATTTTGAATGTAAACAAATTTGTCTATTTAATATATACATATGCTGATCATACAATATGAACATTCAATTTAAAACTTCCAAGATTACTGTATAAATTTAGAATCAGTTCTGCTAATATCATCATGGACCAAATCTGTTAACTATGGTGTATAAGTAAAGTCTCAATGTTATTGGGTAAATTATAAAGAGATAGGCTCAACAACATACAACTGCTCAATATAATTAAGTCATCCAAAATGTGTACCAGCATCCCTATACAATAATTATGGACCAGTCCTGTTGACTTTTTTTGGAGTATAAATAAAGTTAAAATATTATTTGTGAAATACGGGATTGACTCAACAAAAAAACAACTACTCGGAGTACTTAAGTCATCATGAATGAGGATTTTATAGTCAGTACCCCTATAAAATAATAATGGACCAAATCTGTTGACTTTTGAGTGCATAAATACGGGCTTGTCATTTGGGCAAATTATGCTTTAGACTAAACAAGAAGAACTGCAACATGCTAATATACCTAGGTTATCCAGAGGATTGCAATTAGAATCTGCTCATCCCTTAAACGAAAATGGACTTAACCTTTTGGTGTTATGCAAAATACAGCTTTAATTCAAATGAGACTGTTTGAGTATTTTGGGGTATTAACAGCAGAATGTGAAATCTTCTTCCCTGTCTTAATTACCTGTTTGTCATCAGTAGTAGTGTTAACACAGCAGGGGAACATATGACGTCACGTACACAGAGCTGTGTAGAGTTGATGCAGACACTAAGTCTACGTCACTGTTCAACTGAGTCTGATTTTAAATCAATTTAAGATGTATCATGTGTTAAACTCGGTGTTTAAGTTTAAGTGCATTGCATTTATGTATTCATTTTGTAATTAAATATAAACTAGATAGAATTTCTAGGATTAAAAAGAACAAAGGAACAGAGGCTTGTGTCTTTAGTTTATCATTGCTTATGACGTATGTTAACATGACTGTTTTGATACAATTTTAGTTAATTATAGTGATAAATGTTGATATTTAGACATCAAATTATTGAATTACTCCATAAAACTTCTTGGTCGAGTGCCAAAAAATTGTCTTTGAAAAAATGTTTGTTTCGACGATTATTTTTCTGTGGCATTTTATTTACTCTCAAAATAGAGTAAGTGTTTTTTCCCCAAATCGGTCTGTATTTTTTCATTTTCGTCGATTTCGGTCGGAACAACAACAAAAAACTGATGTTTCTCAATTTTTTTTCCATTTTCACGAAATTTACGGTCGCCGGTTTTGTAAACCAATTTATATAAAAGAAGTAGTGGCCTTAATATGTAGTAAACATTACTATATCTGTGTTTCTGCAATCTTTAAAACTTAAGAGTCTTTTTTACCCCTATTTTTATTATTTCGAGGGTCATTTGAAGTTTTCAAGGGTCAGTGTTATAACTAACTCATATGACTATCTAACCAATTTATATCAAATATGAGCTGCATTATAAAAATGTTGGTTTGTTTTGCACATAGTCATAATTGAACAAAAATCAACTATTTAACATGGCTTTGTCCACCACACGATCACTTCAAAAAAAAAGGATTCCGTACGTAAATTTGCCGATTTTTTTTTAAAAAAGTGCACATGGAAACGTGTTGAAAATAGTCGTTTTTTAAGAATTAATTCTGCAAATTTACATCAGGGAATTGCTAATTTACAAATATTTTGTGTATTCTAAATGTCGGAGTTCAAATGTTTGAAATAATTCAATAAAAATCGCAGACATTTCTGAAGAAATCGCCGAGCGTAAAGTTGTATAAAATAACCAATTTAAACTGTTTAAAAGTAAACAATTTAAAGACAGTGCTGTTTTAAAAGTAGGTGAATGCAAACAAAGGAACATGCCGATCTGCATTTGCCAATATTTGTTTTAATCGATCATTTTCTTTTGATCATTATAATCTAGCGGACAATTAAAAAACTAGGTTATTTTTGTTTTAAGCATGACTAATTATATAATCAATTAATTCAAACTTAACGCTATGATGACACACTGAGACGTTGCATTTAAGACATTGCTGTGTAATAAAACATCAAAGAGTGTGAAAAAAGCCGACAGGACACACATCTTAACAATGTCAAACATGTGTAAATTTGTAACTAAACAAAGGATTAAATTGAATTCAATCGCTGGTTAATAATGAAATATAAAGACAATTTGAGACAAATAGTAAAGTAATAAGACAAGATCACTATTTTAAATTTATACCTCGTAACCATATGCCTGCGTCGTATGCAATTAAAAAGCCGTATTTAGTGATCTACTGATCACCGAAAAAATGACTTGTAATTCCGTCAAAGTTATTTTTTGCAGATTACATTTGTGTACCGTTGTTAAATTAAATTGAAAAAGTAACGTCAAATGACGCATGCTATTAGATACATCTTAACGTGTCACTGACATTGGTAAATTCCGTATTTCCGTCAAAATTACTTTCCTTTTTCGTGATTACGATCGCCAAACACCGATTTTGACACCCTCACCCCCTACCCACCCCCCTAAAATATCTCAACGGATTTACATGAATTGGAAAAATGGCCTCGGCGGCCGTCGAAAATACGGAATTCCGTCAAAATACGGAAAACTTTCACCCATGATTATACTACAATATCGGACACAATTTATGTCTTTACTGTATCTATTAAATTATTCACACATGACCTGGACATTGTTAGTTTTAGACTTTAGTTCTGAAGCAGGGTTCATACAGATTTAGATTTAAAAAATTCCATGATTTTTCCATGATTCCTCTCAATTTTCCATGATATACAAACACATATGCAACTCAAAATGAATACAAATGAATTATTGATTACCTTTACTTACACTCATTTTGGATGGATTAATGTTGATTTTTACATTGGAAAATAAAAACACAACGCATCACAGCAGATAACAACTGGAAACGGTGCACTAGTAAAAATTCTCATTCTATAACCCAAGTGATTCGTACCTAAGCGTGATTTGTACCCATTTCTGTTTGTACCCAGCAATTCAAATTGCGATTTATGTAATTTATGATTGAATTCATGTTTTTTGTTCGATTTTTTTAAGGTAAAAATTAAAAATTGTCATAAAAATGTTTTTCCATGACACAAACAACTTTTATCATGATGATTTCTAATTTTCCATGATATTTCCAGGACTTTTCCTCTCTAAAATCAAAATTCCGTGATTTTTCCAGAAAAATCTCATTTTCCATGATTTTTTTCCAGTTTGTATGAACCCTGTGAAGATATCAAGTATTTCAGTCAGATTGCTTCAATGTAAACAATTAACTTATTGAAAATTTGTTTACACGGAATATGTTATCTACAATAAATTAAGTAGATGTTTTTATTATTACCTTTTGTTGTGGTGTAAGTGCCAACATTCTACCAATAAATACTCTATGTGATATCAATTCTAACCAAGCATATGCAAACGCAGGAGCCTTAGCTGGTCTTAGCACATGAAATGTGTTGCTGTAATAATATAATACATACATAGTATTTAACATACTGTTACAGTGAATTATAATATAAGGTTATATTCAAATTATTTTCACATAGCAGAACAGTAAATAACATCCAAGAAATAAACATTTTATCTTGGAATACAAGCAGCCAACTTTAAATATGATATCATAACATTTTTATCACATGATATGAATCCCACATTAGTCAAAACAATATGGCCAAATAGTCAAAGGTCAAAAAGAAAGTTACAAGCATGCAATTGATTTGGTTGTAAACAACCACTTTCATACCCTAATTTCAAAGTCAGCTCAAGCTACTGAAGCCAAATTTTTTCTTGAAAGAAAAGTCATAAGGATAAAATATTACCCAAATAAAGAACCATAAGTAGCAATATTTTGTACAAAAAAATAAAACTCTGTTTATGTAAACAGAACAATGAACTAATCCGCGACAGGGGAGGGTCAGGATGACAATAAAATGTAATTTTGAAATATTTTCATAAGTGTTCAGTAGGTGTTATGGAAAAAGAGTTCCATCAATACAAGCACAATTGACTTAGAGGGTGGTGGTTTATCTGCCACACTTATTTTGCAAAAACACTTTTATTTCTATTAATGCCATACCTCTGGAATGGATTAGCTTATTTAAATATTGACACAAACATGTAATGTTATTTTGTGCTTACTATAACTTAATTAATCATAAATGAAAAGAACTATCATAATAATACTTACCAAAAGGCTGTCAGTATTTGAAAGTTGAGACTATCATGAATGAAGTCAACTGTATTGAGTTCAATAAATAACATTATAAATATACGATGGTATGGTAATTGTTGAAAATCAACATGTCTTACTTCTTGATCGCTTAGCAACACACCAGCAACAATACCAAGTAACTAAAATAAAACATTAAAAAAACAAATTACTTCTTGTGACAGCCTCAATACTTTTTTACACTAATAGTAATATAATAATCAAGAGCAGTTGTCCAGAGGTAGGACTTGCTCTGAAGGATCAAGGGTTCAAACTCCACATGGGGCACTGTTAATTTCGTTCAGCAAACTATTTACCTACAATGGCTTCCCTCCTACAAGGTGTAAACAGGTTCCTGCTAAGATAGTATAATTCCATAGCACCCATTTGTCAGCTGCATGAAGTGGAGTAAAGGACTCCCACAGGAGATTGATAGATAGATACCACTAGCTCAATGACTAAGTGTAATAGCTACAAAGTCAGCAAAGATGCATAAACATGAAACTTGGACAATAAAATTTCATTACTTTACTTCACTTACTTTTCATTATAACAACAAGTTTCAGACTTACTTTATTAGTCAGGTTGATCTTAGTCACACTGTTAGCTTCACTACCAGAATGTTTGATCAGTAAGGCAATCAATCTAACAAATGCATCTAATGTATGAAAACATTTACATCTAACCAATGAGAATGCATGTGTCTGTTCACTGAGCGCACGATAACATAGATCTACACACATCTCTATACAGAGACGGAAAAATCTGGTGATAAGATCATCTGTCTTAAGTATACCCTGATGATGCATCTGTGAATGAAAATATAACATAAATATAAAATGTCTGTATAGGTGACATTATACAGTGCCCACCAAAAGTTCTTGGACAAAATCTTGGGTTTTAAGATAAACTGATTCATCTTTATACATGAATATAAGGAAGAAAGAGTCATCTGAGCAAATTCTAAAGTCAGCATTGATAAGTTTATTAACATATGATTTAAACAATGTTACATGAATAAGGTCTTATGATAGTTAATTAAAGCTTCAGTCTCATAAACATAAAAATAGTCGGGAGGGCACCATGCGATCAAGCTCCACAAGGACCCAAACGAAGTCTAGTGTACCCGTACGGACTGTTACATTGTCACTGTCCATGAGATGAGCCCAGGTTACACCAATCAGTTTCAGAGTCAAATCGTGAACAAAATCGTGGCCGAGTATGGATTAAACATGCATATCTTCTAGCTACGGCTCAGTGCGGGTGTGTTGTTTTGTACCATGTGCGTACCATTACTTTGATATGCAAGGCTTCCCACGGCCTACGATTGTCTGCACATACGGGTCCATAACAAGCCATGATTTTATGGGACTGAGGCATTACTTGTGTTATGCATGATCATTTTATCTCAAAATTTCATCTGTCCAAAAACTTTTGGAGGGCAGTGTATAAAGTCTCATAAATTTCTAAATGTTTAAATCTCTACTGGCATTACTTTCTAATGATTACGGTGAGAGGATATTTTGTTTAAATCAGGTCTCTATGATCTTATTGACACAGTTGGTCCTAGAAAATAATAAAACATTGGCCAAAAGAAGATTAGCCACATGCAAAATACCAAGATTTTGTAAACATACCTGTTGCACAAATGCTGGGAAAGCTTTAGTGCCATCTCTACCAGCAGCCGGTGAATGATACATATTAACCCAATCTCTCAACAGATATTCTGTTTTCTCATGTAGACCAGGAGGATCATCTATCTCTCTAGCTTGGAATATACCTGATTGCATCATAGATGATGGACCTCCTGTGGCTTGATCTATCAATACTGATGCTTGACGTAAACTGTGTAGAAGATTCTCCAATCTATAAACAACAAACAGTCATGCAACATATCAATCACTAAATTGAAATGGTAATTCACAGGTTTGGACACTATCAGTGTCCCAGTATTCTAAGGATAAAAAAAAACTACAGTGGAAACCCATCGATGCTTAACAAGGGATTCTGTCAGGATCCTTATAAATTGCCCTGTTCTTACATTAATTTGAGTTCCCATGAATTGTTTATCATATTTCGTGCAAATCTGTATATAAACTTTTGTTTATTATTGGAGGAATTCCCAACATATGGGAGGAATCTATGATTAAAAGCCTAGAGATTCCCTAGGGAACAGTTAGTGTCGAGCCCAGGCAATAAAAGAATGGGCCACATTAAACTATAAGCTAGTTCCATAAAGAAGTCACTTTGTTATCCTTTTTGAAAGCGCTTTTTGCAGCATTCAAGTTCTACAAAATGGTTTTGCTTCAAGTTAGCAAATCAAAGATGGGGACTTCCATAAGAATTGTAACAAATGAAAAGTATACTGAAGCAAGAAAAAAACTTGCTATAAATCACTAGCTAACAATCAAATGTATTGCTTTGTGGCTGATTTTCATAGGAAATTGCCATGTCGCTCTATGAAGCACTAGCCTAGTGGAATAGGCTAAATAATGAGTTCAATCTTACTAATTATAATACTAATAGCTGTAAACATAACAAAAATGAACTCACCCTGCTGGAGTATCTCTAGATTTAGCATTGATCATATCTAAAGCTTCAATTGTATTAGATAGATAATCCTGAAAAGACAGAAGAAGAAATTTAATTGTCAACCTGTTTGTGAGATAATCAAGAACAATAAATCTGTGAGCTAATGCTCACTAGTGATACCCCCGCCAAAATCTAAAAATATGCGACAAACAGGAAGTAGATGAGCAAGGAGCATGAAATCGCTTTACACCACATGGGACTATAGGATGAAGCAATATGCAAAGTTTCAGGCTGCTGCATGGTATAGTTGCTGAGAAAACTGTGACGGAAATTTCGTAACGGACGGACAGACGGACGGATGGACGGACGGACGGACGGACGGACAAGGGTAAAACAGTATACCCCCCTCTTCTTCGAAGCGGGGGTATAATAATTATGTCTAACACGACAACAACAACTCTACAAGTTGAGGCATTGTATGACAGTGTTGGCAGTTATAATTCACATATAAGATATGTAGACTCTATTGAGAAGGGTAATAAATTAATCATCTTGGCAATATCTTTATTTTTGTACCAGTGGGGAATATCTTCATCTCATAGGCTAGTCACAAACAAGATTTGGTGACTTTGGATACATTGGTTGTCCATAGATAATTACAACAAAACTAATTCGGAAACCATGATGTAAATATCACAGAATCAAAACACTTTCATAAAGTATTTATGTGATATCTGTCACTCAGGATTCACTTTAAAACAACTGATGTAATATGATAGTATTGGAACACCTTCTCTAAACTTTTATGTGATATCTACCACTCAGGATTTACCTTAAAATCGTGGACATATTATCTAAATGCCATTCTAAACTTTTATGTGATATCTACCAATCAGGATTTACCTTAAAATCGTGGACATATTGTCTAAATGCCTTCTCTAAACTTTTATGTGATATCTACCACTCAGGATTTACCTTAAAATCGTGGACATATTATCTAAATGCCTTCTCTAAACTTTTATGTGATATCTACCACTCAGGATTTACCTTAAAATCGTGGACATATTATCTAAATGCCTTCTCTAAACTTTTATGTGATATCTACCACTCAGGATTTACCTTAAAATCGTGGACATATTATCTAAATGCCTTCTCTAAACTTTTATGTGATATCTACCACTCAGGATTTACCTTAAAATCGTGGACATACGATCTAAATGCCTTCTCTAAACTTTTATGTGATATCTACCACTCAGGATTTACCTTAAAATCGTGGACATACTATCTAAATGCCTTCTCTAAACTTTTATGTGATATCTACCACTCAGGATTTACCTTAAAATCGTGGACATATTATCTAAATGCCTTCTCTAAACTTTTATGTGATATCTACCACTTAGGATTTACCTTAAAATCGTGGACATATTATCTAAATGCCTTCTCTAAACTGTTATGCGATATCTACCACTCAGGATTTACCTTAAAACCACTGACCTCTTTGATTTGACTATTAGATTTGTCATCAATGAGATATCTCTGAACAAGTTGTACAGCAAAGGTTAAAGCTATCATATTGGTGCCACCATCCATGAGTTGTACAAGATATTTATCATATTGTACCATATCTACTAATTCTGATTTAATTAATAAATCTACAGCTTCTATATTATATCTTTGATCGTCTCTTGCATCTATCAGACATCTAGAAGGAATAAAAACACAACTTGTATTATGTATGTGGACTATATTGAAAATTGACATGTACTTGTTAGATGTGTTATCCACGTCTATGAATAAAGACTTAACTTACTTACTAACTTACATAATCTAATATCTGAGGAAATTCATGCACAGTAACCACCAAAAGTTTGGAGACATTTTCACTTTGTATGCCTATTGAAAAGCTTTTATCTAAAGTTTAATAACTGTTTATTTTGAAATGCTTTTTAGTAATGCTTTATTTTTTGGTGATCACTTTTGTTAAATCTAAGACTAAAAAATAGCATAAAAGCTATGTTATAGAAAAAAACAACAATTAACATGGTTTTGAGGCATCAGGATGTAAGATGCTGAATCTTATAAATTTGTTGCATTCATGAAATTGTTTTCATTTTATAACATACCATACTTTAATGTATTGAAAATAATGACTCTTCAAAAATAATCATCAAAATTCAAGAATTGTAGTAAATATCTTTTGTCTCCAAACTTTTGGTGGGTACTGTATATTTTATCAATGTAACAGCATTATACCTTCATCAGGAAATACAATTAGTATAAACATCAAAACATTAGATAGGACATTACAAAGATAATAAAAACAGTATGTTTATAGGCAGAAAAATCAATCAGTCATTTCAATGTGACAAGGATAAAGTTCCAACAAAAAGAAACAACTGGTCGGAATTTTGATATCATTCCAAACTAAAAAGGAGCAAGCAATAAAATATTTCATTTTGAACATTGTAAATCCTCAGTCATTCTAGTTCCATTCCATCGGATTTTTTTTGTTGGGTTTAACACTGTAGCAACACATTGCATAGGTCATATAACTGCAGTTCCAATTAATATTAATCACAACTGATCATCTAGTCTACAGAATGATAGAAAGAAAGCATTCGCTCTACCTTGTGACATGTTTATTAACCCACTGTTGTCCAAATGCTCGACCATCTTGTATTGTTTTTAATATAACAAGAGTACATTCACGAAATCTTATCATCAATTCACGATCTACTGTAGTAGTGGTATAGTTGTCTAACAACCCTTCAACAGCCTGAAATAAACAACATTAACTCTTTAGACTCATCGTCAGAAGACTTGGAAACTCACCTTACCTATATGTTATGAATATTATTGCTAGGGCTGCGGATCGTTGAGCTAGTTGCAATCCGATTGGAACCATGATTCATGTGTAGCGATTCACAAACCACAAATCACTTGTTAATGAAGAAGCATTCAGGAATTCATGTAATAACAAAAATAAGTGAAGAATTACGGAAGATTTACTGCATGGTAAACCATGTTCTCCAGACACAGACGTTTGATGGGCATTTTCATTGATAACATTTTTGTTTAAATGTGTATTAATCGAAATTTTGACATAAATTTAATTTTCGTAAGTACTGCGTATCGTTTTCAGAGGTAATTAAGCTTAAAATGTTCCTTTCTTTTACAAAAATAGATCACAATCCGATGATTTCCGACGTGTCGAATATTCATACTCGATTTTCTGGTCGAGATCACGAATATCTGAGTACTCGGATACTCCCAACAGCCCTAATTATTGCTGTCAAATAACACCCTGGGTAAACGAGGATGCTTTGTATGTTGATTAATTCAAATTATTATTGGCTTAATTTTTAAATTTTGTTACATTTTCACAAAATTTAGTTACCGGAGAAACACTGTCAACATGACAATTAGCTCTGAACCTGGCTAGATGCCAAGTTACTCCATAACTCCAGTTACTCTCGACAAGTATTAATTTTATTTATTCAGGCTAGCAAAAATTTCTTATTCATAAGGTCAGGCTAGTTGAAAATTTGCTCTTACTATATGACTAGTGATTATTCTAGGACTTCGAAAATGGCCACAGGATAGAAAAAGTGGCAGGAACATCCGAGGTTTGGTATTTCAAAGTTCTCTCCAAAGGGAGAAGCAAAAAAGGCAGAATGGAGAGAAAAGGGAAAAGGTGCAGTGACTAGCTTTTCAATCTTAGAATAATCACTAATATAACATGATAAATCAAGCAAGAGGTACAGAAAAGTTTAGGGATGGTTTGATATAAATGAACAAAGTACCTTCTGTAACAAGGCAACAGTTGATGGAACATCTCTAGAATTTCTAGCCATTATAATAGATTCCATTAAACTTCTCATTTGTACTAACAATGGATGATTGTTAGGATAGTTCATTAAATGTTGTATATGTTGTTCTATTTCTACACCAATCTTCTCATAGACTAAGCCTATATCTTCTGGTGTACCATAGGACTGAAATAAATGCTTTCTAGTTAGTACAGTGTGTATCATAATACAGTAAAGATCCACTTTCATGACTATTAAAATCAATGGCCTTAATAGTGAAAAAGTCTTCTCAAACTAACTATTTGAAACTTACAAATTGTAACAAATCCACGATTTTGCAATAATCAAGGTGGTCTCTATAATAGAAATTGACTTATTTTTTGGTAAATATGAAAATGTGATAGTCTTAATAGCAGAATGGTCTAAATATACAGGACATTTTTTCTTGGATTAAAAATGTAAAAAATTGCATGATTTTGCAAAAACCAAGGTGGTCGACATACAGAACTTAACAGTTTAACACTAAGAAAACTACAGGTGCCACCCCACTAGTTCAGTTGGTAATGTCCAAGTCTACTAATTGAGGGGTCATGTTTGACTCCCGTGCGGGCATACCTAAATAGAGCTTGGTCATGAAATTATTTCTATGGCCATTCTCCCTCCTTACAATGATTCTACATCATGTAGGGCAGTTGTCAGTCACTGAGGAAAGTATGTGCCTAGTACTTGGTTAACAACTAAATCCAGATTTAGCCTTTCCAGGAACACTGAGTAGGTTGACAGACCGTAGTTATATGACCTATACAATGTGTTGCTACGGCGTTAAACCCAACAAAAAAAAAGAACAACAAGTAAAAATACTTACAGGTGTAGGTTTAGCAGGTAATGATGGATCAGATAAAGGTAAAAATCCAGGTATATTTCTGGCAAACTCTTCATATACAGAGATCTGTAATGGTGTCTCACCACCGACTTTTAATCTAATCAGTTCTGGCATTCTTTCAGCTTGATATGTTAATACAACAGGCTCACAGAATCTTATACCTTTCTCTCTGGCAGCTTTTCTGGCTTCGAAGTCCTACAGGTAAGAAAAGATAATATCTTAAGTCATATGTGGTATAAAACATCAAAATTGACCTTATAATGACTTCACCCATCACAAAGATTTACAGTTAAAGATTGTACCACGAAAATACACTCAGCAAATTATTTTAGTCTGCTCCCAAAAGCATTTTCAAAATGCCCACAATCAGAATGAGGAAAGAGCCGATTCTTATCAGGAATAGTATGTAAATCTACATTTGCCTATATGTCATAAGTGTTGTGCTAAAACCAAAAAAAAAAGAAATCTTTTCCATGTCAATACTGAAAAAGGGTTGAACAAAAATAAGTCTGTTACATATAAATGATAGAAATTCCTAATATCATTTTTCAAATTTTGAGTACATTTCTCCTTTTTTTCTTAAAAAAAAGTACATAACAACAAACAGAAAGTAATGAATACACTACCCTAGCTAATCTCTTGTCCATCTCAGGAATAGCTCTCTCCACAGCTGTTTTCTGTATAAAAGCTGATGTTAACTCTGTATTATCTTGAGCTATCATTTGTATAGCTTGTTCAATCATCTCCTTTTGTTGTGGATTGTTTCCCTAAATATATAAATAACCATATGTTATCATAAAATAATTTTCTTACCAACAGTGAAGAGTTGACACATAATACCCAATAGTTTTGAGTGTCTTGGCAGAATAAAACAACATACATGTACACAGCTTGAGACTGATTTCGAAACAATAATGCCAGTTAGAATAACCAGTTTTATGTTTGACTAACCAAATGTTTACTAACAGTATTAGGTTGCCCCAATCCAAATATAGGCTGTCAGGGACAACCTATATTGTCGAGTCCTGCATGTAAAAATTTGGCAAAATATGCCAATTGCATGAATGAGATCAACAGCTAAATTCTTCTACACATAAAAAAAATACACTGTTACACAATGATAACTTCAAACTTGAACAAGCTGAATTAAGTCATTATCAGATGGCATTACTTTCCACTATGAGTTGTCTATCCCTTATAAAAGCATTATAATATTCATATGTTCTCTCAAAGACAATTCATGTCCTTATAAAACAGATTATTTACAATTTAAATAAAGCTATTGCCTAATCTATTTAAATTTAATTTTATGGCTAGCTTTTAAGGTATATATTTGAGCAATAATACAATTGAGATGCTGCAAAGCCCGCGGACAGATTTTACAACATGATATTGGTGTGGAGGACCACTTCTTCACCCTGGGTCTTTATTTACTCAAAATGATTGTGTTTACAACATACTTCAAAGCATCTACAAATGTAATTACAATTTTCATTAGGCCACAACAAATTTATCATATGTTCTATGGATTCGCTCGCACCTTAATTTTGATGGTTTTTTTACAAATTTTTTTTATTTCCTTGCTCGCTCATAAAAATTTGGTCAAACTGCTATATAAAGCAACTGAATTAAGATTTTTTTAAAGAAAATTTTCTTTGCTCACTCGCCCCATTTTTTTCTAGAACAATTGGTAGAACGTATCATCAACTTGTTGTGGCCTTACATGTACAATGTAATACATACCGCTGCTCCAAGAGCTGAGAAGAAAGCTGTCTTCAATGTACTAGCTATTGTTATAAACATAGGTTCTCTACATGTATACAATGCTAGACCTGATGTTAAACTTCGTACCATATGATGGGATGCTATACGCATTCTGTTCTCGTCTGGATCCAAGGCAAAATCCTGTAAACAAAAAATATGGAAACTATTATAACTCTGTAAAGTGCGTAAATATTGACCCCGAAATTGACAATGCATAGCTTTCATCCAGACGAAAACACTATTAATCACATTTTGATTACGTAATCACTATTTTTAGACCAAGGTTTGCATGCTAATTTAGCAGTGGTTTAATTCACAGTCCGCAATTTGGCAGCTCATTTAAATTGCGTGACGTAGACGATGTAAACAAGTTATGTATCATAACAGTTTCGTCATGAATATTATGATGAGAAAAGGTCACCTGAACGTGTTTGGAAAAGGCCAGATCTAAATTAACAAGTATGGGAGTGGAAAATTTTAGATCGGGTTTTAATCAGATTGCCATTGATTTCGACATCAACTTTGGCTGACCAAATGTACATTTATTAACATTTCTTATGAAATGAAGATAAATTTAATAAAATATTCAAAATAAAGTAATGCTAGGCATTTTAAAACACACAAAATAGCATCAACATAGCTTGACAGTTCATTTTTGTGCAATAAAAAGATTAACAACATCATACTGGGGCATGACATCAATAGTAGTGACATTATACATGTATAGACATAAATCTGTGCCGTAGAAGAGGAATCAATTCAGTTATGTACTACATTAAATATGTATAATTTTTGGATGTCGTTACACATACCTTTCTAATAATTTGTTCACAGGTAATGAGAGCTATTTTAATAGATCTTTCAACAACTGGTGGTAAGATTTCTTGTACAGCTCTCTCTAAGTTACCTCTAATTAATGCTTTCAGTTGTGGACTAGCTTGAAGTAATGGGATCTAAAGAATAGAAAAATAATAATGATAAAACAGTTGAAAACTATATGATATAAAAATTTCAACTAGCAGATTATGTCACTATTCTACAATAAGTAAAGTTGTAAAATTCTTTTATGTCCATAACTGATCTTTTATTCAATTGTCGACTAAATATCATGTAAATAACGTCCCTGCAATTTAACACACAACATTAATCATACTAAGAGAATAAATCATTGGTCACAGAAAAATTTCCAAGTATAAATTTAACCAATAAGTTGAAATATGTTAGTTAAAAGCAATTTCCCATCAACCAATAGTAATTTCATCATGGAAAAGATGGTTAACAGACGAAACCCAGGTAATCATGTATATAAAATCTGCTAATAACTTAATTTAAGTATGTATTACTAATACAAAAGAATTAACAATAGAATTTACAACAAAAACGTTTGTAAGACTTTTAATAAGTCTTTGACTTCAAAGCCCTTGAGCTTCAAAATACTCAGAGAAGCTAAAATACAAACACCAACCTGATCATTGATTACAATATGTTGAGATAGTCCAGCCAATGTTGTTACATTGATATCATCAAAAGCAAACTGGGGTTGTGGTGGAAGACTAGGTGTAGATCCAGGTGTAGTTGTAGCAGTAATAGACTGTGTCACTGTTGGTGTTACATTAGTTAATGTTATACCAGCTGGCTCTGGTTGTGGTGTACTGACTTGTTCTACTGGTGGAGGGGCTATCAGCTGTTTGTTGATTGATAACTGTGGCTCTATCGTAGATAGTTTACTTGTATCCTTCAGGAAGTTACCTGGCTTTAACTCCTAGAGTTCAAACATATCATAATCAGGTTTTATTTTTTTATTTTTAACTGGGTTCAAGGTCATATTCAACACATATTTAGGTCATATAAACGGCCAGCACTTCCTACTATAGGTTTCCTGGACACTTTTCTATCACCATTACTAACTAACTCTACTACGAGGCCGACAACTCATGTATGGTGTATGACCTACCGCCACCAGGCTCAAACCCGCGATCTCTGGATTCGAAGTCAGACATGCTAACCACTACGCCACAGCCGCAGCTAATCAGGTTTTAGCCTAGAAACCTTGCAATGAAAAATTCAGCGAAACAGGCAATGAGTTGATGTAAAAAAAATAAGAAAAATATTTGCTTAAAATTTTATAGGCCTTAAAAACACACAAAAAGGCAAAACAATAAATGAGTTTTGATAATATAAAGTAGACACTTGGTAAATGGTAAAACTTACATGTAAATCTATACAGAGTGTTTTACAAAGTACTTCAATCTCAAATTTAAGATTTAATTTAAGATCTGGTTCTTCATGTAGCTCAGCTAATACATTCATTATACCAATTGTCCATGGATTAGGTGGTCTGAATACCTGAAGTATACAACAACAGTCATGTAATATGAAATAATATACTTAAAGTGAAGTCCCCCCCATTAGGAGCATAAAAATCGATGGTCTTAATGGTGCAGTGGTCTCAATAAAGGGATCTTTTTCTTTTCAAAGTAAGCATTTAGGACTTCAATCAGTTATAAATAGACTATATTTAGATTTTCTCATGCAGTACAAACAATGTTTCACCATCACAATGAAACTATGTGTATGAAGAACAAAAGGATTTAATCCAAATATCATGCTTTCCAGCAATAATGTGTAACAAACTTTTTGTTCTGCATGCACACAGACAGAAAAACCCATAAATTTGAATTCCGAATTAGGTCTATTGTAGCATGATTTTGCGATAACAAAGGTGTTCATTTTCAATAAAGATTACAGGATTTATCTATTATAATGAAATTCATAGATTTAACTTCATTCTCTCACCTAAACGGCTTGAGCTATTTTGAGAGTAATTATGACAAAAGCAAAACTGGTTCAATATGAAACACCATTCAGCATTATGAGACCATTCCTCTCAATAAAGAATGATATTTGCATTGACATCCCTAATTACAAGTTTCAAAAATCCACAAGAAAACCAACCACACTAACTTACCTTACTTTTAGCACAGGATTCTAAGACTTTAGCAGTAAAAGGTACAACATACAATAATTCTCTAGCACCTTTATGATAGGCTTCATATACTAGAGACTTTAAGTTGATATCCTGTAATATATTAAACATTGATATTTATTAATCACATAAGTGGAAGTTTAAAGTTTCGAAAATACTGAAAACATGTTTTCAAAATACTGTAATAAACAGATTTCATATAAATTACATAATGCTCCCATAAATATAAAATAGCTGTGAGGGTACCGTACGGGCGCCATGCGATCGAGCTTCACAAGGACTCGTACGAACTATTGCATACCCGTACAGACTGTTACGTTTTTACCAGGGTCCGTGAAATGAGCAATGAAAGCACGTATCAGTTTCAAAGTCAAATCATGAACACAATCGTGGCCAAGTATGAATTAAACTTGCATAACTTCCAGCTACGGCTCCGTACTTATGTGTTGTTCTGTTCCATGTGCATACCGTCACCTTAATACACAAGGCTTCCCAGGGCCTACAGCTGTCTGCACGTACGGGTCCACAACAAGCCACGATTTTATGGAACTGAGGCATAAGGTAATATAATATCGTATTACTAAAATCAGTATTTATACTGAAAACTTTGTATCCATGAAGCCATTATCACAACCAACTAACAAGATACATGTATCATGTGCCTGCATTATCAAAGGTCTTACTACCATTATTTTTGTTATAAATCTTTCTATCTTGTATAGTTATAATATCATAAGATTTTTAATAATATTCTGCCTATGATATTACATGATCAATTGTCTACTATCTGGTTTAGCTATTATAATTAATTGGAGGAAATTATCAATTAGAACTTTATGAAATTGAAGCATAGAATAAAACCAAGGCTCAATAATAAAGGTAGCCCTTTTGCCCTTGATGGCCTATATATGGGTTTGGGCAACCCGTTACAGCTAGTTAACATTCGGTATGGGCAAGTGAAATGTATAGCAGGTTGTCCAATTGGACAAACTATTTAAAAAATTAATGTTGAGCCCTGAAAACAATAAAACAAACAGTTGATTATACTCACAATCTGTAGAATAGCTTTATTTTTAGCTAATGTAAGCATACCAAGCCAATGTCCAAGATTCTTTAATAAGGTTCTATCAGAGAAATTAGCATCACCTTTATCACTTCTTAATAATACCTGAAACAATGTTGTAAAAGATATAGGATATTCATACACTCCTGGTAATCTCATTTGGTAGAACTATGTCAGACTATAAATCCACAGAGCATGGGATAATTTACATTGAATCCTTTGAAGTATTTATTTTTGCACACAGCTTAGTTTACAGCCCAATTCCATTTCTTTGCAAAGAATTTAAGGCAATGTCAAAACTCATAACCTTGTCAATTAAGATTTTTCATGATATAAGGGTAGATGTAATTTTTTTAGCTATTTGAGGTCATTAAAATATTTGACAGAAAAGAGAAATGGGGAAAAAATCTAATCTTTGTTTACTTCATTAGATATATGTGTAGATCATGTGACTATACAGTACCCTTCAAAAGTTTGGAGACAAAAGAAATTTACAACAATTGTAGAATTTTGATGATCATTCTAGTAGAATCATTATTTTAAATATATTTACGTATGGTTTGTGATAAAATGAAACAAATATCATGAGTGGAACACATTTATGAAATTCAGCATCTGACCTCTTAAAGCCTCCAAAATCATGTTTATTGTAATTATTTTACATTTATTTATAACATAGCTTTAATGCTGTTCTTGTAGTCCTAGTTGTAATCACAATAATAACAACCAAACAATCATGTAAAACTAAAAGGCATTTCAAAATAAACAGTCGTCAAATTTTAGATCAAACCTATTGAGTAAGCCTATAAAAGTGAAAATGTCTCCAAACTTTTGGTGGGTACTATAGATTGTCAATACATTTATTAGATACTAACCTTAATATTTCTAAATGTTTCTAGTATAACCATGTCTGTTATCTCCTTAATATTGAGAGCATCCACAAAGTTAGCATACAATGTATGAAAGTTGGGTTCAATACTAGCACGTTTCATCACTAAATATTGTGATACCCATTGCATATGTTCTTCTTTTACTTCCTTCTTCAACTCATCACACTATCAAATATAGAAATAAAAACAAGCATACATATCAACTGTTGACAACATTAGCCCAGTCCTCAGAACAGAGTTCATCAGCACTGAACATTGGACCAGCAAAATTGAATTTTTTACAAGACCCAATGAAAATTTATTGGACAAATAAAAATCCTAGTGACATGTTGAAATATACAGTCCATTTTTAAGATCTAAAATAAAATATTCTAAATTTAAACAGACAAAACAACAACAAATAATGATTTTTATTGCATTAGGAAAGTGGTGGCTGGCTGTAAAAGTTGGTGGAGTGTAGAAATACTTATATTCTAAGTCACTGAATCAACGTCAATTTCAGAGGACTTGATCCACGACCCATAAGCTGAATTCTACATCTACAAACTTAAATGGATACAATCTATTTGCAATACATCTATTTGTAATTTGTTTATACTTTCATTAGTTCTGATTCAATTCCCATGAAAAATTGGTTTTAACTTCCAGAATTTGGTTTTATATTGTTTTCCAAAATCACAAGATAGGAGTTTAGATTTTCACCTACAGTGACTGTCTTTTAAATTGTGAATTTTAGCATGATTATCTTTCAAAATTGAAATTATATTTTTTTTTGAAAATTTTTATATAAAGAATAGACCTAATACAGAACTCCAATTGACATGGTAGACAAACACTACTAACTAAGATTTTTACACATTATTGCTGAAAATCACAAATCAAGGATTAAATCCTATTGTTCTGTTACACACATTTCATTGTTACCATGAAAATTTTTTTGTAATTGCAGTGAGAACCCAAATATTTCAATTCTGGCTATAGTCTATTCACATTTAAAACAAGTAAATCTGTGAGCTAATGCTCACTAGTGATACCCCCGCAAAAATCTAAAAATATGCGACAAACAGGAAGTAGATGAGCAAGGACCATGAAATCGCTTTACACCACATGGGACTATGGGATGAAGCAAAATGCGAAGTATTAGGCTGCTGCATGTTATAGTTGCTGAGAAAACTGCGACGGAAATTTTGTAACGGACGGACGCACGCACGGACAAGGGTAAAACAGTATACCCCCTTCTTCTTCGAAGCGGGGGTACAAAAATCATATTCAACATATCTGTAGATTAAAATCAAAGTAAAAGCAAGCTGGTCTCACCTTTTGATTCATATTGGACATAGAGAGATTATTAAAGATGAAGAACACTTTATCTTGAATAGATTCTGAAGGAACGATAACTTCCTCCTTGCCTTCTTTCTGTCCAGCTAATAATGTATCAATATTTGTAGCACTTGCGATAGATGACTGAAATAAAGTACAGAAAATACATATATTTGGGTGAAAGTTCTAATTTTTCAGAAATTCTGAAATTTCAGAATATTATGGGTTTTTTTCCAATCATTTATACATGAAAAAGAAGTCCTTTCTCATTTAATCAAACATCCCGAAGTTCATGAACAGACCTGGAAACTGTCAACCAATTATTTATCATTTTAGATGATCTTACTTTTATTTCATGTATATAGGCCTAAGTCCAGCCAAGAAACCCAGCTCCATTGCATTACAAAGGTATTGTCCAGGCAATTTATTTTTACAGTTTTTATTTCATGAATGTAAGATCAAATAGGAAACTAAGCCCCAATACCAATGGATTGACTATTCAGTCAGATGCACAACTTATCCAACATGATAGGTATTTTCCTGACCCTTATAATTCAGGAAGCAGGCATGGCCTAGAGGTTACAACGTTGAACTGGTAATCATTGGATAGACAGCTTCTCATTGGTTTAAATCTCATCCAAATCCTACCCAGTTGTTTCCTTAAAAAAGTAACTTTATTCAGCTAGCTCAGTACTGGGGTACTAGGAAGAGGACTCCAAAGTGATGAATCTAAGTAGTAAGAATTTGTTTCAAAATCATGCTAAAATAAATAAGTACAAACTTTAATTCCAGAGTAACTGAAACAATAAAACAATCTCATCCAATTTAATGGTTGGACATATCTGTAATTAAATTAAGTTCATTTCTGCTATGTCCAACCCATTAGACAGATTGATAAATACTAGTGCTTATGTTAACACTGTTTTACAAACCCAATCATACCTTAGTTATAGGTTGTGTTTTAGCAGCGGTGGTGGTAGCAGGTGCTGATGTTGCTGCTGTCGTCACGGTAATCGTTGTCGTTGGTGTAGAAGTCAGATTAGACATTGTTGATATATTTGTTAAGTTAAACGAATCAAGACCAGAGCTACTGGAGTTGCCACTTGTTGCTGGGAGACCAGAACCCATTCCAAACATTCCACCTCCACCTAAGAGATTCAGACTAGCTGTCACAGGGGTCAGGCTACGTGTTGTCGTAGCTTGCGTTAAATGAGGGGGTTCTTGATTGCTGGACCCAAATTGCACATACTGAAACAAAAAATAAAATAAAATGACTATTTTCTTCATAAATTACAACACTCTAGAAATGTAAGGTATAAATACATACAACTAAGTTATTGTTACATTTTATTCAACTGTCAGTGACCCCATACATTAAGCCTGCTTATTTAAATACTCACTTCAATACTTCAGAAGTCACAATAAATAATAATACCAACCCGTTCCTAAATTTGAACTAATTTTCTCAAATGGACAGCCAGCTATATTTTTAACTTTCCAAAACCATAATTTAATAGCAGTTACAGGTTGCCCTAACCCAAATATGGGTAGTCAGGGACAATAGGTTGAGCCCTGTTTGTGTACACTCTATCAAATTAATATTAACTAATGATTAGTAATGTAGATACAATAATTGTACAAGTTGTTTACCTCAATCAGATGAGGAGGAAATTGATGGAAATGTGGAATAGCTGCCAAATGTTGACAATATGCTGGATAATCTTTAAGACGAGTTTTAAATCTATCCAATGCTGCAATACCAAAGAATGACATCTTGCTACCATATGGTTTCTTTAGAGCATCTAGAACGAATCTGAGAGCAATACCCAAGGCCATATATCTGTTGAATAAAATGAAAATACAAGTAAATTAAACAATGTACAGATGTTATCACTAACGACTGAGATAGACAATAACAATTCAGTAGAAAACGCACTACATACTTGCACTGTAAATACCTTGAAAAGGGTAGTATTGAACTGCGATGTGATAAAATCGGATTTAATCACACTTCAAATTTCTAGTTCTGAAATTCCTGAGTTTTTAGATATCAGCAGCTTTTACATAGAAAAAGAACCTATTTGCTGATATTTTAAAGTAGAAATAAAAAATCATAAGGTCAACATATTGACATTTTAATGATATTAATAATTTTCAATACTTTTCAGAACCTAACTTAAACAAAAAGGTTTGGTAAAGGTAACATAGAATATACAAATGAATACAGGCATATAATGATCAAGTATTAAGTATACATACGTGGCTAAACCTTTCTCAATGATACCACCAAACAATACAGCAGTAGTTTGGAGTTCTCTATCAGGATACTTAGGAAAGAATTGATATTCTTCAAATAAGTTACGTAACATGCATTCATATACTTCCTGTAATACAAGACAAGTCAAAATAGTTTATAAGAATAAACAAAAAATCATTGACAAAATATTCATGTATAAGCAATAGAGATTACGCCAGACCTCCCATTTCTAAATATTCACAATCCGATTACCAATAAAAGAATAAGCATAAACTTGGACGAACATGGTTGCATATTTTTGGACACAAAGGATTTCGTCGTAAAACAAATTAACCATTTGCCTAACGAAATGGTTATAGAAGCCTCAGTGTAATGCAAAATGGAAACATAAATCACATACAATAAATACACATGGCATACACCTACATGAACTAGTCATCGTTAAACTTGGTGGGCCAATGGACATATCCTGGAGAAAATAGAAGGTCTATCAAGATCTGCAGCTTTACAGGACCGACTGTCCAGCAAAGTTTGATTTCATTCACACAGTTCAATTCATCAAAATATGTAAAATCACTAAAATGACTTCGGTCCTGTAAGACATGGTTTAGTGCTGTAAAACTTTTATCATCACAGGACATACTGTTCAGTAATGAACTGCTGAGTTTCATGGTAATTGATAAACAACTTAATCAAATACATACAAAACATCAGAGATGTTCAAACAACATACCTTTTCTTTTCTACTAGATGAGTCTTTGAATCGTTTCAACATTTCTAACACTTCATCAATAGACATAGTTGGATGTGGAGGTTGGTTATATATACGTTGAAAATAAGAGTTAGCCTCATCCTCGACCTCCTTGTTAAATGTTGGGTTCATATCAGGAAATATGTTGGATATTTCAGCTGCTGGTTGACCTGCTACAAGATAAAAACAATACAGTTGTTAAAATCTACAAATTCAGAAGATGCATGGCTTGACATTCATTTTTTGTAAGCTCTCCGGTTGGACAACCAGCTGTAAATTTCACTTGCCAAAACCCAACGTTTACTAGCAGTGACAAGTAGCCCGAACCCAAATATAGGTTGTCATGGGCAATAGGATGTCTTGAAGACAATATCCAGAACTCAAAATATTGTGTTTTTCCACCAGCACTGACAAGGTACAAGACTTTTTTACCTACATTTCACATGTCCAACGTCCCCCTCTTATCTAGTACATAGTTAAAATTATGTCCACCCAACCAAAAAATGTATTCTTCAATTCAAGAACAAGAAATGTAATGTTGAAACGACATTAAAGCAATACTAACATTGTCCAGAGAATACACACTATCTAAAACACTAAACCTATTTTCTCAACCATTAATCATCAAAGACAAAACAACAATCAGTAGAAGACTACTCATTCTATACTGTTATACAACATATTTACATAGGAGCCACAAACAATTAGCACACTGCAATTATATGATTCAGGGTAAAACTGCTCATCCTAATAAGGCTATTGCACTTAATAGTCTCAACATGCACAGACACAATTAACAGGTTTGTGCAATACAGTGTGATCATTGACAATGAGGCCAGTTTTAGATCAAGACTTAAGACACATTTATTTCAGGGATAATCAGTGAACTGTGTTAAGGGCAACAGAATATTTTACCACAATTATTGCGCTATATATAAGTGACATGTATTTATATCACAGCCACTCAATTTTATCCTAAAAATTAGATCTTATAAAAACAGGGAAGAATTTGTGACACAGTTAACATGATATGATATGATATAACCTCATATATGAATATTTAACATGATATGATATGATATAACATCATATATGAATATAAGATATAAGACGTACCTGGTGGCATTGGTTGTGGAGTTACAGGTGGAACTTGTGGTTTAATTACTTGTTGTGCTCTAGGTGCACCTAGACCTGCCATAGTAGATGATGGTATGGTCAAATCTGAAATAATATAATATATCAACTATCATTTCTTTATAATATATAGCCAGAGAGGAATATATTATCATATCTAGCCTGTGTAGCATATATTACTATTATATCTTTATATTTAGCCTGAGAGGAATATATTATTATCATATAATTATTTATAGCCCAAGTAGAATTTATATATATAATAGCAAGAGAGGGGAGGCACAGTTTATGAAAACCAAGAAATGATAAAGCTCACACCAAAATGCTGTTTTTTATAGAAAACATAACACATTGAGATAATTACAAGAGAGTAATTGTACTCTTGAACATGAGGTCAGTTGTGTAAGAATATAGCAACAAAGTGATTCTAACATAACTGTTTGCTACAGTAAAACTCGGATATAAAATACTCGGTTATAACATACACTCGGTTACAACATACCATTTTTTCTGGCCCGTTTTTCATCCTGATATATAATTTACTTAGTATGCTATATGGATATAACATACCTCTGTTGTAACATACCTTTTTTCTATGGCCCAGCGAGTATGTTATATCCGAGTTTTACTGTACCATGTAGCTCCAGCTCTAGACCCGTAGTCGGACTTACTATCAGCAGTAATTGGACATACATGTCAACTATGCTTACTAAGGTGTTAATCCCAAAAACTGGTAAGATGACATACTTACTTTGCAACTGTGATGTCATATTCTGTATACTACCAAACGCTGATGTTGATTGTGTAGGAAATCCTTTAGCTGGGGAACCAGGTGTAGGATTAGTACTAGCACCAAATACTGAATTTACTTGTCCTGGTACACCCCAGGATTTAGGTATACCTAGTGTGTCTGCTGGATCCAACTAAAAATGTAACAATATTCACAATATAGGGACAGTTCATAAACTTTTTCTTAAAAGTTTTTCTTATAAATTTTCTTTCTCATCATTACCACCAATGTTTATGCAATATATATTTTTATCCAGGATTTAGCACCATGTCAATGTAATTTAGGTTATTTTACATAGACCAGCGCACATGGCCTAGCTTTCATGGAACCTTTCCTATAACCAGTACTCACCTAACATTCCACAAGGGCAGTGATTCTCCATTATATATCTCATTAATGGAGAAAAATTAAATTATTGTCAAATTTTAATGGAGGGGTATAACCACCCCAGGTAGGAATTGAAACAGAATTCCCTATGAAAAGCTAGATAGAAAATCTTGCGGTGCCAACAACGGTGCTACAGACCTGGGTTCACATTATATTGACCATCATTTCCATCAATGTAAATGTGATAATCACCACCATGGTCAATGTTAGAAAATTTTGAAATGAATTATTGATGTCAGTGTTTTTGGACCCTTTGTGTCATAACAATGACTGAGCATGTAACTAGTAACATGAATTTCACAAATCCAGATGTATATAATTTATTAAGCAAGGTAATACCTGTGTGGATGAAGAAGCCCCTAGTCCTGACCCAATATTGGTTTGACCCATATTTGGTCCCAACGAGAGCCCTGTATTGTTAGCAGTACCTAAACTACCACCAACAGGAGGAGTAGGACCTGGCCCTACTTGTGCAACTGGGGCTGGATTTATAGGTTTAGGTCCAACAGGTGCTTGTCTTTGTTTCAACATTACACTAGCACTGGCTATCATTCTTATAATTACATCAGATAACTCTTTACTGACATTACTGCAATAGAAAAAACAACAGGAAATTTATTTATTATAACAGACAATACACAAGGCAGAAAACTGACAAATATACAGTCACCTTTAAAATTCTATGAACAAAATCCAGTTTTTAGAATAAACCAAAATCACACTTATCCATGAAAAAAGAAACAAAGAACTGATCAAATTTCAAAATTCTTGCTTGAATCCAGAATTTCAGCTAGCCATGGAAACAAACTTAAACCAAACCTAATCTCTGTAATAGCATGAAAAACTTAATGATATAAATATCTATAATTCATGTTCAGAAGTCCAAATGATTGGTTATACCAGTTGAAAAGGTTTTTTTGTACCAGATGCATCTGGCAGACTTAGGCAAATTATTTCACATGCTATTGCTGATAACACGCAACACAGATTGGATCAAATAGTTCTGTGAACACACATTTTTATTTCTACTTCTTTCTGCACAGTAAAATTCAGTATAGACGTAGTTTTCTAATGAAAAACATCCATCAATTTGAGTTTCTGAATCAAATCTATTATAGTCCAACAGAATTAATCTGAGCTTAAACTACCTAATTAAAATGATTACACATTTCACTTACATTAAATCGTGAGTTTCCCTATGTGTGTATACCGTTCTACACATGTTTATAACAATCGATGTGACTATAAATCAAATTTATTAAAAGTGGCATGTTATTGTACTTTTAATTTTGGAAACATTAGTTTTTGGGGAAACAAGTAAGTCAGCAATATTATGGCACAGTTTCAAAGTATTTATTCTTATGAAAACAACATTAATTATTCAGTATGTGTATTTTGCCGAAAGCTTCCGATACAGTGCGATTTACAAACGAAGACAAAAATAGACTGTAAATATTGAGTTTAATATATTCTTGCATAAAGGTCAAGCTCAGGTTAATTCTGTCGGACTATACTTGTATAGTACTGAATAAATACTGTAACTTAGGTAGGGGCAGTAGTCCAGTGGTAGGATGCATGGTTAGTGATTGAGAGGTCATGGTTTGAATCCCACTAGGGGCACTGCTAATTTCCTTGAGCAAGAAATTAACCTGCAATTGCTTTACTCCACCTAGGTGTAAATGGGTACCTGTTAGGGTTGCGCACTGTATGCTGTGACTGCAATTTGCGCCATATGATAACAGTTGGTGAGTGACTTGTTGATCCGGGAAGTTAATGTCAAGAGTTGACTGAATAGTGTAGATTTAAAAAACCTTGATTTAAGCTTTAACTTACTTAACACAAACTTGTAGACAATTTAACATGGTATGTATAGTCTCATGAGGGAGCTGTTGACTCTTAGATTGGGAATCATCTTTAGGATATCCACCAATTAATTGAGGACAACGTCGTTTCAAAAATGTTACACATGTCTGAATGAATGGTTCCTGTCAAGATAAAAAGCAAAGGTAATATAAATCTGTCCCACTTTTGAAAAAAAAATCTTGCGATAAAAATCATTGTAAGTCAAAAGCTAGAAACAATAATAATACAGTCATTTTGGCCTATCAATTCTAAATATCATTGAATTATGTAGAATATTGTAAACCTTTTTGAATATCATATCATATTAATGTTTATTGTCCTTCTGACTTTGAACTGCTAAGTTTTTGAAATATACTAATGACAACTTCTTTGTAAGACTTTTTGTGAAAAGATGCACCGGTGTTTGATTTCACTTAGTATAAGTCATAAAATAGTATGACATTTAGTAACGGAGGGAGAGGTCAAAAGTTCAAATTCTCAATTTCATTTCATTCTGTTATCTTACCAAATTATTGTTTACAATAAGGATTTTCTCTCTCAGTTAAACCAGACTCGCTGGACGCTTTATATCGATATAAACAAAGCGCCCGGATGACACCGATCCGGTGTCATGCGTGTAATCTCCTACATCGTCAGTTTCACTTTCAGCGTGAGGAGAACCAGACGCGATTTTTGTCTGAAGTTTTTTACAACTTCACAGGTATATTGATAATATTTTTTTTCAATTATTAGTTGAATTTGTGTATTGTAAGTATGGAGAACGACGATTTATCGTCTTTTCCTATAATTGAAGTAGATAATACCTCGAAACGTTGCGCTAGTCCGGGAGCACGTGCTACGACAATCACATCGAGTCCGACTCGCAACGTTTCGAAGTCTTCCTCTACTTCTAAGAATAAGTTAAGTTTATCTGGCATGGATAAACGTATTTCTCTGATGGAGACTAATATGAACAATAGCCTCTCGGCTATAATTCAGTCTCTTGACTCTTTGAAAGAAAGTGTTCAGAAGACGGGCGATTCGGCCGCGCCGATATCTGATCACAATTTTACTGGGGATAGTGCTCCTTCGGGGAGGCACAGACCTCTTACAAGTGAGAATAGTGCTCCCTCTGGGAGGCACAGACCTCTTATTAGTCTTAACAATGGGATAGACCCTGATATTGTGTCCCTTCATCCCAGTGAGAATGAAGTTAGGAACTTGTGCAGGTCAGGTTCAGTTTGTTCTGACAAGTCTGAAGGTTCCTTTTCAAATGCCAGCACAAATTCTCTGTCAGGCAAAAGTAGAAATTATGAACTTTCTAAGCAACCTGAACTAAGGGAAATTTTTGGTTTTGCTCATAATGAGGAAGAAACGTCTGAAAACGGGCTAGTGCTAGACCCGTACCAGTTAGATATCCTCAAAAAATCTTGGCGTTGTGACGCTCCAGACCGTATGTCTTCTTACAAAGAGGAATATCGTCGCTGTTTCCCTATCAACCAAAAGTCGGTTGAAGCTCTACAAGTCCCTGGACTTGATGAATTACTAGAGCCTATGCTTCTTAAAAGACATGGACCCAAGAGTTTTAAACCATGGGGTAAAAACAAGAGTTTATGTACTCAGCCTTTGAAATCAATTGAAACTCTAGCTTATCAAGGACAATTGGCTTCAAGAATGAACATAATAGCTATGGCGTACTTACAACAAGGTCTAGGCAATCTATTAAATAATTTAAACAATACAGAACCAAATCTTGACAGAGCAGTTCAAAATGTAAGAGATATGTTTGATATTTCTAATAAAGCTCTGGACCAAGCTGGGCGTTCAGGGGCTTTTCATCACATGATCAGGAGGAAAGCTGCCTTGTCAGATTCAGGGTTAATAACTCTGAAAGATATAACCTCCAAAGTTATGTTTCTACCATTAAGTAGTGAGGGTGTATTTGGACCTGGCTTACATGACAAACTTAAAGATAGAAAGGAACACAAGGACCAATTATCAGACCTTGTTCCAGAGTTTTTTAATAAGCCTAGTTTTAAAAGAAAATTGCCTAACAGTTATGAAAATAGGCTCTCAACCCCTCAGTACAAAATGGCTAAAACTGACACATATAGTAAGTCAAGGCCTAAATCTAATGATTTAAAAGAGTCTAATTTCAGATACAAGAAAAATGATTCATATAATAGAACTGAGAAGAAAGATGTGGAGAACAAGCCTCCTTCCTTTCGGATACCCAAGAAACAATGACAATTTAGTAAGTCAAACTTTATCTCTTCTTCCCCATTATCCAGTCGGAGGAAGACTCAAATATTTCCTGTCAGCATGGGAGAAAATTACCACAGATCAGTGGGTCTTGTCAATCATAAAAGAAGGCTACAAAATGGAATTCAGCCAAATACCAAATTTTTCAGGAATTGTGAAAACAAGGGTTCCACATGTTCAAGAATCTTTAATTTTGGAAGAAATAGATTCTCTTTTAGCAAAAAACGCTATAGAAGAAGTTCCTTTGAACCAAATTCATCAAGGTTTTTACAGTACCTTTTTTCTAGTAAAAAAGAAAAATGGCAAAATGAGACCCGTTATAAATCTAAGACCATTAAACAAGTATTTAGTAAAAAAGCATTTCAAAATGGACACTCTGACAAAAATAATAAATCTAGTCAGACCAAAAGATTGGGCAGTTTCGATAGATTTAAGCGATGCATATCTCCATATACCAATTTTCCCAGCTCACAGGAAATATCTGAGGTTTTGTTTCAAAGACAAATATTACCAATTCAAAACAATGTGTTACGGTCCAACAGTTGCCCCACGGGTTTTCACCAAAATTTGCAGTGTAGTAACTGCTTATTTAAGAACAATGAATATCAGACTAGCATCATACCTAGACGATTGGCTTTTCCTGAATCAAGTCAAAAACCTTTTGATCCAAAACTTACAACAAAGCATAGAAGTAATGCTATCATTGGGCTTTGTGATAAACCTGGAAAAATCCAGCTTAATACCACAACAAAGTTTAGTGTACATAGGAGCTTGGTTCAAACTAGACAAAGCAATTGTCCTCCCTTCAATAGAGAGGCTGGAAAAGATTCAATTAGCAGTGAATCTTTTAACCCAAAAAACTCCCAAAGCAATAGACTTTCTCCATCTGTTAGGCTTAATGGCTTCATGCATAGAACTCATTCCTCATGCACGCCTTTTTATGCGTCCAATCCAATTACATCTTCTGAGTTTTTGGCGTCCAACAAAACACAGCCTAGAGAAAGAAATTCCTGTTACACAACATCTGGTAAAACACCTTCAATGGTGGCGAAATCCAGCCAACATTATGATGGGTCGATCGTTACATCAACCAGTGGGAGAAATTACCCTCACCACAGATGCCTCAAAAACCATGTATGGGGGACATGTGGAGAACAGTTGGTATCAAGGAACATGGGACAAATTTCAAGCAAAGATGCACATCAATCTGTTAGAGATGAAAGCTGTGTATCTTTGTTTAGAACATTTTGCACCAATCCTTCAGGGGAAAGTAGTATTGATAAAATCAGACAATACCACAGTAGTCCAATACATAAACAAACAAGGGGGGACCAAATCAAGCAAACTATGCATGGAAGTCTGGAACCTTTGGCAGTTTGCAATCAAAAACAAGATAACTATGAAGGCTGTACATCTATCGGGCATTCACAATATTTTAGCAGACCAATTGAGTCGACACAAAGTGTTACCTACAGAATGGACTTTGAACCAATCCATAGTCCAAAAAGTGTTTCAGAAGTGGGGCAGTCCAATGATGGACTTGTTTGCATCCCCACACAACCATCAAACACCAATATACTGTTCTTGGATGCGAAGCAACCAAGCATTTGCAATAGATGCTTTAAGCATACCGTGGACAAACATGTTTGCATATGCATACCCACCTCTGTGTCTGATTCCCAAGGTCCTGAGACATATACGGCAATACCATTGTCAAATTATACTGATTGCACCACTGTGGCAGAGGAGACATTGGTTCCCAGAACTGTTGGAACTCCTCATAGCAAATCCAATCAGTCTTCCCCTGTGTCCAAACCTCCTGACACAGCCCAAAACACAGATTGTTCACCCAAACCCAGAAATTTTCAATCTAACAGCTTGGCTCCTATCAACAGACGTTTCCAAGAGATTGGATTTTCTGAAAAATCTAGAAAACTTCTCATGGCAGCATGGAGAAATGGAACTAAAAAAGATTACACCAACAAGTTCAAAATGTTTTGTAGCTGGTGTAGTTCAGAACAAGTTGATCCATACTGTGCCACTTTAACGCAGATTGCTGATTTCCTTGCATATTTATATCAAAAAGGTTTGCAATATAGTACAATTAATGGTTACCGTTCTATGTTATCAGCAGTTTTACCATGTATAGAAGGGCAAAAAGTTGGCCAACATCCTTATATCATTCAAATATTGAAAGGTGTATTTAATTCTAGACCCCCAGTAGTCAAATTAGTACCTGAGTGGGATCTATTAAAGGTGTTATCTGCATTACAAAAGAAACCTTTTGAACCACTTGGTAAAGTGTCTTTGAAAATGTTAACATTAAAGACTGTCTTCATAATTGCTATTACTTGTTTCAGGAGATCCAGTGATATACAATCATTCCATATTGGGGAAGGAAATGTAAATATTCAAAGTAAAGGTATTACTTTTATTAGACAAGGCTTAGCCAAACAAGACAGACAGTCGCATAGGAAGGCTTTAGTCTTTGTTCCAAGTTATCCAGAAAACAAGAAACTGGACCCTAAAAGGTGTATATACTACTATTTAAAAGCAACAGAACGTTTTAGAAAATCACCTGAAGAATCTGGTAAGGATGAAACTAAAGTTTTCCTTAGTCTAAATGAACCACATAGACCAGTAACAGCACAAACAATTTCAAATTGGATTGTTCAAGTGTTAAAAATCACTCTTAGTGACAATTCTGTAAAAGTGAAAGCTCACAGCACTAGAGCTTTAGGACCTTCCTTAGCCTTATACAGAGGAGCTTCAGTTGAATCCATTATGAATGCTGCAGATTGGTCAACGGAGTCAACCTTTACCAGGTTTTATCTCCGTGATTTAAATTGTAATGTTTTAAAGGAAAATTAACCTCAGCAAGTTGCTGAACGTGTAAATATGTTTTTAACATGCTTTGTTATTAAACCATAAAAGGTTGATTATGTACATAGTTGGTATGGAACAACCAAGTAGTTGATAACAGAATCAAAGCAAGAAAGAATCTTGACACCTCCTTGGTAGGTAAGTACTGCTTTGAAATCATCCTTATTGTAAACAATAATTTGGTAAGATAACAGAATGAAATGAAATTCAAAAATTTTATTAAAAATTAAAATTTTATGAATGAAGTTATCTTACCAAATTATAACTAACCCACCACCACCCCTAGATTCTTTGTTTAAGGTGTCTGGGTTCTCCTCACGCTTCAGTATAGAAACTGACGATGTAGGAGATTACACGCATGACACCGGATCGGTGTCATCCGGGCGCTTTGTTTATATCGATATAAAGCGTCCAGCGAGTCTGGTTTAACTGAGAGAGAAAATCCTTATTGTAAACAATAATTTGGTAAGATAACTTCATTCATAAAATTTTAATTTTTAATAAAATTTTTGAAATTTTCCATAACCCACTAGCCCAAAGCTCAAGACTAGTGAGAATAGATTTGGGCTGGTGAAAATTACTAATTTCATAAAATCAAGTCAGTAGATAATTCAGCTCTAAACTATAAAACATAATGAATCAAACTTGTTCTCAAGACAATTTAAGACAAGGAGTGCGCCTTGGCAGATTTCTATAAATTGATTTTTGAAAAATTTTGTGACTTTTACATGAAATACACAGGAAAAATGTTGCAACCACAGACCAGCTTCAAATTTCCCCAATAATAAAAAAACCCATTGAGTAACAAAATTTGTAATTGCACTGTATACATGAATATAAATAACACATAACGTGATATACATACCCTGTGTTCCCTGATTTTATCATTTAACCATTTGTCAAGTTTGAGATATTCACGTCTAGAAGCCAGACAAGCAAGGTCTATCACAAAGGCAAATGGTGTAGCATTTAACAACATAGATAAAGCTTTGAGGTCCTGAGCTACATCGAGTATCCTTGACAACCTGGTCTGATCATGTGGCTCTCCTCTCATGTACCATTCTGCCATTGAATGCATTATAAGTGTTCTTATTGTACTGGAATGTCCTTGACAATGCCATGCATAGTGTAAGACAACAGCTGAGTTAGGATGGTTACCAAGGAATAATGGCATCAGGGTAGATATCAACTCTTGTTTCAGAGTATTCCACGTAGGCTGAAAAGGTAAAATCATCTTTATTATTATTTTTTTTTTTTCCATTTTTTTTTTGGGGGGGGGGGGGTTAATGCCATAGCAACACATTGTATAGGTCATATAAGGGTGGTCAGTGAACCTATTCACTGTTCCTAGAAAGGCTTTTCCTAGAAAGGCTTAATCCAGGGAATTCAACTGTTAACCATCTACTAGGCGCATACTTTCGAATTGACAAGTGCCCTACATGATTGAGAATCATTAATAGAGGGAGAATGGCCGTAGAAATAACTTCATGACCAAGCTCCACTGAAGTATGCCCTGGTTGGGGATTGAACCCATGACCATTCATCAGTAGAATGCATGCTACCAACTGAGCTAGCTGGGTAGTTGGTAAAATCATTAAACAGTAGTTAGATCTAAATTTCAAACATATACGTAACATTTATGAACATATATACTACGAAAGATTTTCATTGAGATGTAGAATTTGACAAAATAAGAATTACAGATTATCAGGATTTAAATGTTGCAGTCATTTTCTGAGCAAAAGAAGAGGAAATTGGCCAGCATTTAATAATCTTAAAAAAACGATTAACATGTAAAACAAAAATCTCACACTAAATATAATGTCATTAACATAACCCATTATTTCAAATCCTAAGGCAAGTGAAAATAGATTAAAATAGATTCAGGCTGGTGAAAATGACTTATTTCATATATTTGGGCTAGTTGATAAATTCCTCCTTAACTATATATTACATTAACAAATCAGCCATGTGCTTGACAAAAATTCAAGGCAATGATTGAATGTATACAATTCACGATAAATAAACTTACAACGTAGAAGATTATAGTCCTATTTAATTATCTTGTCACACATGAATATAATTTCATGGTGTGTACACACTCTTAATATAGTTAACTGACTATAAATACAGTGTTTATTTTAGAGTGTGTATTGTTCGTTTTTTCTCAACTGTCAAAGCATGAATAATTTCACAGTGACTTCGTGCTCTTTGTCTAACACCCGTGATTTTGAGTTAGTGTGTAATCATTCACCGTGAAATTATTCATGCTTTGACAGTTGGGAAAAAACGAACAATACACACCATGAAATAATAATAATATGTTAATAAAATAGGACTATACTAGTACACTAAAAATACTCACAGTTATTTGTAATAAAGCCAGGACAAGCATATCAGGACAATTTTGTACTGGAAACTTAAATAACTCTGAAACTTGTTGATAATGTCCAACTTCTGATAGTCTCAACAATATCTCAACTAAGTCCAGCGATTTCCTGTAATGATCACATTAAAATCATTGTAACAAGTTTTTCAAAATACTATAGATTTACTGGTAAATATATGATGTACCCTCTACTCTACTTTCCATAGCGATACAGTGTAATCTCAAATAAGTTAGACTAGCAATCGTTTTAAAGCTGGATAGTGGGTGAATGACAAAATAAATTGGAGATAATAAAGAAAATGATTTTATTTATTTATTGGATTTAACGCCGTATCAACACAATTTTAGGTCATTTCACGGCGTCCAGCGCACCTAACCTAGCTTTTCCTGGACCTTTGTCTATAACCAGTACTCACCTACCCTTCCACAAGGCCAGAAACTTCTCCATATTATCTAATCAATGGAGGAAAATTGACATTGTCTAATTTTCATGGAAGGGTATAATCTCTCCGGGTGGGATTCGAACCCGTACCCCCCTCGGGACACGAGGTTCCGAATCCCGGCGCGCTACCAATTGCGCTATATAGGTGTTGTGTCAAAGGTCACTGTTTAGAATTAATGAGGTAATCAATCCAGAATGACCATACATGCAAGATAATTAACCACTCAGACCTAGAGCTTCCACAGTTAAAATAACTACACAGTTGAACTTAAAAAACTGTGATGATTTCAAATTAGATCGCAATGACATGAAATTTATTTCCTATAACTCAAAACAACAGGGTTCAACAACAGCAGTGTTCCTGGAATCCAAGGATCCCTAAAACTTGGGAGGAATCCATGGGATGCTTGACTAGATATTTAATCAGGATCCCTATAAATTGCCCTGTTCTAACACAAATTTGAGTTTCCATGAATTGTACATTACAAATTGTGATTGCAAATCCGTATCCAATGTTTTTTGTCTTTTATAAGGAATTCCAAACATTGAGGAAGAATCACTGATCAACTAATTAGGAGTTCCTTCAAGGTCCCCAGTAAAACATTAAATACTTAATTCTAGAAAAGTATGTTACCATGTAGCAATGTCCCTTTTCTCATCATCAGGTGCTGTCTTTAATATATCAATAACTACAGCGTGACATGGATAATCAGCAAAACAGAATACATCTGGATTACGTAAAGATTGCATGATGAATGACAGCTGTAATACAATAACATTATAGTGAATTACACAATGCATATTTGTGATATTTGTTATACCCTTCTACTGTAAATAGAATTATTTCAATTTTAAATTAGGCCACAACAAATTGATCATATGTTCTATAGATTTGCTCGCACCTTAATTTTGACAGTTTTTACAAAAAAAAATATTTTTATTTCCTCACTCGCTCATAAAAATTTGGTCAAACCACTATATAAAGCAAGTGAATAAAGACTTTTTTTAAAAAAATTTCTTCGCTCACTCGCCCCATTTTTTCCCCAAAAAAATCCGTAGAACATATAATCAACTTGTTGTGGCCTTATCTGATTTATTCATAGCCTTAACCCACTTTCCTGAAGCCTGGTAATAATGAAAATTGATTAGAGCTAAGAATAAAAATTATGAATATCGAAGGGTTGTACTAGTTTATAACTTTGCCCTTTATTATATCAAAAATTAAATCAGGCAAGTGCTTGAGACAATTTAAGGCAATGACTTTAATTTTGGTTATGATGGTGAATTTATAGATTCCTAGAGTTTGAAACAAGAAATGTAATGTGGAAACCACATTAAAGCCTGATTTAAAAACTTTAACGCAAAAATTACAAAGGGAAGTAATCCATAATAAAGCCAGGTAGGGTTGTGTTTACTTTCTAATTATGTTCATCACATGAAATGTTATCATTGTATGAAGTTTCATAAAGATGTGACAATAAATGGCAGAAATATATGCTAAATTGAAAACTTTTAACGCAATTGTTAAGGACATTCACCCGCCTTAACATCTACTGTGTTTCGCCCATTAGCTGAATTTTTTCGTTGAACAATCTGGCTAAAAATTGTAATTTCCATATCTCTGCAGTAATATACAAAATGATAAAAAATACTTCAATTCGTATCAAGGATGAACTAACCTGTCCCTCTGTATTTTTCCATGTTCTATAAATATATTCCACAGGAAATATTTCTTGTAAACCTTGTATTAAACCTTTCATTAATAATCTTAATCCACGTTTATTTGACACAACAAATTGTGGATAATCTAATTCATTGACAACATCACGCCAACTTAGATGTGGGGCCTGAAATAACAAGAGTGAAATAATACGAAAACTAATGAAAATGTTACAATCATTATGAATAAAATGTGAAGACCGGTAATAAAATTGTAATGTAAATTGGGTTAAAAAATGAGTACTTGCATTGCAAACTAATAGTGGGTTTAATTTAAGAGTGAATACTCCAAATACAGTCTACAATATTAGGATATGAAAGTGGTTGGCGAAGAGGTCATTTAAGTAGCAGGCACTATATCTTAATTATAGGTTTTTGAATGCCTGAATGGAAAAGTGGTTGTCCTGGGCAACTGGACACCTACTAATTTTGTAGATATCAAATACTTTGGAAAAACTGATTCTTTTAATATCAATTTTGAACCTAAATGAACAATTTATTGTCAAATGACTTTACACAAAGCCTATGTGAGTATTGATTACATGCCATCAGTGGTAAGCTATACAATATTATTAACTATATAAATTATATATTATGGAAAGACTGAAATCAGCTTAATTTTCAGCCGATGACCAAGACTTTGTCCTGCATTTTGATTCAACAGAAGAGATGTTCTAAAGAATGGTAGCTCTGATTTGTGTATTAATTAGAAACCAGATATTTCCACTTACTAGATCTTGAACGACTTGTACAAAATTTTCAACATTCCATATATTGACACCCGGCTGATCTATCTTATCTGACACATCACCCCATCCACTTCCTGGTGCTACATTTGTCTGAAATATAATAAGACAGTAAATAAATAACCATGTATTCTAATAGATTTAAGTTGAAACTCAAATAGATGGTTTTTCCCAGTACAATAATTATGTAACCAATTATACCCAGCTGAACAAAGTGGAAATAAAAATTTGTGTCCTCAAAGCTTGTATTAATCTGTGATAACTGAGTAATATTTTTGACATAGGCTCAACAGGCATTATTGTATGTTGTGACTGAGTTAGGACCCTGTGATATACATAAAGTCAGACCTTCTTTAGCTAAAATGAAGCAGAGTATTAAGTGACCTATTTTTGTGAAATGACAAGATCAACTCACCTGGCCAGGATGATCACCAAGTACAGATGGTGATTTGGCCATCATTCCTAAAACCCTAGCAACCACACCTGGTGATATATCTCTCTGTCCAAACTGCACTAACATATTCTTACATTCTTCAATCCTATCATAAACAAAAGCAATAATTGTACATAATGAAAGTAACACTAACAAAATGGTTACTGATTTTTTGAAATGTATCAATCATAATTTAAGCCATCTTTTTGAAAAGGGTTTTCAATGATTCAGGGTTTTTGAGCATGACTGTGAAGTTGACTGGACATGTATATGGAAGCTGGCCATAAACCCACTGTTTTTCTTTCAGTTATCACTATGGAAATCCAACATACTGGGTTTGACACTAATGGTATTACAGGGTTCCCATGATCCCAAAAACTCTGGAGAAATTTCGTTGATTCAAAGCTGGGAATTCCGTTGAAAATTGAATTTGATATTTTATGAACTGCCTATCACAACAAGTAAATCTGTGAGCTAATGCTCACTAGTGATACCCCGCCAAAATCTAAAAATATGCGACAAACAGGAAGTAGATGAGCAAGGAGCATGAAATTGCTTTACACCACATGGGACTATGGGATGAAGCAATATGCAAAGTATTAGGCTGCTGCATGTTATAGTTGCTGAGAAAACTGCGACGGTAACGGACGGATGGACGGACGGACGCACACACGCACGGACAAGGGTAAAACAGTATACCCCCCTCTTCTTCGAAGCGGGGGTATAAATATTCTAGAAACATGAATAAAGAAAGGATATACAACAACGGGTTGCAGTATTTCTCAAAAAATATATTTTTAATAATATATTTTTTGTAAATGTTTAAAATATGCATTAAAAAAGAACTTACGTTGAAGTACAGGAGAAACCAGACTCCAATATCATGTCAGCCAAAGAGGCATCAAGCTGAAATATATGAGAAATAAAACATTAGTTTTCACCATTATAGCTCTCTTCGTAACCTCTAGTAATCAAAATTTTTAGTATAATCAACACAGATTTTTAGACCAACAAACACACACTTCTAATAATTTAAAAATAATTCAAGCTTGCCTAATACCGCTAGCCTGAAATCTTGGGCTACTGTTATTGAATGGGACAAGTATTGATAATGCTTATTTACATGATTGGGCGAGTAATAAGCTCATCACTATAGAAACAATTTAATACCAGGCTTGTGTTTGTAACAATTTAAGACAAAGAAAGTAAATGCCAGCATTAAGTCTCAAATAAACTATCAGGGGATTTTTTACCAAATATATACTAAATCATATAATTAACATATTAATTATCCACTACTATACATACATGAGTTTTCTGCATGCTTGTAACAAATGTTAGTTTATCTATAGAAATATCTTCAGTCTCTGGGTACAGTAATGGTCCAATGACAACAGGAACACGATCTCTAGGAAAGTCTGAAATTATACAATACAGTCACACGGGTTAAAGTTCCAAATTTTCAAAATCTGACATTCCTGAATTTCTATACTTCAACAAATTTCATACAAAAAATCTTTCCATGATCCCAATACTGTTAGGATCTCATTAATACCAATATAGTGAGATTTATATTTGATCTCTAGACACAAGGCTTTGTAAATTTACAATCGATATTGAGGCAATGACAATATGCTTGTAGGTCATTTTAGTTATAATCTCCGTAAACAGATATCCTGTAGAGCATTGTCGTACAGGATCTCTACTTTCTCAATGCAGGGTCACGTCGAGATGACCTTTATGTCGACTTATCAATGCGTAGCTTTCATCTGGACGAAACACTATTAATAACATTTTGATTTCGTAATTTCTATTTTTGACCAAGGTTTGAGAGCTAATTTAACAGCGGTGTTATTCACAGTCTGCCATTGGACAGCTCATTTTAAATTGCGTGACGTAGACGATGTAAACAAATTACGTCTCATAACAATTTGGTCATTAATATTATGATGAGAAATGGTCACCTGAAGGTGATCCTTGTTTGAAAAGGGCCAGATCTAAATTAGCGAGTAGGCAAGCGGAAAATGTTAGATCGGGTTTTAATCAGATTGTTTTAGTTATGAACTATCAAATTTTAACCCTTTAGGCCCACAATGGGGATTCTATATTTTGGGTTCTTTGAAATAATATAAGGAGAGTTAAAAGCAAATTAATGCAATAAGACTATCAAACAATCAAATCAAAAATGCTATGTGTGTGTGGTAAAATAAACTATTGTAAAAATTGTATTTCTGTATAAACTGATTATGTTATGTACAAAAAAATACTCAGCTCTTGTAAGATACAAAATGCCTACACATTTCAAGAAGACAAAATGTAAAAATGAAAATTGCTATTTTTGATGTTTATAATATTGGCAAAAGGAAAGTTATTCCTGTTCACTCGGGACAACAGTTAGATATTGTTTGATTAGTTTCAGTGTTCTCTATAAAACATTTGGCTAAGATGAATGAAAGAAGGTAATTTAATGTATAATTCATATGCTGTATTTAAAGACACAACTTATAAATCTTGGACATCAAAAGAAAATTGTAGTATAGTGGTTACATCATAATAGAGGTGAAAATTTCAAGTATCACATGTTTCATGACCTTTTCGTGTTTGCTAGCAAGTGAAATAAATTGAGGCCCATGCATAGTTATTGATAATGTACTAGTACTGTTTCTATGCATATCTCTGACAAAATTGATAATTAATTTAAGTAAATTGTTTTTGCAGCGTCTGGATCCAAACATATTTCCACATTTTTTTAAAACAATGGATAAAAGATTAATTTAGAAGTCACCATGAGCAGACGACAGTTTTCTTCGTAGCTGGTCAACGTAATACATAATGAAATATTATTCTATTCACAATTCCATCTAAATTTGTCAATGGATTTCAACAAAAATTTCGACAAAAAATCACAGAAGTATTGTCACCAAGTGCCTAAGGGTACCAAATCCTCATTTTCGTCCATTAAGGGTCACATATGGCTTGTCGTTTGTGTCAGCAGGATTTGATCATTTCAGTTGCATCTAGGTTATGACTTAAACTAAAACAGCAAAAAATGTAGTTAATTAGGGACATGTAAGTTTTTTGCTGTTCGATACAAAGATCCATCTATATATAAACGTTACATTTGAACTAGGTTCATGCACTCATTGCAGGGCCTCAATTATTATATCCATTCTATGTGATTCACTGAAAACCTACCGTTATATCTAGCCACGAAAAAGCATGCAATACATGTGTCAAAATTTATGATAAGTTGTGTCTTTAAACAAAGTATCAACCAACATGAATGCATCAATCATACACATTAATCATTACAATAATGCAGAGATATTCACCTTTTCTTAAAGTCTTCAAGAAAGCTTCTTTCTGTTCAGCACCAATACCAAATTGTTCTTTGGAATGAACTAAGTGTGCAAGTAATAGGTGAAGTACTTCAATAGCAATATCTTGAAGACCACCCTCCTGTCTTACAGGTGAATCTGAAATAACAAACATAAACACACCAATAGAGCTGTCATTGATTGTGCTTGAAGCATTTCAACAATCAATATATCGAGAAATTAATATCGAAGATACGTCAATATATATCGATACCTTCACTGCAGTACAATACAGACCATTAATGTTGTCATAAACTCATAATAGATGTACAGTATATTAATCATGAATGTTATAACTTCTGTCGATGTGAGCTATTTCCTCAATGGGGGTGCAGTCAATGTTTTAGACCTATCAGTTAATATTAGGACAATGCACCTATTACCGCTTACGATAGAAGACTCATCACATAAATTTGACCCTTAAGCCTAACTTTTATCTATTTACCTATATAGGCTTTATTCTCGATATTACAAAATGCATATCGATTATTGATCAGAAAATTAATATCAACGATACAGCCATATCGTTGGAATCAATGACAGCTCTACACATCATGCTCTACACATCATGCTTTGAGATGAAATGTTGTATGCTTAGCAATAATTAGGGACTTTAGTCAGTTATCTTTCCTTGATAAAATCTGAAGCAATCCAATTGGTAAGTAGGTCCTTACAGTTGGAATCCTCGGATTTTATCATTGAAGTCCTATGTAAAGATAACAAAATATTTCATCTAATATCTTTCTTGTTAATGATGATATTAAAAGAAGTGATTGAATTTAGATAGTTCTTTACCTTTAAAATACTTGGTTTAAGTTTCAAACAAATTAAATGAATTACAAAAAAGTTATTTAAGATTAATTTTGGCAAATTTACATTAAAAAGTAAGGGTAAAATCCAAGTAATCCAACTAATAGGACCTACCTATTTGAAGTGTATACTAGGGGAAATAACTGACTAAAGTCCCTTATTGAGGTTTTTTTATGAAAATATATGGGTAAAATATAATATAAAACCATTAATTTTCTTTGAGGATATGAATCATGATTAATATTTTAGAGAAGAAAAGACATCAATTTAGAGCAGAAATTACAACACTTTATATCTGAGTATAACAATACTGCTAACAAAACACACATCTAAAAAAAGCATGAAAGAAACATGAAATTTAATTAATAAAAAAATAAATTAGTTTTCATGCAAAAGGAAAGTGCTTAAAAGTTGAAATAGAAAATAAATGGAAATAGTAAAGACAAAATGTACCATACCTGCATCTACGTATGACCGCAGTAGGTCAGGTAATTTTAGTTTCACAAACTGGTTAGCGTATGCTCTAATATCTGAGCTAGAAGAGTCAAGTAGTGCCAGACCAAACACTACCTCTTGTACACGTGTAAGTCGAAGTATCTTACTTATCTGTGGAAACAGATGGGCCGATGGCCTTAAAGTCTGAAAATAAACAAGTTTTAATTTCCATCATAAGTCTATGTTCAATATTTTCAAATCATATTATCCTAAAATAGCATGATTTCAGCATCTTAATAATTATTAATACAAGAAATTAAAACTTTAAAATTTACAACTAATAAAATTGATGAGCATAGTGAACACAAAGTTTTGTAATTTTTGAAATACATTAACTAAAGTAGACATATATGCCTTCAACATTCAAATCATCAATCAGTTAGTCTTCCGAAAAAGTTTTCCTCAGTTATATTCTCATCAATAAAAACTAACTGTTTCCCCGAAGTTGGTTTGCATGTTTTTTTACAGGCAGAGGACAAGAAAGTGCTTTTTGTCTTACTTATTGGATGGTATAACCAGTAATGACAGTGACCAGAAATGAACAACCAGATAGTTCGGTTAAAATGCTTGAAAGCTTGTAATAACCAGTCTTAAGTTTATGATATTCTATTTTGAAACAAGTTCTTCAAATTTAGATTCATAAATCAAATTCCTGGTCCTCCGTTACTGAGCTAGTAGGATAAAGTGTTTACCTTTTGTTGATGTAGTGGACTATCTACAGCAAAACACAATGTTGAAACAAAGTTAGGCTTGCTCAGAAGTGTGGCACACTCCTGTATTAAAAACTGGGTCTGAAAATAGACATAGATGCTTAGCTAAGTCTGCAGTAAACGTAACTTAAAATGAAATCAATTCTATGTATGATTACACAATGAAATAAATATCATAATAAATCCACAGGTAGTATGATTTGTATAATATTGCATCAATGTGATGTGGGCTCTCCACTGTGAATAATCACCCATTTCAAGTTAAAACAATGGTATCCATGCATTTTAATAAGTTATTAGTTAAGTGACACTGACAGTCACTCATTACCAGAACATATACTCTGTAACCTATTTATTGGTAAATACCAAGTATCATTGCAGTGTTTTTTTTCAGGCCATTTTGGGGCCGAAATTGGGCCCCATTCCCCTCTCCAAAAAGTATATATTTTTCCCCTTCCCAGGTAAAAAATTCCCCTGCCAAAGTGTCCTAAAACTTTTGTACTTTTTATAGCATTTTTGTCCATTCCTCAAGCTTAACAGAGAAATCACAGATGAATAAATGGGTTCAATAGTTGAAATTTTATATAGGTAGACAGAAATGTTACTCTGTTAGGGCATCCATGTAATCTCAAGTATTGAATTTTTTCCCCCCTAATTTCGTTTTTGTCGCTATTCTCCCCTCAAAAAGGGCCCCGCCACCTTTCCCCTAAGAGTGAAAATAAACACTGCATTGATTAATGATTACGAAAATATTGCACATATTGCTTACTGAAATAATAGTCTAAAAATAGAATTTATAACTGATGTATCATAACACCAGCATGAGGGTTTATGAGTAACTCAGTAACTGGAAGAAGAATTTTTTTCGATACCTTTTGATAAATGATCCCTTTAGAATAAAGACTAACAAGCTAATAACATTACTAGCTAAATATAATGAAAATGTCACACTTATCATACCTGATGGAAATCCTTCCCAGCACTTTTACCATCACTGCTGAAGTCCACATGAGAAAATAAGCAACGAAACAGGTGCCTATCTGCCTCAGCTCCGTGCTGGCTAACCAGCTGAAAATTAAAGACATTAAGATAATAAATGTCAATGAAATTAAGTTCTGTTGAAATCTGGGTATGTAATGAAATACTAAAGAGAAAATAGCACCAATACAAAACAATGTTCACGTAATATCTATAAATATTTAAAAGCAATGAAAACATGGGTCGAATTTACTAGGGGACGAATTGATCGCTTTGTTAATTTCATACATGGTCGTTTGAAGTTAGTATAATTTGACTTGAACATGAATACTTACATGATTTATTTCAGCAACACTCGATCTAAAGTTTTTCTTTGTGAGATTTGCCACAGAGTAACTGATTTCTGCTAAAGCAAATGATAACGAATCCAGATTCATATTAATCCATAAAGTCAAAAGCGAAAGCTCCAAATTTCTTTGAAGCTTTCTATCCCCACTGTACTAAAAACTTTCGAATGTTAATTTGCTATAATTGTTTAGAGTTTGAATAAGAAGAAAGCGGTAGGTTTCAGGATAAAATCCTGATTTTATGTCTTTGTCACAGCGGACATGGCGTCAGAGCAGCCATGTTTTTGTAAGGGAAGTGAAGTGTATTTTTTTCGACGAAAACTATTTTTGATTCGACAGTGGTTGTAAATCATTTAAAAGTATAAAATAATTAAATATAAATCGTTCTAACGATTAAACAAGATATAAGGAATTCTAGAAAATTCACGACAAGGGGAAAATTTATTAGTCACATGGTGATCATGTGACCAAAATCTTAAGGTGTGCGCTTAAGGTTAGACGCCTCTAAATTGGAATTAATGGGTTTAAAACGCTGAATTCATAAGACACGACCTATGACTATTACATCTTAATATTTTGTTCAGGCAGACAGTTAAAATTTTGTTTGGTATCGTATCTATTAGATAATATTGCTTGTTACCGAAAAAGAAAAGGTTTTTAAAACACACCGCTCCTAGTAAGATTCTTGCCACATTTTAAAAAGTAAATTCTGTACTGTATAGACCAGAGACATAGATAACAATTATACAAATCGGGTATAGATAGATAGCGAAAACAACTTGTTTTCGCGAAAACAACTTTTTTTCACGAAAACAACCTGTTTAATTAAAATTATATGTTATTTCAAACAAAACTTTATATTTTATGAATGCATATTATAAAATACATTAAATGAGCAAGTTTTGGTACAAAATTCCAAAAAATAATGATTTTATAGCCGATTTTCTTGTTTTAGCTGATCACAACGGGAAGTCGATCTAAATGCTATGACTGACTGATTGTTGCTTTCGTATAAAAGTTGTTTTCGTGAGATTGACTGCATGATTGTTGCTTTAATAGGAAAAGCTGTTTTCGTGAGATTGATTGATTGTTGTTTTCATATAAAAGTTGTTTACGTATAAAAGTTGTTTTCGTGAGATTGACTGATTGTTGTTTTCGTATAAAAGTTGTTTTCGTGAGGTTGACAGATTGTTGTTTTCGTAGGAAAAGTTGTTTTCTTGAGACTGACTGATTGTTGCTTTAGTAGGAAAAGTTGTTTTTGTGAGATTGACTGATTGTTGTTTTCATATAAAAGTTGTTTACGTATAAAAGTTGTTTTCGTGAGATTGACTGATTGTTGTTTTCGTATAAAAGTTGTTTTCGTGAGGTTGACAGATTGTTGTTTTCGTCGGAAAAGTTGTTTTCTTGAGACTGACTGATTGTTGCTTTCGTATAAAAGTTGCTTTCGTGAGACTGACTGATTGTTGCTTTTGTATAAAAGTTGTTTTCGTGAGATTGACTGATTGTTGTTTTCGTATAAAAGTTGTTTTCGTGAGATTGACTGATTGTTGTTTTCGTATAAAAGTTGTTTCCGTAGACTGACTGATAGTTGTTTTCGTAGAAAAAGTTGTTTTCGTGAGACTGACTGATTGTTGCTTTCATATAAAAGTTGTTTTCGTGAGATTGACTGATTGTTGGTTTAGTAGGAAAAATTGTTTTCGTGAGATTGAATGGTTGTTGTTTTCATATAAAAGTTGTTTTCGTATAAGTTATAATCGTGAGATTGACTGATGGTTGTTTTATTAAAAAAAGTTGTTTTTGTAGACTGACTGATTGTTGTCTTCGTAGGAAAAGTTGTATCCGTAGGAAAAGTTGTTTTCGTGGGAGAAGTTGTTTTCATATAAAAGTTGTTTGCATATAAAAGTTGTTTTCGTGAGATTGACTGATGGTTGTTTTCGTATAAAAGTTGTTTTCGTAGGAAAAGTTGTTTTCATGAGACTGACTGATTGTTGCTTTAGTAGGAAAAGTTGTTTTTGTGAGATTGACTGATGGTTGTTTTCATGTAAAAGTTGTTTTCGTGAGACTGACTGATGGTTGTTTTCGTAGAAATAGTTGTTTTGTTATGATGGATGAAATCATTATTTTCCTATTATTATATTTACTCACCAATTAAACTTTGTCCTAAGAAATGATGTAAGATAAAAAAACAAAATTAAAACACAGATTATTTCAATTTCACAGTTTGTTAAGTTGTTTTCTACGTAAGCTAAACAGTTAGCTATAATAGTAGTTTTCGTGAAGGAAAACAGTAATATCATCATGATTTTCATTTATTGCTAATAAGTTAATTAGAAAAAACGCATCAAATTAATATATTTATTACGGAAAAGATTTTTACCATGCTAAACATGAATAAATAAACATCTTGTAGGTTGTTTTCGTAAAGAACTTCAAGGTAGCAATTCAATCGTCTTCCCATTGTGATCCACTAAAACTAGAAATTCGGCTACAAAGTCAATATTTTTCGGAATTTTGTACCCAAACTTGCTCATTTAACGTATTTTATAATATGCATTCATAAAATATTAAGTTTTGTTTGAAATAACGTATAATATTATTTTAACAGGTTGTTTTCGTGAAAAAAAGTTGTTTTCGCGAAAACAAGTTGTTTTCGCTATCTATCTATACCGATACAAATCAGTATCGTCCAAAACGTTACTCATGGCTTTATAAGCACTCATTAATTCAACTTTCTCTGTAAATTCAGTGGACAAAGCAGCATGCATCAAATTCACACCGAAAACTTCGCATGTACTTGATTATCTCCCCTTATGTACCGTACCAGCTTGTCTTTTTGGACACTTATAAAGGTGCTGTATCTGCTTGCTGTCGCGAAGCCCTTTCCGGGACCCCGAAGGATGCATAGCGAATAAGGCACATTGGAAAACTCTCTGGTATAGGCCTACAAGCCTAGTCTCCAGGAAGTCATTCTCATACCCAGAGGCTATCAAGATTCTCGATACTAACTATATCATGATTCTCGATACTAACTATATCATGAGTCTTGATAATCTCCGGGTACGAGAATGCCGGAAGTTTTCTATTATTTTATTCATTCTTACACTGTTTCAGTATTTATACTCTTCAAGATCTTCATTATAGATGTCTTAATCAGTGATTTACCCTGATTACATTAAATGTAAGTTTATTATTCTTTGGATCTAAATACATGTATAAGCCAAATGATTATGCTTAGACATTTTCATACGCCTCATAAATTTACTCTAAACGATATCACTTTGTTTAAAAGAAAATATATATAATATTCTATATGTATGTCGCATTCAGTTTCGGGATTTTTCTGGGATAAAACTAGAAACTTTCCTTGACTCATCAAACGGTATAAATCTATAAATTATACAGGGGCGGATCCAGGATTTTTTCTAGGGGGGGGGGGTCCGAACTTTTCTAGGGGGGTCCGAACCTCGAACCACAACCACATTATACACATTTTGCAAAAAAAAATGCTACATATTGATAATAAAAACTACATAACCATTAAATCTATGTTAAGCACCGAGAAAATTTGCTTCATACAACTAAAAAACTGGACATGTACATTTTCCAAATTTTAGGGGGGGGGCGGACCACCCTGAACCACCCGCTGGATCCGCCCATGTGATACACTATGCCATTATAAATTTCAAATTTATAAAGAGTACTTAATGAATGCTATAATTGATATCAAAATTGATCAAAACAGAAATCGCTGTACACAATTAATGTACAATAAAATTGTGTCTGAATCAATGTTTTGCCTTTTAACCGATTACAACCAAAGATATAATATTATGCGTATACTAATCAATTTTTATTTAATCACTTATCTTCAGCCACAGACAGGCGCGTATCTAGGCCATTTTTGAGGTTACGCACAGTGTTAAGGATCCGGGGCATGTCCCCCATGGAAATATTTTTGGCTAAGATGCATTTTGGTGATACTTATGCGACCGCTTGTAAGCTAATTAGACAACAGAAATTATCTTTTTTCCATCCTATTTTAATGAAATTTGCAATTTTCAAGCGGGCAAATAAAAATTGAACATTTTGAATTTAATATATATATACGTTAACATGATCCCATTTACAAACAATAGAAACTGTATCAAACATAATAACCTTAGAGAAAGTGTATGCAGATGAATGACATTGTAATCATGGTTTTAATCAACACGTTGAAATCAGTCAAATGCTACTCAACATTCATACATTATAAATTCGCTCACTGTTTTTGTCTTAGATCTATATTAGATAAAAAGGTATGATGTGTAGTAAAAATAAGACATATGTTCACACGACATAATCTTACTTATGTTGTTTTGATGTCAATAGCATATAAATATCCAACATAATATATTTAACTTTTGGTAAATATCGAGGATTTCTATGCCAAAATAATCATTTGTATGGATTATAAATATGCTTGATTCCTATTCATATAATAATGTAAATGTTCATTTAATTGGTTCTAGTCATGAGTCGTGTTTTTCAGTATATGTACATACCTTACTATTCATTATGTCAGCGATCCTTTTAGAAGGTGAACATTAAGTTTGTTAGATATTAATGGAAATCTTTTAGAATGTGCATTGAGTTTGATTAAAAAACTTAAAAAACCCGATGAGTAAATAAATCCAATGTAGAATAATTGCATACTGTTAAAAACATCAAAGTCTATTATATAGTATAGTTCTTTAAAAGCAGATGTAACTGCATTCAAATAATATGTAGGCTTTCATGTTAGTGACTTATTAAACAAGTTTGTTGTTTCTCAACTGTCAAAGATGAATAGCTTCACCGTGACGTCGTGTTGTTGATCTTATTATTGTGATAGTTTGCATTTAATCCCCGTAAAATTGTTCAACTTTGACAGTTGAGAACAAATGGACTATACTGCAATACAGTTTACTTATTATTTAGGGTAAATAACCATCAAGTTTTCCCGAGATACACCCCCTTAATTAAAAAATTGGACAGCGTTTCCCCTTACTTTATTCATTGTTATATCAAGTTAACATGCGTTATATTAAAGCGTAAAATTTAATAAATGTTAACACCAGATGCTATGTCTCTGCCACTACTGAGTTATAAGTCAATAATTACCAATTGCCCTTGCTTATACCAATACGGTTGCTTTCCGTTTTCAATCAATCAGTTTTGAAAGAAGTTTTGGTGTGCATAAAAAGACATAGTGATTAATTTGGCCATGCAATACCGGAATTTTGTTAAGCGTCCGCGTGCGCGTAGATTTGATAGTCCTCAATCAAAAAAAAAAAATTGTTGGTGAAATTTTCTTAAATAATTATATTATTCTGGGATTCGATAACTGATTTTTCTCAGGAAATACTGATAGTTCATTGTTTCTGTGTATTTGATTAATGAAAATGTACATGTGTATGTTGTATATACTTTTTATAGAATTACTTTAATCTCACATTAATGTCATAAACATTCATGTACTACCAAGTACTTATTTATGTGAGTACTAGCTAAAATGGACATGTGTTTTCGTTTTCGGTTTGTGTGTTTTTGTGAATAGGTACCTAGGTTTGTCAAACTTGAGTTGACGCTTAACAAAATTCCAACTTGGCATGGCCTTAGTGTATTGCTCAATATTACCTATTTTATATTACATTTTCATGAAGTAAAATTATCACATTCGAGTCAAATAATGCCTAAAGCGGGTTAGGCATCCAATTTCTCTGTGTTTTTGGCACTTTTAGATTTTCGATTTCTGGAAATGATGTTACGCACGTGCGTAAAGTGCGTAATGGTAGATACGCGCCTGGCCACAGAAGTAGATAGATTAAAATAAAATGTAAATATAGGGCTCTCTATAATTACCTGTACACTTTTCTAATTTTATCATATGTGTTTCTTTACCTATACTTGATGAATAAAAAACATATATAAGTGTACATTAAAACGTATGCTATAATGTAGGCCTACATGTATAACAATGGCAATTGTATAAACTAGAGTCATTCAACTTTCAAATGTTAAATGTATTATCGTAGTGCGAAATATATCTGAACTTTTAAATTATAATATCATTAATATGTACAAATGTACTATTGAAAAACCTGCGCCAACCATGCGTCAAAGTACGTAAAGATGGTGATGTAAGTTAACATATATGTTAAACATATTACATGTAAGCTCTGACAGTCTCATCGTCGGCAACGACAGTACTTTCTTCCGATACACCCCATACTCAGCATAGCGGAGTAATGTGTCGAGGGATAACCGAAGATGTGACAGTCTATCATCATTGGGGGGGATATACTCATGTAAACTTTAAAATTGCTTAAACTCATTTCCACCCTTTTAGTCGTAGCTATGAATATTATATTATATTGGTAACAAAAACGAATACTTTTCTCAGTACACAAAGGCTATTGTAATGATAGCAATAAAAGTTAATTCAATTGAAAACAAAGTTTATGCAGCTTGTTCTGTGGTCTGTGAATGATTATTATTTAGTGTTTTTGGATGTCCCCGTAGGGACGTTCATAAATTGCGCTCGCCGCCCATTTTTCAGGGCGTCGGCGCGGGGTATTGGGTATAGTTTTCAACTAGCAATAACCACGCCTCGGATAAACCTCATTGGCTATGGTACCGCCACTGCGCAAAGCTAATGAAAATAGGCTATGACTGAGGGTATATACAAACATATAAAACTGTCCTCCAGGCAATTTTTTAAATATATTGACTAAAAATTCAAAAGTGACAATAAAATATACATATATTTATCATTATGAAAAATATTTAAATAATGAAATTCACTAATATTGAAAACAAATAAAGATTTATGATTATTTATTACCTCCCTTTAATATGATTATTTAAAACACTTGTTACCAAATATAGTAACACATTTTACCAACTAAACCAAATTCTTATTGGTATCCATATGTACGCGCAAATGTACATAGATTTTTACGACGCACGTCTGATCGTGGTATATATGCAATCATACATGTACAACGATGACGCTGAAGTTAGCAAAATTTTTTTGCTAGCAAAAGTGGCCACAAAGTGCTACTTTTGCTAGCATTTTTTTTATTTAACGAATCGTGAAATTATAATTTAGCCCTAAAACGGCATACATTAACAAGCTATTTAACATGGTAAGTCCCAAACTCCTCACAGCGGTTACGTCACGCGTTGCTACTTTAACCACTGCCTTCACATGAATCACGTGACGCAAGTAGTACCATGTGACTAATGTTTTAAATTTAAACTGGCAATAACGGTTAGCCTAAAATGTGTTAGGCGGAATGTAGCGAAAAATAACATTGAATGATAAAAAAATTGGTTGATTTACAAGTACTGACAAAGAAATAAGATAAATTAAATAGAAATATATCATCATGTACCAAAACTGTTTAATTCATGAATAAATTACAACGGAATGTGAGCAAGGTCGGGACTGAGCTGCGTTGTCCACCCAATAGGGTCCTTAGTCTACCTCACGCTACTTACATGATGCTTTTGTTGAGTAATCTTCAGTATTTATGATTAAACTTTATGTATTTGATACTGAATGATATATCATTTATATATTAAATGACTAAAATAAGTGCAATTATCCATTTAATATTTACTTTGCGTAACATTTTGTTATTTGTGCAATTTTACGCACTTTAGGTAACCGGTGTCAGGGTAAAATTAATCTTGTTTTTTTTACAAGTTATTTATTCATACTATTTATTTTTTCGCTTTATGTACTTTGAACATTATATTTTACTAAGAGAAGACTAAATTTATTGAAAATATTGAATTGTAAAAGAAAAGATGAAAAAAGTTTTTCGGCTCTCTGAGGGACGAATTTAACTTGTGGTGGCAGTGGTTATTGATTTGATAAAGGGAGATAACCGCTGCGGGGAGTTTGGGTAAGTCCATTTGTCCGGCCTAAGGCCACTAGTCGGTATTATGTGTTTTGTATATAAAATCGGCCCATCTGAGTGCTGATTTTATACAAAAAACGTAAAATACCGACCTTAAGTGGTCTTTGGCCCAAAGCCACGGAATTTTCCCAGGGTAGCCGCTTGATTCGAGCCCTAAAACATGGCCCATCTGAATGCTGACTTTTCTACACAAAACGTAAAGTACCGACATTTTGTGGTCTCTGGCCCACCTCTAACGTGGTATACGCCAATCTCTCATACAGAGTTGTCGATCCTTACAGTGATCTATATAAAGATCACTGTAAGGATCGACAACTCTGTATGAGAGATTGGGTATACGCCAGTACCCGACCAAATCGTTTAAACACAAGATTCGAGCCTTGAAACATGGCCCATCTGAGTGGTGTACTATGCCCAGGTGATAGCCCTAGGTCATGTCTCAAGCGTGATATGGCCAGTATCCGGCGAAATCGCTTTAACTCGAGATTCGAGCCTTGAAACATGGCCCATCTGAGTGCTGATTTTATGCACAAAACGTGAAGTATCGACCTTTAGTGGTCTTTGGCCCAAGCCCACCTAATTTTCCTGTGGTTGCCACTATGCTCACGTGATAGCCCTAGGTCATACCTCTAACATGGTATACGCCAGTACCCGGCCAAATCGTTTTAACACGAGATTAGAGCCCTGAAACATGGCCCATCTTAGTGGTGATTTTATGCACAAAAAGTAAAGTACCGACATTTTGTGGTCTCTGGCCCAAGTCCACGGAATTTTCCCATGGTAGCCGCTATACCCACGAGCTAGTCCAAGGTCAGACCTCTAGCGTGGTATACACCAGTTTCCGGCTAAATCGCTTTAACTCGAGATTCGAGACCTGAAACATGACCTATCTGACAGCCGATTTTTTACTCAATACACATAATACCGACTTGAGGCCTTAGACCCAACAAATGGACTTGCCATGTTTAATAGCTCGTTATTCTTTAGTTGAATAATGTTCCATAATTTTGACCATTGCTTTTATAATGTCAATTCCGCTTTAAGCGATGTCATTCCAATGAGCCTTAGCTATACGTACATGTATGAAAGGTATTTATTTCTTTGGTTATAATGATTTATCTTTAATCATTATCCATTAATTTATCACGGCCTCCTTTTAAGTAAAATCTCATTAATTTTTCATTTCATCCGTCAAGTGACGACAACGATGCTGCATTGAGTCGTTTTCTTTTTACTCTTACAACACGCATGCGCTTTAAGCACAAAATGGAGCACGTGAATTAGTATGATTTCTTTCGTCGTGTCTTACATTTTATTAAATGATTGCATATTTTGCTTATATTTGCAGGTACGTAAGTTTTGTTATTGTTCACATGTTTCCATTGTTTATTTTGCATTACTTCATTATGGTTGTCATTGCCATTTTATATGCATTTTTGATTAAAATGTTGGAGCACATTGTCACGTAGTCCACCATGCTCTCCAGACTTACAGGTGTTTCAACCCCAAGACGTTTCGACCCTAGGTTTGACGGAGACTTTTCGACCCCAAGACGTTTCGACCCCACGAGGCTTCGACCCCAGATGGTATTTTAGGTTAATGTTCGTATTTGTATTGTATTTATGTACATTTTGTATATTTTGATCACAGGCTATCGGCGTGTGTAAGGTCAATAAATCAACCGATACTATATACTAAGAAAAGGTGTGTAACTCTCAAGCTTATTTCTGTAGAAAAACAGACATGGTTGTAATCTATGCCTCATAGATCAGTCAATTTTCGGCCAATTTCAGTCAGCCTGAGCTTAATCAACTCTAGTCCTAAATATAAGACCCTACATAACTATTTTATTATACGGACGTTATTATGTTATGTAGGGTCTTAACGGATTGCTTCAAAAACGCATAGCAAAATATTTTTTTCAAAAAGTGAATGAATGTGGGTCAAATTAGCACCAAACGATAGATAAAAGTTTACTTTAATTCTTTCCATAAATCAAAAGATAATAATCAGGGTTTTCGCTTACAGAAACACTAATTACTTTCACTGCTATCCAGGGTTGTCGCCGTTCGCCGCCATTTTGAACTGAATTCTTGCCGGTAAATAAAGTGTCGCTTCGGTTAAACGAAATTTTTTACCAGAGTTGTCGTTCTTGCCCTCAATAGCATACCTTATAAATTCGTTCAAAATCAATTCTTACAAATCACGTGATCCAATTTGAATTCGGATTGCCTTGGCTATTATTGCATGGTTATTGTGACAAACTGAAAGTGCTCGTCAATTAAGGAGTTTAAATGGATTATTTGACTATCTAAGGTTAGAATTTGAAATAATTTCACTTTTATCATGTGTATTTTTCGTTTATCTTTCCATTGGTGTATCGTTTTATTGCAAATTTTTCGAATTAAAATGAGTAGAACGTTCAGACCTGAATCGATGTCTGTACGCTAAAATTTTTGCTATGCGTTTTTGAAGCTATCCATTATGACCCTACGTAACAGAGAAATGTCCAAATGATAAAAAAACATACGTAGGGTCTTATATTTAGGACTAAATCAACTCAGAAATAAATATTCTTTTCATTGCCATAAATACCTACTGTCTATCTAGAACTACAGCAGCAGTGCGAGGGTCAAAACTGCTCGAAATACGATCTAGGACACCGTGTGACCGTTGAAATGCATTGTGCCGTTAATGTTGAATACGGCAATATATGACAAACCTCTGTTTTGTCACTTAAAACCAGTATTGTTCAATGGTAAATGTAATTATTAAGTACTCACATGTGGTCGCTTCAATGAAAAATCGCTATTGTCGATGCAGTTCGCCTTCATTCACTTGTTTACTTTCGGTTTAGACCGTTTCCGGTTCAGCGATTCAATATGGAAGCGCCCGTCAAAAACGAAAGTGAAAAAGTGAAAGAAGGCGAACTGCACGGAAATTAGCGATTTTTCAATGAAGCGACCGCATGTGAGTACTAAATAATTACATTATCTATTGAACAATACGGGTTTTAAGTGACAAAACAGATATTTGTCATAGATTACCGTATTCAATCCATTACGGCACAATGCATTTCAACGGTCACACGGTGTCTTAGATCGTATTTCGAGCAGTTTTGACTCTCGCACTGCTGCGATAGTTGTAGATAGACAGTAGGTCTTTATAGCATTGAAAAGAATATTTATTTCTGAGTTGATTAAGCTCGGGCTGACTGAAATCGGCCTAAAATTGACTGATCTACGAGGCATAGATTACAACCATGTCTGTTTTTCTACAGAAATAAGCTGGAGAGTTACATACCTTTTCTTAGTATATAGTATCGGTGTTGTTTATTTTTTGAGAATTGTTTTGTTATGTTTTGATATGGTTTTTTTTATTAAGAATTATGTGTTATAAGATGTGTTTAGGGGGTTTTGGGTTGTAGATGGGTCTTGAGCGGGTCCAAAGAGGGGGGGGGGTATATTGACCTAACCCACGCCGATAGCCTGTGATTTTGATAGAAGGTAGTTTGCTTATCACATCTTAGAATTTGAATGTAGAGTGGGTGGACCAGTGCTCGGCGTATACCAGTGCTCGGCGTATCGCGTATTTTTTGCTGTATTATTAAAAATATCGACGTCTGACCTAAATAAAACCTGCTGATTTCAATTTGTTGTCATCTGACCTAAATTTCTGTGAAAATGTCAACTTCCGGTTTGATCACGTGACGTCACCAGATGCAGTTGTTATGGAGGACAACTCTTGTTAAAACTCTTTTCATAGTCAATTAAACTTAATTTTCTTCAAGTAAACTTAAACCATTTTTATTCAATTATCTTAACTATTCAACAAAAACATTCTTCTATCAAATTTTATAGTTTCTTGTGATATTTTGGCTGAAAAGTTCGTGAAAGAGGCATTTAACTCACCCCTGTCAACAACAGCCGATATTAACATAGGCTATGTTCACGTAACCATAATTCATACAAGAGTAGTCGTTCTTGGATTTCAATTTTTTTATTCTATTTTTTTTGTCGTGAATATCATCCTAACTTACATAATACTATTCAATTTAAAATTATATCATATTATATCAGCATTTGACTTTAAAATGGTCATTTTATTTAATGACAACAGATACCACTCATCATTACCCTCTATCATGGATGTGAAATAAGTCACAGTTAGGGGAAATATTACAACAACACAATAATAATACAGGGCTAGCTCTGGCTTTTTTTTTCTTTGAGCCAATTTTCGCGACAAAATTTAAGTCGCGACAAAAAATATAGTCACAACAAAGAACTTGAATAGGAGCTTTTCCTTGTCTCATTGGATGATGATATGAATAGCTGAACATACCTAGTTCTCTATGAAAACACATGTTCAATGACAATGACTTTGTTGTTTACTTAAATATTTGATAAATAATTCTATGCTTTTGTCACTGAAGACCTTTCACATGTCTGTTGAAAGCCAAAATGTCATACATATAATCAGATTATACAGCACCTTTTGATACCCACTATCAGCATGTTTTGTGCTCTTTGATGTGTGCTATACATAAGCATTAAAACAAGAATGGTTAAAACTGATGTTTTAGAAATAGAACCAATGCCTATGATTAAGATAAACATAACTGTCATTATCATTAATATTGTTAACAATTCAGACATAACATGAATTTCTGGTAAAATTGACTAATGTACTTGTATTCTTATAAAGCAGTGTACATTATTGATGATGAAAAAGAAATTTACAAGTGAAAATGCAATAGTAACGTATTTTCGCGACCCCACGAAAATGATTAAGACTCTCAGTGATATAACGTAGATCGACGTAGGTTCTGTACGTCTAAAAGCATTTTATCTAGTTGTCCTATTCATCTGATTGTTGCGTTGTGAACGTACAATCAAATTTGTGTATTTAAAACGCTTGCAAATACGAATTTCGCTGATATTTAACCCGACGATAGCGCATGCTTTTTAATAAATATGCGACATTCGGCTCTTGCGCGGTAATGACGTAAGGCTCGTTCTTGGCAGAATCATAACACAAAATGAAATCAAATACATGTTGATAATACGATCAATCAACGGTTTAAAAAAACGCAAATTATAAGGCCTCTCAGACAAAATGTTATTACATTTAAAACTGTGAAATTTTCACAATTATTTAGAATTAATTGTGATAATTATCCTACTTACCAGCTAATTTTTTAATTACCCTTTGCAAACTTGATGTGTAATAATGTTAGCTTGGTTAAAAATAGAAAGTGCAATGTGACCTTGTTATTTTTGGAAAACGTGTTTATAATGTCATCAATTTTGACCTTTCTTTGTTTAAAAAGAATAGATCTTAAGAAATTCATTTTCATCAAATTATTTGTTTCTGCTACCGAACTTTTTGTAAATACATTTGTATTATTTTACAAGATGTATACCTGTTCTATGCACGCACAAAAGTCGAAATTTTCTTTCAATTAATTTTTTTAAACAAAAAATGATCACTATTACGGAGATTGTACGGCCAATACGGGCGTTAAACACAACCCGATATGGGTTCAATTGATCAAGGTGTATGACGTAATTTATAATTATTGGATCATAAAAGTGTCACTTTGTTGATTGTATATGGGACCACCTAGTGTTAATGATAGCTAATTATCGATTTTAGAGCCTGACACAAGACTTGAGATGATAAATTATGAGACAACGCACATCCGGGTTCTGATTTGGCGAAAATACGATTTTTAACGATTTTCGCCAAATTTGATTTTTTTGAGCCAAATTTTATAAATTGTCGCCAATGGCTCAAATGGCGATCGGCAGCGCGAGCCCTGATAATATCATACTTTTTATTATATGTAATAAATTATTCCATATATAGATATGTTCAAAATTATTAAAGTAGAATAGAGGTACTTTTCACACATCTCAATATTTTGGTACAAGTTTACACAATTTTATATTTCAAACAAGTTCCCTCACCTCTTAACATCATTTTTAGAGTGAAAAGTCACAATTTTGGAAAATTAAAAAAAATATTCAAATAATTCTGCATGGCTTACCTCCCCCAGGGATCGGTCATTTTGGGTTATTGTTCTTGAAACTCTTCAAAAAAGGAGGAAAAGGGAGGTTACTCTTAGGGCATACAAACTTTAAATATCTGTAATGATTACTTCCCCTTGTTTTAATGTGTAAAGGGCCTACGATATTTTGAACAATGTACGTTATATACGTAGCATATTTTAATCACAATAGTAAGAAATAATATTGATTGATCATATGTATGTGACTTATATCAATATATTTAAGCTATTTTTGTGTCTCTATCAGAACATAATGATGTGTTTAATATTTTAATTTACTAATTGCTTGAATTTCTTGCTATAAACATAAAATCTTAGAATAGGGCTTTTGAACATATATTTAATATGGGAAGAGCGCTATTAAAATGCAGTATATAATAAACATAATAATAATAATGCTAATAGATTAAACTTCAGAAATTCTTGTTCATGTCATATTACTCGGTAGTTTATATTTAATTTTTGATTATATTTTTTCCTTCAATAGATAGAAGTACGAATAATTAGTAGTCTTTGCATTCATTCTGGCCACTTATCTTTGTTTTAGTATTAATAGTATAAACCATCGAAATACATTATTTTCGTTTTTTTCCGACATAACGATCTTATTCAAATGCTGTATATATTAATAAAAATAAAAAGATTTACCTGACACATTTCCAACTTAATATCGGAAGCATATTAAGTATCTTTTAAGCAAATCCTTGAAAATATATCCATTTTAAAGAAAATCATATTGTCGAGTGAATAAAAACATAATCCAAAATTTGTTATAAAAATATTTTGAAAAAAAAAGCAACCGATAAAACACATTAATTGTTGTTTCCATAGTGTAACTGTGCACATTTATAAAATTTGACGATTTCGAATTCTAATTAAAAGATTAGGGAATAGATAAAAAAAGTTCGTTTTAATTGGATGAAACTTTTTTGTGAAACTATCAAGCTCCGCCCTTTTCTCAGCTGTTAACAATGCAAGACAAAGAATACCATAGCCTAGACTATTGCGTAATATGTCATTGACCCAAACTGGTAATAGGAAGTCGCGAATGTATATCATAAAGGGCAATATTACGCCCCGCGACTATCACTATCATGCTGCCGACAACACCGGTATTTTTAACGGTATTTTTAGTTTATTAATGCATTATCAACAACAAAAAATGTTAATCGCCGATTTTACAAATAGTTATTAATGTTAAATGTCTTAATTCAAAAGTTTGATAAAATGCACACGCAAAAATTAATAAATTGCATTCTCTATGGAGTTAAGACAATTTAACATTCATAACTATTTGTAAAATCGGCGATAAATATTTTTTGTTGTTTCAATTAAAACAATCGGAAAATTAAAAAAATATAAACTTAATAACTTGCGATTTACGACGCTGTTTTTTATTTTGAGAATTTGTTATTTATATCATACAAACAAGACAAACTAGGTAAAGACTGAAAAATATTACGAAACAATAAAAACAAAATTTGTGTTATCATTACACTTGCATGAATTACTCAAACATTGAAAATGTGTGACAAATAACCGAAAATAGGTACATCTCATCTTAAATATTTGATATCAATCATTATATGCAAACAACGAAGCGTTTTCTCAACAAGAAAAAATCAAAATTGAATTTTGAAGCCTTAAACTTCCGACACTGTTTTCCTATCTTCAATAATAACATTGTAAAAGGAAAGCTTTTTGTTAAAAATGCATTGAATACAATTGAGTTTTTCCCTCCTAACGATGTGTTGTATTTGCCGTTTTTTGGAAAATTGTTTCAATGCAATAACAATTTATTATTTCATGGCCTCATCATGCAGATCCATATCTCATGAAAATGATTATAATCACTCTTTTTTGTTTATATGTATTTATACATGTATATGGGTGTAGCGCCAAATTATTTTAATTGCGACCAACACCAATGTGTTCTGCTAATAAAATGTTCTGTTCTATATCGTGATAGTTACTTACTCAGTCTGTTTACCTTGGTACAAACATTTATTTTTCAAAATCACTAAAATTGAGGTTCATTACAGGATATTTTATGGTCCAGCAACCATATTGTCCCTTTGGGATACCTCAAATGTATTAAGGTGACATGTGTTATGTTTAACAAAACTGAATTCCATAGGAGATAATATTAATACGTCGCGTCGCGTCGCGTCTGTGTCGGCGTAGTTTAATCTGTTATCGTTCCCGGAAATCGGGTCTTTGATGTGATGCTAACAAGAAATCAATTACTTGGTTGTGACCCCGAGCTTACTTATAAAGAATTTGTCACATATCAAATTAATGATGAGCAAATATGACAGTTAATTAAGACTGGTTGTCAACTTGTAGCATTCCTTTTTTATGATAGTTAATTTTAATTTACTGAAAATTGAATTTTTCTCAATATATTCGTCAAGAATAAAACACGGATGAATGGTTTCTAATTGTTATCTAAACGGATGGTGAATTTAGTAAAAAAAGCAAACTGATAATTGATATCACTTTATCAAGAGCCAACAACGTATTAATTAAGGGATTATTACTAATTGTCCACAAGTGTCAGTTTTTTTATAACAGATCAATAAATGCTGATAATTACATCGATGATGACACTTTAATTTGTTTGTTTATTAGGTTGTATTCTAACAAAGGATTAAATAAACACCGGTGTTTGCTGTGATTATAAAAAAACTTATATGTTTAACCTTTATCAATGATTATGCACACATAATAGTATAGTCTTTTTCTTCCGATATATAAAACAACACATGTATATAACAATTCCGTGATTCGGCCCGGATCGACGGGTTTTTATACCGAGCGGAATAAATGCCAAGGGAGATAAGCCAGATGACCATACTAGATAACGCAGAAGAATAATGACTTTTAACCTGCGATTTTATGTGAATTGTTTTGTTCAAGAATGTAAAAAGTCGCGCAAATGAATCTTTATATATCAAATTAACAGGAAATTAACGTTTTAAAACGACCTCCATTGTACTTTAATGCTTCCCTTCTGGTGAACAAACATGTGTTGATATCAGTCTTGTCTGCACTTCAGTTTGTTTATGCATTTCCTACAGATATACTGAAGAGAAGAATATATGTAATTACATATTTTTTTTGTATTTTCGTAGTCATAGACTACAAAGAAGTAGAGAATCATATATATCATAAATCGAGGGTTCAACGCAAAACTATTCTAACTCACTTTTTAAGAATTTTACAGGAATGAGAAAAAACATTTTCATTTTTTGAAAATTAGTCTACAGATAGTTATTTTGGTAAATACTGTATCTTTTTGTGCTGATTTCTTCATGAATAACATGACTTTTGCCAAACTTTTATTTTTTAGGGTTTTATGAACAATAAAATGACTTAGAATAGTTTTGCTCTCAAATTTGACCAAGTCTTCAATATATTTAAGCGCAAAACTATTCTAAGTCAAGATGGAATAGTTTTGCAATAAAAATTTTGAAAAAAAATTCTAAGAATGATAGTGCAAAACTATGTTAAGTCATGTTTGATGATTAAATAATCAAGAAATAGTATTTTGCTGGCTTATTATCATCATCATTATCATTATCAACAATGTTGCAATGCTAATGGAGCATAAAATTAATCAAGAAATAGTACTTTGCTCGGTTGTTATCATAATCATCATCACCAATGTTTCAAGCTGTTTTTGGACACACACACAAAAACACAGTTTTCTCATGAACATGATTTTATAACCCTTCATTACAAATTAACTTGTTCAAATGGAAGAGAATCTATACACAATTGTGTTTATGCTAACTGCAAAGAAACTTGGACCCCAATGTTTTACAGTATGATTCGAAGAATATTATGTGCATCTCAGTTTAACACATATTCTTATTATTTTGTTTTCATATGTCTGTTATGATGTGCCATGCTCATATCCCTGCCTATTACAGAGTATTTATGTGAACATATTACAGGTTGTTTATCAAGGTCTTCAATATAAATATTTAGCATATAAGTTACAATTAAATGATGTGCATCATGGCTGGATATTTAGACTTATCATGTAATCTCTGATTTTCAATCCTTTTCCTCAAAATGATGGAACATTCCTTGAGTATAGTTTTGTTGATATGCCAACTTAAATATGCTGTATTTGATATTAGGGTGTTTAGCTTAAATAGTCAATATTCTTAGCAATGTTTTGTTTTTCAATATAAAATACTATTTAAGTCATGCAAACAGGATATAGAATATATAGATTATGTTTTATAAATTAAACCACGTGTATCTTCAATGTAAATTGATGATGCTTTAATTTAAAGCTATTCAGTTTTTATTATACTTATTTTGAACTAATTTAGTATAATAATAGTACTGATGAATCAGTATGTGAATAAACAGTCATCAACAATAGATAGAGTGCTTAAAATATAGTGTTTTAATAAAGATTCATGTTTCTAAGAATATAATCTTTCTGTCTTAATTGATTCAAAGACAGTTTTATGAAGAGTTGGTGATTAAACCAAACCCATATTTTTAGCCACTGTTCAAAAGAGTAGAAACATTCATTCCACAAAGACAGTTTCAAAACACTGTCACAACCAAATAAATTACAAAAATGGCCACTATGAAGATGATACAATGAAGTCAGTTCTGTTTTGGATGGCCATTCAATTATCTTAAAGAAAAAAAGACTGATATTGAACATACAATTTGTTTTAAATGCTTTTTATTGCAAGGTTTTGTGGCAGTATGCTACAGTTTGTACACCTGTGTGTTATTATGACTTTGGTTTACAATACCAACATAAGTACTTAAAATATAGTGTATAACAACAAAAATTCGTATATGAGATGATTGTTATTGTTTACAGACATACTTAATAAAGTTCTGAATCTTAATATCATAACTTAGAAGTCCAGATTCAAAGCAATGTTCTTAACTTATATCTTATATTCTCTTATATGAACAACTAAATATCTGTGTGTCATTAACTACATGTTTCAACAATGATTTTTAACTAACTGACTTCATAGTGCAAATACTCATTCAGTTAATTGATCGCAATTATGACAGAAATGCATTCAGTCAATATGTCATATGTGGTCTTTCATTCTGACACCATTACGCTTGTTACGGTACACTTCATAATTCTGATTTAAAATTTTCAAAGAGTTTACTCAGTCTCAGGCCTGCATGGTTAAGTAAACATAATTATACCTATCATTAAACAACATTATGATCTGTCATCAAAAGAATGACACTAGTACCTTTAATAGAGTTGCTTTGTATGGGGGGACTTGTGAGATGGTATACAATCTCCGTAAACAGATACCCTGTACAGCATTGTCGTACAGGATCTTTACTATCTGGATAGAGGGTCACGTCGAGATGACCTTTATGTTGACTAATCAATGCGTAGCTTTCATCTAGATGAAACACTATTAATAACATATTGATTTCCTAATTTCTATTTTTAGACCTAGGTTTGCAAGCTAATTTAATAGCGATATAATTCACCGTCTGCGATTGGACGGCTCATTTCAAATTGCGTAACGTAGAGGATGTAAACAAGTTACATATCATAACAATTTAATTTCGTCATTAATATTATGATGTGAAAAGGTCACCTGAACGTGAACCTTGTTTGAAGAAGGCCAGATCTAAATTAGTGAGTAGGCAAACAACAAGTTTGGGATCGGGTTTTAATCAGATTGGTTGGCATATTGTCAATTTTAATCAAATATAGTTAGTGAAATGAAAAAAACAAAGCATTAATAATTACAATTCCAAAACAAGTCTTTGTTTTATGTAAGTAGGGTCTGATATTGTCTATTTCATAAAATTTTATTCTTGAAATAAATACATTATAATTGACATTCCGAGTATAAGACTGTTTCAATTTATCAATTGTTAGTCTACAAAATTTCATTTAGCATTTCTTATTAGATCTGCAAGACACAAGATGGCCTTGTCTCACTTCAAATCTTTAATGATTGTTGGTAAACACAAAAAACTAAATAATATGCACTGATAAGCAATCAGTAAAAACAAAAACTAGTTCCAATAAAAACATAGCAGCTAAGGTTGATGTAAAGGTTTCCAGCATCATACTTATAATGTAACCCCTCACTATTGACATAATTTACAAGACTGATCATGCTGCCATTCATGAATCATGTGTCTTTAACTGGAATGAACCATTTCTTCCATCACTTATCATAAAACTAATCATTTGAAATTCTTAATTAATTCTTAATTAGGAATATTAAGGAAAATACTTGTACCTAAAATATATAACTTAGCTGTTAATGATTTATCAGTAACATAGAAAACTTACAAGAGACAATCCTCCAACATTCATAGTATTAAAGTGTCCTTAGAAAACCAAACAATTTAGTTCCACATCAGTCATTGTATCATGCACTATGTGTTATATACTTGATTTGAGTGAATACTCTCAGGGGATAAAGAACAATTTTGGATGGAAATCTCAATAATGAACAAAATCTTTTGTAAGTTTACGGTAATTGGGTATAATTCAGTGAAATAGTTTCTATAGTTATCAGGAACTTGAAAAATGACCATTAACTTTTTTCTTGAAGACATAATAATGAATCCATTCAAATAAAATTTATCAACCAAAACCGTAACAAAGAAATTCTGAAGTAGTTTAGGGTCATGATACAGTAAATTTCCATGCTGATGTTATGGAACTTGGTGTTGGTCCTCCAAATAGAATGACATACCCTGTGATAAAAAGAATCATTGAATAAATAACCTAAACAAACTGTGATATTTATATCTACCTGGAAATGAGTAGGGAACCTCTATTAACTCTTTGAATTTTTACTCTTATATGGTCAATCCCACTTTTTCATGTGTCTGAATCCCCTTCAAGTTAGCCACTCCAGGCCTTGAAATAGGTGTATTTAACTGGATTTAGTGATTTCACTTTAGAAAGTTGTCTCAAAAAGGGTCTTTTTTTGCTCGCCTCTCGAGTCAAAAGATGTCTACGGGGGGATGTGTCCCCATTTGTTGCATGGGTTTGGAGTTGGAGCAGCGCCATTCATCACTAGAGAAAAAATCAGGGTAATTGTGAGCAGAAAAATGGCACCAACTGCTGCTAAGAAAACATGTTTTCAGTCTCTGAAAAGAAATGAATCTTTAGACCTCTTTAAAAAATTACTGAATGAAATGCTAATTTTGGGTTAAATAAGAGCAAAAAATGCATTTTTGAACCTTTTGCTCTGCCCCAGCAATGTCATTGAAACTAAGATCTAGGCTGAACTGCCATTTTCTGAAAGACAGTCACCCAGGGAATAACTTGACCAGCTCCATTTTATTCTGTCACTCAACTAGGAATGAAATTAGAGCATCTTGAAATAGCCCAAGCATGAAAAAATAGCCACTTATCTTCCATATTACAACCAGCAAAGGTATAAGGTAGAAAGCCTGAATTTATTTTTTTGCAATACCATTATGTATTCTACAGATTATTTCATATTTTTATTAGGCCACAACAAGTTGATCATGTGTTCTACGGATTTTTCTGAAAAAAATGGGGTGAAGGAGCAAAGAAAAAAAAAAAAAGTCTTTATTCACTTGCTTTTTATTGCGGTATGACCAAATTTTTATGGGCCAGTGCGAGGGAGGAAATAAAAACAATTTTTTGTAAAAACCATCAAAATTTAGGTGCGAGCGAATCCATAGAACATATGATCGATTTGTTACAGCCTTACTAAAATGTTCTAAGTGTAGAATGATTTGAATAACAAGTTTTGTATAGTCCATATAGACAAGAAGTAATCTATAAGATTTGCACATTCAAGTTAATTAAGTTTTGTCTACAATTTTTTAAGGTGCACAAAAAAGTCAACTTTTTCCTGCTGAAGGGTCGTAACTTGTGTAACTTTCATATTCCAGAAAAAATGTCCTGAATTAGGTAAAAAATATGCATACGGGTGGTAACTTGAGTATTTGATCATATGAAAATATTAATGTAATTATTTAAACTGCTTATTTATCTGAATGAACATACATGAAAAAATTAATATTGATTAATCATACAAATAACTAATTAAACAGTTTTTTCTCTCCTTAAAAGCTCTCCGAAATTGAGTTACAACCGTCTTCCATTAAACCTGCGATTTGTAACTATAACAAACCTAATCAAAATTCAGTACAGTCATTACTGTGAAGTAATTGATAACAAAATAAGCAATATTTGTACATACTAGTACTTTATTAAAAATTATTTGAACATGACTTTTTTTGTTATTGGACTTACCCCACCCACTTATGAAATGAAATAAGTCTTGTAAAATATAAAATATCTAATATCTTTAGAAGGAAAATCTACTATAAAGAAAAATCATATTTGAAAACAAACACTTGCAATTCTCTCAATTCCTGCCACATTTAAAACACAGCATGCCCTGAACAGGTTGTCATAAATACCAAAATATTGACCGATAACCTTCACATTTGCTGGAAAGTTTTGGGTGGGAAAATTCAAAACATTTTTTGTACTTAAGTATTTATATATATATATATATTTTTAAAAAAAGGTTTGAGTACAGGCTATTTTACATAGAAAACATCTAAATGTGTTATAAATGAAATAATATTGACTTTTATTATATTTCTCACTTGAAAATGGCATTAATTTTCAATGCAAAACTATTCTAACTTGAATTGGAATAGTTTTGCACTAAAAGAATTGAGCCGCACTGGCCATACCATGAATGCAAAACTATTCTAAGTCTACTTGGAATAGTTTTGCAATACAAATTTTAACAATGTGAGTTAGAATATTTTTGTTATTCTTAAATTTTATGCTTATTTATCAAAATTATTACATAATATTTTTAGACAGTATATATGATGAACAAATACATCAGAAAATACCAAAACCTCATTTTCCATAAAATATGTAGTTGGAATAGTTTTGCGTTGAACCCTCGAAATGTGATCAAGTATTGCTCTTGATATCAATCATTTTTTATTATTATACAATGTTTTCATACATATATTGAAGAGTTTACAAGTGTGTAAACACGTATTTTAAATGAGATTAAAACGTAGCTTAATTTAGAATATATTTTTTTAGTTTTCTACGTATTTATTCAAAAGTGCATGCATTTTCAGAAAATGATGATCGATTCTTGAAAAATAGTTCGTACGCACGTGTTACGTGCGCCGAGCATTGGTACCGGTCATCGGAACCATAGTCCAAAAATACAGTGTCTATTTTTAGCTCATTTTCGGAAAATTTGACGACTTATTTTCAATTTTCTTTACAATGGAATTTCTCTCTGGGATTGTTCTTCAATTTAAACTGCAAGAATAAAAAGATAAGTTTAAACTTTGCAAAGTATGTTTTAGGCAAAGATAAATTTACGCCGAGCACTGGTCCACCCACTCTAATATTTTAGAAGATTTTAAAATGAAAAAAAACCATAACAAATTATTAGGAAGAAAACAGACGTATGAAAACGGAAGAGAGTGATCTGCTGCACCAAAAACATAACTTATTAGAACACACAGATTAATATTTTAAGAACTTGAATAATAATAAACAACAAACCTGATATTGTGTAAATTCATAATTTTATTATATGTTTAAATACTCATGAGAGTACATACTATTTATATTTAACATATCAACAAGCAACATATTGATTCATCAACTTCAATAATTTATCATTTATGTAAAATAATGATAATATAAAGTTCTAGATCTAGATGTATAAATTCAATTTTATTGATTTTCAAACTTTTAAGTGTTTATAAGTTTACACTTAAATACATATTTATGCTCTTGGATTGAAATACATCTACAACATCATGCTGCATGTCGATCACAAACCCTGCAAAATAAAATAAAATGATGTAATGCCATAATTTCAATAATATAATGATTCATAATTTATTTCGTATATAACCTTATTTATCATTTATAATATTATCTATAGACTGGGGTCGAAACGTCTCAACTCTGGGGTCGAAACGTCGTGGGGTGGAAATGTCTCCATAAAAGGCTCGGGTTGAAATGTCTTGGGGTCGAAATGTCTTGCACCCATTTAACGCTGTGTCAACACAATTTTTTAGATCATTTTACTGCTCCCAGCACACCTAACCTAGCTTTCCTGGACCCTTGTCTAAAACTTGCAATCACCTACCCTTCCACTAGGCTGGAATCTTCTCCATATACCTTATCAATGGAGAAAATTGACATAATTGTCAAATTTTCATGGAAGGGTTTAACATCCCGGGGTGTGATTTGAACCGGTACCCTCTTCGGACACTAGATTCAAAATCCAGGCCAGGCATGCTACCTACTGTGCTACCGACCTTGGTTGTACTATAATAATGAATGTATAGGTAACAGTGACAACAGTAACAGCAGAAACAGCAATTAAATTGATCTTATTGCTGTATTGTTGTCTACAGCTAGATTAACACTCAAGCAGTTAGATCCACTCAACCCAACCTGGGCCCCTACTAACAACCCCTCTTGAAATGGCCCTGTGCCTCTATGAATTATATAATTGTATTTGTTTGAAAAGTTCACAACAAGAGTATTTCAGATAAATGACCACAAAATATTGTGTCATTGCAGATTGTGTTTCATCCTGAGTAGAATCATAGATTTGTTTCCATGGCAACAATAGTGGTAATGTGAGTTTTGTGACATTGTGACACAACTGATAGATCATCTAAATGATGATAGAGAAGTGATAGACATGGCTTGCATGGTACGTTAACTGTTTACTTACATACTTTATTTAAATGTATAACTAGGACTGTGGATCATTGAGATAGTGGCGATCCGTTCCGATCTGATCGATTCACCAATCGAACCATGAATCACCTGTTAATAGAGAAGCATATACAGGAACTCATATGATGAAAAAAGTTAAGAATTACAGTTCTAAACTTTTACTGTATCGAAAACCATAAACTCCCTAACATTTCTATCACCAGGCATTTTCAGTGAAAACATTTTTGCTTAAATGTGTATCTATTAAAATTTTGAATTAAATTAACTAAATAAAATTAATTTTCATAAGTAGTGCGGCTTGTTTTCAGTGGTAATTAAGCTGAAAATGTTCTTTCACCATTTCCAAAAATAGATCGCGATCAGACGATTTCCGATGTGACAAATATTTTTGTACTCAATTTTCTGGTCGGGATTGCAAATACCTAAGTACTTGGATACTCGCAGCAGCCCTTTTTTCACATGTTTTAGGTTATTTTACAGTGTCCAGGGCACATAACCTAGCTTTCTATGACCCTTTGCTGTAACCAGTACCCTTCAACAAGCCCGGAAACTTCTCCATATACCATATTGTTAATGAAAGAAAATTGATATTTAATATTGGCAAATTTTTATGGAAGGGTATAACCTCCCCAGGTGGAATTCGAACCAGTACCCCTTTGGGACTAATGTAATCTATAGCAGTCACATATAAGGTAACCAGACCTTGCTTCTCATCAATTTCTCTTTCTAGATAAATACTAGATTGACACCATGAAGCACATTAGATAACCTCTACCTTCTTTGTCCCATTCTGAATTGATTCACTATAAATCATTGATCATTTGCTTCGAATCCTCGGCACAAAAATTTCTGTTTTGTATTTTGAGTATTAAATTGAAAATGATTGCTCTTTCTTTTGACGCATAAATTATTTATATTTGGTAAAAATTGTTGACTCAAGGTTACCAGTCTGGTTAATTCTGGATCATTACTTGTATTCGGTTAAAGTAATAAACTTGGTACATTGAGCCTGTTCTGCAACGCTAGCCTTATGTATCCATACGTAGTGATTTAATAAAGAACGGTCTGCAACAAAGTAGCAAATTGCACCACTCCTCGCCATATCAGTCAGAATCCCTCTGTTTTTCAAAATGGCAGCTCCCTTTGGAAATTGGTTTCTTTTTTAGTAATACATATAATTACAATCCAATTGTCTCCCTTTCCTCTCAAATTTGTTTACTTATTAGAATAAAATAGTAATTAGTTTATTTGGATGGTCCTACGCTAAAGTGAACTAACCCACAAGTTGGTCAAAATTGAGTTATCTGTCCCTTTGTGTTCTTCAAACCATGAGCTTTCATTTGGTCTAGTAGACTTCAGATAGCATTCTTAGATCAAAAGTTATTTATAGGGTGTACTAACCCACACCTATATTTAATATAGCCTATTTCACGCTATAGTGAACTAAGCTGGTTAGTACATTCCAGTGATTATGCAAAAGTGAACTAACCCCAAAGATCTTAGTTTTAACAATTAAATGCATTATTGTCGTTCGGTATTTATAGCATTTCAGTTAAATATCTATAAAATCTATCAAATTTCCAATTAGTTCTATACATTTGGTATTTTAATTACATGTACATGTAATTCAAGTTCAAAGACATTGTCTGTTTTCCATGTTATATAACCAATACATATTTTTATACACTTCCCTCCAAAAGTTTCTTCACAGTACAATTAATTAAATTGCTACAATTTTTCAGTTCTAGTTTGAAGTATTATCATATCATTGTTGGTTTCATCCATTATTCATGCTATGGAAATGGAATTTCTATTGATACATTCTATTTTTTGAGTTGCAGCCTAAGTTATCTATCAGCCTCCAAAACTATGGTCAATGTATCTCAGTGAACCGTTATCAAGTTTGAGATATCCATAAGACAAATTTTCTGATTAGAAAAAGCTCAATTGAAAATCACGTAACAGTAAAGTTTTTACAACATTTTGAAATTCTATTTGGTACAATATAAATTATGAATTTGTGAAGAAACTTTTGGAGGGCAGTGTATATGTGCATGTTATAAAGCAGCGTCATAACGTCAGTTTCGCCTGTAGTTTCTAAAGAAAAACGGAAGGAAAAGCGCCTGTAAAACTTCGAACAAATTTATTTTTATCGAAGTCAATGCGTTTAGTTATTTCATATGAAGAATGATCTCACATTGTTGTCATGATTAAAATATGAAATTTTAAGGAAATTTTCTTAGAAACAAATATTGCCAGAGCCTCGACAAGTTCTCTGATATGGTCCTTACAAGACACAGCAATGGTTTAAAGAAATTGGTGTATAGAAATCACCCAGGTACATTTGATAAATGCGAACTTACTCAATTTAACAATAACATTTCAAAATGTCAAAATCTTACAAAATTGAATCTTCAAAACAATATTTTGTTAGAGACAGTGTTCATTGTACTTTGTTAAGAATCTAAATAATCTGAAGGTATTAAACATAAGTGGGTGTGGCTTTCTTGACTTCAAGGAATTAGAAAGTCTACAGGGACATGCCAGATTAAACATTTTAATTATTAAATTTGTCCCCTATCTGAGGATCTACAACAAAAATCCAATATATACTTCTACCACAGTTTTTACAAGGGCTTTTGGAGCTGAATATTGAAAGGACTGTTTACTTGAGCCCAATGGAATGTGAGGAACTTTTATCATGTTTATTAAGCAGTACTTGTCTTTGTGTTTTCAAGTTTTCACCCAGTGGTAGTCTGCACGGTTTGAATTCTTTGACGAGTTAAAAAATATTAATTTTGGTGACGATTTTATGTTCCTTATAAAATATATGATGGTTTCATTTGCAGCCATCAAACAGATATGTGTAACAAAATGCCATATTGGATGTTATTATGACTCTGTCTCGTTAGACAGTGACTAACATTTTTTAGGCGTTATTTTGTTCAATTATCAGAATCAGTTATTTTGGTGTGGGAAGTTTGATTTGACACATATTGATGTAATGTATATGTTATAGGCAATTTGTAAATTTAGGCAATTTTTAAAATGCCTAAAAATTTAGGCATTTTATAAATGGCCTGAACGTGTCAGGCAATTTATAAAATGCCTAAAAAATCTAGCCATTTCACAAAATGTCTGAAATTTAAGAACGTTTTTTACAAATTGCCTGAAATTTCGGGTAAAAAATACATTAGTTTAAATGTAAAGCTTTGTAAATAATGATTGCAAAACATTTTTAGATTGAAATTATAATTCCTAGTATGGAAAATAATGTCAATCAAGTCATACATGATAATTGGAGAAAACCACACATACTGTATTGCTATCAAAAACTGATAATTTAACAGGTCTGTTGATGTCTTACATGTATAAATGACATTGATCATGGCAAACTGTGTCATATTTAATACATTTGTATGTTGAGAATTAGTTGAAGAACAGATACAATTTGTACAACTTGCCACATACAACAACAACAACATTTTGGCATTCCATAGAGCTCATATAATGTATTGTGCACTGTTGATGCACAAAATGAATTTGTCATTACCCGTACTTCTTTATGAAACTTTATCACTTATTTAGCATTTGAATCTGTCGTCATTTGACCAAAAATGCAGACATTGGCTCTTTGTATAATGAATCGTATACATTTGGTATGAATTATTTCTGTGATTTATATCAGATGCAATACACAGAGTCAAATTGCTACGAAATGACCATACATTTTGTCAAGTCTAAAATTTTGTAGCTGATGGAGTCAAAATGAACTGAAAATGTGACAGCAAAAGTACATCATTTTGTTTGTTAACCTTCTTATTTGAAGGTTTCTTTGCCTTTGGGTTACTATGTCATTTGCTGCTGAAAGTGGTCCAGAGTCCAAAAGACATTTTTATGTAAACAAAGGAACAAATCACCTTAATCAAACAAGGATTGGAATCCAAAAATTTCAGACCATACACTATATTTACTATTTTGGCAATTTGTAAAATATTGAGCTAATTTTATAGGCATTTTGTAAAATGCCAAAGAATTTTAGACATTTTACAAAATGCTTAAAGATGCCAGGCTTTTTAGAAAATGCCAAAAAATTCAGGCATTTTACAAATTGCCTAAATTTACAAATTGCCTGTAACATATATAAACACTTTTTAAGCATTTCATAATACATTTTAATGTTTGTACAAAATTAAAATGAGTAAGACATTGAGACCATGTAAATGTACATAAACATCAAGTTTAAAATAAAAGTGTGTTTTGAAATGATTTTTAGCATTAATTGTGCTTCATTCTTTTAAAAACAATCATCAGTGGGGATAGTTCACTTTAACATGATTTCTCTCTACATACAAAACAAAGCCACACAATAGTGAACTACCCCACAAAAGCTGAGTTTTAAAAAAAGTTAAAATTGAATTCTTCATTAACTCTATTTGTTTTCATTGCTTTAAATGTGTTCTAGACTATGTATACAATTTCGTTATATTGAAATTTGAATTAACTCTTGGGAACATGCAAACTCTTTAAATGCCATTTTCTCAAAATCATACATTTGTGGCTTAGTTCACTGTAGCGTAGGGCCATCCATTTGTCTGTGATAGATGCTTACTATAACTAGTGTTAAAATCTAATTGTTGAAAAGTTCTACATCAGGACAGTTTTCAGTATATGGGGAAGGGGCCTGGCTTCCTCAGTTTAATTACGTTTTAAAAGTAGGCTGTAGAAAACAATAAAATTATCATCAATTGGCAATTAGAGAAGCACGATTTACAGAACAAACCTGTAAAAACCACACTATCCTATAAAAACCTAAAACCCTTTTAGTTTAACCCAGATCGATAGTGCAGTTGGTAGCACGCCGGGATTCCGATTCTTGTGCCTCAAAGGGGGTGCAGGTTTGAATCCCACCTGGGGAGGTTATACCCTTACAAGAAAATTTGACAGTAATGTAAATTTTCCTCCACTAATTATATAATAATATGGGGAAGTTTCCGGCCTTGTGGAAGCGTAGTTGAGTACTGGTTATTGACAAGGGTCCAGGAAAGCTAGGTTAGGTGCGCTGGATGACGTAAAATGACCTAAATTGTGTTGACACGGCATTAAATCCAATAAAAATAAAATAGATAAAAAATTTTTAGTTTGACTATTTGAAGAAAATGAGACCTTTTTTAAAGCTTTATATCTTCAACACTATTGTAGATATTTTATTGGAAGTTAGTATACTTATTCAATGGACTATATCAACCATACTGTGAAAGGGCATAAACTTATTATTACCTGAATGCTTATACAAGTGTAATTCAATATTTTTAAATGTTTTCTGAGTGAACTGTTGACCGGTCAATAGTTTTGACTGTTTCCTGCGCGTGCTCTTACGTCACGAACTGCTACTGTACTTGTATAAAGGGAAGTAACTGCTATGGGATTTTAGACTTTACCAGAGGCTTTAAATATGTCAAGTACTGTTAAAATAGTAATTGATCAGGTAATAACACAGTTATTTTATATGTGATATGGGAACAGTCAAACGGTTGTCCCTCAATGTCAGGAATAGTGCTTTAAACTGTTTCCCTCGGCCTACGGCCTCGGGAAACAGATCAAAACACTATTCCCTCCACCTCGGGCCAACAGTTTAACTGTTCCCAAATCACATATGAAATAACTGTATATTGTCAGTACTATATCTATGCGGCATACAAAGGATGTAACTGTGGAAGAATTATTTTTGCAGTTGTGCCTCTTTTTTAACTTCTAACTAATTAAAGTTAAAATGTTTAAACTGAAATATTTTTTGTGCTAATCAAGGTACGTAACTGTATGGTGGTACACTTATTCATTGGTACCACATCCACACAAATTTTAAGGGATAGAACTCTTCATGGATTATTTTTTGAGTTATGCCCTTTTATGCTGTAATATTTAATGTATAAACTTGTTTTATTTGAAGTTAATATCGCAGAAGTTAGTTTGCTTATTCATTCATACCACATCTCAATGTAGTATTTGTTACTATAATGTTTGTTTTTGAAGTTTTACCCCTTTCTTATTTTACAAATATGAATTTGATAACTTTTTGACTGATTTATTGCCTTTGAAAAACTTAGTCCTGAAAGCACTTAAGCTTAAAGATAGGCCTTGCCACGTACAAAACACTCACAAAGTTGACTGCATTGTCCTTTGACTGCTCTTATGTGTTTTTGTGTTGTTTTTTGTTAAAAAAGAGTTGGGCCATGATCAGCCTTTTACAATTTCATTATCATTACCCAGTCTGTTCTTTCAAGTTTGATTTATCATTTCAGATATACAATATAACTGTGTGGATGATTGTTTTAGATGATTATGAACAAGAAATTTATGGTCATCAGAAAAAAAAGATAAGTGCAGTTATTTTATTATTTTTTCAAATAATTATTTTATAACTCTTTTGAAGCTTGATTGTAAAACAGAGTGAGTAAGTGTTTTATTTTAAGCTTCATTTTCATAATTATATGCCCGAAAGATTTTTGGACATATTGTGTTATACCCCCTGGCGTCCGTCCGTCCGTTAGCAATTTGGTTTCTGGAGCATAACTGAAGTTCCATTTGACCCACAATATTCAAACTTCATAGGATGATTGTCCATCTCGGGTAGAAGACCCCTGCTGATTTTGGGGTCACAAGGTCAAAGTCACTGTCACTATCCGACGCATAATATCTGTGTTAGCATTCTATAATACAAATTTACGTTTCATTTGGCCCACAGTATTCAATTTTCAAGGGAGAATTGTCCATGGTATCTTTTTTCTCTACTTAGTTTTCAACAATTATCATAAGATGATATTCATATCAAATATTCTCATGTCTTACAAATGCTTCATCTTAACCAACTTATGGACGTTTGATTTCGCCGCCCCTGTATCCGGTAAAAGACCCCTATTGATTTTGGGGTTTCAAGGTCAAAGGTCAAGGTCACTATTACCTTAAAACTGAAAACAGTTTTCAGAGCATAACTTAAGTTCCATTTGGCCCACAGTATATATGAATATTCTCATGTCTTACAAATGCATCATCTTAACCAAAAAAAAACTATCAGGCATGTAATGCTCCGCCTAGCGGTACTCTTGTTGTGTAAGCATTTTACAACTGAAAAAAAAAAACACTTGGTAAAATCACTTCTTTCTTTGTCACCATATGACACATTTATATTGTGTATGCATTATATAACTGAAAAATAATGTATGGAAAATCGCTTCTTTCTTTGTCGCTGTATGACATATTTTTATTGTGTATGCATTATATAACTGAAAAATAATGTATGGAAAATGTCTTCTTTCTTTGTCGCTGTATGACACATTTTTATTGTGCATGCATTATATAACTGAAAAATAATGTATGGAAAATCGCTTCTTTCTTTGTCGCTGTATGACACATTTTTATTGTGTATGCATTTCATAACTGAAAACAATACATGGTAGAATTACTTCTTTCTTTGTCGCTGTATGACACATTTTTTATTGTGCTTGTATTATACAACGGAAAATAACACATGGTAGAATTATTTCTTTCTTTGTCGCTGTATGACACATTTTTATTGTGTATGCATTTTATAACTGAAAAATAATGTATGGAAAAATTGCTTCTTTCTTTGTCGCTGTATGACACATTTTATTGTGCATGCATTATATAACTGAAAAAAACCACATGATAAAATCACTTCTTTCTTTGTCGCTGTATGACACATTTTTATTGTGCATGCATTTTACAACTGAAATAAAAAACACAAGGTAGAATCACTTCTTTCTTTGTTGCTGTATGGCCTATTTATATTGTGTGTGCATTGTATGATGCATGGAAAATTGCTTCTTTCTTTGTCTCTGTATGCCACATTTTCATTGTGTATACATTATATAACTGAAAATAACACATGATAAAATTGCTCCTTTTTTGTCGCTGTATGACACATTTTCATTGTGTATGCATTATATAACTGAAAATAGCACATGATAAAATTGATTCTTTCTTTGTCGCTGTATGACACATTTTCATTGTGTATGCATTATATAACTGTAAATAACACATGATAAAATTGATTCTTTCTTTGTAGCTGTATGACACATTTCCATTGTGTATGCATTATATAACTGAAAATAACACATGATAAAATTGCTTCTTTCTTTGTCGCTGTATGACACATATTCATTATGTATGCATTAAATAACTGAAAATAACTCATGATAAAATTGCTTCATTCTTTGTCGCTGTATGACACATTTCCATTGTGTATGCATGATATAACTGAAAATAACACATGATAAAATTGCTTCTTTCTTTGTTGCTGTATGACACATTTTCATTGTGTATGAATTATATACCAGGAAACTGGAAATAATACATGATAAAATTGCTTCTTTCTTTGTCACTGTATGACATATTTCCATTGTGTATGCATTTTATACATGAAAATAAATCATGATAAAATCATTCTGATTGTGTGTGCCTTATATAACTTATATAACTGAAAATAACACATGGTAAAATCACTTCTATATTTGTTGCTGTATGACACATTATACCCTAAATGTAACAAAAACAATACTCAAGTCTTGACAAACCTTGGACGTACATGTATATTGTAATATTGCATCGTGGTGATATGCAGTTCATGTGGTGTTATGCACATTCAATCTGTCTTAAAATGTACCATCTCTTTCTGTTTCTTTGAATCTTTTTCTATCTTTTCATGCTTTAGTATACACAAACCTATTATTAATATAGAAATGCATGTTGTAGTGTGCACTACACATTAAATCTTTCAAATACACATACCCATTCTTACTTTTTTCTTTGTATATTTTCCTATTTTTCTATCTTGTCATTGGTAAGTCTACTGTAAACATTCAATGCATGGAAAGCAATTTGCATTTCATATGGTTTCAGCAAATATTTTACCTGGGGTGTTAGTCTAACGATAGAAGACTTTAATTATCACAATTTCACAAATGGAGATGGTCGATATCACTTGGTCACTGAGTCTTACCTCTCCAATTAATATTTATGGAGTTCATGATGTGTTCGCATGTTTTTTCTTTATTTTACTTTTATTCCCTATTAAACAATTTTTTTCTGGTAGTTTATTTTATCAATCTTAGAATTTTGCTCGTAGGTTAGCTTTTTGCATTTGATTTTGGTTATTTATTTAAAATGTTTTACGAAAGTTTTTTTTTCATGCGATGGACAGTAGGCTTTGTTCAAATGAAAATTGATTGAAATATATGGAGTCTGTGATGTATTTGCATGTTTATTTTCTATATAAAGTTAAAATTTTGACTTTTTCATTTTTAACTTCAAATTTTGCTTGTAGGTTATTTTTTTATCTTAAGATTTTTGCTGGTAAGTTATTTCTTACAACTGATGTAAGGTATTTTTGTACGATTAAGTATTGATGTCTTTATGTTTCTTAATTTTTTTTAGTATATTTTTTAAGCAAGAGTTTTTTTCAAGAATAAATTGTTTCACTTAAAGTAGCAATTATTTTTATGATTAAAGTTAGTATCTAACTTAGTATTTAATTGTTTTAAGTGTAAGGTTTTGTATGTGAAAGACATTGCACATGACAAATTACGGGCGAGGAAAGCACCTGTCATTGTTCTGGTCACTCATTTTTTTAGGAGTGGTCAGTAGGTCTTATGCCTTCTTGTTGCTCATTTGGGTAATGTGGAGGTATATTGTTTGCCGGTCAGCAATGGCTAAGACAGTACTCGTTAACTTGTCTTGTCAATCACTTACAAAGTCATTTTATTTTTGTTTTGAGCACTAAAGATACATAGGTTAATTTATTAAAATTTCGCTGGTAAGTTATTTCTTACAACTGATGTAAGGTTTTTTTTGTACGATAAAGTATTGATGTCTGTATGTTTCTTAGATTTTTTTAGTATATTTTTTAAGCAAGTTTTTTTTCAAGAATAAATTGTTACACTTAAAGTAGTAATTATTTTTATGATTAAAGTTAGTATCTAACTTAGTATTTAATTGTTTTAAGTGTAAGGTTTTGTATGTGAAAGACATTGCACATGACAAATTACGGGCGAGGAAAGCACCTGTCATTGTTCTGGTCACTCATTTTTTTAGGAGTGGTCAGTAGGTCTTATGCCTTCTTGTTGCTCATTTGGGTAATGTGGAGGTATATTGTTTGCCGGTCAGCAATGGCTAAGACAGTACTCGTTAACTTGTCTTGTCAATCACTTACAAAGTCATTTTATTTTTGTTTTGAGCACTAAAGATACATAGGTTAATATTTAATCTATTAAAATTTCGCTGGTAAGTTATTTCTTACAACTGATGGAAGGTATTTTTTTGTACAATAAAGTATTGATGTCTGTATGTTTCTTAACTTTTTTGAGTATTTTTTTAAGCAAGTTTTTTTTTCAAGAATAAATTGTTACACTTAAAGTAGTAATTATTTTTATGATTTAAGTTAGTATCTAACTTAGTATTTAATTGTTTTAAGTGTAAGGTTTTGTATGTGAAAGACATTGCACATGACAAATTACGGGCGAGGAAAGCACCTGTCATTGTTCTGGTCACTCATTTTTTTAGGAGTGGTCAGTAGGTCTTATGCCTTCTTGTTGCTCATTTGGGTAATGTGGAGGTATATTGTTTGCCGGTCAGCAATGGCTAAGACAGTACTCGTTAACTTGTCTTGTCAATCACTTACAAAGTCATTTTATTTTTGTTTTGAGCACTAAAGATACATAGGTTAATTTATTAAAATTTCGCTGGTAAGTTATTTCTTACAACTGATGTAAGGTTTTTTTTGTACGATAAAGTATTGATGTCTGTATGTTTCTTAGATTTTTTTAGTATATTTTTTAAGCAAGTTTTTTTTCAAGAATAAATTGTTACACTTAAAGTAGTAATTATTTTTAGCTCGACTTTACGTAGTAATGTAGAGCTCTCCTACTCGCCCCAGCGTCGGCGTCGGCGTCCGCGTCCGCGTCCACCTTTCTGATTAAAGTTTTTGTGCAGTAAAATACTTTCTTCTATATCTTTGTTATTTCTTAAGATATTAACTTCAAACTTTAAATATATGTTCCTTACTATCAACCACATCTCATGTGACAAGGTATATAACTCCAAACACATTTCTTTCAGAATTATCTCCCCTTGAACTGATTAAAGTTTTTGTGCACAGATTAAAGTTTTTGTGCAGTAAAATACTTTCTCCTATATCTTTGTTATTTCTTAAGATATTAACTTCAAACTTTAAATATATGCTTCTTATTATCAACCACATCTCATGTGACAAGGTTCATAACTCTAAATATATTTTTTTCAGAATTATCTCCCCTTGAACTTAGAGTTTTCTTTCAAAAATGTTTGTTTTTACTGCAACTGTTTTATTCCTTTAGGTATTGACTTCAAACGTTAAATGTACATTCCTTATTATCAACCACATCTCATGTGACAAGGTGTATAACTCCAAATATATTTTTTCAGAATTATCTCCCCTTGAACTTAGAGTTTTCTTTCAAAAAGTGTTTGTTTTTACTGCAACTGTTTTATTTCTTAAGTTACTGACTTCAAACTTTAAATGTACATTCCTTATTATCAACCACATCTCATGTGACAAGGTGTATAACTCCAAATATATTTTTTCAGAATTATCTCCCCTTGAAATTTAAAAAATGTTTGTTTTTACTGCAACTGTTTTATTTCTTAAGGTATTGACTTCAAACTTTAAATGTACATTCCTTATTATCAACCACATCTCATGTGACAAGGTGTATAACTCCAAATATATTTTTTCAGAATTATCTCCCCTTGAAATTTAAAAAATGTTTTTACTGCAACTGTTTTATTTCTTAAGGTATTGACTAGGTTTATAAGTCCTTATACATATTTTTTACTCCTGTGACAAACACTAACTAAGTCGAGCATGCTGTCTCCTCTGACAGCTCTTGTTATGATTAAAGTTAGTATCTAACTTAGTATTTAATTGTTTTAAGTGTAAGGTTTTGTATGTGAAAGACATTGCACATGACAAATTACGGGCGAGGAAAGCACCTGTCATTGTTCTGGTCACTCATTTTTTTAGGAGTGGTCAGTAGGTCTTATGCCTTCTTGTTGCTCATTTGGGTAATGTGGAGGTATATTGTTTGCCGGTCAGCAATGGCTAAGACAGTACTCGTTAACTTGTCTTGTCAATCACTTACAAAGTCATTTTATATTTGTTTTGAGCACTAAAGATACATAGGTTAATATTTAATCTTTTAAAAGTTCGCTGGTAAGTTATTTTTTACAACTGATGTAAGGTTTTTTTGTACGATAAAGTATTGATGTTTGTATGTTTCTTAACTTTTTTTAGTATATTTTTTAAGCAAGAGTTTTTTTTCAAGAATGAATTGTTTCACTTAAAGTAGCAATTTTTTATGATAATAGTATCTAACTTAGTATTTAATTGTTTTTAAGTGTAAGGTTTTGTATGTGAAAGACATTGCACATGACAAATTACGGGCGAGGAAAGCACCTGTCATTGTTCTGGTCACTCATTTTTTAGGAGTGGTCAGTAGGTCTTATGCCTTCTTGTTGCTCATTTCGGTAATGTGGAGGTATATTTTTTGCCTGTCAGCAATGGCTAAGACAGTACTCGTTAACTTGTCTTGTCAATCACTTACAAAGTCATTTTGTTTCTGTTTTGAGACCTAAAAAACATAGGTTAATATTTAATCTATTAAAATTTCTCTCAATAGATTTAAATTAGAGCCAAGTTATATAACATAGACTTTTAGGCTTATTTGATTGCATTTTACTAGTATAATTAATATATTGGTACATTTAAGTGTATTAACTGTTTCTTTATGACGCAATTTGATATCTTAGTAACGAATTCTTTCTTGATTTTTAGTGGAAGGTTTTGTAAGTGATATACATTGCACGGACATGTTGACACATCATGGCTAGGCAATGCCTAAGACGGTACTGGTTACTGTACAGTGCATTTAGATACTGCACAGTAGGTTGACATCTCTTGTCAAGCACTTACATTTTGTTTTTGTTTTGAACTCTAAAGATGTAAAGTTTAATTTGTCATCATAATTTGTCAATAGATTTACATTAATGTGCGATTTATTTAGACTAAGTAATTGGCACATCCACTTCTTATTTCTTGTATCCTTAAGTTCGTTGGCAAAATTTCTAGGAACGTTGTTTCTGATAAGCATGTACATGCATTCTATTTTTTTATATTAAGTTAGAAGTTTTTATGCTTAATTAAATTAAATTTTATTTTTGAGTGTATATCAATAAGAAATTCAAAGGTTTCATGGTTAATAACCATTTGGCTTAAAGTATGTCCATTTTCTATTATACTTATCCCTTCAAAAGGCTTGGTCAGCATCTTTTTTGTTTTAACACCAGTTACCTAAATTATTGTTTGAACTTTGGTGACCAATATCAAACCATCTTGGCACTCTTGTCAAATGTTCTACTATGGCATTACGTCATTGCAAGCAACAAAGCCAGCATCAAATCAGATCATTTGCCCCACAAAATGTTCATTTTGGTGGAAATATATTTTTATCTTGATAATAGTTCTGATTGTAAGCCATGCCCCACCTCCTTTTTGTAACATCTAGTGTACTATACATTAATGAACATACCCAATACATGTCACTGTTTCTTTGTCTATGGAATATATGTCAGAAATAATTCATTGTGATTTATACTTACTCTTATCCTTAGTGATACAGATATCTTTAAATGGAATTATATTATATTACATCTTTTCTTACACACATGTGACTAGTGTACAAATGGTTTATTCTGAATATAATACAACTTCAGTTTTTCTTTCAGCCATAAATAGCTTCTTTGCTTACATACACTACTTGAACCAAGCCATGCCCTACCTTGCCCTATGTCAAGAGAAGCTGTTTTGACCAGCACACTATCTTAGTTAGCTTTTTACAAGCAAGTGTTTGACTCACACAGCAAAGACACATATGTATTCACTTTAACAACACTATAGAACAGTTGTAGGCTCAACAAAATCATTTTACTTGTACACAAACATGCCACTATAACAAACAAAATCTACACATGATGTACATACTCGTAACTTCTTTTGGGTTTCTTTTCTCTGTTTTTTTTATTTATTTCAGGTTGAAATCATCGCTTATGAGGTACCAATGTCTATTTGGAAGAAACAAGATAATTTGAAAAAAACAGTCAACAGTATTAGGACAAAAACTCAATAACAGTAAGATGGATCTTATTGCTGTACGGGTCGATAGCGCAGTTGGTAGCGCGCCAGGATTTGGATACTCGTGCCCGAGGGGGTGCGGGTTTGAATCCCACCCGGGGAGGTTATACCCTTCCATGAAAATTTGACAATAATGTCGATTTTCCTCCATTGATTAGACAATATGGAGAAGTTTCCGGCCTTGTGGAAGGGTAGGTGAGTACTGGTTATAGACAATGGTCCAGGAAAGCTAGGTTAGGTGCGCTGGACGCCGTGAAATGACCTAAATTGTGTTGATACGGCGTTAACTCCAATAAATAAATAAATAAAACTTATTGCTGTAGGCTGTAGTTTTCATCTTACTGCTTGCATTACCGGCCTGCTCAAACTTGTTAATATTGAAGTCACTTAAAAAGAATTATAGTTTCTGAGCATTCTCATTTGAGGGAAATCAATAGTTCACCAAAGTTTAAAAATATCTTTCGTTTAACTTCAATTCAAGGGTTCAGTTTTTAGTGCTGGTACCAAGGTCACATAATTTTTAACCTTAGAAATTTAATTTTGCTATGTCAAGTATGCTAAAATCTTGTTCTCCTGGATTTTTAGCAGGATTTTGACTAATAGTTTGGCAAAACACGGGTGGGGTGGGCGGTTGGGGGGTTGGCGGATGTCCAGTGTAATTAACAATTAAGTTAAAGTTTTCAATTTAGCATATATCTCTGCCATTTATTTCAGATCTTTATGAAACTTAACACTATAACATACCATGGGATCAACAGAATAAGACAGTAACCACAACTCTACCTAGCTTTATTATGGATTATTGCCCTTCGTAATTTTTGCGATAAAGTTTTTAAATACGGCTTTAATGTGGATTCAACATTACATTTCTTGTTAAATTTTAAATGCCATCTCGCAGGTGCCGGTTACAATTTTCCTACTAATTGTGCATCTAGTGAGTCTCTTTATATACAATAAGAAGGAAAATTGTGTCTGGCACCTGTGTGCCAACCATATCAAATATCATTTTATTGTAAAAATACTTGTACATGTATTTCAGTTACAAAGTGTAGGAGGTAGTCAAGTGATTTTCACTAATGATCCAAAATTGACAGCTGTATATATACTAAGATTGAAGAGACTAGACATTCACTATATGTCAGTAATCTAGATGGAGTAGTAAGTATATTACTTTTCTTATCTTCTGATTACTTGGGTTACAAGTTTATTTTTCAAGATGGGTCATGAAACCAGGATTTTGGGGACTGAATATGTATGGGTCCTTTTTCTTATGTAAATGTTTCTGACATAAAATTCTTGAGTTTTAGTTGTTTTTTAGATGGTCCATGTGTTTAAGGCAAATATATTGTAAAATTGTAGTCTATGATTAGTGGGTGTCTGGTTGCTGGGACAACCAAAACTTTCTCTTGGGCAATCAAAAATCAACAAACGAGATATATAGCTCTCTACTAAAACAATATGTTTGGACAACCATTTTCATATCCTAATAATGTAGACTGTAATTGAAAAGTCATTGGGTTTTGATTTCAGCTGTTATGTCAGGCAAATGACCCAATGGATAAGACTAGTTTAAGTGAGAGCAAGGCTTAGTTTTATCTCTAAAGTGCATGAATGTCAGAAATTGTTCTATTATGCAAAAATTGTTTAGGTTCAAATTTGCACCTTATATATTTTACTTATGGTATTTAAGCTAAAGTTGAAAAATATACAAATGGGACAACTATTGCACTGGTTCAGTTAGTCACCGTCTGCAAAACATGACCGATGGACAAATCTTGTAAAAGATTAAAAGGTCCATGTAGATCTTCAGATTAACAGGACCCATTTTCCAGGGGATAATTGACCTCATCTGCATAGCTTTAATGCATCAAAACATTTAAAATGTTTCCAGTCCTGTAAGACTTGGTTAATTCCTTGTAAAATTTTGATCTTCACAGGACCTTACTGTACAGTAATTAACTGTTGAGTTTTGCAGTGACTGGGTTCAGTTAAAAAAAACCTTTATATCTTATTGATGAAAAATATACTGTTCTCTTCAGGCTCTGTTGACACAATGTGTACTGGCAGGAAACTTATTCTGGAACAACTAAAGCAAGATCTATAAGTCATTGTTAGATGGTTTTGTCATTTGATTAAGAACCTATGATCATCAGTTATTATCATCAACTGAATGCCTATCAGTTTAGGACTCCTCTTTGACATAGAAAATGAGGTGCTGTGACTGAGGGTATGTTGCACTGGGTAAGTCATCTCTTGACAACAAGCTCTACTATGATTAGAATTATTCCAAGGTTTGACTCTATAAATGTTTTTATCAGAAATCCCAAAGGAAACCCAATTCAGTAATTCAGGGATTCCTCCTTAATGTTTAGGATTCCTCTAATAAAAAACCCCAAATTTTGGTACAGATTTGCAGTCACTAATTGCAGTAACCAATTCATGGCTATTTTCAGGGATCTTGATAGAATCCCAAGCTAAGGATTACTAGGACTCCCCAAGTTTTTGGGATCCTTTAAATCCCGGGACACTGTTAGAGTCAAACACTGGAATCTTTTTGAAATATCATTATCATCATTGTTTTTTTACCATGTTTTTTTTAGAAGTGAACCATATCTTGTCTTATATAGTTTACAAATATGTTATAGGCAGCAATAAACACTGAAGGAATAAAACGTTCATGAAACAATGTTCAATATGGGTGTAATAAACACAAAGTTCTGACACAGAATAACATTGTCACATGGGTGATGTATAGGTAGTTAGTGTTAAACTGGGACACTTGAAACATAAAATATCTCAATGACTATCAGATGGAATTAACTGATATTTATATGTGATCATAACTAGCGTTTTCCTTCTCGAATCCAAAATACCAGAATTTTGTTTAAGGGGTATGTGCCATAATCAGAACAGCCATATAACAAGAGATGTTAAGTTATAGCTAAATATGAGGTCCCGACACTAAATTGATTGACATCCAATTAATTTAAACTGTACATTAATTTAAAATTTAATGCATGTTTTATTACAAGTATAATAAAAAAGACAGCCCTAGGCTTAAGCAGACTGTCAACTGTTTATTTTGGCATCAAATCCACTGTGAGTTTTAAAAGAGCTTTTGTATAAAAACAATGAAGGTATGACAATGTTAATAATCTGAACAGTTGTTTATCCTCTCTGAATTTTTGATAAAAATGCAAATATTTTGCATTTCACCATATGGATTTTTTTTTTATTTATTTGTTAAATTTTCAAAAAAATCTTAATTCAAGAAGGAAAGTTGGAAAAAGACTGTGTGCAAAATCTTAGCTAAATATATGTTGTAGTCATATAGATCATTACATGTTTTGGGAGTTCCAGGATAAATGCAAACTATCTATATCCTTTTTTATGGGCCAAATAGACAATAGTTATTGTACTATCTTATGGCACACACTATGAATGAAATAAGTTTAATATTTATCTCATATTGTAGGTTACTGGAGAGCAGATAATGACATTTATTGGATGAAGTAGTTAGATAAAGTTTGTCATAATGAGTGGTGAAGATGTAGCTGGTTATAAATATGCTTACATTCAGTCATAGAGTTTTCAGATCTAAGATCTATTGCTACAACTCCAACTTATAATGGTGTCATGTTTCAAGGGCCACAATTGAGGTAACTGTTGTTAAACTTTTCTGTGTATCCAAAAGATACAGAATTGGATAAAATGCGGTAAAGTTATTGGCAACATTTCATTAGCTAAAAAAATATACTGCATCCTTGTGGCCTGCAAAAATGTATTTTATGCTTATCCCATGATAACATTTCAAAAAAATTTGGTAGTTTTTTCGAATAGTGGGCTATCCTACTCAGGTGGGCGGAGGCGTCGGCTTCAGCTTAACACTTCTTGGTTAAGTTTTTAGGTGCAACATTTTTGTTTCTTTTATATCTTTGCAAGTACTGGAGGGATTCACTTAAAACTTTATTTGTGTTCACGGGGTTATCCTGTAAGTTCAAATACCAAGTTACCTAACTCTTGGATGAATTTGGACTGAATTATGGCCTTATATACTTAGAAATTTCTTGGTTAAGTTTTTAGGTGTAACATTTTATCTTTGCAACTACTGAAGGGATTCACTTTAAACTTCACACATGTCTACGTGGTACCATTGATGTTCAGATACCAAGTTACATAACTCTAGGATGAATTTGGACTGAATGATGGCCCTTTTATACTTATAAATTTGTTGGTTTTTTGGTGCAACATTTTATCTTTGAAACTATTGAAGGTCAACTACCAAGCTGCATAACTCTTGATTTACTCTTGACTGGATTATGGCCCTTTTATACTTATAAAATTTCTTGGTTAAGTTTTTTTGTGCAACATTTTATCTAACCCTTGGGCAGGGTTAATGTATTCACCACTCACAGTTGAATAAAATTTAACTAAAGTGTCCATGTTTAAAAAAGAAAGTGAATCACTGAGTTCTTTACCTTTTTGTTTGTCTTTTTTTTACAGAATCACCCTGGAAGGTCCACTGCATATAGTGTATCACTGAGCTTAGACTATAGTGAAACTGTAAACAAAAACATCCAGGATCATGCATGTGTCATGTGACAAAATAGAAAGACACGTAAAGGTATATTTTGGTTATTATACATGTAGTTGTTTTAACTGATAGATCATGAAATGTTAGATTTCTCTGCTGTTCTGGTTTGAGTCAATTCATGGACAACTCAACCCAAACTAGATACTGCTGAATGTGTAAGTAGGGACAATTCTTCATGTGAACAACTCAACCCTTAGTATACAGGGTCTGTAGTCATGCAATCTACAGCAATAACTAGGGGAATTTGAAGATAAATCCCATATGCTTAATTGAATAGCGTGTTAACTTGTCATTTAAGTAGCTGGCACGAAATTGATAATTTACGGTCTTGTTGTGTTTGTTATTCATTTGTTCTCATGTTTTTTGTGTAAACTGAGACAAATAATTGTTCTGTCATAAAAATGTTCTGTTTTGTTATGTAACCGACCTATGCCATCAATATATGTGCTTGTTGCTTGTTCGACATTGTTTATTTTTAAAATGCTTACGAATACAACTGTACGAAAACAGAGTATTTTTTATTTTAGAATCAGACAATAAAGGACGTTTCTCATAACCATTGTTACAATTGATTTTAAACATGATACACATAAAATATATTAGTAATTTCTCATTCGAACTAGAAAAAGATATAGATGTAAACTCATAAAAAATCATGTTTTTCACCGATTTCTCCTTCTAGACAATATTTCCTCCGAATTCCCCAGTTAATCTCATAGATATTGATAGCCAGTTAAAAATCGTTAGTACGACATCGAACAGACAATAAACTACGTTATTTGCAAAATTCAAAACTTATGCAACCAACTTGAAGTTAATAATTACTATTCACAGGCCAACATTAGCATTTTTGGACATAAAAATGTAATTCATTTTATGTGCTATTTGAACTTCTCTATTGTTGGGCTGCTGTTAGAATTCAATGAAAAATGAGTTCTAATTAACATTTTAAAGATCACTGTTATGTTTTATTAGAAATTTTTTAAACCCCGGTCTATAGTGCAGTTGAAAGCGCATTGGGATTCGGAATCTCGTGTCCCGAAAGGGGGGGGGTATACCCTTCCATGAAAATTAGACTATAATGTCAATTTTCCTCCATTGATAAGATAATATGGAGAAGTTTCTGGCCTTGTGGAAGGGTAGGTAAGTTCTGGTTATAGACAAGGGTCCAGGAAAGCTAGGTTAGGTGCAAACCCGGGTCAATAGCGCAGTTGGTAGCTTGCCGGGATATGGAATCTCGTGTCCTGAAGGGGGTACGGGTTCGAATCCTACTGCGGGAGGTTATACCCTTCCATGAAAATTAGACAATAATGTCAATTTTCCTCCATTGATCAGATAATATTGAGAAGTTTACAGCTTTGTGAAAGGGTAGGTGAGTACCGGTTATAGACAATGGTCCAGGAAAGTTAGGTTAGGTGCGCTGGACTCTGTAAAATGACCTGAAATGTGTTGAAACAGCGTTAAATCTAATTAAAAAAAAAATAGTTATTTTTTAGTTTAAAAAACCACCTTTTAGCTCTCATTTGATTTTAAAAGTGTAAGCTTTATCATGTTGTGAAAGTATTAATGAAATGAAAACAATGAATATTAATTTAATGATAATAATAATAAAGACTTTATTTATAGAGGCAACACTGCTAGGCAAAGCCCAATCTTCCCTGTGAGCCTCGCAAAATATTTATGTACTAGATATAGCAAGCATGATAAACAATAAAATAAAACATTTGTAAAACATATAGGGACACATCTAGTTTAGCGGATCCCGGAAGTAAATATAAATATGCGTGCGCAGCGTTCTGTTTGGTCATTTGAAAACATAATTATCCAATACCTAATTCATTACATATCATATGGCACGGCCATGATCATGGTTTGCCTGACATACTTTTACCTGTCAAAGTACGTCTGGAAACTAGACAAGCAAATAGTACGCAATTTCTACTACTTAGTCTTGCATAGGTATCATTGAAATTTGACTAAATTAGAATATTAACAGCTCTTTAAATCGAGGCAAATTCTTTACTTTTTCTTGTCAAAACTGTAGTATTTGGAATTTTAAAATTACACAATTTTCATATCAAAGGGAGATAATTTTTCACTTGGATTAAAGTTTTTATCAATAACTTTTCTACAGAATTTTGTTTGATGAATCTAATTCATGCTTTTTTATTATCATGATGTAATGAATGAAAAATATTATGTTTTGTAATAATTTATCATGATTTTGAAAAAATATTCATAACTGTAAAATAGCATTATGGGTTATTCAAAACATCAATAATTTTATGGTGACTTCATGTATGTTAAATTATTGTCATCTCCTTACATTTGTGATTTATCAATGGTGTGTTTCATATTGTGATTGAAATTTTTGTGTTGTAGAATAAGCTTTTTGCTATGATATTTCAGTTAGGCCATGGGCAAATAAACCCAGGTTGATAGCGCAGTTGGTAGTGCACCAGGATTTGGAATCTCGTGCCCAAGGGGGTGCGGGTTCGAATCCCACCCATGGAGGTTATACCCTTCCATGAAAATTTGACAATAATGTCGATTTTTCTCCATTGATTAGAAATATGGAGAACTTTCTAGCCTTGTGGAAGGGTAGGTGAGTACTGGTTATAGACAATGGTCCAGGAAAGCTAGGTTAGGTGTGCTGGACGTCGTATAATAACCTAAATTGTGTTGACACGGCGTTAAATCCAATAAATAAATAAACAAGAGCAAATATATAAAATTATCCGATTTAGTCATTGTGAAATTATTCATGCTTCGACAGATTTCGGATCAAACTGTAAAAACATAGAATTAGAAACTCTTGTTCAATTTTATTCAGTTTTTAGTGGCCGTAAATTAGCCCCTTTGATTTGAATATTCACTAAAGTACTACAGTACTCTTGATTGATAGATTTAAATAAGGGAAGTTAATGTATGCGCTACCGACAAATTGAGCATTACATGTACTTTGAAAAATGCCCACTTTTGTTTTTCATTACATTGATAGTTACCTCCCTTTCTTATTTCAGATCTAGACAGTATTTAGTGAAGTTATAAATGGTTATCTCCCTTTGTTATTTCAGTATTAGAATGTATTTAGTGAAGTTATTAATGGTTATCTCCCTTTGTTATTTCAGAACTAGAATGTAATTAGTGATGCTATAAATGGTTATCTCCCTTTGTTATTTCAGAACTAGAATGTTTTTTGTGAGGTTATAAATGGATATGGTAACAATAAAACCATGAATCTCTACTCTTCAGACCCCCATTACCAGAACTAAGCAGGTACTTTTATTCCTTTATCTATATCATATAGAATGAGATATGTCAGGGTCAGTTACAACTCCAAGGATGATCAGCTCAACCCTAAGTAGGGACAACTTAACCCCTAGGATGAGACAACTCATCCTGTATCATACATATAAATATAAAATTAATTTTAATTTAAAATCATTGTTTTATCATTATTTTCCATTAAATAGATGAATGGTGATTTGTTAAAGTGAACTAACCCTCATTTTGGAAAAAAACCAAGTTATCTGTCCCATAAAGATCTCCAAACTCTCAGCATCAATTCTGTCTAGTTGAGGCGTGTATAGCATGCCTACAACCTAAGTTATTGTTATTATGTACTAATCCACATTTTTCCCTTAATAAGTTATCCCACAAAACGTTTGTTTTTAAATAGCAGTAGATAGTATAAGTTAAAACCAAACTGTTTATTAATGCTTTAAACTGTTTGAATTTAAAACTCAGATAACATGTAGTGAAAAATAAATCATTTTTGGGGGCACGTAGAAAAGACTAAAATGTGATTTTCTCTTAACAAGGTTTTTGAGGGTTAGTTCCCTTTCACATATCGCCATCCAGATAATATGCCTAACGGAAGTTGTTTAGGGTCTGAGTTGTCTACGTGTTGAGTGGTCCCTACCCACAGCATAAGCTGTCTTGAGTTGAGTTGTTTTCAAACTGAGTTGTCCTGATCCACTTTTGTCCAATTGTGACATGATTGATATGCAGTGAAAACAGTGAATTCTCAGTGGCAACCAAATGTTTTGTGACAATTTAACTTTGTAGGTCTTCTAAATAGCTTTCATTGAACTTTTGAAAATCATTATTGTTACTTGTAGTTGTAGTTATAGATAAGTCAACAAAAGCATTACATTGATCATGGTTTTGAGGCTTTTTCTATGTCAGATGCTGATTCTTATAAAAGTGATGCATTTATTAAGTTTTTATTTATCACCAACCATGCAAAATGTACTTAAAATAATGTTTCTACAAAACAATTATCGAAGTTAAAGAATTTAGCTGTTTATTTTCTTGTCTCTTAAATTTTGATTGGTCCTGTACACAAAAAGTATATTAATCAATTGAAGGTTGTTTTATACCCAAATGCAATTAGTGGCTAGTTTCTTTAGTATAAATAAATATACCCGTGTTACTAAGTTAAATATTGGAAGATTTGAATGTGCCAAGTCAGCAATACAGCAGTACAACTGTAACTTTACTGCTAGAAAGTTTAGTAGCTCAGCAGTAAACTTATGAAGATGGTGGTTGTATTATTCCAACTTTCAGTAAAAATGAAAATAGTTATGATAGGGATATAGATAGTCAAGTTGAACTATTAAATATGTTATTATATGACAATCTGTCATGACAATGTCAGATTTGATTCCTAGGTGGGGCATACTTTCATGGAGCTTGGTACAGCCATTCTCCCTCCTACCAATGATTCTTAATTATGTAGGGCAGATGTCAGTCTTTGATAAAAGTATGTGATTAGTAGTTTGTTAACAGCTAAATCCGTCGATATAACCTTTCCAGGAACAGTGAGTAGGTTGACTGGCCGCCATTATATGACCATTACAATATGTTGCTATGGCTGAGAATTTTATCAAGATAAGTTAGCATTTCTAATAGTATTTATAAAACATGAAATTATTCAAATTTTAAAGATTAAACCTAGTTACTCAAGCATAGGGGCATAAAGATTATGACTTTGTCATTTGAATTTGCAAAAGTTGTCTAAATTGGTGAATAAAGTCATTGTCCTAGTTTGAATTCCACTATCCATGCTGAATTTATTATTCCTTAGAAAAGTACATTTGTAGTTGAATGTTCACTGAGGATTTGTGATGCCGATTTAAAATACAGCGCCCTCCAAAAATTCTTGAACAAAATCTTGGATTTAAGATAAACTGATTAATCTTTATTCATGAATATAAGGAAGAAAGAGTCATCTGAGCAAATTCTTAAGTCAGCATTGATTACTTTATGAACATATGATTAAAACAATATTACATCAATAAAGCCTAATGATAGTTAATTTGTGTTATGCATGATCATTTTTTCTCAAAATTTTATTTGTCCAAAACTTTTGGAGGGCGGTGTAATATTACAAATGAAAACAATAAATCAAAACATGATAATCTAAAGTAAAATGTTGTTGCTTGTTACCATACTCAACAGTGTTTGAAGGATGGTTTTACATTGCGCTTTGAATAAACTTGCTATAATTAATTTACAAGGGGTAGTTAGTTGAAACAATTCTTTGGTTAATTTATTGAATATGAGTGCTTTTATTGTATTCTCAATTTATTTTATTTTTATGTTAAGTTTAACACCATAGTAACATATAGTATAGGTCATATTTAGGTGGTCAGTCCTCCTAGACTCGCTGTTCCTGGAAAGGCTAAACCAACCACTAGTCGAACACTTTTGTTAGTGACTGATAACTTCCCTACATCATTAAGAATCATTGGTAGGAGGGAGAATGGCAGTAGGAAAGTTTCATGACTAAGCTCCACGAAAGTATGCGCTTTCCAGGAATAAAGTCCACAACCCCTCAATCAGTAAACTTGCATGCTACCAACTGTGCTAGACAGGCGGCTACTTAATTAGGGACTTTAGTCAGTTATCTTGATAAAATCTGAAGCTATCCAATTGGTAAGTAGGTCCTTACAGTTGGAATCCTCGGATTTTATCATTGAAGTTTTATGTAAGGATAACAAAATATTTCATCTAATATATTTCTTGTTAATTGAGATATTATCAGAAGTGATGAACTTTAGATAGTTCTTTACCCAACAAATACTTAGCTTAAATATCAAACAAAATAAACAGTTTACAAAAAAGTTATAATAATTTTGGCAAATTGACATTAAAGAGTAAGGGTAAAATTCAAGTATTCCAACTAATAGGACCTACTTATTTTCAGTGTATACACATGTGGGGAAATAATGACTTAAGTCCCTTATTTATTTGAAATTTTGGAACTAGCCCTGAGCTGTCTACTTTGTAAATTTTCATAATTACGAGTTTTTAATTGGACTGAACAAATCAATGATGATTGAGCAGTAAATGTGTTTAATGTTTTGTTAGACACTGTAGGTCTACTTTAGTCGGTCAAATATTGCACTTTATTTAAAATAAAGTAACTTGTTTGTTTTATTTCAGATCGTAATGAGCAGAAGTACTGATGTAGCACATCTAACTGGTGAATGTGAAACAAGTAACCGCTGCTGTAGAAGAATCAACCCAATGAATTTCATGTACAATTGGTCCTTCTTTTCCAACAAGTCATCTCGGACGTTTTGTCCTTGAGATGTTTGTTGCCCAATATCCTGTACTTGATTTAATTTGGCCTGCTGATATTTAACAAGTGAACTCGGACTCTTTGTCCTTGAGATCCTTGTTGTCCAAGTAAATTGATTAACTTGTGTTGTTTTATCATTTATAATGGTTTAATAGTTGGTTACACTATTCGGGATGGATGGTCCCTTGATACCTTCATACCTAATAGTAAGTATTGTTCGTTTTTTCTGAACTGTCAAAACATGAATAATTTTACGGAGTTCGTGCTTTTTGATAGTGTGTAATCATTCTCCGTGAAATTATTCAAACTGACAGATTAGAAAAAACGAACAATACAAAATTGTAGACGAATCCAAATCGTCGGCTCTCTCTAACAATGTTCTATCTCCATTCATGAAAAACAAATGAGATACATCCAAAGCTACTAGTATGACATTGTTCTAAAAAGATTTTCTTGCCTCTATGCATTGTTAATGTGCCTGCCAAGTCTAATGTCTATACATAATGAAACAATTAAGATATGAACTTCTGAACTCGATTTCCTGGAAATAAAAATATGGTAGTTCGAGCATTGTTAGAGTGAGGCGACAAAATGTTGATTATTCGTCTAATGAGGTTTTCGTCCCTAAAATAGTTTACTAAAATTTCTCAGGGAACGAATACGAATGTTAACATTCGGAACTAGCTCGGCGATCAACTACAAAGATGCACCTCGGATAATAATCGTAGTAGAAATACAACTAAGTTGTGAGGTCAGGCGATTAAGTGCCGATGTAAACAATCGACATGGCAGATCATTTTGCGGAAAGTATCGAGTACACAAAATGTTCGAGGATCAACTTTGATTTGAGTGAATATCAGTTACAGGCATTGAAGCATTCTGTACACAAACGGTCTGACTGACCTTTGTACGGAGACGCCGCGCATCACGGGTAAACTGTTTATTTACCTGAAAGCACGTGGCAATGTTTACATTCTAACAATTTCCCCCCTTCAAGTAATCTGAACAAATAGAGTATGCATTTTGTGTCTACTCAATAAAATTTGACTATCCAACCAATTATCCTCATCAAATTAAACTCTTTAACTGGAAGTTAAACCTTCATCGTAACGTGTTTACATCTGTCATTCTTTACACAATAATTTGAAATCGAAAGTAGAGTACACGGTTTAACTATGTACCTATACCTACAGAGGTTTAAAAGTACTTAGTATATATAGATTAATATTCCTGTAGCTATAAGCGGTCATTATTTTAGTTATAGTAGTTATATTTGGCGAAAAAATGCCAACAAAGTAATTTACAACAACGATTTTCCTCGATATTTGTATTCATACGCGGAACTACTTGACGCGGAAGTAAATTGCGGATGATTGGAGATCGTTATGCGTCTTAGTATAGAGGTGATATCTTCACCGTCTATTTATAGAATGGACATTGAAGAGCTGTAACTGCCCATAATCGTCCGTCACTTTTGGTGTGTGCCAGCGTTCCAAACGTCGGGAACGAGGCTAGATTCCATGATGAAACTTTCGCTCCTCGTGATATCCGAGGTTTATTTGCGTGAAAAATCGCCGAGGTAGTTCCGAATGGAATGTTAACTTATGTTCGTCCCCAAATATTTTCGTACATAAAGATTAGTATGAAGTTTCCTTGGACGAATCCAAATTTAAACTATCTCGTTCCCTAATATTTTTGTACCTAGAAATGTGTACTGAAATTCCTGGAAACTAATCCAAATGTAAGCATACATCCCTCAATATTTTCGGTCCATGACAAGTGAGTACGAAAGTTAAAAGGGGGCGAATCTTGATAATGTAAACTTGAGATTCGCCCTCGGAACTTTCGTACATGACTTTCTGGTACGATAAGTTGACTGACGAATCGAAATGGTTACAAAAAAGTCCCCAGAACTTTATTTACCTATTCTCTGGTTTTGAAGTCTGTGGACCGGAATGTAAATAGGTCGTATATATTGTTACGAAGTTTTTGGCGAACAAGTCTCCAAGCTTTTCATTTTACGAAAAGTTGGGGGACAAATCGAAATTAAAATTTTAAGGTTCGTCCTCAGAACTTTCGTACCAGAACTTTTCTGGTTACGAAAAGTTAAGGGACAAATTAAAATGGTTAGACTTAAGTGCCCAAGAAATTGTCTACTGTTTTTGGCGTGATATAACCTTAGGGTTAATACGCCGTAAAACACAATTTATTCGTTTCCAGAAATTTCGTATTCAAATTTTTGTTTCAAAGTTTGGGGGCGAATTGAAATGTATGCAAGGTTCGTACCCAGAACTTTCATTCCCAACTTTTAATTGTTTCGAAAAATTGGGGATGAATCGAAATATAAGATTTGTCCCATGGACTTTCGTACTTTACCTTTTCAAAGTTTCGAAAAAATGGGGACGAATCGAAATGTAAACAGATTTGTCCCGAAATTGACTTTCTCAACTTTTTGTTATGAAAAGTATTGGGACGAAACAAAATGTTAAAATTTGTCCTCTTAACTCCTCATCTTTCAAAAAGTTTGGAAACGTCGAAATTCGTCCTTAGAAATTTCGTACCTATCTTATTTCTGGTTAGGATAAGTTAAGGGACGAGTCGAATTAAAATAGGATTAGTTTCTAGAAATTTCGTAACCAACTTTTCTTGTTATGAAAAATTTGGGGATGAAACCGATTTATAAATCAATTCATCTCCAGACATTTCGTACCCAACATGTACTGGTAACAAAAAGTTGAGCACGAATCAATAGTATGCAAGATTCGTCCCCAGAAATTTCGTCTTCAACTTCCTGGTTACGAAAAGTTTAAGGACGAATCGTTATGTATTCAAAGATTCGTTCCAAGAACTTTCAATGATTATTCAGTAATTTTTCACTTTTTTATTACTTCTTTTTATTGCTTCTTCATTATTGTTCGTTTTTTTTCAACTGTCAAAACATGAATAATTTCACGGTGAATGCGTTTGTAAAAATTATTGTTGTAATACACCCGTGAGTTTCCGAAAGTGTGTATTATTATTGAGTAAAGCTTCTTATTCCGTATGAAATGTTTTAGTCAGTATATTTTTAATAACAATTAGGCCGCCAGTACAAAAACAATTCATTCAGTCACAGTGAAATAATTCAAGCTTTGACAGTTGAGAAAAAAACGGACAATGACACTCGATTCCTAAATCACCACGCATAAAGACGTCGCTGAAGTTAGCAAAATTTTTTTGCTTGCAAAAGTGGCCACAAGTTGCTATTTTTGCTAGCAAATTTTTTTTATGTGAATAGTTAAATATTAATTTAGTGCTAAAACCAGGTACCATAACCAGTTATAAAACATGGCAAGTCCGTTTGTCGGGCCTGATGCCTCTAACTAGTTACTAACCAACTCCTATGGGTTATGTTACCATTTTTATAGACATGGGTAGTGCTACCCACTGATTTCGCCGGGTACTTGCGTATACAAGGCATGAGGTCCGACCTTGGGCTATCACGTGGGCACAGTGGCCAGCCTGGGAAAATTCCGTGGGCTCGGGCCAAAGACCACTAAGTGTCGGTACTTAACGTTTTGTGTATAAAATCAGCACTCAGATGGGCCATATTTCAGGGCTCGAACGTCGAGTTAAAGCGATTTCGCCCGGTACTGGCGTATACCAGGCGAGAGGTCCGACCAAGTGCTTTCACGTGGGCACAGTGGCCACCCTGGGAAAATTCCGTGGGCTCGGGCCAGAGACCACTTAGTGTCGGTACTTTACGTTTTGTGTATAAAATCAGCACTCAGATGGGCCATGTTTCAGGACTCAAACGTCGAGTTAAAGCAATTTGGCCCGGTAATGGCTCAACCAGGCGAGAGGTCCGACCTAGGGCTATCATGTGGGCACAGTGGCCACCCTGGGAAAATTACGTGGGCTCGGGCTAGAGACCACTGAGTGTCGGTACTTTTCGTTTTGTGTATAAAATCAGCACTCAGATGGGCCATGTTTCAGGGCTCGAACGTCGGTTTAAAGCGATTTCGTCCGATACTGGCGCATACCAGGCGAGAGGTCTGACCTAGGGCTATCCTGTTGGCCTAGTGGCCAGCCTGGGAAAATTCTGTGGGCTCGGGCCAGAGACCACTAAATGTCGGTACTTTACGTTTTGTGTAAAAAATCAGCACTCAGATTGGCCATGTTTCAGGGCTCGAACGTCGAGTTAAAGCAATTTTGCCCGGTACTGGCGTATACCAGGCGATAGACCCGACCTAGGGCTATCACGTGGGCATAGTGGCCACCCTGGGAAAATTCCGTGGGCTCTGACAAGAGACCACTAATTGTCAGTACTTTACATTTTGTGTATAAAATCAGAACTCAGATGGGCTATGTTTCAGGGCTCGAACGTCGAGTTAAAGCGATTTCGCCCGGTACTGGCGTATACCAGGCGATAGGTCCAAGGTAGGGCTATCACGTGGGCACAGAGGCCAGCCTGGGAAAATTCCGTGGGCTCGGGCCAGCGACCACTTAATGTCGGTACTTTACGTTTAGTGTATAAAATAAGCACTCAGATGGGCCATGTTTCAGGGCTCGAACGTCGAGTTAAAGCAATTTCGCCCGGTACTGGCGTATACCAGGCGATAGGTCCGACTTAGGGCTATCACGTGGGCACAATGGCCACCCTGGAAAAATTCCGTGGGCTCGGGCAAGAGACCACTAAGTGTCAGTACTTTACATTTTGTGTATAAAATCAGAACTCAGATGGGCTATGTTTCAGGGCTCGAACGTCGAGTTAAAGCGATTTCGCCCGGTACTGGCGTATACCAGGCGAGAGGTCCGACCTAGGGCTATCACGTGGGCACAGTGGCCACCCTCGGAAAATTCCGTTGGCTCGGGCCAAAGACCACTAAATGTCGGTACTTTACGTTTAGTGTATAAAATAAGCACTCAGATGGGCCATGTTTCAGGGCTCGAACGTCGAGTTAAAGCGATTTCGCCCGGTACTGGCGTATACCAGGCCATAAGTCCGACCTAGGGCTATCATGTGGGCACAATGGCCAGCCTGGGAAAATTTCGTAGGCTCGGGCTAGAGACCACTAAGTGTCGGTACTTTACGTTTAGTGTATAAAATAAGCACTCAGATTGGCCATGTTTCAGGGCTCGAACTTCGAGTTTAAGCGATTTCGCCAAGTACTGGCGTATACCAGGCGAGAGGTCCAAGATAGGGCTATCACGTGGGCACAGTGTCCAGCCTGGGAAAATTTCGTAGGCTCGGGCTAGAGACCACTAAGTGTCGGTACTTTTCGTTTTGTGTATAAAATCAGCACTCAGATGGGCCATGTTTCAGGGCTCGAACGTCGAGTTAAAGCAATTTCGCCCGGTACTGGCGTATACCAGGCGATAGATCCGACCTAGGGCTATCACGTGGGCACTGTGGCCACCCTGGGAAAATTCCGTGGGCTCGGGCCAGAGACCACTAATTGTCGGTACTTTACGTTTTGTGTATAAAATCAGCACTCAGACGGGCCATGTTTCAGGGCTGGAACGTCGAGTTAAAGAGATTTCCCCCGGTACTGGCGTATACCAGGCGATAGGACCAAGCTAGGGCTATCACGTGGGCACAGTGGCCAGCCTGGGAAAATTCCGTGGGCTCGGGCCAGAGACCACTTAATGTCGGTACTTTACGTTTAGTGTATAAAATAAGCACTCAGAAGGGCCATGTTTCAGGGCTCGAACGTCGAGTTTAAGCGATTTCGCCCAGTACTGGCGTATACCAGGCGAGAGGTCCGACCTTGGGCTATCACGTGGGCACAGTAGCCACCCTGGGAAAATTTCGTGGGTTCGGGCCAGCGACCACTAATTGTCGGTACTTTACGAATTGTGTATAAAATTAACACTCAGAGGGGCCATGTTTCAGGGCTCGCGATTTCGCCCGGTACTGGCGTATACCAGGCGAGAGGTCCGACCTAGGGCTATCACATGGGCACAGTAGCTACCCTGGGAAAATTCCGTGGGCATGAGCCAGAGACCACTGATTGTCGGTACTTTACGTTTTGTGTATATAATCAGCACTCAGATAAGTTTCATGGCTCGAACGTTGCTGTAAAGTGATTTGGCCTTGTTATGGCGTATTCCACGCCAGAGATCAGACCTAGGCCTGTCACCTGGGAGAATTGGCTATCCTGATAAAATTCCACTTGACCCTCGTTCTATCGGGTTTTTTTAAGATTCCTTTAAGTAAGACTTAGTTTCAAGAGAAAATTGGCGTAACCAAGTAGTATGAACTCCGTCGATAATTCACCATTACAAAACATAACACAGATTGTTGTCATAATGGCTTTATGGCTTTTAATTTGCATTTTTTTAGCTTGGCAAACCGCTCAATTCGCTTCTGACAGGTGCTTTTGTGTATTTGTGTCAATATTTTGAAAACCAATTTCAATGAAAAACCAAAATGCAATACTTGCCTTTGATACTTTAAATATAGCAATCAAAAACATTTTAAACTGCAAAAATGCACTTGAAATGCAAAAAAATCTTGAATTTTAATTTTGACCCTGGTTAATTCGACGCGGCGGCTAAAAAATCAAGTAACTGCATTTAAGCTGTTTTTGTTTAAATTACTGCAAAAAGCAATTGTGGTGAAATTATCAAATTTGTCCCCTTTTAGAGGTAATGATAATGAAACAATTGACAAGTTGGGAATACATAGATCTAGTCGGGTATGGTAGGCAGCGAAGACTGCCATATTATAAATATATTATTCTAATTTCACCATAGACCATAATCAACAGATTTCGATGTAAATCTTAGGAGTCTGAAACTCTTAAACATAGATTAGTATTTTAATTAATTCTTAAACAGTTTTTTTTCTTGGAATAACTTAATAAGGTCTTTTATGATAATGGTTATTGTTTTTTAATCTGGATAAAGATTTTCAGAGCCCAACACTCATTTCTTAATTCATGCTGTGGTTAAAGTTCGTTTGAACTGGCAAATGAACTACAGTTAATTTAAGCCGTAGTAAGCCGTAGCTGGAAGATTTGTGCGGTTTCAATACATATAATGCTACGAGATTGTCACAGTGGGAGCAGTAATCTATTGCTTAAGGATCGATCGGCCCTTGTTTCGAATCCCACAATGGGCATTGCTAGTTTCCATGAGCAAGAAATTAACCAGCGATTGTTTCCACCCACGTGTAAATGGGTACCTGGGTATAATTTGCACCAATTTGTCAGCTGCACTAATAAGCGGCGTAATAGGGAGACTGATAGAAATATACCAGTAGCCCGACGAGCAGGAATAATAGCTGTAAAGTCGGTAAAAGTGCGTAACATAAAAACTCCGACTATAAAATGCCATTGCATTTTTTATTAAGCTCTACAGCCTTTGTAACCATGCATGAGTCTGTACACATCTGCAAAGTCCTATTATCATATCTATTTGACTATAAAATAACTTCTGATTCTTAAATCATAAAATATAGCAATTAAATTGAAGTATCAGTATGAGGGTGGGATATATTTACATGTCTGTGCTTAATATTTATAACTCTGGATTATTACTATCAATGTACAATTGGGTCCACACGTTTCTTTACAATTGTTATAATTAGATATTCTTCAAATGTTACTAGAACGTAAAGCAGAGTATCGATAAAATATGGTGTCGATCTCAAAATAATAATTTTCATGATAAGAAAATAAACAATATTCTGTGTAAGATTTTTTGCCGTCTTTTATTGGTACGTTTTTGAACTGTAACATGAATACTAGCACAATATTTCAGTCATAAGTCAGTAAAATGAAGTAGCACGTTTAATTTGATACGTTCTTTAAAAAGGATAGTATTTTAAGGATCATCCTTAATTGTCAAGCGTCTGCGATGTCTACTCTTTTTACATCAAAGGTCATACAGCTTTCATCCGACCCAACCCAAACCCAGTTATTTTTTAAAACGTTTGTTTTTAATTTTTTTATTTGAATTTTATCAACACGTTTTATTTGATTATTTACTGAGGCCAGCTCACCTAACCAACTTTCCTGGACATGTTTAACTTTACCAGTACTCGCTTACCTCTTCATCTCCCTTTATAAATTATTCCTAAATGTTTTCTTCGCACTTCCTTGGCTGCACATATCCAAACAACTACAGATAACAATTCTCTGGGATGTCGTCATACGGAACATATGCATTTGTAGATTTTACTATTAGCTGTGTGCTGAACGAAAATTCTGTACCATGAATGATAACGATTGAAAATTTTTAAACGTTTTCGTCGCTCGTGACCTTGTTTAGTACGAAGCTGACGCGTATTGTTAGGTGTTGCGAGTGGATGACCATTTGGGTATATTTTGTCGGCTTTAAAAGAACGCAGTTTTCAGGAAATGGCAGTGCTGCTGAACCGATTTGATTCATAAGCATATATAGGTGCGCGTCATTTTGATGGCCAAAAAAATCCTGATTCCACATATCTCATCAGGCCTGCATTGTCTATAACTATCTTATTGTTTTATACTGTATCTAAACTTTACTATACACGTATCATGATCATTTCAGTGGTAAGTCATATGGAAATGCAAAAACACTTAGAAAATCAAGTTCATTTATTTTGCTTGGCCTAACAATTTGATTGAAAATTGCTTTGAGAAAATCCCTTCGATTTGTACGTATTCAGTCATCCGCTCTCCGTCTAAGCTGTCCGCGTATACATCTCTAATAAGCCATGCATACATGATCAAACGCTTTAATTTATTTATTGGAGTTAACGCCGTATCAACACAATTTAGGTCATTTCACGGCATCCAGCGCTCCTAACCTAGCTTTCATGGACCATTGTCTATAACTATTACTCACCCATCCTTCCACTAGGCCGGAAACTTTTCCATATTATCTAATCAATGGGGAAAATCGACATTATTGTCAAATTTTCATGGGATCATACGCTTTAAAATCAGTGTAATACTTTTATGATGATATTCAAATCAATCGCGATCGAATGCATGGCGGTCATCTCGTCTAATTACCTCCGATAATTTCAATCTTAATAAAGTTTTACTCTTTCCGGTTACTTCGTTCATCTCCGTGGATTGAGTGACGTCATAGAAAAATAGTTCGATATCCTTGCGGGTATTCATATCAAGGGGCATGTTTAACAACTTCATGTCTGTCGCTAGCTAGCGCTTTTTTGAAGGCTAGCTAGCCAGCCAATTTTGAGTAGCATATTAGCACTCGCCTTGTGAAACGTGCCCAGTATAAAACGAAAAGTTTGGAACAGTTTGTTTTAAATGATTTCATGTTCAACAAGCGCTTAACTTAAAAATGATTATAGAAAAAACATTCTCTAATTAACTCATATTAAACTTACTGTATGCTTTTAAACAACCGTTTCAAGTCACATTCATGAAATCAATTATTATGTTACTATAATTGCTAATATGATTTTGACTAAATATTAAACGAATAATAATAATAATTATATTTCTTTTTTAACCTGATGGTAATTGAAGTAATAAATGTTATACTACAAAGTCTTCTGACTTGATGTGCTATACATATGAATACTAAAGCAAAATAAACAATACGTGTTTATTTAGATACTAGGCTTATCAGATTGAAATGACAGATTAATGGTTCATCCGCTGTTAAATTGACTGAAGTGGCCAGATAATGTTTTCATAGTGGTTCTGGACATAACGGTATCAGTCCTACGTCTTACACCAGTTGAGAGCATCCAATGGATGATGGGGCTTATCAGGGAAACTATAATCGTTTTATTGACCACAAGCAATTAGCACAGTCATAAATCTACATTAATTTGGCACTTACTGTGCTGGCTTGTTTGATTGTGATTGATCATGAACATGTGTACTATTTACATTGAATGAGAAATAGAAACATAACACCAGTGTTGTTGTATTTGTGAGCACGTATTATACTGTTTTAAATTTTAAATCATATTTCAAAAGATCTTATTTTGTAAGAAGAGTGAACCGTTTTACTACATCATTACTGCATCTAATAATACACATGTAATGACTTATGTTTTTATAAAATGCGTCTTATGACTATAATTTTAGGAACACAATCCATTTTATACCCTATGACTTTTTAAAACATGAATTTGATTGGTAAGGACATCAGATTACAGACACCTTATCACTCATTCTGAAAAGTAGATGTTGCTACATGTATGAATAATAATGTGACATTGAAGTATTTTCACTAGAATAATTTAGATAATGTGATTTGTCTATTATGCTAATATACTTGTTAATATGTTGTGTGAAGCGTCACAATTGGTAAGTCCGTTTTTCTCCTACCTTAGATTTATCATCATCATCGTCGTCATCCTAATCAACATCCGGTTTTAAGTTTAGTACAAGCCGTTGATTATTCTTTCGGCAAGGGTGAGGTTTGTCTTTCTTGTGTAGAAGTGTTCCTCTTCATATCTGGTGGTCCTGATGGTTGGTGTCATACATTTTAAGTTACAATCGATCACGCTCTTCCAGGTCTTCCCAGGTTAAATCTGATCAACCTTGGCCATGGTGTGCTGTGATCTTCAAATTTCTCACTTGGGAGGTCCAGCTTGTGACCAAGCCATCTCAGCATCTTGGTTGTACAAAACTATTATATACTATTATTAAGCTTAAGTGTAAAATTCAAGTTGTATATTGGAGTTTTTTTGACACGCAGACTAATTAAACAATATGAGAGTCATATTGTCACAGTACATAACATTGACTAATTACAACAGTAATCATAGTAATAAGTAAATTCAATCGGTCTTTATTGTTAAATGACCCAGGCAGATTTTTTATTGTGAAGAGAGAATGACAAAACATGTAATCGACACATTTGATAACTCCGGCCATTCTTCCTCCTGCCACTGATTCTCAATCATGTAGGGCAGTAGTCAGTGACTGACAACGTATGCACCAAGTAGTTTGTTAACAGCTAAATCCAGAGGTTACGTGAGTAGGGGGACTGACCGCTGTGATATGACCTGTACGGAAATGAATTACGTCAACGCAAGACATAAGCCCTAAAATTGGAACCATCTAAGTGCTGATTTAAGAAGTATACGCAAGGTACAAGCAATTAAAGGTTTAAGACCCATGTCTTCACATCTTTTCGAGATAGACACTGTGGTAACGCGATGACCGTGGGTCAGAACTTATGCCTGAAATAGGCCTGTACTCGGTCTGTAATCGCCTTCAAACAGCCCATCGAAATGTTGATTTAATACACCCTATATTTTATACCCTAACCACATTAAGTGGTCTCGCGCCAATGCCCACGAAAATTCCCCAGGGTAGTCACTGTGCCAACGTGATAGCCCTAGGCCGGACCTCTCGCCTGGTATACGCCAATACCCGGCAAAATCGCTTTAACACGAGATTTGTGCCCTGAAACATGGCCCGTCTGAGTGCTGATTTTATACACAAAACGTAAAGTACCGACACTTAGTGATCTCTGGCCCCAGCCTACGGAAATTACCCAGGGTGGCCACTGTGCCTACGTGATAGCCCTAGGTCGGACCTCTCGCTTGGTATACGCCAGTACCGGGCAAAATCGCTTTTACTCGACGTTCGAGCTCTGAAACATGGCCCATCCGAGTGCTGATTTTTTACACAAAACGTAAAGTACCGACAATTAGTGGTCTCTGGCCCGAGCCCACGGAATTTTCCTAGAATGGCCACTGTGCCTACGTGATAGCCCTAGGTCGGACCTCTCGCCTGGTATACGCTAGTACCGGGCGAAATCGCTTTAACTCGACCTTAGAGCCCTGAAACATGGCCCGAGTGCTGATTTTACACACAAAACGTAAAGTACCGACATTTAGTGGTCTCTGGCCCGAGCCCATGGAATTTTCCCAGGGTGGCCACTGTGCCAACTTGATAGCCCTAGGTCGGACCTTTCGCCAGGTATACACCAGTACCGGGCGAAATCACTTTAACTCCACGTTCGAGCCCGGAAACATGGCCCATCTGAATGCTGATTTTATACACAAAACGTAAAGTACCGACAATTAGTTGTCTCTGGCCCGAGCCCACGGAATTTTCCAAGGATGGCCACTGTGCCCACGTGATAGCCCTAGGTCGGACCTCTCGCCTGGTTTACGCCAGTGCCCGGCGAAATCGCTTTAACTCGACGTTCGAGCCCTGAAACATTGTCCGTTCGAGTGCTGATTTTATCCACAAAACGTAAAGTACCGACATTAAGTGGTCTCTGGCCCGAGCCCACAGAATTTTCCCAGGGTGACCACTGTGCCCACGTGATAGCCCTAGGTCGGACCTCTCGCCTGGTATACGCCAGTACCGGGCGAAATCGCTTTAACTCGACGTTCCAGCCCTGAAACATGGCCCATCTGAGTGCTGATTTTATACACAAAACGTAAAGTACCGACAATTAGTGGTCTCTGGCCCAAGCCTACGGAATTTACCCAGGGTGGTCATTGTAACCACGTGATAGCCCTAGGTCGGACCTCTCGCCTGGTATACGCCAGTACCGGGCTAAATCGCTATAACTCGACGTTCAAGCCCTGAAACATGGCCCATTTGAGTGCTGGTTTTATACACAAACCGTAAAGTACCGACACTAAGTAGTCTCTGGCCCGAGCCCACGGTATTTTCCTAGGATTGCCAATGTGCCCACGTGATAGCCCTAGGTCGGACCTCTCGCCTGGTATACGCCAGTACCGGGCGAAATCGCTTAAACTTGACGTTCGAGCCCTGAAACATAGCTCACCCGAGTGCTGATTTTATACACAAATCGTAAAGTACCGACACTTAGTGGTCTCTGGCCCGAGCCCAAGGAATTTTCCGAGGGTGGCCACTGTGCCCACGTGATAGCCCTAGGTCGGACCTCTCGCCTGGTATACGCCAGTACCGGGCGAAATCGCTTATACTCGACGTTCGAGCCCTGAAACATGGCCCATCCGAGTGCTGATTTTATACACAAAACGTAAAGTACCGACACTTAGTGGTCTCTGGCCAGAGCCAACGGAATTTTCCCAGGGTGGCCACTGTGCCCACGTGATAGCCCTAGGTCGAACCTCTCGCCTGGTATACGCCAGTACCCGGCGAAATCGCTTAAACTCGACGTTCAAGCCCTGAAACATGGCCCATCCGAGTGCTGATTTTATACACAAAAAGTAAAGTACCGACACTTAGTGGTCTCTGGCCCGAGCCCACGGAATTTTCCGAGGGTGGCCACTGTGCCCACGTGATAGCCCTAGGTCGGACCTCCCGCCTGGTATACGCCAGTACCGGGCGAAATCGCTTAAACTTGACGTTCGAGCCCTGAAACATGGCCCATCCGAGTGCTGATTTTATACACATAAAGTAAAGTACCGACATTTAGTGCTCTCTGGCCCGAGCCCACGGAATTTTTTCAGGGTGGCCATTGTGCCCTCGTGATAGCACTAGGTCGGACCTCTCGCCTGGTATACGCCAGTACCGGGCGAAATCGCTTAAACTCGACGTTCGAGCCCTCAAACATGGCCCATCCGAGTGCTGATTTTATACACAAAACGTAAAGTACCGACATTTAGTGGTCTCTGGCCCGTGCCAACGGAATTTTCCGAGGGTGGCCACTGTGCCCACGTGATAGCCCTAGGTCGGACCTCTCGCCTGGTATACGCCAGTACCGGGCGAAATCGCTTAAACTCGACGTTCGAGCCCTGAAACATGTCCCATCCGAGTGCTGATTTTTTACACAAAACGTAAAGTACCGACACTTAGTGGTCTCTGGCCCGAGCCCACGGAATTTTCCCAGGGTGGCCACTGTTCCCACGTGATAGCCCTAGGTCAAACCTCTCGCCTGGTATACGCCAGTACCGGGTGAAATCGCTTAAACTCGACGTTCGAGCCCTGAAACATGGCCCATCCGAGTGCTGATTTTATACACAAAACGTAAAGTACTGACACTTAGTGGTCTCTGGCCCGAGCCCACGGAATTTTCCCAGGGTGGCCACTGTGCCCACGTGATAGCCCTAGGTCGGTCCTCTCGCCTGGTATACGCCAGTAACGGGCGAAATCGCTTAAACTCGACGTTCGAGCCCTGAAACATGGCCCATCCGAGTGCTGATTTTAATACACCAAACGTAAAGTACTGACACTTAGTGGTATCTGGCCCGAGCCCACGGAATTTTCCCAGGGTGGCCAATGTGCCCATGTGATAGCCCTAGGTCGGACCTCTCGCCTGGTATACGGCAGTACCGGGCGAAATCGCTTAAACTCGACGTTCGAGCCCTGAAACATGGCCCATCCGAGTGCTGATTTTATACACAAAACGTAAAGTACCGACACTTAGTGGTCTCTGGCCCGAGCCCACGGAATTTTCCCAGGGTGGCCACTGTGCCCCATTGAAAGCCCTAGGTCAGACCTCTTGCCTGGTATACGCCAGTACCCGGCGAAATCGCTTAAACTCGTAGTTCGAGCCCTGAAACATGGCCCATCCGAGTGCTGATTTTATACACAAAACGTAAAGTACCGACACTTAGTGGTCTCTGGCCCGAGCCCACGGAATTTTCCAAGGACTGCCACTGTGCCCACGTGATAGCCCTAGGTCGGACCTCTCGCCTGGTATACGCCAGTACCCGGCGAAATCGCTTAAACTCTACGTTCGAGCCCTGAAACATGGCCCATCCGAGTGCTGATTTTATACACCAAACGTAAAGTACTGACATTTAGTGGTGTCTGTCCCGAGGCCACGGAATTTTCCCAGGGTGGCCAATGTGCTCACGTGATAGCCCTAGGTCGGACCTCTCGTCTGGTATACGCCAGTACCGGGCGAAATCGCTTAAACTCGACGTTCGAGCCCTGAAACATGGCCCATCCGAGTGCTGATTTTATACACAAAACGTAAAGTACCAACACTTAGTGGTCTCTGGCCCGAGTCCACGGAATTTTCCCAGGGTGGCCACTGTGCCCACGTGATAGCCCTAGGTCGGACCTCTCGCCTGGTATACGCCAGTACCGGGCGAAATCGCTTAAACTCGACGTTCGAGCCCTCAAACATGGCCCATCCATGTGCTGATTTTATACACAAAACGTAAAGTACCGACACTTAGTGGTCTCTGGCCCGAGCCCACGGAATTTTCCCAGAGTGGCCACTGTGCCCTTGTGATAGCCCTTGGTCGGACCTCACGCCTGGTATACGCCAGTACCGGGTGAAATCGCTTAAACTCGACGTTCGAGCCCTGAAACATGGCCCATCCGAGTGCTGATTTTATACACAAAACGTAAAGTACCGACACTTAGTGGTCTCTGGCCCGAGCCCACGGAATTTTCCCAGGGTGGCCACTGTGCCCACGTGATAGCCCTAGGTCGGACCTCTCGCCTGGTATACGCCAGTACCGGACGAAATCGCTTAAACTCGACGTTCGAGCCCTGAAACATGGCCCATCCGAGTGCTTATTTTATACACAAAACGTAAAGTACTGACACTTAGTGGTCTCTTGCCCGAGCCCACGGAATTTTCCCAGACTGGCCTTTGTGCCCACGTGATAGCTCTTGGTCTGTCCTCATTCCTTGTATACGCCAGTACCCGGCGAAATCGCTTTAACATGAGATTCGAGCCCTGAAACATTGCCCGTTTGAGTGCTGATTTTATCCACATAACGTAAGTACCGACTTTTAGTGGTCTCTTGCCTGAGTCGACGGAATTTTCTATGGGTGGCCACTATGCCCACGTGATAGCCCTAGGTATAACCTCTCGCCTTGTATACGCCAGTACCCGGCTTAATCACTTTAACTCTGGATTCGAGCCCTGAAACATGGCCCATCTGAAATCTGTTTTATCCACAAAACGTAAAGTACCGACTTTTAGTGGTCTCTGGCCCAAGCCCAAGGAATTTTCACAGGATGGCCACTGTGCCCACGTGATAGCCTTAGGTCGGACCTCTTGCCTGGAATGCGCCAGTACCCGGCAAAATCGCTTTAACTCGACGTTCGAGCCCTGAAACATTGCCATTCTAAGTGCTGACTTTAAGTGGTCTTTGGTTCAAGCCCATGGAATTTTCCCAGAGTAGCCACTATGTCCAAGTGATAGCCCTAGATCAGACCTCACGCGTGGTATCCGCCGTATCCGGCCAAATCGCTTTAACATGAGATTCGAGCCCTGAAACATGGCCCATCTGAGTGCTGATTTTATACACAAAACGTAAATTACCGACATTTTGTTATTTCTGGTCCAATCCACGGAATTCTCTAAGGGTAGCCACTATGCCAACGAGATAACCCTGAGTCAGACCTCTAACATGGTATACACCATTATCCCAGTAAAAAAATTGCTGGCAAAAATAGCACTTTGTGGCCAATTTTGCTAGCAAAAAAAATTTGCTAACTTCAGCGACGTGTACAACGGTATATTTTGTTCTTTGTTGAAATACAGAAAAATCCACATCATGTAAGAGTACATGTACGTAATTTGAAGTTTTAAGCCATACTCAAAGTTGACAATAATTTAGGGATGAAGCAGTTAATCGATTTACTAGAATTAATATTGTAATGCGAATTAAGGCGATATGACAGGTTCGTTTTTCCCTGAACAGGTTTATGTAGTTATGTGCCGCACTGATGCTTTATCAGAATCAGAAATTCAGATGCTTGAATAAATGTTAAAATATTTTGAAAACTTGAAATAATCTCATTGCACTTGAACAGTTGAAACCTTTCGTCGAATAAGAGAATAATTCTCTTCATATTCCATTTCCATTTTACACACGTCATTTCTGTATTTTTATCCAGAATATCATTTGAAAATACATTGTACACATTATATGTGCGTAATATTGATCCAATTAAGACGATGTATGTACATTAATTTATGTTTCCAATGTCTACGCAAAACCATACGTAGGCCTATTGCAATATATTGCAAGACAGTTTTACCGTATTGCTACCCCCCTAGCAATTATACAATGAAACAAACCTGTGTAAAAATGTTACAATAAAGGGCACTAACTCTGTAAAAATAATGGAAATTATTATTGCGTTAGCTCCCTTTAGCTTATAGTTACAGTTAATATGACGAGTCATTTAATTTGATAAATTGAAACATAATCACAGTTATATGAGGAAACCAACAGTTTTCCAGTTTCTTTGTTGTAGATTAAAGATTGAGGGTGCTTGATTCCATCAACTTTTGTTAACAAAGTTCGTCTTTCTATAGTATTGTATGTACTCATGATTTCTAATTGATCCGTCAAGTAGAAAAGTACAAACATATTTCCGATGTCGTCAGTAGTCAACCCTCTTGGACCTTTTCCATGAACATCTCGGATAGTAACAACATCACCGTTTTCTGACAATGTAGTTATCGTGTTCTTTTGTCTGTCTGATACAAATATTTCACCACTAGCAGAGTTAGCTTGCACATACCATGGCCATTCAAACAATCGTCCATGCTTCTTGTCAGTACAGGCCATCCATAGAACAACACCTTGTAGATTCAAACAGTAAACACTCTTTTCAGCAATACTTGTGACAATAATAGTTTCTCTGAACACTTCCACAGCATTACAATCAAAATCAAGATCTACTTTTTCTTCTAATTTCATTTCTGATTTACCGACTATCTTCATAAACTGTAATTGTTTTGAATCTGGAAGACTAATTACAGCTTGCTCCTGATTAAGTAGTCCTATGTCAAATGGCGCAGACGACAACGGCAGTGTATAAAGGAGTGATGTATTAGGCCCGAAAAGTCTTACATTTTTGTTGTTGTTGTCAACCAATAGGAGACGATTGTCACGTAGCACGGCCATGCCTGTGATCCAGCTAGTTTCGTCATCGTCTACGTCACGGATATTCACATTTTCAAGATGAAACGCCTTCCTTTCGGAGACTGGTTTTCGAATTTTGTATTCTTCCGGTGAGCTGCGACTGGTTTTGTAATTGTTTGATTTCAGCATTCGCTGCGGTCTTGGAATGACATCATACTCTTTTGTTTTAAGCTGAATATTCCCGAAGCTTTTCAAATTTTCGAAAATGGACTCAATCTTCTCATTCGCCTGAAATGTCAGATCTACCTTATGTGCTTCGTTATGAATTCTTTCAAGAACTTTAGCCATTTTCTTTTGTTTGCATATTAGATTATGAACAGTTACAAACAGACCGACATTTCTTTTCTCTTTTCTGGCTTCTACTATAAGAGCGTCGTTGGCTTCCAAATTAAATATTGTCTCGTTCAGAGATGACAAATGTGTTACCATTTCTGATTTTTCTACTGAGTATATTTTGTCTAAGTCGGCAATTACACTACCAGCAATTTTCTCAATTCTACTTATGATTCTATTCTTTATATGTTTAACTGACTTTATGATATCATTTCTTTTAGTATCGATATCTTTAATGTCACGTCCTCGTTCCCTAGCAACAGATTTATATTGTTTTAACAAAAGTTTGGTCTTCTTCTTACAACCATCTACCATGTTACTGTTCCAAAAATTTTCACTTGCATCTGAGATAGGGGGAACTGTTTCACATCTGAAAGTAATATGAGTAATGAATAATTGAATAATTAATGATGTTTAATTTGCAGCTGACTTAGTGCAAAATCAGCGTATAGAATGTGAATTATTTTTTTCATTATTGACAATACAGGAGTTTATTGTTAGAGAACTGGAAGCCACATATGGTCTTGCACAAGTGCGTGTATCTAAACACGATCTATAGTTTACTGTACCAGTAAATGATCTATAAAAATGATTAAAATTAAACAACTGGGATAAAACTGCTTATAAGCAGAAATTAAGTAAGCCGGGCATTTGAAATCCACACCTCCGCTTTAAGTAACAAATATGTTCACACTTCAGCAATAGAAATATTAAACGAATTTAAAAAATGTGACAGATGAAAAAATATTGTTGTCCTTCAACAAATAACTGAAATAATAGCATGTAAAAAGTATAGTGTCTGGGACCGCGCCGACCGTCTTTGGCTTCACATGACAAATATTATGAAAGATCTACAACAGTACTGTTGAAAAAAAGGATGATGTGAGTAATGATAAAAAAGTGTTTAGATAAAGTATAACTCACTTTCCGTGATGAAGACGTCTACAGACGACACAAACCATCAATTTATGATGAAAACAATACAATTCTTCTGGTTCGCCATCATGTTCTGTGCATTTATTATATACATCGCCATGGAGACTCGAATCTGATGACGTAGTGATTTTTTGTGCATACGTATACACACTATCTCTCTGGTCGTCCAGTGGTTCTAGAAACCGATCCCGAGTCTGTTTTTGAAATCTTGTCGCCATCTTTAAAATGAATTATGATTAAAGTTTTAACTGAAACTTGCTGATTTGATTTAAATGTATTTCCATTTATTTCCCATTAAATACGTATTTAATGTGCGACTTGAACACTTTAAAAATGATTAAATGAATAAAACAATCAAAAGATATTTCTATGTAATGTCTCTATTTATTCACAAATACATGTAGTACACTTCTTTTACATACTCTTTATGTATACATGTATCTATTATATGTATTTAGTGTAATGTAACGGACGATTGACACTTTCATTGTTTCAATGAAATGATCCACATAAATGTATTTTATATCATACTTGTAATATAATAGCTTTGAAGAACAAATGTTGACTAAATACAAACGTTTTTAATTGTGTTTTAATTGTAATTAATAAAAACAACTTAACCATTGTATTTTGTTAATCAGCGCAAAAACAGAACATATCAAAACAGAACGTAACCTACCTTTTACTTACGATTTTTGCATAGAATATTATTAGTTTGCCAATAAAATAATTGGAAATAATAAAATGCAAATAACTTAAGCTACAAAATTACGGTTAAAATTGACGTAGGAATTAAATCCTAAATATATTATTCTGAGGAGAATCCGGACCCTCCCTGGAATTTCCAAAAAGTGCCAGTCCATTAGTATATTTCTTGACATAAGTCATTTTTAAGCAGCATGAAGCCATTTTTCTCGATACTTAACATAGATTTAATGAATATGTAGTTTTCATTATTAATTCATGTATGTTGCATTATTCTGCAAAATGTGGTTGTGGTTTGAAAGTTTGGACCCCCTAGAAAATTTTGGATCCGCCTCTGTGTGATATGATTCGTACGTTGATGTGATATAGTGTAGCTAATATCAGGCGAATAAATAAAACGTTAGTTCTGCGTAAGTTTACGTTTTACCACATATACATTACGTATATGCAATGTATGTACATACACATAATATATCAAGAACGATAATTTAGGTTATTTTTATTAAAGGGAGGTAATAAAAATCTTAAATACTTATATTTTAGTCATTATTAAACAACTTAATATAATTTTTAAACAAAATTAAAAGAAAATTAAACTATTATCAATATAATTATTTGAAAAAATATTGTTAACGAGAAAATTTTTAGTTACTTTTAATGATTTTATACTTAATATATAACTGCTAGTTTACCATTGTACGTTAGCTTTGCGCAGTGGCGGTACCATAGCCAATGAGGTTTATCCGAGGCGTGGTTATTGCTAGTTGAAAACTATACCCAATACCCCGCGCCGACGCCCTGAAATATGGGCGGCGAGCGCAATTTATGAACGTCCCTACGGGGACATCAAAAACTCACCTAATCTATAAATAAAAATAGTCCCTGATGATGAAAAGACTGAAGCATGATAAAATGAAACAATCCAGTGAGCCTTTAGGAAATATACATTATATACCCCGCTTATTTAAATACTCCAGTATTTAAATCAGCGGATATAACGTATGTGCCATTGACAGTTTACTACAATTTACCAATTTATGAACAATAATTTAGAGAGTTTTTTACTTTATTTTTTATACTCGAAGTCTGGAAACAATATTGTTGACGAGGGGGGGGGGGATAAACATACTCGAAAATGAAGTGCGTTATATTTAATATTCTATAACATTACAATTCATTATACAACTGAATGGTACGATATGATATTTTTAACATACTTTCTTGAAAATTAGATATACAAAATTGTAAAATCAGTTGATCTGTTTTAGACCTCGGCAATTCTCATCAAATGTTACATTGAAAAATAAGAAAATGGACAATCTGACTGTGTTTTTGCTACAAATGTCTGTTTAACTTCTACTTCACTACTTAATTCAATGTTTACTCCTGTGATCTTCGTCTAACAATGACTTTGAAATCTTTTGGTTTGAGGGTCAGTCCATATTTACTGTCTATGATAAGCTTTGCGCCTGGTACTTGTTCAAATTTACACTTCTGAATTAAAATGGTGAAAAACATGAACAGTTCCATACGAGCAAGTTGTTCTCCAGGGCACTTTCTCTTTCCGGCACCGTACGGTAAGAAAAGCTCGGCTTTAGACCGATCTACTTCCGGTACAGAACCGGAAGTCACAATAAATCTAGAAGGATCATACACATCAGGCTTTGGAAAACATACAGGGTCGTGGCTTACAGACCACAAATTAACAAAGACTAGAGTTTGGGCTGCGATGAAATGTCCATTCAGGTAGGTATCTTGTGTAGTGCTGTGTGGCAAAGCAAATGGGAAAATGCATGAATGTCTCATTGTCTCCAAAATGGTTGCCTCTGTGAACGGAAGTTCAGATAAATCTCGTACATCCGGGTCTTTGCTTGAACCGTAATATGAATAAATCTCATTATAGACCTTCTCTTGCCATTCTGGATGTGACATCATGTAAAGTATAGACCATTGTAACGTGGAGGCAATCGTATCAAACCCGGCACCTGAAAAAATGCATGTTTCTAGTTACTTCCAGATACAAAGATTATATTCTGCAATCTAAATAACTGGGGTAAAACACAATCTGAGACACAAAGCTGATGTCGATCAAAAACAACATGGCCATTAGCAATAACGCAAGATGATTTGAAATACATGTACCGTATAGTTGGGCTCAAACACAACATCTTGCTCAAGACAGAACCCAATGGCGTAAACTTGTTGAGGTCTTCTCCATTTAAGTCAATGTTGATTTAGATAGTAATCTGGTAAACAATCAAGACTTTGATTCTATGATGATATATGTGTACATGTGTATATTCATTTGTATCTGCCACCAGATAACAACTTAACTAACAAGTTAATCAAGTAAATATCTTGTTATGAAACTTACCACTTATCAAAATATCTTTTCAGAGGTTATCTGGTTATACGTACAAGTATACAACTTAATTAACTTGTTAGTTATTTTGTTATCTGGTGGTAGAAATATCCCACCACATGAATCTGCACAGACATCTTATAATTAATAACCATGGTTGACGTAAATATTCAATCTACCGAACAAACATGTGATGTCTGAAGCCTGTTCAATAACTCTAAACGTTCCAAAACGTTCCGTTACTATACATTCAGAACTCCTCGGCCATTCGCTGCGAATAATCTCGGACATATTTAGACGCTATTTTGAAACTACCGGTGTTGAAATAAACAAATATACGATCGTTTAGGCGAAGAGTGATGTTTCGTTTTTAGTCCATAAATTTTGAAACATCACTCATTGCCTTAACGATCGTAAAACAATATTTGTTTATTAGATTAGATTATTCGCAGCGAATGGCCCAGGAGTTCCGAATGTATCGTTACGGAACGTTTTGGAACGTTCAGGGCAATTGAACAGGCTACTGGTCTAGTACAATTAACATTCATATTAGCCCCTTTGAATTGAACAATGAGGGGATAGTGTTATTATAATCATAAAACAACATTTTGGTCTAAAAAGTCGGACTTACAAACTAAAGAATGTTTTGCCACATTAAAATGTTTTGAACCAATTAAAATATATTTTGACTTATTGAAGAGGTTTTGACCTCATGAGGGGATTCTGGATTAACCCCTGTATTACACAAAGTTAATTACCAATAAGTTCTTGTAAAGTTGTCATTATATGTTCATCTGTTAAACCAACAGCTTCTTTATCATCGTCAGGTGTTTCTTCCACAGCTTTAATCAGAGCATCAGTGATATCACGTATATGAGCAGCATCATAAGTATCTGTATGTTCTTTTTGTTTCTTTAAACACAAATTGGTCATTGTATCCAGAATCTTTAGAAAAGCTTTGAATGACCTCTTTGTAAAATGACGCATCCAAGGCATAAGGTCAACTGGGTTACCTGAAAGTAGACGGGAACTTATTATCTACATATGTATGTCAAGAGATAGGGCGGGTGCTTTAGCATCGATGGGCCATGGTTAGAAACACAAATAGAGACACTGACTAATTAGAAAAAGTATCATTCAATTCACCAAGGTGGGAATGGGTACCTCTAAGAGACAGCATAATTCCTCGGCTCATTTGTTGGTTGCTTAAATCGAAGTTTAAAGACCCCCTGAGAGAGTAATGGATTGATACCACTAGCACCATGACCCGGGGGAAACAGCTGTATTTGTGTGTCTTTTAATACCATTTTATTTCTTCATAACGCTTTAACACAACTTTAAGACATTTTATCAAGACGAGCAATGGTATTTGTCTGGAATAACCAATAACATATGTACCAAATTTTGCTTAGAAGTATCTGAGAAGACAATGGTCGCAAGTTCGAATCTCGGATAGTCATAAAAAAGAATTTTAATTTAAAAATGTTCAAACTCCTTAGGAGTCTTTACACACAAACCTTCAACCCAAATTTCACCAGAAAATGTTGCTTGTAAAAACACACCAACACATGAAAAAAACCAAAAATAGTAGCATTGCCAAGATCAAAAGCAATTTTTCCATGAAACAAAAGAAATACAATCATTTAAAGTAGTAAAACAAGGTTTACCTGCTCCGACAAATGCCATAAACTCATCATTGCTCTTCACCAATTGTAAAAAGTCTGGATCATCCCTTTGATATCTCTTACCAAAACATAAGGCACAAATAATGTTCCCAACAGAGAGATAAATCTCATTGTGAGGATCGATAGGTTCTCCTGGAGATTTTGTTAAATTTGATACAAGAAAATTAGCTTCTGAAACAATCGCTTCTTCAATAGGATTATACTTCTTGTTTGCACACAATGATAGAGCATTTTGTGCAATGCGTCGATGCATCTTCCACCTGGGTCCAAAATCACTAAATCCCATACTTTTTCCATTGGCCAAAAACTTAAACGAATAGAAATCAGGTCTTCCAGCGAACTCGTCTGCTTGCTTGACCAACGCTTGTTTTATTACCTTGACACCGTTCAGTACCACAGTCGGGCAAGATCCCATTCTAATTTGGTAAATATCTCCGTATCGTCTGCGCAGTGACGTCAACGTTTTATGAGGTTTGACTCCAAGTTGTGGAAGATATCCTAGTACTGGCCAGTTCCAAGGTCCTGGGGCGCTTGAAGCTTTTTTCTTCCCTCTTACACCAAACAGCACTATCATAACCAACACTAGAGCGACTGCAACAAGCATAATTAAACCACAATTTTAAACCAAACGAACTACCGAAGCACTTATGTAGTGTTCCGCCTTAGAACATGACAAATTTCTCAGTGAGGACGGATAAAGTAATCGCCGCCTTATAAAGTACGTTAAAAGTGCCCACGGCCAAATCATAGTTCTCGTTCATTCACCGAACAATACTATGAAACAGTAAATACGCATGAAGTGTTCTCATTTTCTCCCTTGGAAGAAAGAAATGTCAACAAACCATGAACGCTATGACCTCGAGTTTGATATTGTTTATGGACGAATTGTCATTCATGAGTGAAAATTTGACACGCAGTGTTTTCTCTTACAAGTTTGAACCCTGGAAAAGTCAATGCATGACCCTTCGTGACCCAGTGACCTACTGACTTCAAGTGTAATTAATTTTCATGTTTATTTGTAATTATGATTACAAACAGCTGATTATTGAGACTGTGTTTACTGTTAAAAATTAGAATCAATGTGGCTGTCCGTATTGAGTGATAGGTGATTATACTTATATGAAAAAGTGTACAAGAAAGCTGTGACCCTTTTCACAAAAATTCTTACGCTATAAATCATCGTAAGTCAAAAGCAAGAAACATTCATATTATGGTTACTTTTTGGCCAATCAGTTCCGAATATTATTGAGTTAGGCCACAACAAATTGATCATATGTTCTATGGATTCGCTCGCACCTTAATTTTGAGGGTTTTTACAAAAAATATTTTTATTTCCTCGCTCGCCCATAAAAATTTGGTCAAACCTCTATATAAAAGAAGTGAATAAAGACTTTTTAAATTTTTTTCTTCGCTCGCTCGCCCCATTTTTTCCCCAGAAAAATCCGTTGAACATATGATCAACTTGTTGTGGCCTTATGTAGAATGCTTTTATCTTTTGAATATCATATCATGTTTATGTTACGATATTATTCTTCTGAATTTGAACTGCGAAATTTATGAAATTTACTTAATACGAAACTTTTTCGTAAGCATTTTTGTGAAAAGGTGTACTGGTTCTTAGGCGAGTTGATCGTAAAATAACTTACTGTAAAGGGTTAGGCGTAAAATTTAGATTTTAATCGTTGCTCGTCATCCAAATGAAACGTTGAGAAGAACATCACTCGGGTCTTATTTGAAACGACTCGCTGTAACTAGTTTAGAAATCGTCGCGAATCGGTGTTATCCGTTAGACAGAAATATTTTTCTATGGCGTTCGGAGACCTTTTCCGTGTGTGTCAAAAACGAAATCTAACCCAATACAGCATTGTTGATTCAAATGACACGCGCTAGCAATTTCAATGTTTAGCATACTTATTATAAAAGAGCTCTGGTATTAGATTCATCCAATAGTTTTTTAAAAGTTACATGTACTGTAAAATGTACATGTATTTATGTAAGTGCGATTTGAACTAGGTCAGTCATCGACCGGACATGATTTAAGTCGGTCATTCACTTTCCAGAATGACCAGACAAATTAATTAGTATAACCTAACATTTTATTACTGTGAGACCAAGATTTACGTGTATATTAAACCTAATTATCCAAAGCATGAAGCTTTATATATTGTCAAGTCCATCTTGACATGACAACATAACTCATAATTTTTTGTCCAGACAAAGGGAATTGTATGATCGTCTGGTCAAATTCTGTGTCAACTTGCTTCAGTTATATACATTACATGTACAATATAAAATGATAGCCGAAATGCTCCATACGCAGGGACAAACTCAAAACTGATAACATAAAAAGCGCACGCTAAAGCTTCACACAATATTGTTTGTTTTGACATAGAAAAAGACAACGCAAACTCGTCTAAGCTGCATCTAAAACCATTCTCTACTTATTGACCAATCATTTGTGTAAGAGATCGTTTAAAAATACACATGTATATATGATGTTAGTGAATTTAAGACGATGCTTCAGCAATAGGCCTATAGCCTGTTCAATTAACCTTTTTAGAAACGTTCCAAAACGTTCCGTAATGTATGCTCCACTTATTTACACAGAAAACAATACGTATTGTTATGAATTGCAATACAGGTTGTGCCGTATTGTTACACCCCTATGAAGAACATATAAATGTAGTATTGCTTCATCCTCATAACACGCCTATTCATACATTACCTTAAGAGTCTTATTTTTTCCATATTGTACAACTTATACCACTAAATTATATTTGTTTCCTATGTATGAATATTGGTAAAATATATTCAACTGTCAATTGCGAACACATTAACCTCGCTGATTTAAATACTCGATATTTGTTCTATGATCCCAGCTAGTACATAAATACGGATATCTATTTATTAACAAATGGTGAGTACAGGAGTACTGAAGTGAATATTTCAATTAGCGGGATATTGTATGGGCCACTGACAGTTGAATATACATTTTTGTATTTACAAACAATACCCAGTTCAAATTCATACATGTACTTTTTATAAAATTGTGTGTTATTCTCGAGCTCCCATGCTTACGTGTTGCACGGCACAAAATAGTTCGTTGACTGAACTATTTAACCTTCAAATGAACTTGGCTTAGACAGTGTCTTCACCACTAACAATGATAGTAATAGCAAAACTTTCATTTATCATTTAAAATGGACACAAGTGTGTTTGTCTGGACACTGGATACTATATGACACTAAGGGTTAATGTATGGTGTTGACACGATGATGAGCTCAGACATGTCTAATCAATTAAGAGAGGAGGAAATACTGGACATACATGTTAAAACTGTTGTTTGTTTTGTTACCGGACGATGTATACATGTACTTTTAGTGCGTAAAGTTCAAAATATGTTTCAGTCGTAGAATGGATTGAAAAGCTATGTGAACAGTGTCATGAATGTTTGTGGAGTAAATGTACTGAAAATACAAGTATTAGCATTTCCAAAAATGCTTGAAATCGCCGTTAAGCCGTGTATGACATCTTCTCATTTAGTAAAACATTCAAGCAATGTGTGTCTGCGGTTTAGACCGTTCCATGTCTATTTATAGAATTCCTGGAATTTAGCCGTGTTTGATTTATTGTGCGGAACCTTCCGGACAGATAAAAATACATCGAATGAACAAGCACTGTCCTTAAAATCTTCCAACTGTGCACATGAAATAGCCTTATATTGTAGAATTTAGCCATTTTCGTGTCTATTTGGTCACTTACAAACTATTATAAATTTATTAGCACACAACAGTATTTGTTTTATGAACAAAATACCAGCAGCTAATCGAACGTTCTCGATATGTATTAATAGACTTGCCCGAAAGTAGGGAAGATAAGTTTGCATTTTTTTTTTCAAGAAATGCGAGTTTTAAAAAGGATAAACATGTTACAATTAAGTTTGCATTTTCCAGGTCTTACCGCAACTGATTGCAGCTTTCTTGAAACTGGTACTCGTTTATATATTGATAATGGTATTTTCTGGTTATACAAACAGGTAACCCGACAAAATATGGCGTCGACGAGTCTATTCACGCACCCCTAATTCAACCGGTGTCAACTACATAATGTTCAAATCTTGATAATTGTTTAAGAACGGCGATAATGAGATCATGTACTACTAAAGGAAGCGACTCACTAAATTCTTGCCTCATGTAGGCTTGCTTTACATTTTAAAATGCTTGTAAACAAATGAAAAAGAGCACAGTCAAACGTCCCCGAGAAAAATCTTTTTCAGATTGAACCCTAATTCTTCCAGCAAGCTTGATGTTCATAAGCTGATTTCTTCTTTATATTATGTTATTAATGTTAAATGCGGTCAAAGTTAAGATGCTTGACAATCGACATCGGTGATATTTTGTCCGTATAAGCTCAGATAAACAGATTTTCATGTCGGAAGACCATGTAAAACACTGGCAAAATTCGTCCTTGGAATTTAGTAGGCCCAGGATGAGTCGATAAAACTGGCGAATAACGACCTAAAATTTCGTATGTTCTGTTTGTGTCAATATGATAAATATTTGTATAACTTATTATGTACTCAAATCTCTATAAAATAGAATAAAGTATGTTTTCTTCTATTGCCCGACACTCAAAGAGTATTCATGCTTATTTGTAGGTCTAACATAAGCAATTGAATAAAGTTATGTTTTAGTGATATAAAACAAACAGAGAGAATTTTGTTGATATACAGACCGGTATATTCACAGTTCGTGCGATAGGTCATGTATATTTGTGTACTTACAAGTCAATAATGAGCTTGCCTACTTATAGATGAATAAGGTGATGTACAAATGAACAAACATTAAATCACTGATAAAAAACGGACCTTTTGGCATCCAGCATTTATTATAAATAGTGCTCTATGTACATATTGCTTGTTTTATGATACACAAGAAAGTTACTACCCCGGCAATCAATTATGAATGGTTTCATAAGAAAATATATTAATTTAGTTATTTTATCTTAAAATGGTAGCATGGGATGTTGTCATCGATACATCAGGAATTGTCATACTAGCTGAAATATCACTGTTCACCGGTTCAGCTCTCCTTACTTCCGCTTCCGGTTCGTCTTTCGGACCGTTTTCAACCGAAACTGTTGTAAATCCGATAATGTCAAACATTTCTTTACAATGAAATGTTGCTGATAAGTCTATAGATTTACTTCTTATTGGCATCAAGTTAACAACACCTGTCCATTCACATTGAGCTGCCACATTTCTGTAAATGAAAGTACATGTATCAGTCTTCACGACAAACTTTCATATGCACTGGACATTCGGTCCAGCAAAATGGATTTTTTTCACTGAACCGAATGAAAAATTACTGGACCAAAATACTTAAAGTGATACATGTATGTTCAAATATGCAGTCCAATGTGACTTCAAATGCATCGTTTTGATTGGCTTAAGGCAAACGGTGTCGACTACATAATGCTCAAATCTTGATAATTGTTTATATCAACGTTTAAGAACGGCGATAATGATATCATGTACTACTAAAGGAAGCGACTCACTAAATTCTTGCCTCATGTAGACTTGCTTTACATTTTGATTGTAAACAAATGAAGAAGAGCACAGTCAAACGTCCACGAGAAGAATCTTTTTTAGATTGAACCCTAATTCTTCGAGCAAGCTTGATGTTCATAAGCTGATTTCTTCTTTATATTATGTTATTAATGTTAAATGCGGTCAAAGTTAAGATGCTTGACAATCGACATCGGTGATATTTTGTCCGTATAAGCTCAGATAAACAGATTTTCATGTCGGAAGACCATGTAAAACACTGGCAAAATTCGTCCTTGGAATTTAGTAGGCCCAGGATGAGTCGATAAAACTGGCGAATAACGACCTAAAATTTCGTATGTTCTGTTTGTGTCAATATGATACATATTTGTTTACTTTATTATGTACTCAAATCTCTATAAAATAGAATTAAGTATGTTTTCTTTTATTGCCCGACACTCAAAGAGTATTCATGCTTATTTGTAGGTCTAACATAAGCAATTGAATAAAGTTATGTTTTAGTGATATAAAAACAAACAGAGAGAATTTTGTTAATATTCAGACCTGTATATTCACAGTTCGTGTGATAGGTCATGTATATTTGTGAACTTACAAGTCAATAATGAGCTTGCCTACTTATAGATGAATAAGGTGATGTACAAATGAACAAACATCAAATCACTGAAAATAAACGGACCTTTTGGCATTCAGCACTTATTATACATTATAAATAGTGCTCCATGTACATATTGCTTGTTTTATAATACACAAGAAAGTTACTACCCCGGCAATCAATTATAAATGGTTTCATAAGAAAATATATTAATTTAGTTATTTTATCTTAAAATGGTAGCATGGGATGTTGTCACCGATACATCAGGAATTGTCATACTAGCTGAAATATCACTGTTCACCGGTTCAGCTCTCCTTACTTCCGCTTCCGGTTCTTCTTTCGGACCGTTTTCAACTGAAACTGTTGTAAATCCGATAATGTCAAACATTTCTTTACAATGAAATGTTGCTGATAAGTCTATAGATTTACTTCTTATTGGCATCAAGTTAACTACACCAGTCCATTCACATTGAGCTGCCACATTTCTGTAAATGAAAGTACAAGTACAAGTATCAGTCTTCACGATAAACTTTCGGACATTCGGTCCAGCAAAATGGATTTTTTCACAAGACCGAATGAAAAATTACTGGACCAAAATACTTAAAGTGATACATGTATGTTCAAATATGCAGTCCAATATAATGAGTTTTGCATAATATATTATAATATTAAATAAACAATATAACAACAATTATGAGTTTTTATTGAATTAGGAAAATGATGGCTTTAAAAAGCTAGCGGAACGTCGAACCACTAACATGTTAAATGTCACTGGACTGAGGGCAATTTTGATGGACTCAGTCCACGGCTAAATTCGAAGACTGATGTATTATTACACGTTCAGTTGGTATACTAGATCGCACATGGTATTCAAGAGCTTTAAATATATTGACTTGTTCACTCAACCGGGGAATAAAGTGTCGCACGTGCATCATTTTACTGAATTAAACATTCAACCTTTATTTCAAAAAGTGCTGATGAACATACTGTAAAAAAACATTTATGCTGATATGACGGAGGCATTAGTTTAACTAACTAAATTTCTACACCTTATTATATTGCTATCGCGTTTCCTTGAAAACAGCATTGGATTGACAACTTCAAATTTTGACAGAGATACGCCTGACCGTACCATAGACAATTTTTTTTATCTAAATGCCATTCTTAGAAAACATAAAACTACACACGAAAAATTGAGGTGACTCTTGGACTACAACCGAAGCCTAAAGATAGTTTTTACATTTGGACGATTGCGCATGCGTGCCTGAAAGTTTTCTCACCCTGATGGATTCTCTAAGTGATGCATGCAAACTTATAAGAGCCGTTTAGATGTACAATGTATACCTAAGTTCTAACTCTTCGTTGGGTTTGAATTGACATTTCAACAGCAGGTTCATAGTCGGATTAAAGCTCGACGAAGTATTCTGATTCCCAAGTGATTGCAGACGACATAGATGCTTAATTCATGTAAATGCCAAATCGTTGACAAATATGCTCTTAAACAATTATTCGCTTACCTGAATTGTCTTATAAACATCATTGATTCAAGACCAGCCCCCTCCACACTTACACAACAATTAGACAGTGAACGATGTAATGGATTCTTGAAAAATAACTTCAATGCAAAATTTGTATTTTTATACACTGTCTCCTCAACCTGAAACATTATCATTGATATCTAATTTAACATTACTTTTTGAGATCAGTAATTCTTAGAATTAATATTACTGAATGGGCGGGGCCGAGTGATTACGACGTTGGACTTGTAATTATTGGATAGCCAGCTCAGCGTTGATTCGAATCCCATGCAAAAACTATCCCGTTTTTTTCCCTTGAACAAGTTGCACATACATTGGCCGACTGATTTGAATTCTCGATATTTGTTCGATAATTCATGTACATAGATGGGAAACTGTTTCTATCGCTAGTGAGTACAGTAGTACGGTAGTGAATATTTAAATCAGCGGGTTATTGTATGCGCCACTGAAAGTTGAATGAATTTTAACAATAATCAAAGCACCGAAAGCATCGCTTGAAATATTATTTTGGAAAGTTTGCCTCCAGCTGCAAGTATGTGTGAGGAGCAGAGCGTTTGACAAACAAATGTAAAAGATTGATAATAAAGTGAATTTTCCAATTAGTAACAATGACCTAATAAAATCGTTCAAAATTGACAAAAAATATCTCGGAAGCTTGTTTTACTGCACGAGGGGCGTCCCAGAATTACTTAAACTTTAGCTATAACTTTTTTATCTGTTAGTCTTTTATTAAGAAATTTCACACACAACATGAATTATCTATTCTGAAGTGAATGATTGTATTTTTATCTAAACAAAATTAAAATAAACACGAAATTTACTAGGGCTGCTGCGAGTATCCGAGTACTCGGATACTCGCGATCCAGACCAGAAGATCAAGTACGAATATTCGTTACGTCCGAAATCGTCGGATCGCGATCTGGTTTTTTTTGGGGGGGGGGGATTTAGCTTACTTCCACTGAAAACGAGCCGAATTACTAATGTAAACTCAAACATTTGATTGATTCACATTTAAACAAAAATGATTTCACTGAAAATGCCTACTAAACGTCTGGTAATAGAAATGTTTGGAGTACATGGTTTTCCATGTAGTAAAAGCTAATGTAATTCATCGCTTGTTTTTTTATTACGTGAAATTCTGTATGCTTCTCCATTAGCAAGTGATTCGTGGTTCGATTTGTGAATCGCTACACATGAATCGTGGTTCGGATCGGATCGCCACTTGCTCAACGACCCACAGCCCTAAAATTTACTTGGTCATTGGTCATAATACATTGTATATACGTTACCTTTAGTTCAAGATGAGGTTTCTGTAAGAGAAACGTTAGTTTAGTTGCTTCTATTTGTTCAGTTTCTTGTACATTTAGATAACCAACTTGTCTTAGACATGTATGTTCTGTTACTTTACCAAGATAATCGGATTCATATACACCTAGCACCAACTGTTTATCTGCAATATATACACATACATTCACATACATCTTTGTTCACTTAACTCTATTGGTAATGAAACACACTATTTGTTTGAGTGTCCTTTTTTCAAGCACAAGACAAAAATTCACACCGTTACATTTTAACATTACTAACTTTAGCAACTATCAAATTACTGAATTGTATAAATCATTATTTTTCTCTAACGATGAGACAACACTAATTATTCTGGCAATTTTTTGTTAAGTCCTACTATTATTTTTCAAAAACTGACCATGATGTCCCATGTGTAATTTATCTTTTTATTTTTCATTGTCTGTATTCTATTGATGTGATTACTATGATGTTTTGTAAATAATCCCATGCTGTATATTACCTGGGTTAAATAAAGTGTATGTTCTGTTCTGTTCTGTTCTGTTCATACATACACATACATCTTTGTTTGGCAAAAAACCGACATAACATGTCTTTGGCCATTTACAACATTCATGGCAAAGACCACACATTCATGATAAACATTAGTTCTGGCTTCCAAAACTTAAAAAGCCGCTTTTTAAACATTTTGATTTTCATCAGATGCGGCATTAACCCGTTCATTAACAACGATATAAACATGGATTCGCTGAAGTCAAGACCTTAAGCTAGATAAACATGTAACACTATTACATGTCATAAAATAGTTATTTAAATCAATATTGAAATAAAACAACAAATAATTGGAGGGACAGACATAAAATGTTTAAAGAACAGTTCATGATAAAGATTCTTTTTAAACTTGGTATACTTAAAATACTTACATTTTACAACTATGGTGGCACATTGCTGTCGTCAGATCATTACATAACTAACAAGTTGATTAAGTGGTTAACTAAGTACCTTTCGTACTCACAACATGCTCTAGATTGCACGACCTTCGGCTTAGCATGGTTGAGGTAGAATCGGCCTGACAAATATTTTTTCCAGTACGTTCACTTAACATTTTAACTTTTAAAGGAGAATTCGTCCTCGAATTCCTGGAGCTTGAATGTCTTTGAGACTATCTTAGGATGCAAGCACACAATTCTAAGTGGGTAACTTACGTTAGGCACCAATTGAAACCTGATTAAGACCCAAGGTCCGAACTGAGATTCGAGACCACGGCCTCGAGTCGTAAGCGGACACTCTACAACGTCGACATATAAGCTAGCTCGGAGACGAGGGAATACAAGTGCTGTATTATACATCTGCTATATGAATATGCATTTAAAATTGTCATTGGTTGATAAGGACGGCTTCAGCAACATTTTAAAATCATTGAAAAATAGTCATTACCTTCATGAGGGGGTATAGTAATTGTCCATTGTCTTTGTTTGATGATTTCATGTCTTTTACCATTATAATGAACACTTTCACATTGTAATATAACATGTACAGTTCTTTCTTGATCCGAGAGGTTAGACAAGTTGGCTCTAACATTAAAATCATCACCAAAATATTCAAACTCTTTGTCATCTAAACTGAACTTTACATCCTGATAATATACCAACGAGAAACATTTACAACTATCATTGGAACATGTATATTAAAGTATATTATTATATATCTAATAAATCTAACCAATCGACAACCTGCATTTGTACCACGTGACCGTCCAATATATTCCCGCATTGGATCCAATATATATATATTATTTTCGTATTGGACGGTTGGGTACATGTGCACTAAACGATGCGAGTCTGGTTTCCGATTTTAATCCTTAACGATGGATTTTTACAAAGATTATTTCAAAGTAAACGAAAGATATATAATAAAAAAGTTATTTAAAATTTTACTTTACAATACGGAAATATATTTTGACTCATACACAGCTTGAAAAGTCATATTGAAACCGCCTATCGGCTCGTCTAATATGACTTTTCAAGTTGTGTTTGAGTCCAAATATATTTCCGTATTGTACAGCATAATGTATAATAACCTATAAATATCAATGTACCTTGATTCATATGAATCAATGTTTTGAAATAAACTATCAATCTATCAATATTAACATTTGCAGTATAGTAATACATGTTAATGGAATATGAAAGCTACAAGACAATACAGTCATTATTTTACTAAAATATGACAATTAGATCGATGGCTTAAGCGTCATCCATAGCATGTCATGAACAATCTCCTGCAAAGTTTGGTAGACCTCTCTGACAAGCGAATCCTTAATCCCTTACTCCCTGAACTGACAGCTAGGCATGCTACGGAAAGACATAACTAGCTCATTGAGGCAAATAAAATAAGAAATATAATAATTAAGAACATCTTAACTAAATGCATTGTTAATTTTTACTTTACTGTCAGTGACGCATTCATTAACTGCGCTGATTTAAATACTAGTTACGGTATTTATGTAATAACTATCCATAAAATACATAAAAAAAACAAAACAGCGGGATTTAATATGGGTCTCTGTCAGTTGAATAAAATTTAACAATACATATCACACCACAGTCTGTAATACGTGAAAACAACTGCAAGTTAACATTATGAGTATACAGTGTACTATTATATATACCTTTGTTTTACAATGATGCATGGGTCTAGGTTTTCTTGGAGATCTCTTAACAATGTCCCTCTCTTGTTGAGTACCTGTGTTAATAAACGTTTTCAGTCTTATAATTGAAATAATGATAAATTCAGTATGATGATGATGATGATGATGATGGTGATGAAGATTTTTATGATATTGAATTTAAGTATGATAATGATAATACATGTAATAATACATGTACATACACACACCTGTATTTGGAAAAAAACGACATTGTATAGGCGGTGGAAAGTGAGAAAATTATAAGAGATTGAGACTTTTTCTAAGTAGTTTATCAAGGACTGAAGACGATTTAATTGGGAAAATTAGTTGTCCCCAGTTGGGTGTACTGTGGCTTTCCATAGTATACAGCATTTATGATTTATACTAACCTTTCTTATATTTATAATCACTTGTAATATCTTGACGTATTCTACTCAACTCTGATAGATTATATTTATAAGTTAACTTGGCAGGTCGTCCATCTGGTGTTTTACTGCTAATTGAATGTCCCAATCTACAACAAATAACGTACTACTTGTATATATCATAGCCTGTTCCCATTGACCCCAAATAGAGTGAACAATACATATAATCGTTTGCTGTGTAATAAAGATTTAAACCGCTGACTTACTAAAGAGTGTTCAGTACTAATCCGTCTGAGATCAATATGAAAAATTATACTCCATTACTAATTAGATGATTAAAAAACAAGGAGTATTCATATTAATCAGTATATTGCATTGGTGACTTAAACATGTCAAAACATAAATAGCCTCTCCCTAGAGGGTTGGTCGTCTGGCCGCCGTGATATGGATGATCAATTTTCAATCTCCGTTAACAGATATCTTGTAGAGCATTGTCGTATAGGATCTCTACTTTCTCAATGCAGGGTCACGTCGAGATGACCTTTATGTCGACTAATCAATGCGTAGCTTTCGTCTAGACGAAACACTATTAATAACATTTTGATTTCGTAATTTCTATTTTTAGACCAAGGTTTGCAAGCTATATTATTCACAGTCTGCCATTGGACGTTTCATTTCAAATTGCGTGACGAAGACAATGTAAATAAGTTACGTATCATAACAATTTCGTCATTAATATTATGATAGGAAAAGGTCACCTGAAAGTGACCCTCGTTTGAAAAAAGGCCAGATCTAAATTAGCGACTAGGCGAGCGGAAAACTTTAGATCGGGGTTTAATCAGATTGATCAATTTTCGGAAAGAGATATCAAGCCTCATGATAACCAAACCGAAAAAATATTATAAGATCAATCATACATTGAAACTGCAAATGTACAGAATACACAATCAATCTTTAAATATATTTGGTAAGAAAATTACGAAAATAAAGATGAGAATAATATTCCAATGCTTAATACCTTGAAAACTGAACATTAAATACTGTCCACTCTCCCATATCAAGTTTTAACCATTGTACAATATCAGCATTGATTTTAGCAAAGATGGTTCCGGTGTCATGATTAACTTCAGTTAGACCGTTCTTTACGGCGTAGTGAGGAGCCGGGCCACAGCTTAGTTTACCATTTCCGTGTATATTTGGCGTAGCATCAAGCGCTTGCCATTCAGGTTCATTACAAGGATTCTCTAAATCAATTCTCTTCATCCAGACGTCATTCCATACATGAAAGTTCCTATGATATAAAAAGATTTGTTTTGATTAAACGCCCCCTTCAAGACAATCATGGTCATTTTACGGCAACAAGCTCATGCACCAAACCTAATTTTTCTAGTCCTTTGACTATAATCAGAAATCCCATACCTTTGAATGTAATTTAAACCTACGCAGAACTGGCTATCCAATAATTACCAGCCCAACGTTTTAACCAGTCGACCACGTTCGCTACATGATGTCATTCAAATATTTGTCTAAAAGAAAAAATCGGCGAACAGCAAGTGCTTGTATATTTTTGATGGTAATGGTTGAAGATCACGTGACTCCGTTTATATTATACTAGTATAGAACTTACCAAATCAAATCTTCATCGTCTAGGTCATTTATCTCTTCAATTATACCATCTTCTTTTATTTCATAATAACAATCAACTGTTAATCTACCATCTATACCAGATCCTGAGTTATAACTGGTCACACAACGACATGGTATACCAACTGCCCGACATACTGTACAAACAAACACGCAATATATTAGGCAAGATCGAAGATACATTTTTTTAATGTAATTAGCATGACAGCTAGAGATTGTTCCTACTCGCATGAAAACATTAATGAAAATTTGTTTTGATTTTGGTTTCATATCTTTTGCTTATAAATTCGGTTTTTGTGTGTGAGTAAATAAATCTTATATGAAATCTACATTGCAAATGTTCATTTGTGACATTTTCTTCAGTCTTCTGTAAGGTTCCGCTGTAAAGACCACATTTGGTTATTGCCGAATAACGTGATTTTTTGACGATTTTAAAGTCCAAAATGTTTAATTTGAGAATAAAATGGCCCCTATACTAAAACCATACCGCTATTGTGGTCGTTTATTGTATTTGTTCTTACTGTGTGACTTTATAGAATAAGCATGTATATGAGAAGTCATTGTATTATACAGCCTAACAGCATTCTTAGGTGTAAATTTTATATACAAAAAACCACCAAAAACAAAGACCATGACAATTCGCTCCGCCTAAATAGGGGCCTAGCCTTTTAGCACTCGAAGTCATTAGTACCCAATCGTGAGCTGTATTCGTTTAGATCATAGGCCACAGCCAAGAGAGAGCCCCCCTCCTTCGATCTTTTTGAAATATACAAAAACATATAATTAACCTTATAAATGGGTGTAAAGAATAAAAATTAGGAGTGTCTCTCATGCTGGCAGCCAGTGGTTTGATGATACCGACTCCCTGAGATAGTTCTAATTCGCTTGAACTCTATAGTACACGTATAATGGCGTTTATATTTACCTGTGGTGACTAAACCAGCATATACAAAACAATGACCGTATTTAATAGGTTCAGGATTGTCACCCTCACTGTCTATAACTCTTTCTAAATATTGTTTCAATATAGATACACTACCACTCCACATTGTCGGTGAACGACCATCAGGGTAATCATTGGTTGACCACACACTTTTTAATACTCCGCCTTTACTACTATCATCTCCATTTAACTGTAATGTAATATTTTTAATTAGTTATGGTTAAAAAAGAATTGCCGACAAATCAAGGTATGTCATAATGGCGACTGATAATAAGGAAGCTAGTGCAGCAGTCATAAACAGATACGTACCGACCATACTTGCTTAGAGGATATAGTCCACCCAAGTTTTATTATCATTACCAAATTATTATGATAATAGATTCACTCATCATCATCACCAGTATTACCATTATTATCATGATGACAATTATCATCAAAATTATCATCGGGATTTTCATATGAACATTATAAGTGAAGTCATTATAACTGTAAGGAACCTAGAGTAGTTCCCTTTACCTCTCGTTGCTTAAAAATCTCAACCGGGAGTACTGAATGTATAAGAAAAATAAATTTCATATAATGTTAAAGAGATAATGTTCGAGAAGAAATTAAAAACATTTTCCTTACTCGTTAGTTGAAATAAATTGTTTTCAGTAATAAATATACATAGCTTGCACAATGTAATGCTGTGTTATGTAGTGTTATAGTATATCCCAGGTCAATCTGTTCACACTATAGTTTAGTTGTACTTACAATAGCTGCTATACTTCGTGTGACAGCCACAGGGTCACCCATCGATTGAGATGTACGGAAATTGAAACCTCTTTTAATGATATATAAACATGCTTCTAATATACCACTCTCAAACTGTAATATATGTTGTAGTACATTCATTTTTATACATTACTATTTTGTATAAGACGCTCGTGGCAATCTCCGTAAACAGATATCCTGTAGACCGCCGTCGAAATTAGCGAGTAGGCGAGCGAAAAATTTTAGATCGGGTTTTAATCAGATTGATTGATTGAGAGCTAAATGAATGCACGTCAGACATTTATAACTAGAGCAAAGGGAATGTGGAAAATTTTTTCAAATGATTTTTCATATCAATTCCCTCATTTTACATTCGATGATCATGAAATTTCTAGAAAATATGGAATGTAATATGGATATAATGTTTATTTTGTTGTAAACTCATGGTGATGGAGACTGGCAAAGCTAGTATGTTGGGAAGGAAAGACAGAGATACAGTTTTAGAAGTAAAGCATGGGCATTACGTTTTTATAAAGCCATAACAAACAACATTGTTAAAAGTAAACGGGTCATAAGAAAAATGAATAAAAAGCGTCCACAACAAAGTACAAAATGTCCAACTTTTAGGCCCATACATAATCTCAAGTCGATATTCGATTTTCAATAGAAAAGTACATGTATAAAGGAAAATTCTTTGAACTGTCATACCTCTTTTTTAAGATATCTGTTTTGTGCAAATGATGCAAAAAGGTTTAAACATCCTGCTTTCATTTGATTGTATTTCAATTTTTGTAAAATTGTAAAGTTTTGGTCCCTTTTAAAGTTTTATTTGATTTCTAACGTTACTATAAAATAAGAAGGGGAATAAATACCCATGCTGATATAAGTTGAAAATTAAAGCCTTTCTGGTTCTTTGATCAAATTTGTGCAAATGATATGAGAAAGCTGTATGTTTCTAGTTTTCGGAGCACTTTTCAAAATTAAAATATCTTAATGAAGTTAATGTAATCATATTTTGGCTCCCACTACTAGAGATTATAATTTAGGTAAGACTAAACGAATATAAAGTACATTGAAAATACAACCTGTCCATATATCCAAGGTTTTACGGTGACTCTTTTACTACATCCAGTGAACATGATACCAGATGAATTCATTATATATTCATCTAACATGGGTTCTGGTGGTAAATACACAACATCATCTGAAATACAAACTTAGAATTGAGAAAACCCGAACCACAAAATTCCGAACTATTTGCTCTACTCAGGTCTCGAAATTTCTCGAAGTAAATTCAACCTACATAACATGCATGTACGTCTAAATTAGAATGATTTAGTCAAAACTTGTGCCTTTTGGAAACAAATTTACCACATAAATTCGATCAATACTCAACCCGTTCAAGAGAAGCTGGTTTACGGATATGGCAAAAATCGGATAATGACCATAACTTTGTTTTATTTTGACTTATGTTACTTCAAGAGCACGGTTGCTTTCATTCTCGTTTGTGGCATTCGAGATAACATCGAGTAACTTTGGTCTATGTATGTTAAAGTTTAAGTTAGTACAATTAACTTGAAATTACCCACAGGCAGGTGATCCCTCACAGTACCCATTTTTTGTGAGACAAAATGAATATAATAAAGTCTTACTTTTACACCATGGATTAAACAATATATAAATTCTATCAGGATGTTCGTATGTTACTGTAGCTGTGTCTGTCTCAGTACGTAATATACTTTGTAATGAAAACTTCCAATCAGAAACAATACAATCAGCTGGTGTAAATATCCATAGATTAGCTGACATACCATCCTGAAACAAGTTGTGTAATAAAATAAACCAGAAATGTCTTTAAAAAAGACAAACGGCGAAGAATTAGAATTATTATTTAGCATTTGTATAGAATAAGATTTTATTAATAGACAAGGGTATCCCGAAAATCAGCTTAGACAGCTACGCTGAAAAAAGACAGAATGCATCAAAGGCATCACTGCTCTTAGTGTTTTTGACTTGGACCCGTACTACTACTAGGCGCTGATAGTTTGCACCTTACAGACACTTGCATCATTAATATGACGATGGCTGATGCGACAGTTGGCTGATCGCAGTTTGACCAAGTAAGAGCATGTCTGATTATCATGTGACCATGTTGCGCAAACAACATATTACAATATCGTTATATTTTCAAAACGACGAAGTTTACAGGAAAAATATTGCAGGAATAAATTTCTGAATTTACTTTTGACACAAACAAATGTAGTTATATTTTGACGAAAAGAGTTCTGAATAAATTTCTGAGAGTATAGCTATATTTCAGCAATAAACTTCTATAAAATGTTTATTCCCAAACAAATTGATGACTAACGTCATGGACACATGTTAGTGGTAGATGATATGTCATTAAAATGTGTACTATTTAGGTACACTTGCCCTGTTTTTTGTTCCTACTATTGGTAGAAAGTCAGATTTCCATCCACTAGAACCTTGTGAGGTATATGATGACATACATACCATTGTATCATTACCTGGCAAAGGTTTGTCTCCTGTAACAATAGTATGCCTACATTAGAGGATTTTGTCGAATTTCATTCAACTGTCCGTGGCTCATACATTAACCCTGCTGATTTGAATACTCGAGTATCGATAGTGATCAAAAGCACAGTATTGAGTTGATGTAATTAAATAAGTGGAATTAATGTATGCACGACTGACAGATGATTAAAATTTATTAATATATAATATAAAATAATAGAATATGTACTAGTTCATATGTCACATACATATATCATACAAGTCTCGTCTCATCAATACAGGTCAACTGGTTTCTGTTTAGGCCAATGAGAACGTGCCTGATCAACAAATGAACATGATATTGTCTGGTTATCCGCTGGGGAATGAGATCAGGAGAGTTGTATTCTAGCTTTTATAGAGATTAGACGTATTTTACATGTAAAGTAACTTAGTTAAAGGTATTCATTCACAGATTTCAACTTAAATATCATATTTTCCAAAACTATCAAAATTGTATGGAAACTTTTTCCGAAGCAGGAAAACAGTGTTCTGATAATGACAAGTTTAGTGCAAATTGATATATAACTACAAAAGATGGTATTTCATGTAGTAAATATCTACCCCGTATGTCACGGTATAGACAATTTTAGTGTATTTTAGTGACTTTATTGTATATTTCTTGCAACCTATTGGTCAGTTTGTCTTAAACTATTAGGAAATAATACTTTAAAACAATTACAGACACTGAATGATATTTTGAAAATATAGAAAAATTAAACCAAATCTGTGAACTAATACCTTTAAAGTGTTTAATAATCATGATAGTTTGATCATCTAGAACAATAGATTAGTTTCTTTGCACTCTGTTAGTGGATAGTACTGCGAAAATGGTACAAAAAAACAGCTTGAGAACAACACCTGTTTTAGAAAAAATGATGATACGGTGTCAACTCACCTGTTTCAAAATAAAACCTGAGTTCATCGATCAAAGAATCATACGGTCTGTTAAATGTAAGTGTCATTTTGAATGGTTGACCTCGGCGTGCTACTATAACACCAAGTTTTGGTAATGTGAATTTCTTTGTGTGATGATGATGGGCATTCTCCCAAGCCCATGTGTTGATCTTCCGTATATACAATGGTGCTGCAATGTATTCATGATGTAAGGTACGTTTCTTCCCAATATGGTATCAACCACAGGCGGCCGGCACGGTCCCGACTCAAAATACTGTATATACAAAAATTTGCCATAATAGTGTATTTTGTTCTTGCGACTTATGGTTCGACTGATTTACTGACAAGTGGTGCTTTTCACAAAAATTCTTACGAAAAAAATCTTCGTAAGTCAAAAGCAAGAAACATTAGTAATACACTCATTTTTTGGCTTATTAATTCTAAATATTATAGAATTGTGTAGAATATTGTATACCTTTTGAATATCATTTCATAGTTATGCTTATTATCTGGCTGACTTTGAAGTGCTAATTATATGAAACTGACTTACGAAGATTTTATTCGTAAGAATTTTTGTGAAAAGCTCCAAAGGTTTGTGATTAGTTCTTGGTTGAAAACTTAGGAATAGAGATCTTTGTTCTTTCAGGGGCAGTGAGTTGGTCGACTTACCACCACTAAAGTGACGGAAAACTGCCTAAAGTAGAGACATAAAGCGTCAAAAATCACACATTACCAAGCTGTTAATCATTTCAATCTCGTTCTGGACGTACTTTTGATCCAAAACAGTTTGTTCATTTCAGTCTGGTTCAAGTTCCGTTTTACCAGTGCAAAATACTATTTTTAAGGCAAAAGTCTGTGCTTTAAATAATATCTTTATCAATAAATCTGTTTTACCCATAGATGACCTGCACAGTACCGATCCTGCGTATTTGGCAAATCTGGAATCTCCCGTTTACTGATAGTTTTAATTTAAAAAGTCAAAGTACACCATACTTTCGCTTTTAAGAGCTTAACAAACTTACATGAGTGAAAGTTAAAAGTTTTTAAAATACTGAAATACTAAATAAACTGATTTCATCATGACTTAAATAGAGTACAACTGTTATTTAATACTCAAAATATTTAACTTTTAACCATTAATACTGATTTCAGTATTTTGAGTATTAACTTACCATTTTTATCACGTATTACAGCCCCATGTAATGTTTGTTTTGGTAACTTTTGGTGTATCGTCTGACGGGATGTAGTTAAAACAGGCTCTGTCAGTACCACATTTTGTGTGATCTTTTTCTCCTTGTTGAATGTTAACTGTGCACGTAAAAATGTCCTGTTAAAGCTTGTCTTAACATTACGAAATCCCGATCGCCGTCAATATTTTAAATGGCACGATCTGGATTCCGTGCAGCCTCGAACCAAAGTTTAAATTACGAGAGCATCTTATACCAACCATTACTTTCAATAGACTTGCATAGTTTCAATTTAAGAATGAATTTACATCATCAATTCGTATCCATTAGAAGTGTTACTTTTCTGCGAAGGCTTGTGTGAATGATTATCCTTGTATACATTTCTTGGTCAAGTCAATAAGCAATGTCAAAGGTGGGATTCAAACCCTAAAGAGTTAGTTCTATTAGCACCTTTTACCCCTGTAGCCTGTTCAATTACCCTAAACGTTCCAAAACGTTCCGTGACGATACATTCGGAACTCCTCGGCCATTCGCTGTGAATAATCTCGGACATATTTAGATGTTATTTTGAAACTACCGGTGTTGAAGTAAACAAATATAATATGATCGTTTAGGCATTGAGTGATGTTTCGTTTTTAGACCATAAAATTTGAAACATCACTCATTGCCTTAACGATCGTATATTTGTTTACTATATTAGATCATTCGCAGCGAATGACCGAGGAGTTCCGAATGTATCGTTACGGAACGTTTAGGGTAATTGAACAGGCTACTGATCAACTGTTCATGGTGTAATGGTCATTAAATAACTTATATCTGTGCGCAACATAAGTTTTCTTCTCGATTATACGAATTTATTTTAGATCAATCATGAAACAACCTTTTAACGATTTAGATTCATCACCCTCGAGTCCGTTTTTTAGCCCATGAATACGAATATTTAGCTTTAAGTTTATTACTCCAAGAAACAATTGTTGTACTAAAATTTACAGCGTTGGTAAGCCACGGCCTACCTGTGTGGCTGTGGAAAAAGAATGATTTCGTTAATAGTATCATAACCATAATAAAAAAGTTTACTTACACCCATCATGAAACAATAGTCCGATTAACAATAATCAATGCATTCATGAACACCACCATTTAAATACATGTATTTTAGACTTTCAATGTTGATAAAAAAATCATCAAAAAATAAATATGTGTAACACTGTTCACGTTAATATAGAACGCTTAATATATTTATAAATAGTTTTTAACTATTTAAAACAAAAGAAATGAAAATGTTAGGTAATTTGAGACGTTGTGTAGTGAAAATCAATAATCTTTTATTTTAAGTGTTATATTGTTTGACCTTTGAACTTAAGTCAATATTAAATGTTCTCATTTTAAAAATGAATTACAAGCAAGAAATACACTAATAGACATGTACAATTTTCCAAATTCTGGAGGGGGGGGGGGTTCCGGACCCCGCTGGATCCGCCCATGAAGCGTAGACCTGAGACAAAACACACCATTATATATGTATATCATTTGCATTCATTGAATCAGTTGAAAATAGTGTAGTTACCAAAGCGTGTATTGTATTTAAATGTCTCAAGTCAATTTGCATAAACTATCACTTTAATATAAATGCAAGTTTCATTATATAGACAACTTAAGAAGTGACCGACTGCTTATACAACTTCGCTATGGGCACATTCGATGAACGAGACTTCTTAAAAAATGTATATAAGTCTAAATCTTAATATTGACCACGCGCACAGCCGTATACACGTTCTATTGGAAACTAACGATTCAATGTTAGTGAAGCGACTACGCCCATGCGCCATGCTATAGCCATCGGAAACTCATTCTCGTACCCTGTGGCTATCAGGATTCTCGATGCTAGCTAGACCGAGAATCTTGATAACATCTGGGTATGAGAATGTCGGAAACTGGGATCGAGAGTTGATTCAAATAAAACAACATTTGGCATGTTTGAACATTCATCCGAACAATGAATTTTCCCAGAATTCCAACCTTTTTTGTGGTTAATTATAAGTATAACATTATTGTCGTTTATTCAGCTTTTTATATCTACGCCCTTGGACAGGGCTATAGGCAATCGAAATTCGAGTACGTGCCCACCGTAATAGAAATTTGGACGATTATTTCTCGAAAAACATTCTTCGCGGACGAAATTGCTGTCAAGGGACACAACTCGTTTTGTAAGCTTCGTCTTAAAACAGTTGATTGTCTTCTCCTGGGAATGTTTAACCCTTAACGTGATAATCTAAGAATTCTACCAAATGATCAATGGCTTCTCTAGCTATATTCAGTTTTACAGGTCCATACCCACTAAACATGATAAATCCATGAAACGATTGTTTATAATGTTCCAACTTCACTTTAATATCAGCAGCAAAAAGTCTATGGGTGTACATAATAGCCTCGTCTCTAAACACATCATATTGTGACGTCACCATGTACATGTTCGGAACGCCCTCTATATTGAACGCCATCATTGGCGCTATTTGAGCATTTCCGGCGATATTTTTAAAAGCAGACGACACAATTAAATTTTCACTTCCGGTTCTTTCTTTTGTTTCTCGTTTGGTGACTTCGTGATAACTAGGTAAATATTTTTTACTATCTAAGTATGAAGCAAGTGCAGAATTGAGCATGCTGGATGGAATATGATCGTTTTGTAGCGCCACCTGCAGGAAGTCTGTTGAAATTCCAGAATATGACAGCCAATGGTAAACATTCCTATAAGTTGATGTTAACCCACTTAAAATATTGTTATTATCTTGATAGGACGGTGTTTCAAAATCAAACATTTGAAGTGTGGGGTTAATCAAAACTTGCATGAATATTTTCTCTTTCAATGAGCTGGCTACGGCTGCTGCTAAATTTCCCCCTGATCCGTCACCCGCAATGACCAACCGACTTCTACGCACTTTGAAATCTTTTCTTCTTTTCAAAAGACCTTTAGTAGCAGTTAAACAATCTTCGTATGCTGCAGGGAATGGATATTTTGGTGCTTGTCTGTAACTAAACATAAATAAAGATAAGTATATAAGGTTGCTTTATTAGTTTAAGTTCTAAATTAATCCGGGTGTTAGTTATTTTATTTTGTTAAAATGGAACAAGTCTCGCCTAAATAGCTTTCCTGGGCATTCAGTTGTATTTTGCAAATACACGCTTACAATTCTAAAGGAACCGTTATTATCCCTATATTCTGAGGAAAATCGATGCCATCGTTGAAATTTAATGGAAGTTATATGGTGCAGACGGGAAACAAACTCAAATAGCCGAAATCGGAGTCGAACGTGCTCTTTACTGTACCAAGCCACTCATTCGGAACACCTCAATCATTCACTGAATGAATATTTCGTAGTAAATGCCGAAGAATTCCGAATACCAAGCCATTGCTGTGGTGATGGTAATTTTTCTCACTTTCATTTTTGTTATCTATTAGGAAATAATAAGTTTTCGAGTAGAGAAGAAAAGGGAGATACATATTTGAAATTGCAGTGCATATTATAATAGTAAGACTTACTCTATAGCTACAACTTGAAGGTTGGTTCTCGTGGCAAGATGAGATAAAAACCCAGCATAAACATCTGAAATACATGTAGACATAAACAAGTTAACTCCAACAAAACAAATAATTATAATAATGAACTTTCTATGCAAGAATACATGTATATCAGTTCATCTAACCTCTACCTTTCCTGGACCTTCGTCTAAACCTTTCCACAACTACTACTTCATACACCATATTAATGGAGAAACATCGGTACTATTGTCGAATTTACCTGTAAGGGTGCAAGCAAACAAGTAGGGGCTCGAACCAGCAACTCCTCCGGGATACTAGATTCGAAATCCTACATGTAGCCTACTGGACTGTATAAAAAAGAGCACTTACATACAGAAAACCAGGTCCATCCTCCACCATGAAAATATACAATGGTAGGGTAAGTTTTCTGAACGGAAGTCCCACGTGTAATTTACTGGACTATTTAGAAAAGAGCACTAACCTACAGAGAACCATGTCCATCCTCCACCATGTATATATACAATTGTAGGATAAGTTTTCTGATCTGTAGGTAATGTGTCAGGTTGAAATATAGCAACAGGAACCTTGTCTATTGTGGTATATCGTATCTGAATGTGAGTAAATAATATGATATATACTGAATGATGTATAATACTGCTCAGGATGATAATTAGTAATAAAAGAAATAGCATTTTATTGACATTGTTTCATACTTCACTATTATCATACAGTATATATTACATTTGTATAGCGCTCTTTTCATATTGTTGTTACAATACTGTTGTACATGCAGTGTCCTTTCGGTAGATGTTTTTGTATGAAAGCCTTTTTTCATACATATGCTAGATTAAAACTACTAAAATACAACAGTGACAGGCTTTTGTCCTTCAAATCAAACCAAAAAACACATTGTTTTAAACGTGTAGTGTATTACTACGTCATTTCATAGCCACTCAAGACTTACGTACTAAGTTGAAACACATTATAATAAGTCGGACTGGTCCTCTGGAATGATATGGATCCGCCCTTAAATATTCAGTCCTACTAACGTTTTATGAACATCCCTTATTTCTAATACATGTAAGTTACAACTTGGTTTTCTAAATAATTCGTACCTCGATTTCTAAACACACAAAATGGCCTATACATCAAATTCAAATGAAATGTTTTACAGAACAACATAATTTACTTACTGTTATATTTGTCAATGTATTTCCAAAACCATTAAACAGAATCTTAGCACCATAATTTACCACAAGTTTAACTGGCCATGTTGCTTGTTCGATACCTAATTGGTTACATAACCATATCTAAAAAAGAAACACATCGTAATGACTATTGATTCCAAATTTGAAAAAGAATTATGAACGACAACAGTAAAGTATAATTTCACTGAAAATTCACTATCTGAATTATGATAGCGCAAAGTTCCAATACAAAGATCATTGTAAAATATTCAAAGTTTTAGATTTGTTTAAGAGTATTCAGTATGGCTTGTAAAAATCATTCTCGTAACCCGAGGTTACCAAGATTCTCGATCTAACTAGTATTGAGAATCATACCAGACTCTGGGTACGAGAATGGTGAAAATTGACTTGAGACCAAAATAAAATTTACATACAGATTGTATACATTAAATTAGATAATTCATTGTTAATGATTATCCTAAATCGGAATAACACGGGGATACACTCTGACCTTGTTTTCTCCTCCCTGTCTTTCTTCTCTTCCCTATGTAGATATATTTAGTTCGAAGAACCAATTAATTAACCCTCTCTATTTCAAATGTCTTGGTAAAGAATGACCGACGTGAAAGCGTCTCCGCCGTACAAAGGTCAGTAAACCCGTTTGTGTTCAAAATGAAACCATACCAACTTACCAAGTAATCCCCAATACGACCAGCTTCATCTAACCATCTTATCACTTCCGGTTGTTCTATTTCCGATGGTATATCTCTATTTAATACAACATATACACGATAAGATACAAGTATAGTAATCAGTGATAGAAGAAATATCCATGTCTTCCATAGCTGGAAAAATGTAGAGAGAGACAATAAGTATCGTATTCGAAACCAAAGAACCCGGGTCGATAGCGCAGTTGGTAGCGCGCTGGGATTTGGATACTCGTGCCCGAGGGGGTGGGGTTCGAATCCAACCCGGGGAGGTTATACCCTTCCATGAAAATTTGACAAAAATGTCGATTTTCCTCCATTGATTAGATAATATGGAGAAGTTTACGGCCTTGTGGAAGGGTAGGTGAGTACTGGTTATAGACAAGGGTCCAGGAAAGCTAAGTTAGGTGCGCTGGATGCCGTAAAATGACCTAAAATTGTGTTGACACGGCGTTAACTCCAATAAATAAATAAAAAAATCGAAACCAAAGGCGACTCTATCCTTCATAAAGCCACCATATATGATTATAAATATTACTGAGTGACCGTGGCTGAGTAATTACAACATTGAACTGGTAATGATTGAATTGCCAGTTACACGTTGATTCGAAATCCCACCCAAAACCTTCCCCGTTGTTTCCTTGAGAAAGAAACTTTATCTTAGTAGCTCAGTACAGGGGGACCAGGAAGCGGACTCGAATATTATCAATCTAAGTTATAATAACTTGCTTCACAAGTGAGCTAAAATTAATTAGTATAAAATTAAACATCTCCGAGTCAATATATCAGTGCGTATTTGATTCGAGACAGTGCTGTCAACCTCTTTGACAACTTGGAACACTCAGTTTGTCCATTATATAAAGAGAACGAGTTTTAAAATAAAATTCATTTAAGTATTTTAAAAATACAGATACTTAATTTAACATTGTATTTCTTAACTTTTACCTCGTTAGAATATTAAAATCGTGTAATACTATACGTAGATTTGTTATGCACGAATAAAAATAACTCTATAAGATTTTTTGTGCAGAAAAATGTTGGTTAATGAAAATAGTTTGAGCAATTTAGGTAATTCATGAATTTTAGTGTGATCATACATCATATTACAGGCGGCTGGCCACCGAAGATATATACATGTACAATGTATGTTCATTGTATAACGTTAAATTAAGACTCGGCTGCACTTTACTCCAATATTTGAGAATTACATATGCGAAGCAATCATATATGATACATGTGTATTATACATACGCTATCTTCTTTAAAAATAGTTGAATTTAAAAGAAAACTAACCATATTTGTATCCTTGAAATTTTGTCAATAATACGTACAGTACACTAGTATATAAATACTTTTCTTGTTGAAACATAAGCATACGTATCAACATTAGTAAATATCAAATTTTAATGATAAAATGATGAAGTGGATCAAAGTTCAGTTAGAGATTAGTTTTTGTGCATTTTATTATCAATTACCTCTAATCAAGATTTAAGTCACTATGATGGTCATCCATATCAAATTGTATCGTGATTTAAGTTGGTTTCATAATCTGGTATGGATAAATTTTGTTCAAATGACAGTGGCGCATACATTAGCTCCGCTGAGTTAAATGATAATAATAATAATATCTTTATTTAATAATAAACACTGCTTGTCTACATAAAGACCATCTAACATGCAAAAAGAATTTAACACATAAATAAGCAATATAAACAACAACGTTTTTTCTATCGCAAGTACAGAAGTACTGCAACGAATATCTAAATTAGCGGGGTTAATAACAGCGCCACTGACAGTTGAATGAAATATAACAATAACGCTAATATTTAGACAAATACTTATTTAGTAAAAGCGTCTTCCATTTGTAGTTAGAATTGAATGTTGTATGTAAATGTAGATGGGGTATGAACTACTATGACGGTCTTTTATCAACTACTTAAATGGTCCAAATCAATTATAAAAACATGGAATTTCATCAATATACTAAATTATCAGCAGCTGTAAGTATTTCGCCTAACAAACTAAACTCGCCGTTAAATGTCATTTTTTTAAATAAATGGGTAATTTATTCTTGGAGGTTGACGTCAAAACGCGCCAAATACCGCGACGTCAGAATTGCGCAAAAAGACGTGACGTTCGTCTTGACGATAGAAAAAAACACTTATCGACGTTGTTGAACTTATACATGCAGAAAAAGTTTCAACTAAAGATACGGCTGAATTTTAAGAAAGGTGAGTTTAAAAAAAAATTGGATGCATTGTTTATTATCAGTTAATTAAAAGTTTTGCGTTATGGTTCGAGACAGATTATTTGATCTAAAAAGCTGAGATTGTGTTTACAGAACGACTATGCGCAGCGTAAGCTGCATTTTGGCATTTTATGACGGGATTGGCTCTAGAAATTATCCGAGTTAAACAATATTTTACAAGTATTTCGTTGCATTTCAATTTCTGACTAATATTATTTAAAGTAAGACTAAAATTTACTTCTTAAAAAGTTGTATCAATGGGATACTTAACAAAACCTAATTCTTTTCAATTACGTGTATATGGCATTCTGGAATCATGATATTGTGTGAAATCTTTGCTCAAATAACAGAAAAATACTTTTTCTTTTTTACAGATGATAATTATACGTTTACATAGATGTTGACTTCCCCAGCAGTGGATGATAATCAAGGACCGTCAAAACGGCGTCATAACATGTATAACAGAAACTGTTCCGGTGGCAATTTTTATGAAGTCACAGAAAAACAAGGCACGTCCAGCCAGGACCACAAAAACAATGCAATATTACACCAAGACGGCAATGTGAATGCTAATACATTTGTTCATCACCATGGAAGCATTGTTGAGGGATTTAACAATGTTTTTCAAGGTCACAATGACAGACTTTATGTGAAAGAAAATTTCAATAATGTTAAATGTATAGGTATTTCATATAAAGACTCTGCTACGAAGAAAAGTAAAGAAATAAACCAATATAACGGACAGGGATGGATTTCAGGAATGAAAAATGAGCAGTACCAACCTTATGTAAACATGTTTGATAGAAGTATAGGTAATACAAGTTCCTTCCATGAGCTATACTCTTCTCAATACCAACAATCATACGATGAACCTTTGAAAAAGCTAACACAATCTGATTCAAATTTATTCCAAAGAAAATCCTTCAACCATGATGCTCAAAATTCTGCTTTCAAAAAGGTGAACAAGTCTAACGTTTATACATGTCAAGATCTTGAACAAAGTTTTGATAATATTTTCGATGCACAATACCAAACAGATACTAATGGTTTTCAAGGCACCGGATCGTTCGATTTACTACCTGAAGTGGACAGTTCTATCCAAGAAAAGTTTTTTGTGCATCGAGGGAATAATAGGAATGAGTCTGAACCATTAGATCAGGATAAACGTTCAACAAATAATGACAGTTTGTGTTCAGTTACATCAGATGAAACTGAAAGTTTTGAAATCATAGATTGGAACGAAAATGACTCTGTTGATATTTCTGATCAGCTTCAGTTATCCAAGGCTTACATTACACCTTCAACGTCTCCTCATCTTGACTTAAGTCATCTCCAAGATTATCACACGGCGCCTGGTTCACCAGATGATAGCAGAGATGAGATTAAAAGTGTCAAAGATGATGTGAAAATTTTCACTAATGGCTTTGAAGACTTGGTGGATGAATTCTTTGTTGTTTCTAACCAAAATGACAGCTATGAAGACGATGGAAAAGTTGGGACTATAAGTGATAAGCAGGCAAGAGGTATTAAAAATGTCAGTGAAAGTCAGAAAGATGATTCAATGGTAAAATCAGAAACTGCTACATGTGAGGTGAAACATTGTGCTAAATGCGGAAAAGTAATAAAAAAGGAAGCGAAGTCTGAACTTAACGAACCCAAGACTTCAGCAGAGAAGGTTGGGCACAAAGAAATTGATACCACACAGACAGACGATACCAAAACGGAACCGCCACCTGAGCAACCTAAGTCAGTTGTGCAAAGAAGAGAGGGTCCCCGGCTTCAGTTACAGACACCACCCTTTATATCAGTAGATAGTCTATTGTACGAGGCTGACCCAGAGTCCGGCTCAGCTAAAATAATAGGCCGTGGAAGTTTCGGTCAGGTGTACAAAGTTCGATTCTCTGATCCAAATTACTATCATCTACCAGTTGTGGTTAAAGAATTCTTTGAGGAGTTTTCAAACTCACGTGACATCATTGAAGAAGCGCAGAGATTGTATTACCTTCAAGATACAGGGTACGTGCCGATTTGTTACGGGTTACTGTGTTTTAGTGACGCCAATCGGCCTAAATACGGTATAGTCCAAGAATACGTAGGTACGGGGCTCACTTTGGAACAAATGTTATGGGACCAATACCAATTTCCGGTTGAAGTGTGGCTGAGTATTTCATATCAGTGCTGTGACGGTTTAGCAAGATTTCATGAGAAGGGAATTCTTTTGAATGACATCAAAACAAACAATATCATCATGGACTTTCGACATAACGCCGTGAAAATAAAATTCATCGATTTTGGTCTAGCGACTGACATGCGCGGAAAAAGATACAAAAATACCAAATCTTTAGACAATTATGTTTACCTCGCACCGGAAGTTAGAAAGCACGGTCAGTGGACAAATATCGCCTCGGATATTTATTCCCTAGGATACATGCTTGGTCAGCTATACAATATCACTGGTTTGAACGTGCTTGAAGTTATATCAAATTTATCAATGGATAAAGACCCAGAAATGAGACTTCCGGTCCAAGGAGCTTCTAGTTTGATTCACGACAGTATAATAAAATATGGATTTGACCCTGGACTACTTTGCATAAATATCTAAACATTAGTGCCACTTAACCATATATGGTGCAAAACATTCATATGATGGCTTGAACTATGTTCGTGTTTACTAGCTTTAGTTCGCAAAAAGTTGATTATGGTCAAAATTCGCATTGCTTCAAGTTGCTTGTACCTGCGAATCATGTGACTAATGATGTAATGAAAACTGCTTTAGATATAAAAAATTGAATTGATATGTATTTGTTTATGTGCTGCATGCAGAGTTACTTTTAAGTTTGTTTATAATTTATTTATAGTAAAATAACCCTATTAAAACCCAACGATTATTCAGTATTTTATGTTCTTTCTGTCTAATCAAAATTAGACTTCTGAACGCTCTATTGTATGCATATTAGATTTTAAATTCCTGTAGGTCTTGTTAGTTGTCTATTAATCCATTTGGAAGAATGTGGTTATTCAAGACATGTTGTAATCAACGAATGTACGAATGCATTTTTACCTTGTTAAGAAAATAGCAGATAAACTCAAAAATTATTCCTTTTTAGTTGATAAGATGGTTTCATATACGTGTCATTTAAGTTTCACTTTCTTTTGTACTCAGTGACAAAGCATTAATGGGATCCCCCAAATAATCATTTGTAGGTTTTGTATGTCTCTTCGGGTGCTTGATATTAAGTGTTTCTTAATATTAAGTAACAGTGTCTTGAACAGGGGAAGTAACTCTGTCATGATTGTTAGTTAGCTGTGTTTCGCTGTGATCGAGTTCTTTATTGTCATAGATACTGCCTTATTCTTTTTTATTGTTTGACTAAGATATTTTAGTCTTAACTTCAACAGAATTAATTTAAGTGTGCACAACCTATTATAACACCGCAGGCACTTTTGAATTTAAAATTATTATTATCTAATTTATTATAATTTGAAATTATACATGTACTACGAACACAGGTACCAATTTAGCACTGGGTTAAGTGGAGCCGCCACGGGTTTTTATAGTTTTCCTGATGAAATTCGAGTGTTAGACATCTCGCTACATAATTATAAAACATGGTTCACATCGTAAATGAAAACTATTTTCCAAAACGTCTGCGAGGTATGCATTCAGGCTGTCTTGTGGACAGTTTACGATGACCTAAGCTATTGTAAGAGATTGTCAGACTAAGCGGGTATACTTATACATTCTAACCCGATTCGAACTTTGTTTTTATAAACAAAAACACAATTTAGCATCGTATAATATTATTGTGCATGTACCACGGAATGTGAAATAACGTCATATTTGATATGGTTTGTATTTGATAAATATTCTCTGTGTGGTTTTTTTCTCAATACCTGTGACAATATCATGTGTTGGGATAAAAATAATGTATACTCTCTTGAGGGACTGGTATATTCTTTTAGTCACATACTTCAAACTCTCAATATATCAACCGTTAGTACAAAACATATCTGATTGAAATCATTATCTTAGACTGTATGATACAATCTGGTTATTTTGTAGATAGGATTGAATCAATACTTTGGTTCCCTATTATAATGAATATATCATTATCAACTTTATTATCTATATAGATAGACCATGCAGATAAGATAAGTATTGTAGTCTTTGAATAGATCCTATACATGCATTTGTATACATATTTCTGTAATTAATAAATGATATACACTTTATTTTATTAAATCAACAAAAACAGTGCTATTGGTCAAAGGACATGTCGATGTCTGAACGAAACACTATTGTACGAAGTAACTTCATTTGAAATACGCAGTGCATTTGAAAATAAAGGGAGTTACAATAGTGTTTCGTATAAATATAATTGCATACATGCTATTAATTACATGGATAAATAAATTTACTTGTAAATATGATATAAAATACATTAACAGTAATTGTCAATGAAATAAAGTCCTGTACGTTTCTTATTGGTATACAACGCATCATGCAATTTTGGGAGTCAGCTGGTACATATGAATGTAGTCTAAGGTCGTACCCGTGTATGCAGAACATACTTATACTAATGAAACGTTCTGAAATACCCTCGCATTTCTTTATGCATTCTTACACTTCACGGCCTACTCTTCTTAATTGTTAATAATTGGTAATTACTGCTCAAATTGACTCATATTTGAGAGCGTTTCTTCAAATGCTGAATATATGGCTTTTATTAGTATGTGTAACCCTCTATCGACATTTGTTCAGTCATAATCTTTAACAAAACATGCATGTAGGTCCTGATAAGGTATCGAGACAACGACCATTCGACTTACAATCAGGTGTGCTTCTGACGAAGAGGGAAATTCTGTATGTCAGTATCGAGAACACAAAAAATGGACTTGATCTTGTATATTTTTCAACGCATTGAGAACTGCTATAACCACACCGTTTTAGGTATTCGTGTCATGTTATACTCATAATTATGAACAGTACGACAGAAAACTTTCCCTACTAATACCACATTGGTTATTCGAACATAGTCCGATTTTGACGACTTTTGAATCACAAATGCTGCATTTGAGAAAAAAATGGATCCCATGCAGAGTTTAAAGACATTCCCTCTATTATTAACATTGCTTTTGATTGTCCTGATAGTGAACTTGACTGTAATACAGTCAATGTTGTATTTTTTTTTCGTGACCTAAAATAAACCATCATCTGTAAAAAACTCTTAAAACTGTAGCATTACTTGTTTCACGGAAGTTTGGCTCATTGTGTCACAAATGTAATGTACCTGTAAAAAATATAGTGACACGTCATATTCTATTTTTCCAAGCAAACCATGAACATAAGGAAGGATTGTGGCATTCGTTCATCGAGTTCTACGCGGAGCTAATAAAAAATCTTCCCAATGAGCAATGTGAGCAATTGTTACAAATTGTTTGTTTAACCAGTACATGCTCATTTCAGTTCTTAAAATTTGTACATATCATAATGAAAGTACTGTAATTATATTTATTTGTCTTATACTATGTAAATAATGTTTGTAATATTTTGATTTTTTGTGTAGCTCTCCAATATTGGAGGAAATAAAGTTAATGAAGTTATAAAATGTCACTGACACTTGGTGTTTCACTCATCGTAGGCCTTGATTTCAGTTTACTGAGAGATATTGAGTCACTTGAGTCACTTTCATAATATTTGAATTAAGATTAACACTTCATATCCCCATGTAAGGACTTGTTTGCTGGTCGATTAACATTTGAATAGTATCTTGTTTACAAAAAATGATAAAACACAGTAGGATCTGTTACGTTATCTGAATAAATTTCATTTCTTTTGATATGAAATCTTTTCTACCTCGTATGAAATGACTTTAATGACAGTTCACCTTAAAATATCACATATATTCTGTCTCAATATTTCTTTTATTCTAGTTTTATCTAATAGTGACGGTACGTGTAGTTTTACGAAGCTTGCACAAAAGGAAAGACATCGAAAGAATGCCCCCGCAAAAAATGTTATTTTTAATACTTTTCTAGTAAGTCTGTGGATCATGTTTCCATCCTTTTCAAGCATTGAGTTTAGAACGCGAGAGCTGTTAGTGCAATATTATTTGTGTTACGGTGACAAAAGCCACATTGAATAACGTTTAATTCAGATCACTACGACCGTGTTGTATTATCGAGTCCTTTGTCTGTTTTCTAGCCGTATTATAGAGCTGACAACAGAATCTGCAGCAATTTTGCTTATAGTAATTTGTCGAATTTTCGATACAGTGTGTATCAACTATCATAGGCGCACGACACGGTCCCGATTCAAAACTATATACATTTGTATATACAATGGTGTTTTTGATTCAGGACCATGCCGGCCGGTTATGCCAACCACAGTATTTCAGTAATACTTTAAATCTACATGGTAGAGTTCCAATGAACTTGTTATAGGCAACACTTTGACAAACAGTGATTTTGGCTGTTTTATCATTTTCTACAGTATATCTCACATTTTTTCATCGCTTTCATTGCGGTTTTGGATATTAAGATATTAAAGTTTTTATTTAGGTGAAAGTTTAACTTATCGTTGAATTCATCTCAGAAGAGTGTCATTCATTGATAAAGATGGAGAAAGTTTGTCAACGCAATAAAATTGATAAATTGATAAATCTTAATACAAAGTGTACGAGATTTTTTCACAATACTTAGACAAACAAAGGCTATTTCAATTATAAAGGAGGTTAAATACATGCTAGCCTTTGAAGTTGTAACAGGACATGTTAAAACTGTTTGTATTGTCTTGGTTACGGTCATTAAATGGGTTTGATACATACACTTTCCATATATATAATTTGCAAAATAATAGGACAATATGAACATTGTCCTTGTACTGTTAATGCATTGTAATATAACCTGAGTATATTTATTAGATTGGCCAAGTGGTAACAACACTAGACTGGGGATCTTTTAGCTCACCATTCCCGCGTTGTTCCATTGGGAAGAAAACCATATCCCAATTGCTTTTAAATTAATCGAGAGATGAAGCGGATCGACTCTGCCTCACTATTGAGCCAACATACATGTATATCAGAATAAAATGAATTGAATAAACACGTGTGCTAGAAATAACTCATAGCAAAAAGATCACATGTATGTCCTTTAAATAGCTTGTCTGGCATCAATTTGATTTCGCTTTAAACACAAATCACCATACTTATACTGTAACATACATTTAAAAAATTGACGCAGTCCAAATTTATTTTCCTGTTTTTATACACCAAAGTATGTGTCTAATATCTCAACCATTTTTTATTCAATGATTATTAATACACCTTTGAAGGTTGGTGGGTTGGTTTGAACCCAGACAAACCAACAACACTATCCCACCTTTTTACAAATGGAGAACGGTATGCACAGGCAAGTTCCCTTGAATTTAAATGAATATCGGGATGCACAATGTATTGAGCTCAAGTGTAATATATTCGTCGGAACAGGTTAGTAAATGTTAATGGTGTACAAACAATAATGAACCAATAGTATGATACAAATCTGCTAAGTTTTGTAGTTTGACAATTGTTGAACACGTAGATTGTTTGACTATTGTTGGTCACAATCCAAATTTGAGACAGTGTATGATATTGGATATAACATCATTTTACCCTTCTAGCAAAAACAGTCAGACTTCCGCTTGGTAAGATGGACTAAACTATAGGTATCAGAAATTGTAGGCTTGATTTCATTAACTGTCGGACAAAGTGTCTAAGTATCCATGTCCTCAAACTTTAAGGCAAGCAATAACATAATAAATTGTTACACAATAGTTGGCTGTCCTGTTAATTTATTCACATCCCAGCTGTATTGAAAACATCTCAGATTTCAAATCTTGTTTCATTCAACTATGTTTTCTTCTTTTTGGTGGGCGCTTTACAATCGCGTATGAATACACGTTGTTTAAATCTAAAGAGCCTGAATACAAGTACGTATACACAAAATGTAGTCCAGTCAATAAGATATAGATCTGTCTAATCAATACTTTGGATCTTCGGATCTTCGGATCTTATCTATCTGTCCTTGTATCTTATATTTTATCATTAAATAAAACAAAAGATTATTTGTATTTTAAACAAGCCAAAATGTTCAAATAGTGCAGTATCCGATTACACCTCAAGTTGCTTTAAATTTTCGTATACCGTACTTAGTCTAAATAGCGCACCAATCAATGAATTTTGTTTTTTTAAATTTTAGAATACATTCGGATGGATCGGTGCATAACTAGTCTAACTACTTGTAAATATAAAAAAGATATAGACCAGTTGTGCACTGAGACTTTAATTCTTATTATAATTAAAACGTGTGAAGCCAAAGTGAATGCTGAAACTGGAGAGAATATTTGAAGAAAATGCTCGCCTAAAAGTTATTTTTGTCTTCTCTGAAGTTCAAAGTCTTGTGATCTCGTGCTATTTGATTTAACTTCACCCAGGGGTCCCTTCATAGGGACCTGACACGGTTCCGTGTAAAAACATTTTACAGTGCTTTTGATTCGAAACCATTTCGGCGGCCTGTGTCCCTCATTAGATACGTTCGAAGAGAAATCTTCATTAAAGAATAAACAGCGATGTGGTCTATAATATTGATATAAACATCGAACAACTGCTTGAATATGATCATAAGAAACTTTTATTTAACTCTTGTTTTTCAATGGTATCGTAAATACTTGACCGAGCAGACAATAATTACATAAATATTTACATATATATAACTAAATCGGATTACTAACTTGCTTTATCAAGTATTGCATTGATAGACATGTCTTGAACTTGTATATTTAATGCTTGACACAGCATGCATAAGAAATTATAAGTCCAGTATTTTTTTCATAGATTTTCAAATATCAACTTTCAAAACATTACTCTTATTTATAACGAAGACGCATTGATGTCATATCCTTTTGGTGTTATATTTTAGAGTTTTAAGTTGATATTGATCGATATGGCAGGTTTTATGGACTACCCAACCGAGCAACATGATAAGATTGGTAAAAATGTTGGAATTAGTGTTTTCTATGATGTAGCTGAGCTAGGCTATGGCACTTGTATATGGCTTGTTTTTAAACTAACGTTAAGGGGCGACGTGGTAATATTTGCTTAGAGCTGAAAAATGATATGGGTTCGATCCCAGTTCGAGTGACTGATTTTATTCGGGTTACTTGTGGGTTCCAACATATAAAACCCAATAGAAGTAGAGTGATAGCACCCATATATTTTGCTGCAGGCGTTCAAGCTCCAAGGAATCGAAGTCGAGTTTCGGTATGAAAGTGATGTACGAAGTAAAAAAAAGTTAAAATGCGGTTTGAAGTCTGCTCCCGTATACATGCTCGGCCAACTTAACAATCTAGTACGATAACGCTTGATCATTGTAATCACCTTAAAGAAGGTGATTCCTTACAGTACCAACTAGTGGGAATCGAACCCGGTACATCTAGACCCCTATGCGCGCGTCCAACCATTGGACCACTGCTCCTACATGTTTAAAGTTTAATACCCTACCTGTGTACTTTACTTGCCTCCAAGTTGGCTTTTAGTGGCGAAGTTGTGGCATGTACTCTTAGGGCTTGAAAGGTCCTTGGTTCAATGATTATATGGATTGAAATGACAACTCATCTGTCATAAATTCGATAGTGAGTGTAAAGTAAGTTGAATCAACCACTCCCCCATGATCGTTATCAAACTATTTTACTTATTGTTGGTTTCATATGCACTGACTCATGAACTATGACAGGAAAAATGTCACTATAATGTGTATATAAATATACAATGTAAAATATTTTTGTCAGGTTCTGTTAAGTTTTAGTTATACTGACTGTGTTAGTGGTCAGTGAGATTTTAGCATTATCTGTAGGTTGAGAAGACTGAATACTAAACAACGTTTCACAACGAGAGTCAAACTTTTAAAAAACTAAATCGAAGGGTTAGGGGTCCGACTTAATATTAAATATTAAATCCTTTGAAACATATACATATTTTAAACAAAAGCTCCTTATTTTCTTCAGGATTTAGCTCGATTTAAAAGGCACAAATGCCCATTTAAACATTAAGGTCATTCTTGTTATTCAAAACAGGTTAAATGTTTTCGTCGTGCTGATATCTGGGTTCGATTCCCTGTCGCGAAAGGTCATACACTTTTATAAAAGTTTCACAATAATTGCGATTTCCATCCTTGTTAGGTCAATTGTGAAAGTAAAACAAGTACCGACCCAGAAATTGATCTTGGGAGCTGGCGAGGTTAGACGGTCGCGTTAATAAAACTGACAAGTCGATTTTAAATAATGTTAAAATATAAAATATAAATCTTTCTTCATTAACATTTGATGCGTTGTTTTTTCTTCAAATATTTTAGCAATGATATAAGCGTGATCATCAGAGGTAATGCGGTAATACTTGGTCTTTTTGTTATGGAAATGATCACTGAATGTTCGACCTTTCTTTTCATAAACTATTTCAATTGGAAAACCGATATGACCTCATACGTAAACAGTTTACCCAAAAATCTTCTCTTCACATACGCAGCCTTTATAAGTTAGTCAACAAATACCTTTATACAACCCAGCATATACCTACATTTTACTACCTCTTATTAAATTCGACTTTTATAAAACTTTTCATTCATTTTATTGTGTTTGTTTACCTTTGAGCTTTTAGAGGAGAATTTTGTGTATTTTTAGCCGTAGTTCATTTTTTTCAGTGTGGAGAGAATACATTAATACTGAGTTACTCCGAGTCAAGTCTGAATTAAACGAGAAACTCATTAGTTGTGAGTTGTGTGTATGTGGTACAGAGCGAGTAATTCAGAGTGAAATTAGGAATGAAAGTAAAGTTTTATAGAAATCAAGAGTGTGGATAATACATGGATAAACGATGGGAATTTCAACTTTCTGTGTTTTGGTGTTTTTGACATTTTTAAATTGTTTTTCTACGATTAAAGGCGAGGGAGGAAATGTCGCGGACACATGTAAGTATATTTATCTATGGTACATGTATATAATATTATAATATCATCTTGGTATATGTATTTATATTATATGTAACAGTCATATGACATGTTGAAGTCAATCCCCACCACCCTCAGTAAGACAGGGTTGTATTGTCAGTGATAAATAATCATTGTTTATCATGTATTAGTATAATGGATGGTGGCTAAAGGGTTTTAGTTCGGCTAGATTTATATGTAGAATCTTTGTACGTTGGTACTTACTTATGTTACCTTCTCTTTATCTAGACATAAATATAAATTTACATTATACCAATTCTATCTTTGAACTCTTAAAGTTAGTCTATTCATGATTTGTAGAATATGTTTATATAATGGTCATCGGTCATTTCTGACCTTATACATAACCACTATCTGTTTTTATTCTTTGAAATAATAAAAATGTGAAAACTTTATACCGTACATATCTAATATAACATAACAAGCTAGCATTATACGAGACGTCATTTTTGTATACTTTTGTCACTTACTGTGCATTTCAGAGTTGTAATGTTTTAAATACTGGACTGAGGATTAAACACCACTGCAATTGTCATAAATATTCTTAAGTAAATTATTCAAAAGAATAAAACTAGTACATGTATAGGCCTACCCTGACTGCGTATCGAACCTGATGACAGGCGAGTCTTGCAACGAAGTCGCTGAAATGATTAAGGAACAGCAAGGCTGTCGGGAGTGATTATAAAGGCGTCAACAGGCTAGAAGAGGCAAATGACGTTTTTTTCTGACCATAACAATATCGAAAGTGAACTCCTTGTTGCTTAGTTTCATTATCAGTCCAACCGTAACATCGACTGTTTCATGTACATCTACATGTAGTGACCCGTCGTGATAAAAATGTCACTCCCCCCACAAAAAATGTTTTAAAAAACAACACAGAGAACTGAAAATAGACCCTATATGAAACACCATGAATCATCCAACGACAAAATCAACCAATTTTACTTAAACTTGATGCTTAAACCATGGGATTGGGCAAAATGATTTCAATTTGATTGAAAATTCAGGTCAGAGTTATAGAAGAATTTTAGTTGATAAAATCTTCATGTTGTTTTATCATTGTACAACACAAAGGAAGTCTCATTATCCTCACCATAGTGAAATATTTTAAAAGTCTTTGTTCAGTTCGAAAACCGCGGTTATAAAAATGTGAATTTTTGGAGAGTTTAGTGTATTTGATATTTTTGCCCCAACTAGATGTGTAATTTGTTATCTTTACATGTAGTAAAATTTTATTCAAGCGTAACTTACATGTTTATTTGATAGAAAGTTGAACACTGCTGAGTGTATGACTGTGCGTATATTATATAGTTTAACAGGCTGTAACTTGACTGTCATGATGAACTTATGTATACTGATTGTTAAAATGAGTATTTTTATATTTAGTGTATAATTTATTATGTGCATCGGCAGCGTGTTCAGTAACGACTACGGATAGGGGAAACCTCAACCCGAAGACAACTCAACCCGTGGATAGCTCAACTCAAAGTTGTGACAACTCAACCCGTTAGTTAGGGATTGAGTGGTCTCGGATTGAGTTGTCTTTGGGTTAAGTTGTTCCGACCCTAACGTTATGGAACATTACGGAACGTTCGGTGTTAATTGAACAGGCCAATGATCAATGTATATTGTACTTAAAGACCCATTGCCTTCAATATGTACTACTGCGAGGAAGTGTCTGACTAGGGATCAAACCAATCTCCGTAAACAGAGATCCTGTAGAGCGTTGTCGTACTGGATCTCTACTTAGTCAATGCAAGGTCACGTCGAGATGAACTTTGTGTCGACCAATCGATGCGTAGCTTTCATCTAGACGAAAACAATATTAATCACATTTTGATTTCGTAATTTCTATTTTTAGACCTATGTTTGCATGCTAATTTAACTGCGGTATTATTCACAGTCTGCGATTGGGTGGCTCATTTCAAATTGCGTGACGTAGATGATGTAAACAAGTTACGTATCATAACAATTTCGTCAAGAATATTATGATAAGAAAAGGTCACCTGAACGTGACCTTCGTTTCGAAAAGGCCAGATCTAAATTAGCGAGTATGCGAGCGGTAAAATTTTAGATTTTTAATCAGATTGGGATCAAACGTTCTTGAGATCGTGGGCAATTGTTTGCGCGAGTTCGATTTTTTACTTTGATAAGTATGAAGAGTTGAAAAATACCCCTTCTCAGTTGACAATCAATTAAATGTCAAGTATTTTCTTAAGTACGAATAACTCGCCGTTTTTAACATTCTAGTTTATTTGCATGACAAACATACATATATTCAACCTGCCTTGGTTTAATGTCCATTTACTGGACTCGTATTCATTATACAATTATAATTAGCATTTTTTTCATAATTATTTAGTGGCAGAACTATGCCACCATAGTATACATGGGTTTTTTTGAGGTTATAAGTTGAATACGTGCCTGAAGCTATAACTTTAGTTCAAAAATCTTATTTCAATGTACTCATGTTTCGCATATTATATGTGGTCAACAACACAATGTGGTTTTAAGTTTATACTCGACGTATCTTTACTAACAAATTGCCGGTGTTGAATTGATGAGCATTTTACTAGGTAGTCCTGATTTGTTTACTGAATCTTGAAATCTTTATTTTGTTCCTTGTGAACATATTAGAAACACTGAAGTTGAATCAGACTTATTGTGTGAAGAGGAAAGAAAAGTTTAAGTACAGAACATTTCAACTTGTATCCCATGTCCTATATTTTTGTTCCGTTTAATTGTAAAACTCAAGTTTACGATTTTGGTCCTGTAAATCGAATTAGAAAAAAGGCTATTACTTTTGTATTGGTAGGTGAGTACTGGTTATAGACTTGGGTCCAGGAAAGCTAGGTTAGGTGCGCTGGACGCCGTATTATATTTATAACCTTAAGTTGTGTTGACGCGCCGTGAAACCCAGTATGTGATTCAGATCAAATAATGGACGATACGTATTCAAAAGAACTATTCCGTTCTGTTCTGTTATGTCCATATTCAACACTCCATAGTATTTAATTCATCTATCATTATACACATTATATACATACAATGTTCCTATTCATGAAGGTCATACACAACCATAATGGTATAAATAATACATTGTTTATACTAATATTTGTTGTCATGGTTATTATTATTATGGAATTTTATAAGTGTCCATTTTACCATATTTTCAGTATAATTGACATTTAAGTAAAATGTAGCTCGTTTAGGAGAACATGAAACATTGTTTACATAGAATATGGTTTATTTGTCCCCAGTTACAGGTCGTATTCTAGGTCATGCGTGTTTTTGTACTTTAAACAATAGACTTGCCCTCTAAATAGGTGAATAAGCTAATGCATGAATAGCATTTTACTGATTCAAATAGACCAATTTATATGTAAGATTTATTTTGAATAGCGTGTATGCACATTGTAAATTTTATATAATGATGTGTTTATAAATTAAGTCTAAACTAATTAAACTATAAAAACTGTTAAAATGTTTTACCCCTAAATATTAGTGTTAATGAAACTGGCTGTTTTTATATACGCAATGTTTACGTGGACGACCTGTGCATATATGTGGTGTTGTCAATATTCAACTTAATGAAAGCACGATGAATACGTTAAATTCGCCTTACCTTAATATGATTACAATCTCTACAAAATAAAATCGATTATGTGACTCAAAAAGTATTTAGTTTGTGTATTTATGCGAGCAGCTGCTTTAACTTGTCTGTGATTAATATTTGGCGCTTATGCAAATGAGGTGTCAGAAATAGGATATAAAGTGTTTGGATGAATGTTTACTAAAATTCAATCCTTGAATATTTGAAATCGATATTGTAGTTCTGAGAGGAAGGCACAATCTGTTCACACCTTACAATGCGTTCAAACCTATTAAATGAAAGATATTTATTGTATTCACATCGATTGTTAAGGAATATGAGGAAAATAAGAAAATACGTGAACACGTAATGTGTATGATATTTTAGAAAATTAATTAATGTAGAATCTACCTGGCTTTTGAATGATTGAAAACTACTAGATATATAATTATAACATGCATATTTAATGAATATACAAAAATACACGTAGTTTATTTAGAATAATCTAAAAGATAGTACATTGTATTCCTTTCTTTCAATTTATGCTTATTTGTTCTACAACTTCTGAATTTATTGCGGTGATATACGCTATTTTACATTTACATATTGTAGAGACCCAGTGACCTCACTGCATCGGGGACATGCTTGATCTCCATCTCAAATGTTTGATCACTGATATGCATATCTTTTGCAGTAACTGACAACTATCTTACATGATACGGAGTAAGGAGTGAGAATGTCTGTAGACTATAAAATTTTCAAACATCTCAATGTATATTTGTGACACATACATACATTGTGTACAGTACTGTAAGAGGATACAATCTTATTTAAATCTACAGATGTTTATCTTTACAATGAAGTAAACATCATATAACATTCATAGTTTGCAGGGGCGGATCCAGGATGAACAGGGACATTTTCCAAATTCTAGGGGGGTTCGGACCCCCGTGACACCCCCGCTGGATCCGCCTATGGTTTGGGAGGTGAATTGTTAATGTAGTTAGTACACCTCTGAAGAACGTGACTGTGAATAATACGTTTTGTTAAGGAGGGGCACAATTAGTTAAACAATTTGACATTTTGACTTAGTCTATCTATTCTTTGTATTACAAAAAATGATAACAAACTAATTATTCATGACATCATAGCCTCAACAAATTGATTGAAATAATTGACATAACATTTCCAAGTTTGAATGAACAATAAGTCCGGCATAAAATTAAAGCCCCATTATCAAATGTAACACTCTCCGTGGACTGCAAAGAAAAAAGACATTTAACTATTTCAAACAACTGCAGTTCAAATCTTTATACAGTGGCTTTAATCAGAGACATAGATCATAAAAAATATATACATCTATGTTTCTGCTTTAATTCTTTATCTCCATGCAGTACAGTGAATAAATTGAACTTTCCTCATGTTTCGGGTCAATAACACCAGCCATTTATGGCCATTGACAGACAATTGTCACGTAATAGCAAGCTGTAACCAAGTATTAACCTTTAAATAATGACAGTAATTATAAGCATTGAAATTATTTTAGCCTTCCATTGACCGTTGATGAAGTTGGGTAATGTAATTAAACATTAATCATCTTGTATGGACTAACTCTGTTCCATATAAAACAGTCTGTATTGTATTTTACTTGCACACCATTTCCTTCAAGCTAGCTTTTATGGTGATATGGTAAAGTGGTGCTCTTACGACTTAAAAGGGCGCAGGATCGATCCCAGTTCGTAACATGGATTTTTGTTGGTTAACATTTGGCAACTAACGTAAATATCTATGTAAGAATTGTCTGAATGCGACCTTGGCTTATCGGCATACAAACGCGAAAAATTCGAGGACTAATTTTGTAAAGGAGGATGAAGCAGAGGTATTGCATGGCTCGTGGACTGAACTCCCTTGCCTTAAAGCTTAAAGCTGGCTTTTAAGGTGACGTGGTTGAGTCAACGCTTACGACTCGGAATGTCATGGGTTTAATCCCAGGTGGAAGACATAGATTTTTAATAAGGTTATCTGTTTAACCTAATTATAATCTTTCTCTTTCCCCCCTAGAAGTGTTAATATTTCTTATATATATATACATGTATTTTTTTTCTTCTTTTCTTATATTTCTATTGATAAAATGTACTTATTACTCATGTATCATGTATCATGATTTGAGAAATAAAGGTTTGTTCTGTTCTGTTCTGCAAAATACAAGTAAAAAATAATTGGTTGATAAAATTCATTCTCAAATTTATTACTTGAAAGCCTAAATTGGTCACTTTAAATTTTGTAAAATTAGAGTGACATCGTCAGAGAAATTTAGAAAATTGGATATAGAAATTAAATGCCAAAACACTCACGAAATTTGGTTCACACAATATGTAATTTATTGAATTAGCGTTAAATTACAATTTTTCACAAATGTCTTTTCACCCACCTGACAATTTCATTGTTCGTAATAAACAAAGTGTCAAATTTCGCATTGTATATAACAACTTTGATTATTTCGTTTGAACTCATAAAATGAAATTAATGACACGTTCAGTACAATACAGGCTAGATTATATTTCAACACGTTCGTCATTCGTTAATGTTATTACAAATTTGTATAGTATTTTAGATAATATAAAATACATAATCTTTCATGAAAATTTGACAATTATGTCAATTTTCCTCCATTATTAAGGTATATGGAGAAGTTGCCGGACTTGTGGAAGGGTGGTGAATACTGGTTAAAGAATATGGCCCGGGAAAGTTTGACGCCGTAAAATAACCTAAAATTGAGTTGAAACGGCGTTCACCCCACTATGAATAACATAAAAAACCTATGTCACAGACTAGTGCAATATAATTTTAGATAGTTGTCATTTACGAAGTAACAACTTGTCTTATCAAACTAAAGTGCCATTGCAATGTCTTTATCTTGTTTGTGCCATCGTTATTTTTGGTTGTCTCATGTTTCACAAAAGACCAGGTTAAATACACAAACCTACTAGAATCCGGATATAAGTAAAAACAAGAGTTTTGAAGGCTGTTCAAAGTGCAAAAAGGGTTCATTGTGATCTGCATTTGAATACTTACCTTCTATTCCTAAACCATAGAGGAATTCCTTCCTGGAGCAGAGGTTATGGCAATTATGATAATAAAATTCCAAAAATCCAAAGTGCTAACACAAATTAGTACGAACTTAAATCTGAGCGATGTCTCTTATGCATTTTAAAAAAAAATCTTCCTTGTAGATCATATCTATTTCCAGGGAACATACAAGACCAATGTGGTCGAGAGTTACACAGTTATGGCGGAGTTCTTACTTTTGATGCCATGAGATTACGACAGCAATATTGTACTGTGACAATTGTTGGTAAAGGTCCCAACAATACCATGATTTCATTATATTTCACGACATTTAACGTATCTAATGGTTGCCTTGCCAACTTGACTATAAAAGAACCCGACGCTAAACGAAATCCCATCTCACCTTTTTACTCCAAAGGTAAGTAAAAGAAGCATTCATGTTCCTAACTATACTAAAATGTAATGGCATTTTATAGTCTGAGATTTATGCTTATGTACGTTCACCGGTTTTACAGCTATTACCCATTGTCATCGGGCTACTGGTATATATCTATCAATCTGCCAGGGGAGTCTTTACTTCGCTTATTAGTGCAGCTGACAAATTGACTCAACGGAATTATACCTCCCTCACAGGTACCCATTTACACCTGGGTGGAGCAAAGCAATCGCAGGTAAATTTCTTGCTCAAGGAAATTAGCAGTGCCCCTGGTGGGGTTCGAACCCTGGACCTCTTGTTCCCTAAGCGCGTGTCCTACCACTGGGCTACTGCTCCTACTGCTCCCATATTCGTACTTTGCCGGGTATGCGCGTTATCAAACCTAATATAATATAGCTAATAGGTATGAAGTTCTTGGGCAATCGACCAAAACTGTCCCTCAGTCGCGATACCGTTTGTGTAAGCCGTACGGACGTAAAGATTTAAAATATCAATATCAATTAAATTGTTGTATTGTTTTGTTTATTGTAATATCATACTCTACCATCGCATGAAGTGATCTTGGCTTTCATTTTGTATGAAAATTTTCTGGTTTTTTTTTTTCTTAAAGAAGACAATAAAAATCCGGTCTAAAGACATTTAAACTGTATGAAATGAACCAATTAATGAAGTTCTTTACTCTGGTTATCGTGTTACAAGAAAACATTTTTTCTTAAAGAAGACAATAAAAATCCGGTCTAAAGACATTTAAACTGTATGAAATGAACCAATTAATGAAGTTCTTTACTCTGGTTATCGTGTTACAAGAAAACATAATTAATTCCTTAATTTAATTTGCAAAGGCTGTTATATGCTCCATGAATCCCATGAATCCATATGTCTAAAGTCTTATTTTATTTAATGTTCACTCAATCATCAAAACATTGTTATATTGATCAATGTATGACGTTTCTATGTTTCAGGTCTCTATCAGACGTTTTGTGAGAGCAATCATTATTTAAATGAGAATGTAATGTATACTACAGATCATAATGTTTTAAAGATTAGTTTTGAAGGTAGTCGTACTCCATCAGATATGATGTTTACTTTGAAATTTGCTGCTTTCACTGGAGGTATAAAAGTTGCTTGTTCATTTACATGTAACGTAAAGTTTCATTATAATGACCAGTCCATCTTGGATATTGCCAAACCATACAATTTTTGACATTTTGTCCCAAATGCTTGGTTATTGCAAAAGCAAAACAATTTTTGACACTTTTTAGTCCCAAATGCGTGGTTATTGCAAAAACATGACATTTGTTTTACAATTTTTAGTCCCAAATGCGTGGTTATTGCAAAACATGACATTTGTTTTACAATTTTTAGTCCCAAATGCTCGGTAATTGCAAAAGCAAGACAATTTTTAATCCCAAATGCTTGGTAATTGCAAAAGCAAGACAATTTTTAGTCCCAAATGCGTGGTTATTGCAAAAACTTGACATTTGTTTTACAATTTTTAGTCCCAAATGCGTGGTTATTGCAAAAGCAAGACAATTTTTAGTCCCAAATGCGTGGTTATTGCAAAAACTTGACATTTGTTTTACAATTTTTAGTCCCAAATGCGTGGTTATTGCAAAAACTTGACATTTGTTTTACAATTTTTAGTCCCAAATGCGTGGTTATTGCAAAAGCATGACAATTTTTGACAATTTGTTTAGTCCAAATGCTTGGTTATTGTAAAACCATACAATTTTTGACAATGTTTTAGTCCCAAATGCGTGGTTATTGCAAAAGCATGACAATTTTTGACAATTTGTTTAGTCCAAATGCTTGGTTATTGTAAAACCATACAATTTTTGACAATTTTTAGTCCCAAATGCTAGATGATAATTTATAGAATGAAAACTTAATGAAATATTTTCAACTGTTTTTCAGTTCGAGGTTGTGAGACAGAAGACCCAGGTATGTTTTCATGTCCCAGTGGTAGATGTGTACACACAGATGTACTATGTAAAGATCTAAACCCTTGTGGTGATGGCAGAGATTGTAATGTTACCAGTGTACCAAGACCATTTGACGGTGACAAGAAAGGATTACACTACATAAACTTTGTTATAATATTTGCTGTTGTATTGTTTGCTATATTTGCTCTCATACAGATTACTTTGATCATAAGAAACGAACAACCAGTATGTTCTAGACAAGATAAAAAGATAAGAATAGATGATGAGGATACTAAAGTACAAATTGAAGCTGAGCTCGTGAGTACATTTTGTATTGTGATAGTGTCTGTTATGGTAGACCTTTCACGCCTCATATTGTTACTGTGGTGATCGAAGGTGGCTACATAGTCACTTTCAACAGCCTTGCTGTTTTGTTAACCCTTTCGCGATACTGTTGAGTGTCTCTTCTACCATTCGTGAGAACCAAATTCGAAATCTTGCCAGGGTATGTGGTTTGTAGCCCCGAATATATATTCGTATTAGACTCTTCAAAAGCTCTGCTAAAATCATTTAAATGCTGCAAGTATTTAATTTCTTTATCAAATTTCTTAAAACATTTTTGGTTTATCGGGAAACTTTAAGCTTGTCACAAACCCCTTTAAAAATCAGAGTTCAAACCTTTCACATTTCACACGAATTCATTTTTGTCAGTAAGACATTGTTTACAATCATTACAATCATGAAAGAAAGAAATAAAATGGTAGGTGGTTCGTAACATCATTCAGACATAAATATTTATTAAAATAAGTGTTTCCTACTTTATGTACATATTTATTTTTATCAGTGTTATGTAGATACTAGACATTCAAATACGAGTTAAGTAATTAAATTAAATACACGTCTTTTCTTATTGTACAGATGTGTACGGAGCCCCTAAAGTGACATTTTGAAATACTTTTTTATTTTCACAACTATTTCGTTTAAACGCAATATTATTTCGTTTATTCGAGTTATTATTTCGATTAAACGAAATAATATTACGTTTAGAGGAAATAATTATTTCGTTTTTTCGAAATAATATTATTTCGTTATTTTTCGAAATAATTATTTCGTTTTTTTTTCGAAAGAATTATTTCGGTGTTTTTTTTTTCGAAATAATTATTTCGTAAAAACGAAATAATATTTCGAAAAAAAGGATATAATTATTTCGAAAAAACGTAATAATTATTTCGAAAAACGAAATAATATTATTTCGACAAAACGAAATAATTATTTCGATTTAACGAAATAATATTACGTTTAAACGAAATAATATTTCGTATAAACGAAATAATATTTCGAAAAAAAACGAAATAATTATTTCGTTTTTTCGAAATAATATTATTTTGTTTTTTCGAAATAATAATTTCGTTTAAACGTAATATTATTTCGTTAAATCGAAATAAGATTTCGAATAAACGAAATAATATTTCGTAAAAATGAAATAATATTACGTTTAAACGAAATAGTTGTGATAATAAAACAAGTATTTCAAAATGTCACTGTAGAGGCTCCGTAGATATGCATTGTACCTGCAAACATTTATTTCATCCTTATACTATTTCATCTTATTATCAAAAATAAGAATATTTTCCTATTTGTACAAACAAATGTTCAAATATTGATAATTATAGGGCAATCCTATTGTTATACTTACTTCATTTGTACAATTATTTATTTTCCCGTCATTTGAATAGATGGATATATCTAGGCTAAATCTCTATTTTTTTTCCTACAAAAGCAGTACACTAAGTTGGGATCTAACAAAAATGATAGACATGGTCATAGGCGGATCTAGCGGGGGGTCAGGGGGTTCCGGACTCCCTTTAGAATTTCCAAAATGTACCTGTCCATTAGTGTATTTCTTGACTGTATGTCATTTTTAAGTTGCATGAAGCATTTTTTTCTCGGTGCTTAACATAGATTTAATGGTTACGTACTTTTTATTATTAATATGTTGCATTATTCTGCAAAATGTGTATAATATGGTTGTGTTTCGACAGCTTGGACCCCCCTCCTAGAGAAAGTTCGGACCCCCCCCCCCCCCCCCCGTAGAAACAAATCCTGGATCCGCCCTTGATGGTTATTTTGTTGTGATGTAAAAAGTTCAATGTAACAGCAGTTTTAGATTTATATTTGATAAGAGTGTTTATGCTTGCTCACCGACTTTGCAGCTAATACCACTGAATTTTTTCTGTACCCATCTATCCATATCCGAGACAGTGCTCTGAGGGGATAACTCATTTTATAGTGTGTCTGAGAAATGGTGCAACCATTTCAAATCGCCCTCGCAGGTACCACTTGCATCTAAAGTTGAGCGGAGTAGGCATGATACATTAGACGCTCAAGGAAATATAGCTGTGCTGCTGGTTTGTGGTGAGGTTCGAAAGGGAATCTCTTGTGAGGGGCTATTAGAAATTAGTTAAACTGTCGAATATATTGTCTTTCTTTTGTTCATTTTCAGATTCCAATGAAAAATGACAAAAGAGTTGATGAATACGTCATAGAAGATGGTGTTAGATCATGAGCTAAGGGAAATAACTCGGTTATAAAATAAATCTTAGTTAATTGTTCGTGGTGTTTGAAAGTACACATGATCATACACACATGTTGTCTTTAGTTTGCTAAAAGAGAGTTAACTACGCACTTGAATAGTCAGAAGGAGGCTACGTGTATACAACGTCCTTGTATATAGTTATATAAATTGAACAATGCTTATTGTTATTATTATTATTCCATTCCATGTATTATTAAGTTCAGTTGTCCTATTGTTAAATCATAGTCAACTGTCAGTGACGCATAATAATTAATATGATCCCGATATTTGCTATACATTTTGTTTTGAAGGGAATCTTAAGACTATTGTTAATCAATAATTTGGACTACATTTTGTATTTAGAGATTTCCTAGTTTTTGCTCATGCAATTTTGTGTACATTGTAATACAATGACATAACTTGAAATGTTTTTGATAATTCTCCAAATTGGTGAAACTTTCGCATTTTATTTATTAGAATTCTGAATAGCCTTACAATTAGTTAAATTCGAATATGGTATTTAAATGAAATATGTGTGACGACAATCCAAGCAAATCACATACATATTGTTTAATCAAACTTAGATTATTCATAGTATGAAATAAATGATGTGATTTTCTTAGAGTCTAAGAAAATCACATCATTTATTTCATACTATGAATAGTTTCACTTTTTATCATTTCATCATCATGTAAACTCTATCACAAAACTGTCCATTCGGAACACCTCAACTATTCACCTAATTATAGTTGTTTAACCATTTATTTTCAAGATATTACGCCATTATAAAATTATATGATATTCGTAGTGAATGACCAAGAAGGTCCGAATGATAATCGTCCTGCATGTTGCCATTGTTTGTAGTTCGATTAAAGATAGTTTCAAATACCCGTCCATTTACGTATCCAAAGACATTGCACATTCATTGATATTTTCATAACAACCATTCGCTCTGCTACCTCTGTACCTAGAAGGAAAATCGTCATCTATTTGCGATGCTGAGTGCTTAGTTTTTGTATAGAGATCTATAGATGTATGTCCCGGGACAGTTGGTCGACTGAAAACCGGGATATTTAACTGAATAAAATGTCGCTATTTAAGCAGCTTATCCACCATCAAATGATACAATCAACCTTCTGGTATTATTACACCTAAGTCTGCCTGTATGATAACTTTCATTTTACATTTCCAAAACGATATTAACTATTATTGCATCATGTTTTACATTTGAAGTGTCGTCGTATTTTGTTACATAATTGTTTTGTTGAGTGTTTTTTGTTCCTCACTTCAACTGTTACTGTGTGCTAACTTTACTTTTTATGTATCTTTTTTTTCTTCCTCGGATATAGTCCAATTATTTCATTTGTATATACTCGACTATTTAGCACGTTACTACAGCAAGCCACTCACTATACAACATTCCATAAACTACAGCATTTCTCTATCGTTTGCCATATTTTAAACTGAGTTCTTCCATAGCGGTACGTACTCCTATATATACCATTGGGACTGTATTGCCAACGGTTGTATAAGCGGTTACAGTTAGGGGTGTAACAATACGGTAAAAACCGTATTGCAATATACGAAACCCGTATTGCAATATATTGCAATAGATATTGTTCTTTGCGTGTACATGCATAGCATGAATTAATGCACGTGCATCGTCTTAATTTGATCAACATTGTACATTCAAATGATCTACACGTATTTTACAAATGCTTGAATAAGTTAGAAAAAAGGTTGTGAATGGACTTTCAAAGATAATTACTCTCTCACTTTACGAAAAATATTTCAAGTTTTCGAACACATTTTAACATTTATTCAAACATTTAAATTTCAGACTCTGATAAAAACAATCAGTATGGAACATAACTAGAAAAACCGGTTCAGAGAAAAACGAACCGGTTAAAAACCGTCAGAAGTCGTATTGCAATATTAACCGGTATATCGGTTAACCGTTACACCCCTAGTTATAGTTGTATGTATTTAAATGCTTCTATAACAGAAATTTAACATTTGCCTTGTTGAAAACGGTTGCCATAACAGAGATCGTCTACTACGCATTGATATATTTGATATTTAATGAAACCTTTCTTTCGATCTGAAAGGTTTTCAAATTTCAGCATCTTATATGTCTTAGAGTCTTATTCATACTCAATGCAGTTTCACAGACCTCCCATCCGCATACCCAGAGGTTATCAAAATTACAAGTGCAGCACAGATCACGGAGATATGTCATGTGACCTTCCTTTGATGTTCAAATATATTGTAATTCAAAGGAAGGCCATATGGCATATCCTAGTGGCACATATGCTAGTTGTTTGGTGAATAATTTTATTACAAAGTTCATGCCTCATAGATATATAAGCCTTATTTTGTTGTGTACAAATATATTGTTCAACTTTATGCAACTGTCAGTGGTGCATACATTAACCCCACTGATTTTAATACTCGATAGTTGTTTGATAATCCCTGTACGTAAATACAGGTGTCTATTTTTATTGATTGTGAGTACAGAAGTACTGCAATGAGTATTTAGATCAGCAAGGTTGATGTATGCGCCACTGATCGACAGTTGAATAAAATTTGACTATTCTTACGTGTTAGTGTTTAAACATTGTTTATATTTCATTTAAATCGTTCCTTTAAAATGTTTATTGTTCGTATGTTATCATTGTGTTAATATTTTCTGTAATTAAAAAATAAAAATACAAGATGTTTCTATTTTTTTTATTTTGCGCACACTTGTCCTAAAGCATTATCCTTATGTGCTTAAATCTACACCGAGCCATATGAAATTTTATTTTTTGCTTGTCAGAAGGGATACAGTGATCAGCATTTCTCCCATAATTGTTGCCATTTTGAAAAGTGAAATGTCGAAAAATAAACCAAATGCAATCATTTAATTTTTAACATAGTTGCAAAGTTCAAACCTTTGTGGTCTTGAAACAAATATATATCGCACACCATTCTAAGACTGAGATAGATATACGAGTTCAAAAACTATAGGTCAACTCCTACATTACGGAACACAGAATCACGGGTACAATTAATTAATAAATAGTTCTAAAATGAAAATCTGTATTTCTGTCCATGTAAGTATGGACTTTCATTCAATGGTGAATAGTGAGAAAAATTTAAGCAAACTATTTTGCAATATATACATGCTTTTCAGAATAGTGCAAGCAGAATTCATCATCATTTTTGTTGTTAAGATAAGATAACGTAACACAATTATGTCCATATGTGTATTTGTCACATACAGACATGTGAAACATTCTTTTCCAAATTGATGAAAACTTAAACATATAAGGCACAAAATAAAATGCCAATTAGTTTAAAACATGACACTGTATGCTCTTACATAATGACATATTTGATATGCCATGGAGTTACGGAACATAATAAAAATTAGAAAGTCTTGCCAACTCGAACAAAATTGCTTTTTAATATAGATTAGATAATACAAAAGTATAATTTATTAACAGCACAGAGTATTTCTTAATGTTTGAAACAAGATTTAAGTTTATGTTCTGCCATATTACAAAATATAATACTACTGAGCTTGAAATATAACAAATGAGATATATAAAGTAAGTATGATGATATTAACCTAACTAAAATGCACTTTTAATGATATGTTCTTATATGTATACCATGTAGATATATGAAATAAACGACACTGATCGTGCTGAACATTATAAATAGTCAATAAATTTGCTATTGGTTAAGCTACGGAACATATGTAATGGACAATATTAAGCACCACGATGGGATCTAATTATATTAACAAGGTACTTATTTTTCAAAGCAAATATCAAAAATACAGCTTGAGACACAGCATTTTTCTACTTATTGAAGTTTTTGCTTAGCATTTTTTTTCAATGTTTCTTTTGTACCACTTTAGCAACAACACTCTAAGTTAACATTTCCAAGTAATTATAACAATAAGTGTTGTTTCACGTTGTGTTTATGGTCGTATATAACCTGGAGACACGTTTTTTTTTCAAAATGGTAACGATTTCTGGAGAATGGCTGTGATACTCCTACCAAAACCATCCAGCCTGTGCCCCAACCAACGACTCCTCTTCATTCTCGTACCCCGAGGTTATCAAGATTCTCGAGCTAGTATTGAGAATCCAACTGGAATCAGGGTACTAGAATGTTTATACCTTTGAGGCTCGAATCCCAATATATTAGTTATTAACTCGAAGGGAAAATGGATACAATAATAAGCCGACTTGTATGACTTAAATTGTTTCACTGGAATAAGCTTAAGAATACTCTGAACTGCATCATTTACGCGTAGTAATAGATATTTTGGTTGAAAGAAATGGAAATTAACTTCATAAGTTTTAGTTTCATTTGTCCATGGGCCCTATCAGAGACATAGCATGTTAAAAATCTATGTCTCTGGTCCTGTATAATTCTGCCGTAGTAGGCACAAGGCTGCCCCTGTACATAAATGTAACCCGAATGATTCAAGAAAAATGCTTGTGATGCAAATTACTTTCTTACAGTACAATGCCAATATATATCACTATCTTTAATACGCGACTGAATGAGTTCAATCCTTTAAGTAAGATGGGCCAGAGTACATATCGTGACGACAACGATGCTCCTATTTCGTTAGTGTATTATAAATACGACAACAACAACAACCCCAGAAAGTACCCGGAAGTAGGTCAACGTTAATTTGTTTGTGTTTACTTGTCAAATTTATGTTATTTCGAAGATTTTATTCTAAGATTTGATTAAATAACTATGCTGATATAATTATTGCACGATGTTTAACATTACTTAAAGGTATTACATGATTGACAATTCTCTAATTATCTGATTTGTATCATTCAAACCTCCTATACTGTTCTATTTGTTGCAAAAGTTCAGTAAACAAAATCAATACATTTAGCAAGGACCCTTTAATGGCTTTATTGCATGTTTTATTGTTATATAGGGTCCTTGATCCATTACATGAATAACTTATTAGTTTTGCAAATTTTCGTTTTTCAGGGGTATATCATGTACACTTGTGACGAGCATGGGTACGTTTGTACGGGTTTTAACAATGTCCAGAGTGATGTCAGTTCATCTTGGACGATGGAGATGTTATTATATATCTTAGTTGTAAGACGCTCATTGAATATAGTTGTTCCGAAGAGTATAAAAGGAGAAAATAAGTTAAATTAAGTCAGTCTGCAGTTGTCGGCAGACTCCCACGTCCGACTCTCTGAGCCCCAGAGTTAGGATGGAGTTCGGTAATATCGCGGTACTAACAGTTTCAACAAAAACAATAAAACAATTATAAGTTACTTTTAAAATATTTATGTATTATCATTTTGTGTCATCTTCCCTCTATAACTGGCAGCAATCGTTTTAAAATCCATGTCAATAAAGCGTGGGAATTTCCAGAAATCGACAGCCATATTTGACCTACTTACATAATCTCCAAGTTCTTTAATATCGCGGCATTTCGTTGAGGCCCTACCGAATGTTTATCCACGTAAAAAATTGAACAATTTGATTAAAAGATGTAACAGATTATCGCAAAAAAAAGTTAAAAACACCTTGGAAAAACTTTTAACTGGAAAAAGGAAACTGCAATCATCGCTAGGTGGCGCATCGGGAATAACAACAACAAAGGGACAATACCTCTATATTACCGAACCCGCAATATTACCGAACACGACTATAATTAATAATTATTAACTACTTACCGTTATAATATATTTAAATTTAATTGAATCTGCTAGTTATTACAGTGGAGACGCGTATATGATTGTTGGTGAGACAACGCTATAAGAAAACTTAGGAAACTCTACGTCAACTGTCCTTCTTGTTGTTTACCGCAACTCTGCAGAAGCCTCGCTTTCCCAGAGTGGTATACAATTTGCAGAAATGACCGGATGGCAGCAGTGTTGTATAGTTGTTGTTTGTGAATATTGATAAGGCTGACAGCAGAAACCGAGTTGCTGGCTAAGGTCTCCATGTTGGATGTATATGTATGAATAAACTATTGTAGAGTTTCAGTGGTTGCCAGCTGAATCTCATATTAGTTGAATCATATATTTTGTTATTATTGATGTTTGTAATATTGATTCTGGTTGATTTTATTATATATGTACAATAATTTTATACAAATTGCTAATCAAAAGGCAAAAAAGCCTGAGGAAAAAAAAAATATATATACAACCGCTCGGATACACATTCCAAACTTAACCTAATGTTTTAAAATATTTTCAATTTCAGATGAGTATACAAGATGTTTATTAAAGACAAACATGTTTTCAATGATGAAGTATAGATTTTACTTTTGAAGTATATATCTTATAAAAAAGAAACATGCCTAGAAGACACGCAAAAGAAACTTCGTCTGATGAAGAAGATGATGAGTTATTCTCTTACCTAAACTCTAGGAAAATAGTGAAACCATCTAAACTAAATGTTTGTGAGACTCAGCATGGTTTATCTTCCAATGAAATATCTATAGAAACTCATAGTTCATCAAATCATGAAAATGATTTACTAAAAAGCCCTACAAGTAATCAACCTGTGCTAGATATCAAAACTGAAGTGATTTCTGATGATGATGACACTGATGTAGGATTTGTGGCAAGTAAAGTTGAACAGCTGTATGAACCTTATCCATTGGCTTGTTACAAAGTTGAAACAAATGATAATAATGAAGTTGATTATAATGATAATGAAGAGCAATGTGAAAGTGCTGATGATAATTTTGAAAATTATGAGTATGTTTTAAATGACTTTACTGATACAATTCATAGTGAGTCAACTCAGAACCTCCATGATAGCAATGCTGAAGCTCAGAAAATAGTGACTGAAGCTAGTTCATCATACACTCTTACAAATAATAATACAACTTTGCCTACACAGAATGTACTTTCTGCTAATAATGCCAGTCATGTTGGCAATGTCACGCCAGCATTTGATGATAGGTATTACTTGATAAATGAAAAAGATTGGATGTCATTGATTTCATCTTTACAGACCAATAAGCAAAATACTTCACTGGGTGCATTTAATTTACCTGTTATAACTTCACAAGTAATGTTAAACAGTAATGAATCTAGTATGACAAATAATGAAAGTTCAGTACCTGGAACAAGTCCTTGCGCTTCTACCATCTCAGAAATGAGTGTGACAAGTCAATGTAAACAGAGTCCAGTGAAAGATGCTCCTTTAATGGGAAAGCAGAATGTCGAAGTTATTTATCTAAAATATGAGAATGGACAGTTGAAACCTGAAAATGATTCCCCAGTAAAAAACGTGATAGTACAAAGTCCTAAAAAATCTCAAAATATTGAAAACCACTATGTTTCCGGTAATCATTCCAAAATTTTACAAGACAGCAGTGGCTGCTCAAGAAGAAATGATAGCAGTAAAGGACTAAGAAATAAATTTGTTCGTATCAATAATAAGTTAAGTAGAGTATTTGTTAAAGATGATGAAAGTTTTGTTGAACAAGTTGTTAATGAAAAGAATGAACTAACAGGACTAAGTGACAGTGAAATAACTGATAATTTAAGTGACGATGATACTGAGACAGCTTTCTTCATTGACCTTGAAGACTGGAAACAATCCGAATGTGAAAATCGCAGCGATTGTAAAATACAACCAATCAACATACAAGATAAATATTATTCCTTCATTCAAGAACATGGAAATGAAAGTCATTTTATTGGTACACCATTGTACTTCCAAGATGGAGGCTTAATGACTATGATTGATGGAGGTGGGACACCATCAAATGTGTGTTCACCTGTGAAACTAATTCAAGGCAAGGTTAATTCATCTCCTATAAAATCATGCATGAAAATGATCGCTCTCAGTCCTTGTAAATCGATGAATTCTCCTTTGAATAATTCCTGTCCGAGTAAAACAGAAGTAAGGAATTGTAGTGCTCAGATAATTAGAAACTTGTGGGAAAAGTGTAAGGATGATATGCCTCAAAAGTTACCTGGTGCCATTAACATTGAGTCTACCGCTAACAATTCTCCGTCTGAGACAGATACCAAACATGGCAAACAAAATTCTAAGGACAATTTAATTAGTTGTGTTGATCATGATCAATTGTTAGAACAGTATATGAAAAGGGGTTACACTAAAAATGATGCAAGTAGCAAAAGGAATAAAGATAAAAAGTCTCATTCTGAGAATAGTACTCCCAGTCATTCACTAAACATACCAGGAAATATTGAAACACTTGAAGACTGCACTACAAATGATGAAACATCTTCATCTTCAAAAGTCCAATTGAAAGTGAGAAATGAAGTATCAAGTACTTTAACATCTGGTAAGAATGAAGTTGCAAGCTCTGAAGGGAACACACCAATGTTAGATTTTAAATCTGTGCATGGAAGTGTTTCTTATAAAACACTTGATAATTCTGATAATTTGAAAACTTCAGAGGAAACGAGTTTAAGAAAAGGCTTTGTTGGCAATGTTAATGAAAGTGTAAAAAGAGGTAAGAGAAAAGAAAAGTCAGACATTAAAGATGAATTTAAAGCAAAGACTAACAAAATATTAGACACTGATAAGAACAAATCAGTGTTGAAAGAAAATGATAAAGATAGCAAGAAAAACTCAGATGGTAAAAGAAAAAAGAAAGATACACCTTCAGTGACTAAAGGTAAAAGTAAAAAATTAAAGCAATCCCCTGTACAAAGTTCTACTCTACCAAGAGATTCAAACAGTACCGACTTAGATTCCACAAGCAAAGTGTCTACATGTTCTGAAGTTGGGAAAAAGAAATTACGAGATAAGTTATTGAGGAAAGATGATAAATTAAGTGTGAAAGTTGATTCTAATAAAGCAGATAGTAAGAAAAATGCAACATCTCATGTTAAGAAAACTACTGATCTAAAAGTTGAAAAATCTGATAATTCAAAAGGTACTGGTGAAATGGAGTCAGCTGTTAAAGTTGTTAAAAATGATAGAAAAGGTAATAGAAAGAAGTCTAAGAATAAAGAAGAAGACAGCATTAATACAATAAATGAGAAATTACCTAAAAAATCCAAGAAGCGTAAGAAATCTTTAAAAGGTGAAAAAGATAAAACTAGTGAAGTTAATAAAGAAATGAATCTTGATAAATCTGAGTTGGAAGATTATACTAGGTGGAGAAAAATTAAGTCAAATAAAGTTGATTTCTTAGAAAGATTATTTCAGATGAAGCAGAAAGAAGCTCTAGCATCTAGTGAAGGGAAGGATGCATCCCCTGACACTGTTAATAGTGTTGATCCTGAGATTAAGTCTTCTGAAAATATTAGTGAGGCTGCTCTGACTGATGTAAATTGTGAAATTTCAAAAAGTGGTTTAGATAGAAAGAAAGGAACTAAAAGGCGTGGAAGGAAGAGGAAGATTGACAGGCTTGAGAGTAATGTAGATGTTGAGAAATGTTCTATTGTGTGTAAAAAGGAAAAAGATGATAGTGGAGATAAACTGAGTGATTCAATAGAAGTGTGCAATAAAGATTCAACAAAAATGACTTGTAAAACTTGTGAAGTGAAAGAATCATGTGCTAATGACAACAATTGTACTTGTAGTTTGAATCTACCTTCTACAACAAATGAGAAACTGGCAAATGAAGTTGATGGAAACAAGTGTTTACATGACAAAGGTTTTGCCAATGATAGTAAAACTAGACAAAAACATGGAAAAAGAAAATCAAAGCGTAAGACAGTTGATGACATTAGTTCAATAAAATGTAGTAAATATAAACAAACTAAAGCGCTGAAACGAATAGCTTCTAAATCTAAAAATATCCATAGACCTAGGGGTGACAAATGGAAAGAAATGTTACAAGATGGCGCATTTAAATTTGACTTCAACAAAGACTTAAGTAAAACTTATAAACCTTTAAATGTAAAAGAATTAGTGAGGAAGATTCTTAACCCACATTGTGACCTTGACATGAAAAAGCAAGAGACAGAAAAGAAAAGTCATCGAAAACGTCAAAGGTCAAAATTCAAACATCCAGCTGCCAATGTGATCAGACTTAGAACTATGTCTGATAATGAAGATGTATGGTTCAGCGATTCTGGTCGTAATGCATCATTTCCTGCCTTCAAGTTTAGTCAGACTAAAAATCAAAGTGTACAGACAGCAGAATTTATTGGAGAAAAATAGTATAGCTTTTATATTGTTTTAAATATATTAATTTAAATGTATTTTTGGAGCACTTTAACTTTTTGTAATCTGATTGACTTATTTTGACCTGTCTCTATTCATCTTGTGTCTTTCCATACCTTTAAATAAAATCTTAATCTTAAATGTTTGAATCTATAAAGCATTAAGTCACTGGATTTGAGCTTCATCAGAAAGTGCTGAACAAAGATTACATCAGTTATGTCCCTTGGATCAAAATTTACCCATCCCCAAGGGTTCCTCTAGACAAAACTAAAGAAGTATTTGGTTTGATTATTTGAATATAAAAAGTCTCATCTTTTCCACCTGTTCAAAAAATTTAATTACATTATACAAGCAATTTATTTATAATGGTAAAATTAATGTTATGTTTCAAATTGATATTTTATAAAATGCTTTGAAATGTTATAAATGTAAATTATTTCCCCTACATTATCTATCTTATACATTTTTTATTATTTGTTGGTTTCAGTCATGTTGAGTTAAGCAGTGTCTCTCAGTCACCAGCCAGGTACAAGTCAGTACATTTCATGATATAAAACCAGGAACACAGAGAAGTTGTTAAATGGCTGGTTGAAGAGGTACTGCATGGTATAGTGAAAAAGTCACCTTTTACTGGAATTTAATTTTAAGTTGATATGCATAAGATTAAGTGCATCTGTAACCCACTGTTGATCTTCTTCAAGAATATTCAGTACTAGATGTCATATATCTACATATTTTAATACTCAAACTTAAATCTTTAGTGTGTTAGTAGTCGATCCATTTAAAATGATTACTTTGTTTTATCCCACTTGGAAAAAGCCTGCCAGATTTATCATTGAGAATTTGAGATCTTTTCTATTTAATATATTTTCCTTACTTATGTGATTTAAACTCAACTTGATCAATATTTAGCTTCGCACAGTGTTATTCAAGTCTTTTTCAATTGGATTTTCCCTGATCTCGGCTTCACATTTATAGATTCAGTAATTGATCAATTATGTTACTAGTAGCATGGTTTGTATACTAAATCTTATATCACTTGATTTAAAGATCAAGTTTAAGTATATTATGTTATGTATTCAAATTGTCAGTTTAATAACTTGTTTTTCTCAATCATTTCAGCTATTGAGCTACTACCACTTTATTTGAACAACTCATCTTATCTAAGAATCAAGCAACTTAGGTTATCAGTTGTCTTTGGTCAGAACCAAGTCTACTGTTACTACACTACTGAACTTAGAATCGAACCAACCAGTCAAGTTTGAACCAAGCCTACATCACAACCTGGGTTAGAATCCCAAAGCAACTACACATCTTGGGTTAGAATCCCAAACCTACATCACATCTTGGAATAGAATGTCAAACCTATGTCACATCCTGGGTTAGAATCCCAAAGCGACTACACATCTTCGGTTCGAATCCCAAAGCAACTTCACATCTTGGGTTAGAATCCCAAAGCAACTACACGTCTTGGATAAGAATCCCAAAGCAACTAGACATCTTGGTTAAGAATCCCAAAGTTATGTCACATCTTTGGTTAGAACCAAGTTACCTGCTAATGGAGTATTACTAGGATTTCCTCTATTGATTTTAGTCATTAACTCAAGTTTCTAGGTGACAAACTATGTAGTGCTTGGTGACATCATTGTTTCTGATATGAGATTGAGAATGCTAGTGTCTAGAGTAAATAACTTTATTTTTCAAGATAGAAAAATGTTATAATGTATAGTGTTTTGTGAACTTAAGCAGTGATGAGCCTTTTATTGTTTATTTACTTAGATAATCTCACTTTTATTTTACAGGTCAGTAAATTTGTTTATGTTTTATCTTGTTGAATTGTCGAAGTTTATTTGCATTAGAATCATTGTAAACCCATTCACAAAACATATCACTAGTATATTCTTTTATAAATCAATTTTTTATGTGTAACTTTACTTTAAGTGTTCTACTCAATTTTACCCAGGCATCAATTATTCGTACAACTTCTTTTTATTGTACTTTAATTATAAATAAATGATATTAAGTCTTATCTATATTTCAATCTCAGTAATTGAATTACTTTACCTACAGATATAATTATGTGAAGTTGTGCTTTCTATGTATATTAAATGTTTACACCATTGTTTTGATGGCATGTTTTTGTTAATAATTACCATATAATTATTGATATGGAGTGAATTGCCTGAGCATATCCCTATGTATGGCTGTGTGCCCTGGTACCCTTAATTTGATATCATGTACTTATTCCTTTTGTAGTAAGAAGGGTACCAGGGTACAAAGTGATACATAGCAATATACTTAGGCAACACTGTTTACAATAAATTTATCTATATACATGTGTATTGTCACTTTCTGAAAACTTATCAAAATCAGAAATATTTAAGTGTTAACAATTGCATAACTAAATTAAAATTTATCATCTGTTGGCAGCAGTGTCCTGCCATGTGTTCTGTGTACAAGAAGCAATGTTAAATATGATTGAAATGTTAAATTATTTTTAAATAAAACAATGAACTTAAATTTTTTGTCTTGTTATACATTTTAGACTATCAGAATGTATGAGTCATATAATGTAATTATTACGGGTGAAAGTTTTCAGTATTGATACCCATTACAGTACTTTGAGAGAAAATACTCTATGTAATTCATACGATATCTGTACATTTCAGTATTTTAAAAGTAGGTTTTCAGTATTTTCAAAACTTTCAACTTTCACCCATTAATTATGTTATGTGGTGCCTAACTCCCACATTTCAACATTTTGAAGTCTTACAGCAGTTGTTTTATTTTACTCTCAGTCTTTGGGTAGGCCTACATCTCCATGGAATCTACATACAAGTTACTTGATCTCTGAGCAAAAACTTTTGACCTAGTGCTAAAATAAATTGTTATTACATGAATATAATGTCTAATTGCCAGGGGTTACAGAATTATGAGTATCAAGTAGCACCACAGCACTACTCATCATCAGTCATGTATCATTATTCAACTCTGTTGGAGAAGATTTCAACTATGCAGAATCTGCAGCATGAATACTTTAGTAGGGGCAGTGGTCCGGTGGTAGGACGCGCGCTTAGGGATCGAGAGGCCCTGGGTTCGAACCCCACTCGGGGCACTGCTAATTTCCTTGAGCAAGAAATTTACCTGCGATTGCTTCACTCCACCCAGGTGTAAATGGGTACCTGCGAGGGTGGTACAATTCCGCTGCGCCAATTTGTCGGCTGCACTAATAAGCGGAGTAAAAAGACTCCCCAGGGAGATTGATAGATAGATACCAGTAGCCCAGTGACCAGGGGTAATTGCTGTAAAGTCGGTGAACATGCGTAAGCATGAAACTTAGACTATAAAATGTAATTACATTTAATTACATTACTTTCATTGAAATCTAGTGAATACAAGTGCTATAAAAGTAACTGTTCTTGAATAGATACTCTCATATTGTGTTTGGCGTAAATATTATTAGTAACTGTTCTTGAATAGATACTCTCATATTGTGTTTGGCGTAAATATTAGTAACTGTTCTTGAATAGATACTCTCATATTGTGTTTGGCGTAAATATTATTAGTAACTGTTCTTGAATAGATACTCTCATATTGTGTTTGGCGTAAATAATATTAGTAACTGTTCTTGAATAGATACTCTCATATTGTGTTTGGCGTAAATAATATTAGTAACTGTTCTTGAATAGATACTCTCATATTGTGTTTGGCGTAAATATTAGTAACTGTTCTTGAATAGATACTCTCATATTGTGTTTGGCGTAAATAATATTAGTAACTGTTCTTGAATAGATACTCTCATATTGTGTTTGGCGTAAATAATATTAGTAACTGTTCTTGAATAGATACTCTCATATTGTGTTTGGCGTAAATATTAGTAACTGTTCTTGAATAGATACTCTCATATTGTGTTTGGCGTAAATAATATTAGTAACTGTTCTTGAATAGATACTCTCATATTGTGTTTGGCGTAAATAATATTAGTAACTGTTCTTGAATAGATACTCTCATATTGTGTTTGGCGTAAATAATATTAGTAACTGTTCTTGAATAGATACTCTCATATTGTGTTTGGCGTAAATAATATTAGTAACTGTTCTTGAATAGATACTCTCATATTGTGTTTGGCGTAAATATTAGTAACTGTTCTTGAATAGATACTCTCATATTGTGTTTGGCGTAAATATTAGTAACTGTTCTTGAATAGATACTCTCATATTGTGTTTGGCGCAAATAATATTAAATCAGTTAGGTATTATAATTAATAGCACTTGTCTAAAAAAATTCTAATACCCTTTAGTGATAGATCATGTCTAATATCACAGAGCTGCTGCATACAGAACCTCTATACACAAGAAAGACACGGTATACTGATTAACTTCCATCTGGATTGTTTAAACACTTTGATTTATCATTCTAAGGCTCCCTTCTTGCTCTTGCCCGTGTTCTAATCAATTGAAATTAAATTTCTTGCTCAAGAAAACAAAGGAATGAGGTTTAGATAGAGTTGGAAGTACCGGTAACACAAATACCCGCACATAACCAGTTCAGCATAATAACTACATGGCTATGCCCCAGTCTATGTAAGAAAAAAGTGGATGATAGAATAGATACATCTAGATCATTTCAATAACATTCACCACTATATGCTTCTATTATTCTTACTGCATTTTATTTACTTGATAAATAACAAAGTTAACAAGTTAATCTGTGAGCTAATGCTCACTAGTGATACCCCCGCCAAAATCTAAAAATATGCGACAAACAGGAAGTAGATGAGCAAGGAGCATGAAATAGCTTTACACCACATGGGACTATGGGATGAAGCAATATGCAAAGTATTAGGCTGCTGCATGTTATAGTTGCTGAGAAAACTGCGACGGAAATTTTGTAACGCACGGACAATGGTAAAACAGTATACCCCCCTCTTCTTCGAAGCGGGGGTATAATAAAATTAAGTTCTGTATAAAATATATTATCTTGAATTAAATGACATTTAATTACTATTCAAAGAAATGTAAAAGAATACATACACACCGGGAAGCCAACAAAATGTTAGTTACAAATGGCGATAACAGTCTTGAGTATTGAATGTATTAGAAATACAAAATGTAGTATGTTCTAAAATGGTAATTTTAATCATTAACATAGATACAGGCATTGAATAATCATATTTTGCAACACTATAATCTCACACATCTGTTTTCATTAGAAAGAAGTCATATGTAGATAACTCCTCTAAAATGTGTTTAATTTTTTATGTAATTCACTAGTTAGTGTTAGGCTTATTTTAAACAAATTCAAACACTATAAATATGAATGAACAGTCTATTAATGTGGCTATACATTTCAATGTCATCTTGCTAGCTGGTCTCATTATAGCCAGATGCTGTACATCCGTTTCTTCCTAGGATAGACTTTTCAACATCAGAAAGGTTGTTGTTTCAAGTCTAGAACCACATTCTGACTCAGTAGGTTTGGAATGGTCCCCTATCTTCATAGGTTGTGTTATTTCTTCCCTCAAATATGTGTACATGAATGAATAGCCTGCTCTATCCATTACTAGACATGATTATAAGTCTATTATAATAAGATACCCATCATCTAAACTTCATTCAACTAATATATGACAGTAGAGGATATTTTAATTTTTCAGCACCTTTAAGGAATTTTAATTCTATCACAACCATACAGGACAATATCTTGGCCTCAGCAGCCTCCATTAAATCACATGCTGCCTTCATAGTACCTGAAAACATAAACAAACAGCTGTTGTTGTTTTTTCTAACCTCATATTCAACACATATTTAGGTCATATATACGACGGTTAGATCTTCCTACTAAAGGTTTCCTGGATACTTTTCTTTCACCAGAACTAACATACCCTGCAACGAGACTGACAACTCGTGTATAGGGTATGACTAGGGCTTGGGTTTGGGGACCCTGTCGCGAGACGAACCGGTTCACGATACGGCAAAGCAATACACAGATCGATTCGCGAATCTTTGCTACTTAATATATGTTTAACTTGCTAGTGTCACCAGGGATGAGCTTGGGTTCTAAATTATGGGAGGAGTGACTTCTCCTCCCAGTAATTTAGGGAGAAGTGCAGTGATGTGAGGGAGAAGTGAGGATAGACAAGCGGGAAAAGTTCGATGAGCCGAATGGAATGTTTTGGACAGTATTCATAAACTTCTCAAATGCAAACTTTTCTAGAACTTCTATCCTTTAAATACATGTAATTACTATTACATTTAGTAAATGATATGTCTGCTGTAACTCACAAGCAGTGTATTAAATACTCCCTGGATGTTTGGTTTCTGAGTTATTTGTTCTATGTTTTACACAAAATTAACAGAAACACATTGATTTTGTATCAAATTGTAAACTTAAATTATCTAATTTTCATTTCAATAAAACGTTCTTCTTTTTGGTTTAGCATTTTTACTTGCTAGTATATGTTCATCAAAGGAGATTAAAAATGCATATACGACCATTTTTGGAAATATGCTATAAGTGTCCTCGTTTTTTATCCTTAAATTCTTTGTTTAAATATTTTTCATTTTCAAATTAGGTCTGCTGTAAAGAACATACATTTTCTTAAATATAACATATTATGTAGCAATGTATGCTTATCATCGATTTTTTAGAGTCTGCAAACGGGTAGATTACGTGACGAATACTTCGATTTTAGCGGACGCTGGTTGATCTTAAAGGTGACAATATACACAGGGGGCATTGATAAACAAACGAGTCACTAATTATCGGCTTTAAGGCGTGTATACTAACAGTACAACTCCCGCGTAGTTGATTGGTAGATTACATAAGAAATGCGGATGTAAGATACATTCCATACGTCGTTAAATCGAGGTCTCGAGGACTGTTATAATCTGGGTCATATTTTGTTTCATTTATTTTCCGAAAATGTCGGCGACTTCGTTTTAGCTTTGATGTGCTAATAGAGCGAAGTTTAAACAGAAAGGGCGAAGAATCGCATCCCTGATGTGTGCACTTTACCTTAATTTCCCTAATGCATCCCCGATCTTAACATGAATATTAAAATCTCTCAAAAATATCCCACAGAACATTTTTAATTTTGACAGAAATATGTATATATGTATTAATTGTACATCCATCGTATTTCCTCATGTTGTAAAATATTACCTGAGAAGAAATAAAAAGAATATGTCTGTCTGCCTGTTTTAATAAGAAAAAAATAGCATCAAAATACGATGTCTTATCATTCACAGCTTTAAGTAAGGTATACGAGTATATCATTTTAATATCAAAGTAATCTCGACTTACTACGTCACAAATTGTCATGCACTCCGGGGAGTCTATATTGTTCACAATCAAATCAATATTAACCCTTTGATGACGGAAATTGATTCAAACAATGTAAAATATGTGTCGGTATTTTTTCACACTTAATTGATGTTTGATAGCGAAAAAATGTCATAATACAAAGTCAAAATGCATAACTATGGAGTCTAGTTAAATCTAATTGTAAGTAAGAATGTATTCTTAAAACAAGCTTGACCTAGATAACCTTTATGGAAATATTTTTGCGGCATCCGGTGTTAGTATTTACTAACATGCGTTCGGATTTAGAAATAATTGGGACACGAAAATTTGATATCAATTGATATGATTTCCTAGGCAAGTTTAAAGTTGTTTTCGCAAGTTAACTTATTCAATTAATTGTTGTTTGAAATGCATATGATATTCGCGAACCACCCGAACTTTGGTAGGGCGAATATTCGTGTCCGAATTTCAATCATGGTTCACGAACTCTCGAGTGCTCGGACATTCGTTAAAGCCCTAGGTATGACCTACCGCGACCAGGCTCAAACCTGCGATACTTAGTAATCTGTCACATGTATTTGCAATTAATACAAGAATAATATAAGAAGTAATACTTTTACACTACTCTATGTCGATATTATCATCTACCATCAAAATATAATTTAGTGATGTAATAACTAAAGCTCTTGTGATTTAATTCATATATTCATATGGGAATCAAAGCTTATGCCTGTATTTTGCTATATGATAAAAACAGAAAAATGAAATTTATTTCTTAATCAAAATAACATAGTACATGTATACAGTTTTCTATATTTTATCATGCAATAAATTATGACTCAAAGATGACTTAAGGTTTTCTCATTTAAACTTGTGCCTATGTTTTATTTCATGAAAAAACATAGACAAACTGCTTTAAAGATGGCTTATGCGCATCCTATAACAAATTATCCCTGATTTGGTTTCATTTCCCACGTAAAGACAATATAAAAATGTAGCCGATCAAAGTCTATTGGTTGTCAACAGGCCACAGAAAGCCGAGTTACGAGCGACTGAAAATAGCGCATTTTGACTCCCTCTCCAATTGCCGACATTACCCGATGCTAAATATATGCATGTGACCTGTTTAATGAATTCACCAGAGGTCGCACGCGCAGGTCACGCGGTAAGCGAGATTTTCATGACAGGTAAACAAAACAATGACGGAAGCGACGTTTACCTATCGATTCTTGATACTTTATGTAAGTAAAGCTATTTATTTATTTTGTGTTCGTGAAATTGCATTATGTTGACATTATTTGTTGTCTACAGATTAAAGAAAACTCAGTTTGGTTGTTTTTTATGCTAAAATGAGGCATGCAAAATCGAACAAGCGTATACGGCATAATCGAAGATGATGACTCGCTTATGTCACTGTGTTGATTGTTGAATATAAGTTTGTTCTTTCGATTATGATGCCGTGACATATAGAAAGTTTTTAACTGCCTACTAGATCTTGTACTCGAGTGATCATGTACATAGTTAAATCATGTTTGTTTATTTTCAAATCTTATTTGTGATGACGGTACAGGCGTAGGAGTATTAGGTTATGCACAATTAATGTTTAGTCCCAACTACAGATGAGCACTTGGTGATGCCCAAACTCCCCGCAGCGGTTATCTCCCTTTATCAAATCAATAACCACTGCCACCACAAGTAAAATTCGTCCCTCAGAGAGCCGAAAAACTTTTTTCATCTTTTCTTTTACAATTCAATATTTTCAATAATTTTAGTCTTCTCTTAGTAAAATATGATGTTCAAAGTACATAAAGATAAAAAACTAGTTTTAATCAATTTGTAGAAATAACAAAGCGTGACGTAAGCACTGTGAGAAGTTTGGGCATTCTATAAATAGATAGTATTACTAGCGTCACGTGGTTTACGTGGTGGCAGTGATTAAGTAGCAAAGCGTGACGTAAGCACTGTGAGGAGTTTGGGTGATGCCAAGTTAAAAATCAGCAGGACAAGTCTGTTACATTAACTGATCTGCCGGGCAAGTCAGCATTTAAGGACTTTGGACAAAATTTTGCATATAGTCATTTTTAAGAGTTTCATTTGCTGTTCTCTGACTGACTGCTATATATATTGGATCTACTATAACTAGACAATCTTTCACAGCTAAAAAAATTAAATGTAGGTATAACAACTTTCCATAGGTGGATCCAGGGGGAGGGTTTACACCCCTGAAATTTCCAAAATGTATCCGTCCATGAGTGTATTTTTTAGTGTAAGCCATTTTTAAGTAGCAAGATGCAATTAATTTTCTCATGCTTGCTTCACTCACCTTTGTGTTTAACGCAATGAAGATTTTTTTATCAATATGTTTTTTTATTCTGCAAACAGTGTATAATTTGGCTGTGGTTTAAAAGTTTGGAACCCCCTTAGAAAAATGTTTGGTCCCCTCTAGAAAATAATTCTGGACCCCTCCCTAGTTTCTTATAAAAAGAAAATTAAAAGATCAAAGTGAGTTCTGTTAAAATGTTTATTCCGTCAATAAATGAGAAAAATAGATGGTAAATATTGGGGCAGCCGAAAGCTATTGTGGGCAAGTTAATGTAAGGTTTATCATGCCCCCCCCCCCGGCCAATTTATCTGATGAATGAAATCTAATGTTGAACTTGACAGGTGATAATTTAGAGATACATTTTTACAGACTGAAATAGAAAAATGGTCAAACTGATAAAAAAATGCATCACCATAAACGGTCATATATACTGGAGTGTGATAAAGTATTGTTATCTTAATTCTAGGTCATGGATTCTAGTTCTCTAGCTCCAAGTGAAGTCACAAGTTCTGTGATACCTGTTAGAGTTTGTGGGAGAAAAAGGATGCTGTGGTAGTAAGAGCAGAAAAAAATCTACTTGAAGGAATGCTTTATCAAGGAGAACTTGTGGAGAGAGTGTATCAGCTAATGTTAAAGAAAAATGAAACAGCATTGGGGTAAATATAAACTCTTAAAACTATATGTATCTCTATAAAACTTCGCAATTGTAAAACCAGTGGTGTTTCTTGACTTTGTTAGCCATCCACTCCCAGCATGTATAAGATAACCGACTGTATAAGTTCTTTTCCTAGTGGTCAAGATTATAAATATGAATTTTGTGTTTAATTGGACTCAGAACAGTTTAAAACCATAAATTTGATAAATGTAATCACATTTTATGTATAGCTGTTTGAATAATCATTCAATATTTGTAGCTTTTTTGGACTTTTATTAGGTCTAAGTATCATGGTATATCATTGATGACATTCACATAGGATTTTAAGTACTGTAATTTATAAATTGCTTAATTATTTCAGGCTGAGACAGATGGTTTGAAGGAAGATTAATGTGATAAATGTAAAAGAGCTCAATTCAAGATGGTTGAGAAATGCCCACCACTGATTATAGATGTAGGGCAGCAGTGAGACAGCCTGGTGGTTTCCATCCAGTAAATAACATAGTGTAATAATACTTTATATAAATCTAAACCTTGGTCACAATCAGCAATGTATGATATATTCTTAGACTAGAACCAATAAAATGACAGTAAGGGAGAAAAAGGGGGCCTGAAGTCATCAAGTTTTAAAGGAACATTGTTCTGTTTTTTTAATCTGTGTGCAGGATTTTATTTCTGTGAAAATAAAGTTAAAGAACACTTTTTTAAGCACAGCTTAAGAAGGACACTTAGTGTAGGCATGAAGTTTGTTCTCAAGCTTCATACCATGGAGCCCAAGAAATCTACCGTATTATTTTCTTTTGTATGAAAATGCGTTTTACTTCGATTAGAATAACAGGTTAAATACAATTACCAAAGGTTAAAGTATTACGAGAATATATGCGTAAATATTGAATAATGATTTTTGTCTTTTCATTTTCTATGATCAGTTATTCATTCTAGCATTTGTTGTACTGTGCTAGCCTAATTTTACTGTCTCTTGTAAGAATTGTGAAGAATATGAATTTGTCTTTGAAATAAGGCAGTAGATCATTGATTGCATCTACAAAAATGCTACAATTTCAGTGATTTATAGAATATTAATGGTCTGGTCATTTTTTATGAATGTCTGAGGACTGAAATTTCATTTTAAATGCTGCCATGAATATATTTTTACTTATACATAGTTGGAAATGACTGACACTTCTAGTATCAGTTCATAAGATATTCATTTGATCAATCAACACTTTCCATTTCATTTGTGACTTGACTAAATGTCTAGTGCTCGAGAATATTTTATAATGATGGTGACTTAAAAATCCTCAATACACACATACATACTTTTGGAACACAATAATATATATCAACCCAACTTTGTACATGAACATTTATTATGTTTGTGATTTAATTCCCATTTCTTTATCATCCATGCTGCCTTTTTACTCTGTTTGCAATATATATATATATATGAAAAAATATGATTGTAATGCTTTTAATTTCTGGTTATGTATTTGATATGAATAGGAAGTAATATACATTATAATTTAAGAAATTTACATTTTGTAATATACATTGTAATTAAAGAAATTTTCTTTTATTTTATTCAATGTATAAGTTTTGCCTTAGGAATAAATTCAGTTATCATGTTGCTCAGAATGTGAAAAATGTAAGACAGATAATTTAGATATTGAAATTGGAAAAATCAACTTAAAACTTTTTTTCACAATATATATGTATTTGGTATATGCCATGTTATTAACTTATAATTAAGGTGGTGTGTAATTATATGATGTAATATTGATGAAGTTCTGTTGTTTTTGGGATTATACTAGGGTCCATCCACTCTATCAAAATGCATTATGTGCAGACATTGTTGTTTTTCTACTATGATTGTTTAAATAAACATGTATCATACCATGAATACCTAAAGAACTTAAAAATGTAACAATTTCTCTCAAAATTTATTTTGTCCAAACAAAATCTTCTAGATTATAGGTACATGTTAACAATATTTATGTATATTTCCTACCATAGGCGGATCCAGTGGAAGCAATTTTTTTTCTTTCATGAAATATGATATTTTCAGGAAATATATATATATATACATGTCATAATTTTTTCGCATGCTACACATGCAATATAGCATACATTATAAAACATTTCTTTCTCATAATTGTAAGATAAACATGATTCAGCGGCTTTTAAAAAATTATATGATAATAATTATCTAGATGCTTTATATTTTATACTCTGGATAAGGATAGTTTAGGCTCTGAGAATGTGCCTGAATCTCTAAGAAATAACCCAAACTACAGAATTTCCGGGGCCACTGGTCACCTGATCCTTTGGTCAGGGTTTTGCCCTATATCATCTCAGGCCCTTATGGCCCCTTTGAACCCCATTCTGCTTATTCATTTTACGCCCCATCTAACTAGAATTTTCCGCCCCCTCACAGAAATCCTGGATCCACCTATGCCTACATTATTAACATATAAGGTTATTAAAATAAACTTGTTTAACAATGACTTATACACATGTATGGAGTAGTTTCTGGCCTTGTGGAAGGGTAGGTGAGTACTGGTTACAGTCAATGGTCCAGGAAAGCTAGGTTAGGTGCGCTGGACGCTGTGAAATGACCTAAATTGTGTTGACACGGCGTTAACTCCAATAAATAAATAAACTTATACACATGTCACTGTTTGATTGTTTTTGTGCAGTAAAATATATTTTACTGAAATTTCTTATGGTATTTCTTAAACTTCAAACTTTAAATATATGTTCCTTGCTATCAATCACATCTCATGCTACAAGGTTCATAAATTCAAATACATTCTTTTTCAAAATTATCTCCCCTTGAACTTAGAGATTTTTTAAAAAAATATTTGTTTTTACTGCAACTGTTTTATTTCTTTAGGTGTAGACTTCAAACTTTCAATATATGTTACTTATTATTATCCACATCTCATGTGACAAGGTTCATAACTCCAAATACATTTTTTTGAAAATCATCTCCCCCATGAATTTGAAATTTCTTAAAAAAAATATTTGTTTTTACCTCAACTGTTTTATTTCTTTAGGTATCAATTTTAAAGTTAATATAATCATGTTCCTTATCATTAACCCCATCTCATGTGACAAATACTTACTAAGCCGAGCATGCCGTCTCAACTGACAGGTCTTGTTTTTTCTTCAGGTATCACCTGTTAACATTAAGTATGTTTGTTATTCTCAGCCACATATCATGTGACAAGGGTCATAAGTCCATATACATTTATATATATATATATTATATATATTATCAGAATTACTTGCTCTTGGACTGAATTTTCTTTAAAAATATTTTTGATGCCATTGTTTTATTTATTTAGGTATCAACTTCAAATATAAAATATTTGTTCTTTATTATCAACCTCATCTCATGTGACAAAGTTCCTAAATCCATAAAAAAATTTATCCCCCCCCCCGAACTTAAAATGCTTTTTAAAGATAATAATTTTCACCTAGAAATCTTGATTTCTTAAGGTATCAACTTCAAAGTTTAAATAATAATTGATGAAATATATTTTTTTTACTTAAATTTCTCAACAATTACACATACATTTGTTTTGTTTCTCATTAGCAAAAAAAATAAAATAAAAATATTTGATTATACATCTGTATTTGTTATTTATAACTTTTATTCTCCAAGGGCCCGTACTATCAAGGGTCTTGTCATAAGATTTTTGATAATATGCTTCCCAGGATTGTACACCATAGTGAACTAAACCATCAATATTTTAGCTAGTAGGGTAACGATGTAATTAGGAACGTCTAAGTGCAGTGTATATTTGCTGCTTCCCATATTTTTGAAGGCTGTATCTAACAAGTATTGCCTGAACATTTGTTCTTCATGTGTGTCAAAATCCCAGTTGATGAGACAGATACTGTTATAGTATATGATGTTATGATCTATTTAAGTCTACTTTACCATTGTGGGTTACAGAACAGAATCAAAAGGAATCTTTAATCACGTCTTTTAGCCATTTTAATCTCCAGCCGATTGAAATGTGGTAATGGTCTAACCTACGGTCTGGACATTCAAGTTTGCCACAGTCATTGACTGTAGAAATTATCAATATATGAATGTATCTTGGCATAATTGTCCAAGCTGACATATAGCTTAAGTTTCCATTTAAAATTCTGTATGGAATGTCACCGTGGACAATCTTTATTTGTGATACCCCTGATTCCTAAATAAGATAGATATTCAGTACGCTATAATACACTTTTTGGGTGAGCTTACTTTCTTAGATTAGTTTCCATAACTATTTCAGGAATGTTTGTATCAAACACATGTTCATTTGAAATGAAGCACAGTGCTCTCCAAAAGTTCTTGAACAGATAAAATTTTGAGAAAAATGATCGTGCATAATACAAGTAAATTAACTATCATTAGACCTAGTCAATGTAGAGTTGTTTAAATCATATGTTAATAATCTAATAAAAGCTGACTTTAGAATTTGCTCAGATGACTCTTTCTTCCTTATATTCATGAATAAGGATGAATCAATTTATCTTAAAACCCAAGATTTTGTCCAAGAATTTTTTAGGGCACTGTATCACAGAACATTTCGTAGGTAACTTTCACATGCTAGACATAAAAAATAGATCAGCTCTTATGATATTCAATTTATTTGCAAATAGTAATACATGTACCATAAAATTTAAAAATCAAATACATGTGTGGCTTGTGTGCTAAAATGCAAATAAAGCACATTCACAAAAAGTATAACAATATGTAGGTAAGCCTAAATGTCTATTTTCATATATATGAGTAATAGTCAATACCTCTTATGTTGTCTACATAATAATATTCAGTTACTCTTTTACACAGTACCCAACAAAAGTATCAAGACATTAGAAATTTACTACAATTCTTGAAATTTGGTAATGAATTTTGTAGAATCATTGTTTAAGATAAATCTAAGTATGGTTTGTGATAAAATGGAAACAAATTTCATGAATGATACACAATTTTGAAATTCAGCATCTGATATCCTTAAGCCTAAAAAAAACATGTTAATTGTAATTATTTTTCATAACAAATTTTTAAAGCTATTTTTGTTTTGTTGGTTATATAATAATGATAACCAAAAAAATAAAGCAAAACTAAAAAGCATATAAAAATACACAGTGATCAAATTTTGGATAAAAGCTATTTAGAAAGCCTACAAAGTGAAAATGTCTCCAAACTTTTGGTGGGTACTGTACATAGCAACACATTGTATAGGTTTGGTCACTGTGGTCAGTCTACCTACTCAATGTTCTTGGAAGGCTTAACCAACTACTAAGCCCATATTTCCGTCAGTAACTGACCTTCACTATTAACAATCAGTGGTAGGAGGTAGAATGACCATAGAAATTATTTTTACAAACAAGCTCCACAAAATTATGCCCAGTCCACCTCATGTCAATGAAAGCAGTATATTTATAAGATTGAGCATCTGACATCCTATTGCCTACAAAACTATGTTTTTATTATATCTATTTCCATTACATAGTTTGTATGCTATTTTTGTAGTCTCAATATAAGTATAATGATATTAAGACAATAACATAAAGCAAAAAATATAAAGCATTTCTAAATAAACATTATAATCACTGTTCTATTTTTACTCTTAATTATAAAACTAAAAATAGAAAAGTGATTTTAATTATTATCCCTTTATGGATAAGATGCAAGTAAATAAACATAAATAAACTTTAAAGCTACTCAGTAGGCCTACAATGTGAAGATGTCTCCAAAGTTTTGTTGGGTACTATATGGATGTAAAAACAGTATTAAAAAGACAGAAATAAAGTGTTCTCCTTACTTTTTAAGTGTAACATAGGCATGCTATCAACTTATAAGAGCAGATTCAGTATTTGAGTTGAAAGGATAAAATACTTTCTCAAGGTACAATGTAGTTGAACAGTGATTAAATTAAAATGGTTAACAGAAATATGTGAATGTAGAACCATCTTGCTCAAATTGTGGTCAACAATGAAACAAAATAGATCTTAAAAGAGGCTAATTTTACAAATAATCTACACACTTTTCATAAATGAATCTATCGTTGGTGGACAATAAATGTCTAGTACACAGACAAAAGTAGCACACTCTTTTGACTTGTCAATGTTGATTACTTATAACAATTTGACTTGAAAACAATATCTAACAAATAGATCTTGCAGGAAGTCCCTTACTTCTAAGAAGTTACACTTTCCATGTAGCAGTTTCACAAAATTCATATTGTAATGTGCATGTATATATATGGAGGTGATGTTATTAGCAAACTGTAGTCATATATTAGAAGTAGAAGATACAAGTTCATATATGAGAGCACAAGAACAACTATATGATTTAAAATTCACAGAAAGACTTTCATATTTGATGATTTGCAGCAGAGCATATTCTAACTTTCTCTTTATGTGCTGTCAACATTTTTCTTTTTTATTATACAATCTCTAGAGCCTGCAAGATAAATCAAAATAAATCTTAGTCAATATGCAAGGCTACATGTTTCATAAATAAATAACATTAACTATATAATTGATACTGTCCATTTGAAAAAGATGCACAGAACATTCTATGTGTTGCCTGTTTATAGTTGTCGGTGGACTGCAAAGAAAATTGAAATTGATCTGTTTCAAACACCTCTAATGGAAAATAAATATGTGCATCGCTTACTTTTTTTTCATTTTATGCATTGTATTTTCAAGGGAAAGTAGATCGAAACCGAAAGTAGATTTTGATACCCAATACTTAAAACAGTAGATTTGATAACAACAAATATAAGATAATATCATTAGCCATTCATAGACATTTATTGTATCTAGAGACCTGTATGTGTTAAGTGCTACCTACACTAGATCATTCATATGTATGTAGAATATATTGATTCCAAAGTAACCGTACTGAGTGAATTTCAGGGGATGTTAAGCATTATATAAATATTTAAAAAAAACTCATTAATGATACCTTTAGATCCAGCCTTGTTCAACTTAATTCTCTAACATTCATATCGTTATCTAATGAAGCCAGTACATTTCTCTTTCTATATATGGTTGGTGAATATGAAATCTTTTGTCACAATACATCAAAAGAAGATTTTAGAGACTTCCAATTCAACTGCACTTCTGCAATTAAAACACAAACAATTATAAAAGCCTGATATCTTTTTATTTTTCACTCATATTGCACCATAGTGATGTGTCAATTATAGTTAAACTATAACAACAGTTACAAGATTATTTCCTGCTAAATTAATCACAATAAACATTATGGATCATACTTCAGGTTAATTATCTTATGTGGATACCCATATTAGAACCAAGTTGTTGTTACCAAGATTTACCATTCATATGATAAATGTTTACAAAATGTAAGGTCCATACATCCATTAATATTGACAATAAAAAAAATTAAGAATGGTTCAAAATTAAAATTACCTGCAGTTCAAAGAATGGCAGCAGCTAGATCTTTTATTAAATTTGCATCTGAAGAAGCATGCTTTCAGACAAGGTTTATCACATACATCTTCTGAGCTAAATGATACAAATAAGAAGTTGTACCATCAATATCTGGTACACTCCATTCATGGTGGTTTGTGATATGAATCAGGACATTTCACCATTAACTCTGTAAAGAAGCAGATTGTTAAAATAATGGTTTACAAACATTGTTACCATAACTGTCCGCACCATATATGACTCCTTGTTCAAATTGCTTAAAATTTAAGACTTGATTCCTCTACTTTATTTTATACACTATGATCTAATAACATATGCTCATACATGAAACAGATACTTTTTTAGCTTTATCAAAGAGAATAATACATTTACATCATGATAGGAGGATGAAAAAACAATAGTTATTCAAGAATTCTTTGATTCAATATTTTCATAATTAGCTGACCATTTAGTATGCACAGAATAATAATCCACTTGCATGCATATATACACTGGTGAAATACTACTAAAGTTGTTTTCATGGTGTAGTAGTTTGGACACTAAGCTTTGAAACAGACCATTTATGTTTGTTTTCTTACCTCAGCATGTTATTATACTTTCATTAAAACTCAGCAATAAGCCCTATCCACAATAATGATTAGGTGAAACTAGATACAGCTTATACATGATTATTATCTGCACAAAGTTTTTCCATGTGAATTCTCAGAGACCGTGGCCTATTAAAACGGAGCCACAAAATCAGTTGGCACTTCCTTGCCCCAAAGCTATCCACAGTTAATATCTCAGTGAACAGACATACAGGTATTGTTAAGTTATTGTTCGGACATGCAATTGATTATGAATAGACAGACAGACAGACAACATCATACATAATACAGCCCTTTTTTGAACAGCATATAAAAATTGTAAACCTACTTACTCAAAAGGATCAACAGATGAAGATGACATCTTCTTCTACCCAGTCACTCTACCAAATTAAGACACTATCACAGTTTCACTTTTTAGGTCTGAAAATGAAAATGTATTTCTTAAAATATTATTTTCATGGCCTAACAAAAATGTTGACATTCCATCCACTGATATCCAATTGTACTGTACTGTACAGTACCCATACCTGATAACTTATGAACATAAAATGTCATGTGGATCTTGCAGGGGGGAGGGGGTTGTACGCCCCTGTAATTTCCAAAATATGCCTGTTCATAAGTGAATTTAGAAACTGTAAGCAATTTTTAAGTAGCATGAGGCAATTTTTCTCAGTCTCGCTTTGCTTGCTGTAGTATTGAACATAAATCTGATTGTTATGTAGTTTATATCATTAATGTGTTGTGTAATACTGCATAGGTGGATTCAGGATTTCCTTTTAGGGGGGCAGAAAATTCAAGTTATGGGGCTGAAAATGAACAAGCAGACTGGGGTTCTAGGGACCGTATTCGAGGACCCACTCTGGGTCCTGAGAGGCATTGACCAGGCATTCAGGGTTGCTGCGACCCCTTAAGGCTAAGCTCATTTCTAATGAATTCAGGCACATATAAAGAACCTAAACTATCCTTTCCCAGGGTATACCATAAAAGCATCTTGATATGTATCATATAATTTTACAGCCTTTTGATCATGTTAAAATCTTACAAATATGTGCCTAGATGAAATTGTTCTTACATTAGTGTATGTTATGTCATTGTAATAGTGTAGTTCCAGTCTTGTTATTATTGCAGTCGTAGCGTGTGAATTTTTTTACATATGTTTATAAAATTTCCTGCAGATATCATATTTTATGATAGAAAAAAATCTTAGTTTGGGCGATTTTAGGGGGGCGTACGCAGGGTCCGCCCCCTTGGATCCGCCTATGTACAGTGAATAACCTGGTTGTTTTTCCAAAGTTTGGACCCACTAGAAAAGTTTAGACCTTCTAGAAAAAAATCCTGGATCCGCCCCTGAATGATACACCAAAAACCCTAACCAATACATTTCAAAATATAATAAGGGTAAAACTGGGTCAAACTCTATGCAAGAGTTAAAGAAATAAGAAATTTGACATAAATTGGTAAGTCTGCATACATGAGTGAAGTTTCAAGTGAAATATCTCTTCAGAGAATCTATATGTTTACTGCTCCTTACTGTTATCACATGCTTATAAATACATAAACTATTTATGTACAATTTGAGTAGTGAAACATTACTGGTGAGTTATTAAAATCAGTAAAACTAATGCAGTACGTCTTTAGACAAGTTGACAGTAAACTGGTCAATCAATGGTTGTTAGTAAATATTTAAGTTCCTGTGTAGTTATGTTTAATACTGGCATAAACATTTGTTAATCTTTCACATTTATAAATATAATATTGAAAGAACACGTACTGCTTCACATAAAACGAGATAAACGTGTCATCCAAATTCTCTTAGTTGTAAACAATGACGGGGTCGAAATGTCATGGGACGAAGCGCCATGATTTAAACGATCTACAATACAGCCGTTTTGTAAGCTTTATATTGTATAATATAAGCAGTACAATTGCCAAAACTCAACATTATTATACAGAACCACTAACGACACAATGATCTTAACAGTTGGTTACAATGTAGCCAATTTCTTAGTTAAATTTCGATTCGACGGGACCTTACCTCTCATTCTCAAGCAACGATTTTGCTAGATTTCATCCATCTTCAAGGCCATTGACAGCTCCAACTCATGATATCTCACGAATTCCTCTCCTATATGCACTCTAGATGACCCGAAGTTTATATTGTATATTTGTTTTCGTCGCTTAAATGTCGCAAGTTCCGTTATTCTGACGCTCTCTTTACTTTCTCTATCGATTTCCACCATTTTGTTAACACAGGTAAATTATGCGTGTCACGAAAGGTCATGGAGTTATCGCCTGTCCTCGTTTTGCTTCGTGTACACTCGGATATCTCCGGTCGGCTTAAAAAAACTGGCAGTTTTTTTAAGAAAATAAATTTTAAAACCGTTTTATTTATATGATAGCATTGGTAAAGGGAAGTTTATTGTAGCTCAAGGACGTTTGTTAGGGATGTTTTATAAAGCTATTATGTTGATTTTAGTGTACGGGGTGCGTAGAAATGTGCAAAATATGCGCATAACACATCTTTAACCCTGCTAAATAATTAAATTAAAGCTTGTCCTAATAGGTGTTTAACAGCCAAGCAAATCCAGCAGGAAATTGTAGACTTTGAAGGCCTTCAACCTTTGAGAAATACTTTCACCAGAGCAGGAACTGTTTGATCACAAACTATGCACCATATATGGTTTTAAAAAACAAGAATGAAACATTTATCCAGATGCATTGTTATCTATGTCTCTGCAATTGTCATAATGATAATGCCTATACCTGTATGAAAGGTTTTAGTCACAACAATTTGTTTAAAAATTCTTAATATTTACCTCCAGTTGCTAACAAATCATCTATGATGACAACTTTTTGTCCAGGCTGAATTGAATTCTTCTGTATTTCACAACTGTCCTGCAAATCCAACAAAATATTGAAATAATTTAGCAAATTTTTATTTACATAAAAATTTGTGCATGTATTTATGTATAAGTCAAAATTACATGTGGGTTTTATAAATTTTAGTTTGTTTTTCATGGTTTTTCTCTCTTTAGTTGGAAGAATGGTAGGTTTGGCAACATATAAGTCCAATTATAGTTAAAATTAATACATTTGTTTTGTAATAGTTATCTTCAACACAGTTTAATTGTTGACCTTTTCTTTGCCATAAATCTAGTTCTAGCTTCCGAAACTTCATAAGCCACTTTTTTAACATTTTGTTTTCATGTGATACAGCATTAACAATTCAGACAGGAATGATAATGCTGAAGACCTAAAACTACTATGAATCATTCAAATTTAAAATTTGATTGGAAACATATATACAGTATAACCTCTGCAGCATGGCCCTGTACAAAACCTCTGCACAACGAAAGCTTTTGATATTTCCCTTAGGTGTAATTCTAATTGAATTAACCTCTGCAGAGCAACAGCCTCTGAACAGCAACACATTTTAGTCCTTCTCAGTGGGTGTTGCTCAAGAGAGGTTGTACTGATTACTATAAGGTGATTATAGGGACTTTGGTGGTTTAAGATGCTATAATATAAATATATGTTATAAAGGCAAACAACCCTTGTTGAATATATAACCTTCTGCATGCTAATTTGATATAACTTTCTAAACATAGTTCTAACAGTAAACTTCACCTTATAATTTTACCTGGCTTCTCAGGTTTTATTATAAATCCTAATAGCATTATATTAGACATTTCTTACAGCTTTTGTTGTAGACAGCTTTCTTTGATACAAATATTGACAGACTTACCTCCCCGTATTCTAAAGAATAGCTGACTTTGTGGGTCTCTCCAGGTAGTTTACCCTTCTTTCTAACAGGTACAAATGCTACATTTAATGCTAGAGCAACCAGTGGACCAAATAAGAACCCTCTTGAATCTAAACCAACTATAACATCAACATCTGGGTATTTAGATTTTATATCTTCAACTTGTACATCAATTAATCCTTGAAACACTTTGGGGTTCCTCAACACTGGGAACAGATTTCTGAAAATATATCAATATAACATTAATATTGTGATATCATTGACTTGTGTTAGGCATTTAAAGCTTGTTGAAACCATGTTTTCAGTTCACACATAGTTCAGGGGCAAGCAAGATAAGTTAAGCTCCTTTGTAGTTTTCCATCCTTTATCTCACCCAATGATTGTACCAAGTTACATGTGTTAAAGTCTGATTGTGAAAAAAGTTCTTGCTTCCTTGTCCCAACATACTGAGCTAGTAGGATCAAGTTCTGGCTCAAGGAAATAACTGGGTTAGTTTTGGATGGGATTCAAACCAATATGGAGCTGGCTATATCCACTGATTACCAGTCCAATGTTGTAACTTCATGGCCATGCATGCTCATAAGCACTGTGGCCATAAATTTATTTGAGTTACAAATTTTGTAATTTTATAGATTTAAATTATTTTCTTTTTTGACTCCTGGTAAACATCACAGGTGCCAGACACAATTTTTCCATATATACTATGATAAGAAAAAATTGTGTTTGCCACCTGTGGTAAACAAGCAACAGCTACATGTAAATGGCTAATTCTTTGTACCATTGTACACCTATGTATAAAGTTACCATTTACACACAATTATTCCACAAGAGCCAGGCGTTGAGACACAAAAATTCCATATTACACTCTCAGTTGCAAGACACAAATTTTTCTTATTACAACTATAAATCTTTATATATACTAACTATAATAAGGAAAATTATGTCTGGCACCTGTGATTACACTATAATAAGGAAATTTGTGTCTGGCACCTGTGTTTACACTATAATAAAGGAAATTATGTCTGACACCTGTGTTTACACTATAATAAGGAAATTTGTGTCTGGCACATGTGTTTACACTATAATAAGGAAATTTGTGTCTGGCACCTGTGTTTACACTATCATAAAGAAAATTGTGTCTGGCACCTGTGTTTACACTATAATAAGGAAATTTGTGTCTGGCACCTGTGTTTACACTATAACAAAGGAAAATTGTGTCTGGCACCTGTGTTTACACTATTATAAAGGAAAATTGTGTCTGGCACCTGTGTTTACACTACAATAAGGAAATTTGTGTCTGGCACCTGTGTTTACACTATAATAAGGAAATTTGTGTCTGGCACCTGTGTTTACACTATAATAAAGGAAAATTGTGTCTGGCACCTGTGTTTACACTATAATAAAGGAAAATTGTGTCTGGCACCTGTGTTTACACTACAATAAGGAAAATTGTGTCTGGCACCTGTGTTTACACTATAATAAGGAAAATTGTGTGTGGCACCTGTGTTTACACTATAATAAAGGAAAATTGTGTCTGGCACCTGTGATTACACTACAATAAAGGAAAATTATGTCTGGCACCTGTGATTACACTACAATAAAGGAAAATTATGTCTGGCACCTGTGTTTACACTATTATAAAGGAAAATTGTGTCTGGCACCTGTGTTTACACTATAATAAAGGAAAATTGTGTCTGGCACCTGTGATTACACTACAATAAAGGGAAATTATGTCTGGCACCTGTGATTACACTACAATAAAGGGAAATTATGTCTGGCACCTGTGATTATACTACAATAAAGGAAAATTATGTCTGGCACCTGTGTTTACAGTATAATAAGGAAAATTTGTGTCTGACACCTGTGATTACACTACAATAAAGGAACATTGTGTCTGGCACCTGTGATTACACTACAATAAAGGAAAATTATGTCTGGCACCTGTGATTACACTACAATAAAGGAAAATTGTGTCTGGCACCTGTGATTACACTACAATAAAGGAAAATTGTGTCTGGCACCTGTGATTACACTACAATAAAGGAAAATTGTGTCTGGCACCTGTGATTACACTATAATAAAGGAAAATTTGTGTGTGGCACCTGTAATTACACTATAATAAAGGAAAATTTGTGTGTGGCACATATGTTTAAACAAAGGAAAATTTGTGTCTGGCACATGTGTTTACACTATAATAAGGAAAATTAGTGTCTGGCACATGTGTTTACACTATAAATTATAATAAAGGGAAATTTGTATCTGACACATGTGATTACACCATAATAAGGAAAATGTGTGTCTGGCACTTGTGATTTATTCTACAAGTTACAATTTTCACAAGCTCAAATAGATTTCCACTGATCATAGGCTTCAGGCTGGTGGATTGAAACAATAACTGTACTAGATCATCTCAGATGGTGACTGATAATACTATTCAGTATTCACTGAATAGTGTTCTACTTTCAGTTTGCACCCAATTTACAATTTACTAATTGATAAATCATGAAGAACGCGACATGTCAACTTACTGAAATATAATTCCTGGTTTAGGAAAATCCGGACATAACTCAATTAAATCTTTAACAGCTTTGATTCTTGTATCAACTTCTGCCATCGTTTATCTTTTCAGTTGTAAGTATTGCAGCTTTCTTGAGGGACGAGTCATCAATTTACCAATGCACCGGCCACATGCTGGAAAAAAGGGGAGTAACTCAAAAGTACTAATACAATATGCCAAATGGAGTTACCTCCCTTATTTGTTACAAAATGGTAGTGTTATCTAAATGCCCTTCATGCAACTACAAATACATCAACTTATCATTTCACTATTTCATAAATAAAAATTATATTTGCTAGCTGTAGTTTACCCTTTGTAACAAAACAACAATTAACAGTTCTAACTTGAATGTACTATTGATAAATTTGATTAAATTGTCAGAGGCACATGTATTAAATATGCTGATTTAAATACTTAATTATCAATAGTGAGTACAGAAGTGCTGTGTAATGAATATTTAAATCAGTGGGGTTAATGTATGTTGCACTGACAATTAAATAAAATTTATCGATACAATCCATTCCATGAATATTAAGAATAGGACAACTTCCTAATGAAGTCACAATTATGGTCTTAGCTGAAGTTTAATAGCTCACACATGCAGTTAACAACATATAAACATGTTGAAATTGATGCTAATTAACTTCATATAAAATTACAACAGTTTGTAGCGGTAACATGATAAATAAATGCACACAAAAATAGTTATCCTTTCTCTTTATTTGTACTTTAACAAGCAAATCACATAAAATTTGCTGCAATAATAATAATATCAATATAATCAATAGAGAGCTTACACATTTTTTTTAGTATATCACATCTATATATAAAGATCAATAAGAAAGAAATTGCTATATCTTGTTATACACATTGTTGAACATACACAATTAATGACTGTCAAGTCAACAAGAAAAGTTGTTTCTACTTCTGGCTCAATAAAATACTAAGATGGATTTTGTATTGCATTACAAAATGTGAGACATTATGCTGGAAATTGTTTTTCAAAGGTGAATATCCCTCCTATTCTGTGACCACTGGAACATTAATTATCGTTTCAAGTAAGCTCCATAGCCTAAGCATTGGTGCATCACGTTCAATTTTCAAATTCGTAAATACTTCATTTTCATGATTTCAGTAGGTTTTACATCAGAAAATGACCCTTTCCCAGATGACAAAGGTCTTTGAACTTCCAGACCAGTGGCCCTTTTCACTAAAATTCTTCCAATAAAAATCATCATGAGTCAAAAGCAAGAAACATTCATAGTACTGTTATTTTTGACCAATCAATTCCAAAATGTTATTGAATTATGTGTAATATATTTTATATGTTTTGAATATCATAACATTGTTGTGTTTATTATTCTTCTTTGAACTGCAAAATTTATAAAATTGACTTTCTATAACTTTTTAAGAATTTTTTCTGGACTGAATGAAAAAAACTGGACCAAAAATTATCTTGGAGATATGTTAAAATATGCAGTCCATTTGAATAATTTAGACCTAATATATCCTAAAATTAAGTAAGCACTATAACAACAAATAAACAGTTTCTTGAAGTCATATGGGAAATAGTGATGGTATAGTATAAAGTAGGTGGATCATCGGACCATTCACATGCTATAAGTCACTGGACCTACGGCGATTTAAGTGGACTTAGTCCATTGGCTAAATTCCAAGGCAGGTATATTGCATGTTCATAGTTTTAATCCAACACAACAATCATAAATCAGCAGATCCTTTAAACTTGAATCTCTTTCTTACTCTCATAGATGACTTGGAACAAAACTGACTTCCATGAATTGTAAACACAAAGTCATCAATTTTAAATGAAAACAATGAGTTCATTTTGGGTAATACTGAAAACAGATAATATTAAGGATACAATGTGTTAAGTTGTAATATCTGGATCAAATATCAAAAACATATCATATCAAACAAAATAGGTGCCATTTCTAAAAAAATCAAGTGTTTTTCCATTTTTGTCTTTCATTCTACCACAAATGAAAAAAATGAAATTTACCAAAGTACCCTACACATTTTTCCACTTATAATGCTGTATACACCATACATATCCATTTTGAATTTTAACAACGTATTCACTTATTCTCGATGTTGAAATGGAACCTAGCAGATATTTGATCGCATTTGACAGATTGCTCAGTTAGATTTTAATGTCTGAAATAACTACACACTATACATGTAACAAACACCTTATACTCAAGTTAGCTCAAGTCGTAGTCAGTGTAAAAAGCTCATCAAAGCTTATGGTAATTGTTATATGTATCCGACTTAAAAATAAAATGTAATTGATTTGACAGCTAATCAGTCATACTGAGTTTGTAGATTGTTTGGTATGAAAACAGTAATTCAAGATTTATTAAATACGGCCCAATGACAAACTAAATCAAATTGAATAATTAGTTATACTTACTTTTCAATTTATTTTCTTTAGTAACTATTTTAAATGTATTTTTTGTTTCCATCAATACAATACCAGATTGACCAAGTAATGAAGGACATTTAGTTTTCCTTACAATAATCATACAGCCATGGTAATCAGCCTTCAATAATCTTTCATTGTTTTCTTTCTTTGGACCAGGTTTAGGTAAATTATACCTGTAACACAAAATACAATACAGAGTTATATTTTTGAAGAAATAGTTTTGTCTTTTTGGTCAGAAAATTTCAACTTTTAAACCAATACCTACATAGGAGTTTTCCATTATGCTATAAAAAAAAGCAACAAGTAAATCTGTGAGCTAATGCTCACTAGTGATACCCCCGCAAAAATCTAAAAATATGCGACAAACAGGAAGTAGATGAGCAAGGAGCATGAAATCGCTTTACACCACATGGGACTATGGGATGAAGCAATATGCAAAGTATTAGGCTGCTGCATGTTATAGTTGCTGAGAAAACTGCGACGGAAATTTTGTAACGGACGGCCGGACGGCCGGACAAAGGTAAAACAGTATACCCCCTCTTTTTCGAAGCGGGGGTATAAAAATACATTCATAAGCAAAAGCTTTCAAGACAGGAAACTATTGCTACAACAAACAGAAAAATATATACTATATTGGGTGGAGAATGAAGCTGAAAATACACTGAAAATGAAACATTTGATGAGCAGAAAAATAAAATTGATAGCCAGAAATTATTCTCATACCAAAGACATATACATCTCTGTCTAAAAAAAGCATATCATTTTTCTTGAGTCATTTCTTAATTAAATGGCCACAAAAAGGATATTAGTGCTGCCTGGCAATCATTTTAAACCCATTTAAATAACCTTTTAAATGATTTTTAAAGTCACATGTCTAGACTTAATGTCAATGAATGATTAAGAAATTTATCTGGTAAAATGTTTTAACAAAACCTATGTAAGTATGAAGCTTACCGTTTGATATCTAAAGTAGCCCTCATATATTCTTCCCACATTTTATGCAATGGTAAATAATCATTAAACCTGTAAATATAAACATCAGTCAGCACAAGTACATTGTACATGCAACTTAACAGACAGATACATTTAATTTGACAAAGCTTGAACTTAATTTTACATAAAAACTCAATATGTCTTGACAAATCTTGAAGTCCTGAACAGGTGAAAATAGATTGTGGTCGAAGAAAATTTCTATTTCTTATATAGTTTGGTTACTTTATAATTTTGCCCCTTTTAGCATAAAATTCAGTCTAGAACTTGAAAACAAATAAGGCAATGATGGATCTAGGAAGAGGGTTTACAAAAATTAACTTGTCAGATTTCGTGATAAGATAAACAATGTTAAAAAATGTCCACTACAGGGAAATGGAATTAAGAATTTCAAGTTATTTCCCCTTGTCCATGGACAAATGAAATCTACAATTCAACTTGTCCGCGATCAAATTCACTTGACCAGAAGTTCAATGTAAAAAAACTATAGTATGATTATATTTCACCAAGTTTGAACAGTTTTAAAAACAGACTTGACAAATTCTGGGATAATCAGGAACTTAAATATAGTGACTTTAAAACGATTATCTCCTGAACCGGAAACACAGTCCAAACTGTAATACACGTAGATGATAATATGGAGTCTGGCGAAGAGGATTAGTAATCCTGTGCTGGAAAAACCCTCAAGTAACCGTAAGTAAGTAATGATATAAAATACACGTTAAAGTTTGATGAATAATTAATTATAAAATACTCCACAGTAGAGAATGAATAAATTATTAAGATATCTACAGAATCAAATACATGTATTGTGATGTTACTATATTTACAGCTAAAAATATAACTTGTCCACAGACAAGTTGGTTGGAAATATTTACTAGTCCACAGACAGGTCAAGCATAGGAATTCCACACCTGTACATTAGGATAAATATGAATCATTACCTATGTTCACTTTGCTCAATATCAAACACTTTTAATTTTCTTCTGTCCTTTGCTGATAAACTATTTCTACACTTTGTTTTTGATGGTTTCTCCCATTTTTGTCTTACAGAATCCAACATAAGAATCTTATCTTTAAGGGAATTATCACCTGTCTTAATTCTTTTTTTAGGTAAAAATTCTGTCAAAAGCTCGCTGATTGTTTCATCTCCTTTTTTCTTCTGAAAAACAACAACAGCAGAACAAATGCAATAAAAAAGACAGTTATCTTCTATTTAAATTAGGCCACAACAAATTGATCATATGTTCTATGGATTCGCTAGCACCTTAATTTTGACGGTTTTTACAAAAAAAAATTTTTTATTTCCTCGCTCGCTCATTAAAAATTGGGCAAACCGCTATATAAAGCAAGTGAATAAAGACTTTTTTTTTTCTTCGCTCGCTCGCCCCATTCTTTTTCCAGAAAAATCCGTAGAACATATCATAAACTTGTTGTGGCCTTAAGTTTAAAAAAAAATTTATTTTTGCAAGTTCTTACAACTTAGTTTAACCAATTTCATGCATTGTTTTTGATCCCCAGTACTGAGCTAATAGGATAAAGTGTCTTGCCCATGGAAACAACTGGTAGATTTTAGATGGGATTTGAACCAGCATAGAGCTAGCTATTCAATGATTACCAGTCCAATGTTGTAAGTTTCTATAATACATGTATTCCATTTTTGATTCAATGAAATGAAATATAGCAAAAACTTCTAGTACTTAAGACTGTAAGGTTGGACTCTACAATACAAATTCACACCAATCAGAATCAAATTTATTAATTACCATGAGCTTTAAGGTTTTAACAATGCATGATTGACCATTGATAAGATATATGTTTCAGAAATTGAAGATAAATCTTCAATGGAAAAAGGATCAAGAGCTGTCATACAGGCATAGTGATAGAACATAGGATTTGGAATTAAAGATGTATTTTGTTTGATTCAAGGTTGTAGCAGGTTATTATCAGGTTGTTATTAGACAGGATTGATCAAAAAGCAATATAAAACCTTTCTATGTGGATCCGAAGGATCTTTGACATTATTTGGTAAAATACTGTACAATTCCATAGCTCTGAAAATAAACAAAAAGTAAAGATGTAGAGTGAATTATACCAATTATCAGGGAATTAGTTATCTATGTCTCTGCAATTATATACATTATGTAAAATATATTGCCAGTTATGAAGAAAATATGTCCATAGTTAGTAAAAGACAAAAAATTTAATTTCAAAATCTCAGTAATAAAGAATTTACAAGTCGTGATTTTTAAGTAAGTTACATATACAGGTGCAAGGCAATTTTTTTTCCTTCTAATTGTATCTATACAATAAGAAGGGAAAAACTGCATCTGGCACCTTTGCTAGTGGTTACATACAAGGTAGATATTAAAACCTGCTCACTATAGTCTAGCCAAGAAGATTAGAACTGTTATCTGATTGTAGACAATAGTGTTAACAGCACCCTGGCATGACATGACCTCTAAAAAAATAACATCCATCATTGGGGCTAATTAGTAATCACAGAGACATAAACATGTTTCTAATTCCCTGGTAATCACCATTTCCCATCCATCTCTCCCATTTAGGTCTCTTCTTCTTCTTCCGTATTAGTACAGTCCACCTCTGGTGTATTACGTACTGTGGGTTAAAAGTAAGCATGCCCGGAACAAGGACACTTAACGGTTAAAATCTTTTTCTTTTAAAAATCAACAAGCTTTCAGTTCATTATATTATATACACTATATACATCATGGAGTACGGTCTATTCAGTGGTTGTTGTATTCTGCATCCTAGATCTGAATACTTCTAGTGATGCACTGTCTACCACTGATTGTCCCAGGGAGTTCCAAATTCTAATGCCGTCACCAAAGAAAGTATGTTGGTACGTCAGGGTTCTAGCATATGGTATGACAAATTTCTGGTCATGTCCACGACGGGTGATGGCCGGTATAAGATGCTGGGATGGGATGTCAACAAGGTTGTGAATGACCCTGAACATCATAACTGCTCTGGCTTGGGTACGTCTCTTCTGTAGTGAGTCCCAATGCAGTTCTTCCATCATCGCTGTCACACTGCTGGTAGTGTGATAGTCACCAGTAACATACCTGGCTGATCTCCGTTGTACCATTTCAAGCTTGTCTATGTTGTCTTTGGTGTAGGGGTCCCAAATGACTCTGCCATACTCCAAGATTGGTCTGACTAAGGTCTTGTAGCACAGATCTTTGGTTTTTGAAGGACAATGGTAGGTGTTACGAGCTATAAATGACCTGGTGGTGTTAGCCTTCTTTGTGGTGATATCTATGTGTTGGTTCCAGCTGAGAGTCTTATGAATATGAATTCCAAGGTACTTGGCGCTGTTGACTGAATCCAGAGTATGGCCATGGATGTTGTATGAAGCCTCATGTTGGTTCTTTTTGTTTGTTACATGTATTACTTGGCACTTTTGGGGATGAAACTCCATCAACCAGTCTTCCTCCCACTGTTGAAGCCAGTCTAAATCTGCCTGTAATTCCTTAGCATCTTCTGTAGAGCTGATTTTCCTGTAGAGTATACAATCATCTGCGAATAGGCGCACACTTGACTGTTGAGAAATTACATCAGGCTGATCGTTGATAAACAACAAAAAGAGGAGTGGTCCTATTACACTGCCTTGAGGCACTCCAGATAAAACAGGTGCAGGGTGTGATTTGGATCCTTCAAGAAGTACTTGTTGTGTGCGGGAGCTGAGGAAGTCTTTGATCCATAAGTGTGTTGTACTGCGTATGCCATAATAGTCCAGCTTATATAATAGTTGTTGGTGAGGGACTTTATCAAATGCTTTTGAAAAATCAAGTAGTATGACGTCTGTTTGTTCTTTGTTGTCGATGTTTCTGGCTAGTTCTTCTACAGTGAGTATGAGCTGTGTTTCACATGACCGTCTTTTTCTGAATCCATGTTGTGCATTGGTTAAGATATTGTGGCAGTCTAGATGTTTCATGATGGAGCTAGTTATTATATGTTCAAGGATCTTACAGGTAACAGATGTTAGAGATACTGGTCGATAATTGGCTGCTTTGTTCTTTTCTCCTTTCTTATAAATTGGTACGATATTGGCTGTTTTCCAATCATTAGGTACTGATCCCGTATCGATTGATGTCTGGAATAGCACTGTTAAGACCGGTGCCAGTTCTAGAGCTAATTCTTTAAGCAGTCTGGTTGGTAAGAGGTCAGGACCCATAGCTTTTCGAGGTCTGGCTGTGTATATCATTATATGTACAGATCTTCTTTCAACGATTACTTTCAAAACTGATCATTACTTCATTGGTTAAAAGTAACAACATTATACTGGAAACTCTTATGAAAAATTATTATGATTGATATAAACCCAAAAATATAAAAGGTCGGGGTCGAATGTTCCAGGGGACGAATCGTAGTCTTGGCTAAATTCAATAAAGATACGTAGAAACGGACAATTCGTAATGTAACGCACAAAATTTCATAGAATATATAAAAAGTGAATAACCTGATAGGCACAAATGTATTGTCTATTTGGTTTAAACTAGACTGACTTGAAATCGCGATTACATGTTTTTGGTACGGGTTTTGCGTCTGGGTTTTACACCGTTCCATTCAAGATGGCGCTGCCCTTGACAAGATTTTGTCGTGAGTAGTAATTTCGCGATATTTTTCGATTAAGATTGAAATCACGCTTGCCATTGTGTAAACATGGCAAAAAATATCATGCGGATCAGGGAAATCGGTTGATTTTTACATGACGATTATTAAAGAACAATTGGTATTGGTTTTGATAATCTGTCTCGTGTGTTTACATGCAAACTCCCTGCTGCGGTTATTTCCCTTTATCAAATAAATAACCACTGCCACCACAACTTAGGGTGCGATGCCTAGGGAAATCGCTAGGTATCGCTACGAAGCAAAATAATAGGAAACAGCTTGCTACAACAGATCGCTTCATTTCGCTACGTAGCGGAAGATAGCGAAAAAAATCTATGGGCGCGTAGTTTCGAGCATTCTGTACCTCCACTTCCAAGACTGTCGACCATTAGTGAAACTGCGTTTACTTAGGTTGTCCTCGTATGCAAACATTTTTTTCTGCGCAGTGTTAACTGATAGTGGGGAACGTATATGAACGTATATGAACGTATATTGTTGATATTTAGCCATTACAACGAAATAAGACATAGATGCAAATCCAGCACTTTAGTGAAATTCTTTAAGAAGCTGGATTCATATTAGTTGGTTATAAATTTTATACATTGACGTCGGCCATATTGATGTTAAGTAGTGCCTATAGAGATTTTCAGTAGATGAACATTTCATTAATTCTAATCGAAGCGGATTTTTTAATTGCCGAAAAGCGAAACTAGTTTAATATGAAGTGTTTTATTTTACAAATACCGGGTAAAAACTTTGTACTTATAAACTTCATTTAAATTATTCATTAATGCATAGATTTCATTTCAGCATTAAATCTAATTAGCATAGTGATGATTATTTATTGGTATATTTTACTTTTTTTCTATCCTGAACTTTTGTTTGTGGATGTCATTATCTTGGAATTGCTAGCTTGAGGCAAAACTGTTTTGTTGAACTTGAATGCTACAAATAATCCCTTTCAAAAAGTGCTAGGTAGCAATTTCCTTAGGCCTAATAAAAAAATATGTTTGTTTCGGGTTTCCCGACCAACCATATTTTTTGCCAATTTCCGATTATTATTTTTTTAGTAAACATTATGACCAAAACATAGAAAAAACGTGACAACGGGCGAACTGGTTTTTATTCTTTCCTTTTTAGTTGGAAATACGTCATGGAAGTAAATAGACATGCATACGTGTATAAGCTATGTCCGAGCTGAATAGTCATTTATTCTGTGAGAAAGTAACGTAGACGAATTAACGACAGTCGTCCATTTCAATAAGTTAATTGATCGAGAAATTCAGTATCTGAGTGCCATGCCTATTTCGGTATACATAATATTTGTTTCAAGAAGTAGTCTTCACTTGTTACGTAACTTCTAAATTCTGAATGTATCTGTCCTTTGAAATTTAACAAAAATTAACCTGGTTTTGACTGTTAAAACTTGTATAAATGTCCATCTTAAAAATGTCCATAACAATTGCATAGCCTGGTAACATTTTATACTAGAATATAGAACTAGGACCAGTTATGTACAGGACAAGGTTTTTTAAATGCCAATTAAGTTCCTTCTGTCATTTCTAAAATTATTCATGAATTATATTTATATTCACTGTATTTTTAGGGGCAATTGTTCAAACATCAAATTGTGGAAGACCTGCACAGCTGTCAAGTTTATACTGCACACAGTCCAGTGAAGACAGGAAAAGACAGTTTGACAAAAGCCTTCTTGAAATTCTTGTTTGTCCGCTTTGTAAAGAACCATTAAGGTATAATTTATTTACACGTTTAAAGTTCTGCAGTATTATTAAAAAAGATAAAAGCAAACTCTTTTGATTTGAACTTATCTTTATATTTATATTGGTTTTGTTGGTATACAAACAATCTGCACCCAACACCATTTGCCTCAAAACGATCTGTCCTTGGTCACATATGATAAATGTGTAATGTTAAATTGATTACATAAAATACATACCTCTTGTTGTTAACTACCCATCTAACTTGATATATGTTATTGACTATTTACAGGTAGTCTCATGAAAAATATTACTTAAATAAACTATTTATTTACTGACTTTTAAATGATTGCCCAGCCTCGTAAAAATAAATTCTATTTACTTGTTCAAATGGCTTGTAAACATAGACCAAGTGTACACAAAATTGAGTCTGTAATGTGATGAAGTGATATAATATGCATCTACAAATTTAATTTTAAATTGTAATCACTATTTTTAGGTTTGATGAACAGAACAATGAATTGATAAGTGACAAAATTGGAGTTGCTTACCCTATTGTCAATGGTATTCCTAACTTAGTGCCTCAAGATGCCAGAGTGCTAAAAGAGTCAAAGGGTTCCTAACTAATGTTATCAAGTTTTAAGGGTATAACCTCTTGTTCCTGGTGATGTTAATAACTCTAAAGGCTCACCAACTTGTTTTTTGATGTGATATGTAGACATAGTGGCTTAATGTTAGCTCACTGTTACATGTTTTCAGTTAGCTTTGCTTGTATAGTATATTTTAAATAATTTAAATGTATATAGTGCATTTATTTCAAGGCTGCAAGTAGCTTGTTATGTCTGTCTCAGGTGCTAGTTTTATTTTATATTTTTACTTAAGACATTGCAATAGTGATCTGTGAAAAGGCGATGGAGCAGGGTTTGACACTAACAGTGTCCCAGGATTCTGAGGATCCCCCAAAACTTGAGAGGAATCCCAGTGATGCTTAGCGAGGGATTTTGTCATGATCTCTATAAATTGCCGTTCTTACACGACTTTGAGTTCTAATGAATTGTTTATCACACTTTGTGATTGCAAATCTGTATCTAAAAGTTTTGTCTATTTAGTATTGAAGGAATCCCTGACGTTAAAGAGAAATCTCTGAAAAACTGACTAGGTTTCCCTATGGATCCCTGGTATATACATTAAGTGTAGAACCCTGCTCTTGAGTGATTCTACCCATTCCGAACAAGGCATGAATTTGTATGAGACATTTCTTACTTTTTATTATATAAAATATGTTTCTCTATATCTAGTCTATGTAATGCTGTCTTAGTTTACTACCAAATATTTGTTATAGCTATATACAAAGTATATGTATGTTACTTACTAGTCAGATTTAGGCTTTGCTAAATGTCATACAAATATTTTGATAGTTAGACTATTCAAGAAATAAAGGGAGCTTTAAAATAATATGACTAATGATTTGCATCAGTCCAAATAAGGATAAAAAATGATTATCCAGTCTGGTCATTTTAGCTCCAAGCACTTCATTCTTTGTAGTTAAAATGAATTTATTGTTGTCTGAACTAAAAATTGGTTGTCCAGGATACCAGACACCTGCTAGTTGCATGGACTGTGCATTCTTAATGACTCTATGTCTCAAAAATGGATCTGTACCTGGTACTTACAAAAAATATGTTAATTTTATATTTTTCTAATAATAATTACTATTTTTATAGATAGAAATATTTGGTCACTGTATCAACATATATTATTTTTAGGTTTTTTTTGTATTAAAAAAAGGGCACACAAGTCGAACAAAGATTTTTATATTGTATTTTCATATCCTTGAAAAGAATTCTTACTTTTTATCAAGAAATGCATTTATGCAAAAAATAAAATACCACCTCTTTTTATGATAAAGTGTTAATTTTAGTGCATAATAATTAGCTAACCTCACCTTAGTGGGTCTAATAAGGAAACCAATATTAAAATGCACCATAACAAATAAATTGTACACCAGGAATATGATAGGCATGCTCATTTCAAACTCCTAAAAATGTAAACTTAGTCAAATGAGTTTGATCTTATTTGTCTGTAAGAAGAGTATTCCTGTTATTTAAATTTTTATTTTTGGCTTCTGCATGACGTTGTATTTGTAATAAGGTATGAACTTGAATCTAATACTAGTATTAAAGTAAATACAAATGTACTTGTATTATTGTTAACTGTTTGCTTACATGTAAAGAATATATACATAATACTGTATTGGCATTCCTTTAAACATCAATAACTGAGTTAATCCAATCAAACTATGATAAAACTTTTTGTTTTAATTACCAATTATAAAATTAAGGAACTGAATTGAATTACAGCTATAAGATATACACTACTGTGATATTACTTGTATTTTTACTCTGTCTCTGAGCATTCTATCCGAATTCAATGAGGATATTTGTCAATTTGGAGTAAAATTGATTTTTGTTTCTATGATAGGCTCAGAAAAATTGCGAGGATTGCAACTATTACAGTGTATTTTCTTGACTCAGAAGTTAAAGTAATAACGATTTCATTTTAGAATTGACACAAAAAGTCATACTCAGGATTTTATTAATGTTTTTTTTCTCTATATATTGATTTGTTTAAGCATTTTTATTCTCAAATAAAATCTGGCACCAATTCTCCTTTTAGATGTCATCATAAACTCCTCAAATACGTTGTCAATTTGGCATTATTTTTGTGATATAGAATTTTTGATTTTCAATTTATTACTCATTGTTTCAGTGTATAATATGAAAGAAATACCTATCTTGTTTTCTACATATTGTGTATACAGTATTTTTTCTACTTCTCTCTAGTCCACCAATGATAATGGTAGAATAAGGTGCTAAACCATATCAAACAGTCTTTGCCAAAGGTTTCAAACTATATCAGTCACTCGGACTGGTACAGAAAAAGACTGTACAAATCATAACATGTCACTCCAAATGTTAATGCCGGTAGCAATTTTGCAAAATAGTCATTTTGGTGTCATATATCAAACAAAGGTACTACCTAAAAAATCTCTAATTTTCTCTAAAAAAATTTTTTTCAAAGCCAAGAGTATGTTCTCAAATAGCAGGATAATGTTTTGGAGGACTTTTTATTTTCATATGCTATATACCATAAGTAAGATTTCATTAAGCCCTGGGTCTGACATCGGTGTAATAGTAATGTTTGTCAGACCTTAGAAAATTTTATCAGCAAGAAACAGCTTACTGATATCTTTGGCATTGACTGAGCACATAAATTGCCTGATTTTATGTTCAGTTACATTAAATGTAGCTAAGTGGTTAAAACCATGTTTTTTATATATACAGTGTACATGATTGTGTATATCATGCTTATTATTGTAGATATGTTTATTTAACAAGTTTAGCTTATCTTCAGAAGGAATTATGATTTTACTTATTTTTTTCCATTTGGTATAAAATGCTCAAAGAGATGTCTATTAAATGTGTATTTTATGTTTTTGTTTGCATGTTAGAAGAATAAATAAAATGGGTATGACATTGATATGTTGTTTTTTGTTACTTCAAAGACCAATATTACTAAACAGTACAGCAAGGGTATAATGGAAAAAGACCATAACTTTAATGTTTTATAAGAAGAAGAAACTGTTCATTTTTCTCTTAGTGTTATGTAACAACATATTTGAATATACATTGTACATGTAGTTATGTACTTTATAAATGAAATATTTCAATATTATGTGTAAGTACTTGTTTACATGTATTTAGTTTTTCTTAATCAAATTCTCTGATACTCTATTTAGAATTTAGTGAGTTATGGCAGTTTCCATCAAGCCCTCTGTATGTACATACATGCGCTTATTATAACTAGTTTTGCCAAGCAGCTTGTTTGTTGTGCAGTTATGTTGTCAGCCACTTGGTAGATGATTTATACAATGTCATTTGATAACTTAGGCCACAACAAATTGATCATATGTTCTATGGATTCGCTCGCACCTTAATTTTGGCGGTTTTTACAAAAAATATTTTTATTTCCTCGCTCGCTCATAAAAATTTGGTCAAACTGCTATATAAAGCATGTGAATAAAGACTTTTTTTATTTTTTTTCTTCGCTCGCTTGCCCCATTTTTTTTCAGAATAATCTGTAGAACATATGATCAACTTGGAGTGGCCTTATCAAAGAACTGACAGTAGAATGCATTTTATGCAGGGCCGGATCCAGAAGGGTTGTAAGTGGGGGGGCACAGGGGGTGGGTTCGGGAGAGGTATCCCCTCCCGACGGTATAGAAATTTTTGAGTTTTTCACATGTCAAAGGTGCAAATCTGAGCACTTTAAAATGCTCTTTTAAACAAATTGAATGAAGCTAAAACTAGGTTAATTACCATTTTTTCTGTAGAAAAAGTGATGCAATGCGTAACAATTCAGATTCATGTGATTGTTAAGCTTTCTATAAATATTCATAAATAAAGAAAATGCATTCATGTGAGTCAGATCACAGGGCCTGATACAGAGGAGTGGTTATTGGGGATTACGGTTGGGGTGGGTACGGGAGGGGTATCCCCTCCCGAAGATGTGGACAAATTTTGAATTTTTGCATGTCAAAGGTGTAAAACTTAGCACTTTTGAACACACTTTAAAAGGATAAAATGAAGCTAAAATTTGGTATTATCATTACATTTTAAGCACTTTTGGGCACTACCTAGGAAATATTGAGCGCTATAATTGAGGTATCCTTCATGCATGTGCCCTTTTTGTTCGTTTAGATTTAATTTGTTGGCTTATTAAATCCCATTCTCGTACCCTGAAGTTTTCAAGGAACGAGAATGGATAAAATCCTGATTTACAAAAAAATCAGCAATTTCATCATGTAAATGCCGAGAATTTATCAACAATACACTTGGTAACTTGTATAAAATCACCGAATGCAATGAGAAAATTCTCCGATTTAACATCCAAAAAAGCCGGGTTTTTTTGTATTCATTGTGTTAACAATGAATACACTGTTACCAATAGATTAATAGTGGTATTCCGATCGGAGTCCTATATGAATGTATATCAAAATCCCCTTGATCATAATCCCCTTGGTTGAAAAATGACATAGTGATCGAAATCCCCTCAACAGAAATGACCGGGTGTTCATAATCCCCTTGATGGATAGTCAAAATCCCCTTGGCAAAAATGATGGGGTGGTCAAAATCCCCTCAACTTGTGAAAAACAACCCCCTTTACTCAATATTCTTTTTCCTTTGATCTTTTGTCACTCCAGCTAAACTATTGTGTTACATAAAGAAATGTTGCAAACAGCAGTTACATTGAGTAGAGGAAAGAGTATGGAGTATACTTTAGCAATATAATACAGGTTATTTTTAAATACTCCAATGTTGTCATTTTCATGTTAATATAAAATATAAAACCAGACATAAAATTTCACTCTTATTTATTTTCTGACAGCACATTTTACATATGTTAGCACATTCACAGAATTTACATAGCAACGACATTATTTTATTCTGATAATCTGTCCCAGAGCACCCAAGAAGTCTTCAAGGGATTTAATTATAATCAACTATCATTTATTTGTTTGTATTTTACAATTTTCTCAGCAATAATAACATCAATAAAGGGTGTCATTATTAACTGGCTGTGACAAACATACACCTTTTAATTGTTTGTATGCTTTTCTCTTTTTTTTCAGCAATTCTTGAAGCAGTTGGTTCTTAAATTCATTGAACTAAAAAGAAAAATAAGAAAAGAAATTTCCCAACCATTTCACATTATTTGAGGGGATTTTGACTACCCACTGAGGGGATTATGACCACCCCTTTATTTTTGCCAAGGGGATTATGATAACCCTGTCATTTCTGTTGAGGGGATTTCGATCACTATGTCGTTTATCAACCAAGGGGATTATGATCAAGGGGATTTTGAGCGTCTCCCATAAAATGCAATTGACTAGCTGTCCTCGTCTTTTCTCTCTCTAACTTGCTATGAAAACGCCGATGATTTCCACTAGTAAATAAGATTAGAGAGTGCACAATAACCAAATTTAGGCCTCGTTAGCTAGTTACCATGGTAATTTCACTGGTGACGGTCTTAAATATACTGTTTAGGTATGTGTAATATAGACAATAAACAATTGGTATCTATGTGTCTGTATAGAGGGACCATACACTTACACGGTCAATGATTTGAACGCTTGATTAGGCCCGATCTGGGTACCCTGAGATGCTTGAATGTATCAATTTAGATCATTATCTTTTTTAATAGCTCGGATGGATGATTGCATATTAAAATTAATCTAAAAGTCGAGTTGATATTGCTTTGATGGTGCCGATTTTGTGCCCTTTTCTTTGTATGAGAGTCAATATCTGTGGGGCCAAGTGGGGGGGCACGTGCCCCCTGTGCCCCCCCGGTAAATCCGGGCCTGTTTTATGGAGTTGGTCAACATTATGAAATTGCTTGCGATTCACGATGCCTTTTAGACCACTTTTTCAGTCATATCACCATGGTCATTCATTGCTCTGGTGCAAACACAGGATCTCTTGATCCCTAAGCGTGTGTCCTCCAACTGGACGACTGCTCCTACAAAATTCAAGGCAGAACAAAAAGGTATAAAATAAGGAACAGGCTTGGCTGAGACGTTGTGGCGTTGGACTGATAATCATTGGATAGCCAGCTCCATGTTGATTCAAATCTCATCCAAAATTAATTTGTTGATTCCTTAAGCAAGAAACTTTATCCTACAAGCTCAGTACTGGGGACTAGGAAACAGACCCGAAAGTGAATAAATTGTTAGAACTTGTTTCACATTTAAGCTCATGGTCGACAACCACAGTACTTTCTTCCATTTCACTCCATATGTACCGTGGGCAATTAGACTGGCAAAATCTTGTTTTCATGAATATGCATGAGGCAGTGGAGACAAATCTTTCAATGAAATCGCATGTTACAATTAAATACTCTTAATAATGATGATGTCATACTGGGATTTTCTTTCTTAAAGTAGAAACCAACGCACATGTTTATTTCTCATTTTGAATGGTAAACTAAACCTTTGATATAAAACATAATTCATTAGCTAGTTTTCGGCAGTGGTTTCCTTGCAAACCAATGCCTTATCAATTATTAATGATAAGAGATTTTTCTAACAAAATGGTCCACAGTACATATGCAGCATAGGAGAGTAATTTATCTTGGGATAACCGACGATGACTTAAGCTAAATCAAATTGTGTTAAAATTTACAGGAATCAAACCATGAACAGAATGATCCAAGTTATGATGAAGCATCCAACATTTCAGTTGATCATTTAACCATGCAATCCTTCCTATATGTAGCAAGATATACGCAAGAAATTTACCTCTGACTGCTTCACTTCACCCAGGTGTATATGGTACCTGCGAGGATGGCATAATTCCATTGTGTCGATTTGTCAGCTAAACTTATAAGCGGGGTAAAAAGACTCCCAAGGGAGATTGACATACCAGTAGCTGCATGACCTGGGGTACTAGCTGCAGTCAGTGAACGTGCATAAGCTCGAAACTCAGACTATAAAATGCCAGTTCATTTTTATTTGTTCGGGACTTCAGTCCTGAACAAATATATTTACCATATTTGAGACCCTTTCCCACTTTGAAAATTTACCGAATCCAGAAGTAGTCCCTCAGTATATATGTATAGAGCAATTCAAAAAGATCATCTGCTATGGCGGGCACATCAATACACTAGTAATCCGAACTATATCTCAAGCGTAAGAATATTTGCTGCTATGTTGTGCGTCTCAGTAGGGATGATTATGTCATCTTATGTAAAAGAATGGTATCAACAATTCAGTCTCGACCTGTCGTTTGTGCCAGTTGTCAGTAGAGATGTTACATTGTCTTATGTGATAAAATGGTTCTAAAGGAAAAGTTTAAAGATCATAGTTTATGACTTTGAATGATTTCTGAATAATAGACTTAATCTATTTTACATACAGATGGAAAAGAATAAATGTGCATGAATGATAACTTTTAAGCGGCAGTTATTGAATTGTTTTAGGAATGATCTCTTTGACTTGTGTTGATTGTGTGAAAAAAAATCAAAAGTGTGTTCATCTGTCCTGTTTTCCTGCTGTATTTATAGTTCAATTGTGTGAAGTTTTTTTAATCGAAACAGGGCTGTTCTACCAATCAAACTAATATCACTGAACTGTTCTTAGTGTACAAATGTTGTTGGAGCCGGAAATCTAATTTCACATTTCAAACCCGAACAAATTCAGTGCCTTCAGCGCTTTGATTTTTATGTAGTGAGAACAATGAAGTTAAAAGTAAAAGTTTAAGAGTGGTTAGAAGTCTGCTTTTATATACATGTTCAGCTGACTTCAAAATATTTGTACAAATAACACTTGATCATTGAAATCACTATCAGAAATTACCTGTACAGTGCCCATATACACCTGGCTGGAGTTGAACAACTGTATGTAAATTTCTTGCTTCAGGAAATAAGCTGTGGGGTTCAAACCCAGGACTTTTTGATTCCTTAGCATATGTCCTACCACTTGATCAATGCTCCAACAATATTCAAAACAGATCAAAATATATTTAAGCAACATACTTTATTCTGAATAATTATATACACATGACATATATATTTACACAAAAAATCAAATGGTACAATAAATTATGTATTATGTACATCAATAAAATTTATCACATAATTAAGTTTAGCACATTTAAAATATTTCATTACATTTTCTTGCTCAACAGCACACTTGTTGTGGTTTACATAGTTTAAGCCATTATATGACTTAACTTTTAATGCAAGCATGGTAAAAAATTACAATAATAAATTGATAAAATCTGAAAAGTCAAATAAGATATATAATTATTATAATAAATGTTAAACCATGGCAGAGATGGGCAGGACCGCCATAATCGGCCCACTGGAGTGAATAATATACACAAAAGAGTGTTAATCAGTTGTAGTGATCAAGCCCAACTGTACTCTGTTTTAACATCTTTCATACACATGATATCATTAAAGAACAATTAAGCCGAGGCTACTTAATATATCAACAAGTTTATCATCAAATATTAAAAAAACAAAAACAAAACAATAATAGTTCATTTAAACATCACATTTGAACCATACATAATATTAAGGATAGCAAATATTAAACCAATCTGTATGAATGTACATGTACATGAAATCAACATAATCAAAATCATCTTTACAGTATAGACCTTTAACATTCTCCAAGTGTCATAATAAAGTAATGATTAAGACAAAATGTCTTCAAGCCAGATGCAATACAAAGAGAGTGGCGATACAGTAATTGCTACATTAGGAACAACCTTGGCGATCATCTACGAAGATATACCTCAGAAATCAGACATAGTAGGAATACAACCACGTTATAAGGTCCAGCAACTGTCATTTTCATGTCAATGTTTAATAACGACATAGTTATACGCTTTATTACATCATTGCATCAGTACAATGTCTCACTCGTCGTACTTCTGTGTAGTTCAGACTATATTACCACAGAAAACAAATTCCCAGATACACTTTTTCACCTTATGATATTCAATGTTTATCTGCTTAGAAGATCGCCGAGGTAGTTCTGAATGTAACTACTACACATAGCTTTACAAAATTATAAATAAATGAGATTTTTTTCTTCAATTCTTCCCTTCATAAGAAACAGCTACAGTAAACATATTGTAAAATGAATAGAATAACATAAATAGAAAGACTCTTTAGATTATAACCTTAAAAGTGCCCTCAAGGGGAAGTAATGCTGATTTGTTTTAAAGGAAAAAGTACAGAATCTGAGGTTCTAGCATGACTCATGTTTGTAAGAGATGTATCCCTTGTTATGTTTATATAGTGATTTGAATATTATACTTATGGTCCTAATACGACACATGTGGTTTTACAGTATAATGGTTTACGGGTGTGGCCCTAGTAATAATACATTTCTACAGAAATGACAACATACACTCTCGAAAGCCTGAGACAATCCGTGAGATCAGACCCTTGACACAAATCTCAAACTTGATCTCAAGTATTATTTATTCAATACCATTTGACTATCATTATTAAGTTAATATCCTCCGAGGTCCTATTTTCGTCCCTGTCCTAATTTCGTCATCGTTTTTGTTTTGGTTGAGATACCGCTAGATTTCAACAGGTGCGCGTGAGTTGCCATGGGAAAAATGATTCTATGCATAGTAATTAACACTCAAATGATTTCAAGTGCAAATATGCAGTCGCAATTATCCATTTCTCAAGTTTTAACTTATTTCCTTTTAAATCCTTAGGGTGACAAAATATGGACACTGGAGTACCGGTATATGAATTAAACCCAATCAACAAATATAGTAAATAATAGTTGTGGTCAAGTAATTTCTGTGGAAAATTTCCTTTTTTTTAATTCTGTTTTGAAAATAAACAGATACTATATATAGTATCATTGCTAGTATTATCGAATTAAATGATTGTAACAAAAAACAAATTGAAGGCACTTGTTTCTTCACAAATGAGTGAAGTTCTACTGATTTATGTGCACACTTCTGATATATTAAGTACAATTTTGAATATAATAATGTGTGCAGTAAAGCTCCATAATAAAGACAATCATAATTATATTATAGATGATCTTAACAGAAAAATGGTCTTAATATAGGAACCTTTATCTTCTCAAAATAAGCATTTATGACTGCAAAAGTCTTTAGTTTAACAAGATACATGATTTCTTCATATAGGACTCAACTGTATTAACTTTTATAAAATGATGAAACAATTATTAATCAGTCAGTTGTATAATCAATAATCTACTGATAAAGTAGTACAGTTTCAAAGGATTAACTATGTAAATTAGTAGTAAGAGTTTTGATAATATATATCTGTGCATCACAGTCTATCTCCACAATAATAACACAAGGATTTCATGTATATTTCTCATTAATCATCGTAGTTTCTTTGCAATGTCACTTCTATCAATTTCCCACAATGCTCGAGCCAATTTCTGTATTGTAGCACTACTTCCATTTCTTTGTTTCCACATTCGAAGACCTTGATAAACTATCTAGAAATAAAAGAAAAAGATCTGAATTCTAATAATAAATAAAAGAATAAAAGCTCAATACTAATATTAAATAAAATTCATAACTAATATTAAATAAAAGAATACAATCTCAATATTAATATTAAATAAAAGAATACAATCTCAATACTAATATTAAATAAAAGAATACAATCTCAATATTAATATTAAATAAAAGAATACAATCTCAATACTAATATTAAATAAAAGAATACAATCTCATTACTAATATTAAATAAAAGAATACAATCTCAATGCTAATATTAAATAAAAGAATACAATCTCAATATTAATATTAAATAAAAGAATACAATCTCAATACTAATATTAAATAAAAGAATACAATCTCAATATTAATATTAAATAAAAGAATACAATCTCAATATTAATATTAAATAAAAGGATACAATCTCAATATTAATATTAAATAAAAGAATACAAAATCAATATTAATATTAAATAAAATAATACAATCTCAATATTAATATTAAATAAAAGAATACAATCTCATTACTAATATTAAATAAAAGAATACAATCTCAATATTAATATCAAATAAAATAATACAATCTCAATTTTAATACTGAATCAAATCTCAATAATAATAAATGCACTGGTAATAATAATTTTAACACAGGCACATGTGTTTTAACTCCATATTTGATGTGACATCCACAATATTTGAATATTGAAAGCATACACATCTGACATAATTTATCCACTTATTTACAAAACAGTCAAATTAAGTATTTTTCACTAGCCAAACTTAATTTTCACTAGTATAGGACTTTGGGCTAAGGCATTGACAGTTAAAATTGAACTAACAAACATTGTTTGATCTATATTTTGTATTTTAAAACCCTACCTCATACAAACCAGCAGTGAAATGATCATATTGAAGCTGTTCAATCTCAGGTTCTGATATATTTAACTGTCGACATAATCTTTTCCAATCATTACCTATCTCAACACATACCATATCAAGTGTTTCAAGTTCAGGTACATTCTTATTGGCTAAAATATAATAATACATGTATGTCTATGTTTTTTTATTTTTTATTATTTCACTTCATGAAGATTTCTCTGCAGATTACTCACATAACAAGCCCACCTGGACAAATTTATCTGTCAGTACAAATTTCTCCATTTCATAAAGGATCAGCAAGCCTCTCCCACAATTTAGTAAAATCAATATCAAAGATCTAATTTTTATCAAACCTGTCGTGGCCTAGACTCAAACCTTTGATTTTTGGTTAAAAATCAAATAATCTTGGCTCTACAACCACACAAAACCCACAGTTTACAATATGTTAGTTAAAATGCATAAAAAATGAAAGTGGTGCACTTATTTACAAAACACACCACATTTAACAGTTGAACATAAAAGAAACTAAACTTACTGGTTAAACTTGAAATATCACACTCCTGTGATCTACTTCTTGGTAAATCACCGTGATGCACAGATGGACCCGTACCATGGTTGATATTCATAACCATGTTTTTACCAATCTGTAGATTTGGTGGATATTTAACACCATCTCTAAATGATATAGTGGTTTCTGCCCCATCACCTTAAAAATGGTAAGATTATCATTAGCAACAGGTAAAAAGTTAAAAAAAAAAAATTTAAAGTCCACTTTTAGTATCACTATTCAGTCGACTCTTGACATTCACTTCCCCGATCATTGAGTAACACACCAACTGTTAACATAGGTCGCAGATTGCAGCCACAACATATACAGTGCATGACCCAAACAGGTACCCATTTACACCTGGTTGGAGTAAAGCAATTGCAGGTAAATTTCTTGCTCAAGGAAATTGGCAGTGCCCCTAGAGGGGTTGGAACCCAGGACCTCTTGATCCCTAAGAGCGCGTCCTACCACTGGACTTATGCTCCTATTAAAGTATCCTTAATTAAATAATGTCAGTCCTTATTTTTTGTCTTCAAACAAATAATATCATATTCTTTATCCTCAAACAAATAATGTCATATTTTTTATTCTCAAACAAATGTTGTCATTCTTTTTATCCTCAAACAAATATCATAATTTTTATCCTCAAAACATTATGTCATTATTTTCTATCCCTAAACTAGTAATATAATTATTTTTATCCCCAAAGAAATAATATCATTATTTTTATCCTCAAACAAATAATATCATATTTTTTATCCTCAAACAAATAATGTCATATTTTTTATTCTCAAACAAATAATGTCATATTTTTTATTCTCAAACAAATAATGTCATATCTTTTATTCTCAAACAAATAATGTCATATCTTTTATTCTCAAACAAATAATGTCATATCTTTTATTCTCAAACAAATAATGTCATATCTTTTATCCTCAAACAAATAATGTCATATCTTTTATCCTCAAACAAATAATGTCATATCTTTTATTCTCAAACAAATAATGTCATATCTTTTATTCTCAAACAAATAATGTCATTCTTTTTATCCTAAATAACATAATGCCATTACTTTCATCATAACACAAATTCTATCTAAAGGGAATGAAGCTAAGCCGCTTGACTGAAATATTATACTGCATATCATGGCAAGTGTATAAATTGTCATTGGCCTTGCTTTCTAAAGACCATGTTTGATAAAAGTTCTTTTAAAAGAATATTTATCTTAGATTTAAAACATAGCTCAACATAACCTTGACTTTGCATAAAATGACATAAAATATGCTTGGTTCAGCACATAATGGGCCTTCATCTCAACTCAAAATCGTCATCATGATGACATTTTGTATGAACCAGTCTAAAAACATTAAATAGTTCTTTTTCTGTTGAAAGCATTGATCATTTCTAGATTAATGACCATTAAAATGAATAAAAATGGCCAAAATTATTAATTCATTTCATTTTCTTGTAAGTAGAAGTTTTTAAGAAACTCCTACGACAATAAGTATAGGTATTGAACTTACTGTGTTTGTGGGAAATTAAAATTGGATCATTGGATGCTTGTGAATGTTCTTGACCTTTGCCAGTTGATCTTTGGGAACTAGAAGTAGCTCTTGTCTCTTCAGCTGGTCTCTCACCATTTGATCTTTGTCTGGATGTCTGAGCTGCTGGTTGATAAAATGGTAGCCTGGTATTAGACACCAAGGGTGGTTGTTGATTAACTGGCGTCCTTGAATTCACATGAGCCTGCATATTAGTTGGTCGGTTAACTTGTGGTTGTATAAACGACCCATCCCCATGTAAATATCTGTTGTTTGAGGTTGGTAAATTTACCATAGGTGTTTGATATCTGTTAAATGTCCCAGGCTGTAGATTCTGTAATTCTGTGCCAGGATTAGCATATCTTGGTCTTTGGTTTGTTTCATCACGTGCATATAAATTTGGAGGCGCAATTGCAATACTCGCCTGGTTGCCACTAGTAACAACAGGTTGGGTTGCAGCCAAGCTGGTTGGTGGACAATCATTATCATTCTCAATTGTAGCTGAAAGTGTAATCATCAATACATAATAGTATAAAATATTTTTTTTGAACATGAGTTATCAATGAGGGGTTAGGCAATATAAACAGGAGCAGTCCAAGGACAGCATGCTCAATAATTTGGATGCTTGATATAAGTTGATTATCATTAGGGAATTTGATAGGCAAGCATAAAGACATGATTGCAATGTCAAATGAGTACATTCTGTGATTTAGTGACTTAACTGTAGTTTGCAACAATTTCTATAAATTTATAAAGCGAGAAAAAAGAAATAATAAATATACACAGGAATGTTTTTTAAAGTATCTAAGTTTCTAAATGTGGAATACAGGTAATTCAATCTAATTTCATGCCACAGTTATGTACCTTTATACACATGTAGTGATTTTGAAAGCAAATCTTTCTGCGGTTACAAAGATATAGAAATGTTGCTCCTATATCCACGAGTGTAATGTCAGTGTACAACTCAGTAGGAATACCTGAACTAAAAAAATTTATATAGAAAAATAGCAGTCTAACTACAAATGAATTATTAATAATTCATTGCCCAAGCTTTCGGCTGATAGCCTTCATCAGGGTATTTAGACATATTAAAGGAAGTGATGTCGACATCATGTGACGTCAATAGCAACGGCACCATAACATTTGACATACAAAAACATAAACAGGATCAATAAGATAATATGATACAAAATATATGATGTAAAAAGCAGTATAAATGCAAAAAATTAATTTTTAAAAACATCAGTATAACTGTTTATGAAAAACATTTAAATTTGAATTGTTAAAGTTAAATACGGGGGACAACTTCAAAATAAAATTTTGGAATTCATCCCTAATGGGAATACAGTGCCCAAACGATGTATCCAGGAAGTCTCTTTTAATAGCCTGTTCCAATCATTTTTTACTTTATCAATAGGCATAAAAGAGAAATCCTGGATAGTATGACCTTGGGAATTGAAATGTTCAGAGACAGAAGTGATAGTGTCCGGATAGTGTGTTATATCGAACTTGTGTCTATTCATTCTTTGCGAACATTGTTGAGTGGTTTGACCAACATACTGTTTAGAACACTTTTTACAGGTAAAAAATATTTCAGTGCATGCATCTGTAGAAATTACTCCCCAACATTCAAATTTAAAATTTCCAGACCAGTTGAGAATACATCTATAATAGAAACTACTCCCCCTACCAAACACATTGTTAATTTCACGACCAATTTGAATTCAATTATACAAGTATTATAATATTTATCAACTTACTTCTCAGTTGATCAGCACTGATTATACCAGTAGTATTTCCTAGATTGGTCTGGTTCCTAGAAATATATATAGCTAACAATATAATAGAATAATATATACTTTCATCTGTTAGTCAGGTGAAAGACACATACATGTAGTATTTTCAAAATGTTAAAACAGTATCAAGTTTTTGCTATAATGAACACTTTTGGTCTGGCAAAATCAAGCAGCTTTTGTCGAAATCCCAAGTGCTGACTTTGAGAATATAAATGGCCCTATACAGTATGATTATAGGCCCTTTGCAGAGCGGCCCCTATACAGGACAAATCCTCTGCACAAGAACAGCTTTTTGTAATTCCCTTAGGTGTAATTTTAGTTGAATTTAACCTCTGCAGAGCAACAACCTCTAAACAGCAACATACTTTAGTCTCTCCCAGTTTGTTTGTTTGTTGGGTTTAACGCCGTAGCAACACATTGCATAGGTCATATAACGGCAGTCAGTCAACATACTCAATCCTCCTGGAAAAGCTAAATCTCTGGATTTAGCTGTAAAACAACTACAATGTACTAAGCGCTTACTTTTGTCAGTGACTGACAACTGCCCTACATGATTAAAAATCATTGGTAGGAGGGAGAATGCCCGTAAAAATAATTTCATGACCAATCTCCACGAAAGTATGCCCTGCCGGGAATAGAACCCACGACCCCTCTATCAGTAGACTTGCATGCTACCAACTGATCAAACCAGGCAGCTTAGTCTCTCCCAGTGGGTGTTGTTCAAGAAAAGTTAAATTGTAATACAACCATTCTGCTATTAAGACCAAGTGATTTGATGGTCTAATAGTGGAAATATACTGTATACTAGAAACAGCACAACAAACAGGAAATAAAGAGGTACAATTAAAAGTTTGGGTTTATGCCTGTCAAATATATGACTATTATTATTATTATTACATACCATATAGTAAAACGTTCTTTTCATATTGAAAAAATATATTCAAAAATGCTTTACAGCTACAAATGTATACACATAATTCATGAACAAACAAATGGTTAGGAGATATGTTTTTAAAAATAAAAACTGAATAAATACTAGGGATAAGTGATCTATTTAATAACCATGGATAATCATTCATAAACATTAACAAGTAGGTTTTTTTAATTTTTACTTCTATAGTCATATGTTTTACAACAACCACTAAGAAAGAAAACAAAAAAAGTTTGTTTTTTCCCTCTTTCATGGCAAATAATTAAATGACATCAAATAGAGTATAAAATAGCTAATAAGTTCTCTTCCTCAATATTTTCATTCAGCCTCACAGTAAAGTTTTGCTATAAAAACTAATTTGGTTCTTGCAAAATCATGTGATTTTTTATAATTGTTTAATGCATAATTTGAGAAGAAAAAGGTCACTATATTAAGACAGACCATTAAGCTGTTAAGACCATGGATTTTGATGGTTTTAATCATGGAGCTTTACTGAACTATAAATAGATTTGTTTGTTTGTTGGGTTTAACGCCGTAACAACACATATAACGGCAGTCAGTCAACCTACTCACTCCTCCTGGAAAGGCTAAATCTCTGGATTTATCTGTTAACAAACTAATAGACAGGCCTTTTTTCCTTACATAACAGGGGCCGTTTACAGGCGCCTTCCCCTCCTGAAATTTCTCTTAAATCATGCAGTTTTTGCCAAATTTGGAGTTTACCCTGGATTTTTTTGTTCCCCTATTTATGAAACTGCGATAAAATTTCCCCAAATGATCTATGAAAAAGGCCCTTGGCCCCTTCCCCAAATACTGAAAAAAAAACCCAGTAAGTGCATACTTTCGTCAGTGGCTGACAACTGCCCTACATAATTGAAAATCATTGGTAGGAGGGAGAATGGCCGTAGAAATAATTTCATGACCAAGCTCCACGAAAGTTTGCCCCGCCTGGTAATAGAACCAATGACCCCTCGATCAGTAGATATGCATGCTACCAACGGAGCTAGCTGGATGAATTTACCTTTGATTGTTAGTTGTTACAGCATTCTCTGTACCATGTATTGTTAGTACATGTAATTGTGGACGTGTTTCTGGCTTCAAAATGGTAGGTGAAGTAAGCGAACTTCTTGAATTAAGAGATCTGTAAGTAAAATAGATTATATTTGTCAATGTTAAAAATTAGATTGTTTTAATGGCATCTCATAAAAAAGATATTTATACTTGTGGTAATACCATACTTAGATCCCTCTTAATCTATGATTTATAAATTGACTTGCACTATAAAAATGTTTTTCTTTACATCTTTTGTCAAAATTCTGAATAATATAACAATAATCAGGAATGCACACCTTGACAGTCAAGGATTAATTGTTAAAAATGTATGTTGCCCTTAGAAACCATTGAGTTTCTGGTCAAAGTGACCTACAAAGTTTAAACAATCTTAGTTTGAGCCAATTAATATGGTCAACATCACAGTGACCTTTGATCAAAATCAACATATTTCATTGACTGGTCATTATGCGTCATCTACCAGAGCATATTTCTCAGGTAGAACTATGAACATAACTATTCAGCCTAAGCCGGTCCCAAGCCCAGTTGTAAAATGGAGCGGACAACACTGCCTGAAAATTTACCAAAATATGTCCCTCTGGAGCTTTAACTTTCAAGTTTAAAATTAAGTTCAGCAGCTGTCTGCACATAATGCAACCTTAGGAGCAGACAGACCCCAGTTAAGAAATAAATAAAAAACAAACAATCAACAGTAAGCTTACCTTGTTAAATTATTCATTGCATCTTCATTGTTAATAAGACTTTCAGCAATATCTGGATTACTGTCACTCAGTTGCCTCACAAAATCATTAACTAACCCATTATCATCAGCCGTCTGTTTTTCTGCTCTCTCAGACTCTCTTGTACCACCATGCAAGCCATTCAACAATGGTTCCACAGCTGAGGGATGTCCTGCTGCCGTCTGTTTTTCTGCTCCCTCAGGCTCTCTTGCACCACCATGCAAGCCACTCAACAATGGTTCAACAGCTGAGGGATGTCCTGCTGCCGTCTGTTTTTCTGCTCCCTCAGGCTCTCTTGCACCACCATGCAAGCCACTCAACAGTGGTTCCACAGATGAGGGATGTCCCACTATACCTTTAGGATGTTGCAATTCATGACCTGGAATGTATCTTTTACTCTTCAAAGACACTACTCCAGAATGTCCTTCAAAATTGTCATTGTTGTAGAAGACATTGTCTGTTCCGTCTGCTTCACGTCTAATGTCTTCTTCAGGTGATGATGCACCTGCATCAGGGGACATCAATGATAACTCACTGAATTGGTTTTCGATATTTGTTTCCAGGCCATCTTGTCTTGGAGTACTTTCAAGGTCACTTCCATCTCTATGTAAAGTCATGTATGGTTTCAGCCTACCATTAACTTGCTTTCTCACAGGGGTATTTAACACCAACCCTCCATGGTTTCCACCAGGGGTTTGTAAACCAGATGCTCCTTGCTTTATCGCATTGTTTTGTAAAACTGATACTCCAGGACTTTCCACAGGTTCTCGTATCATATCACGCTCACGATGATGAACATTCAGCATATCATTAAATGGTCTTGTACTTTGATATTTTTCACTTTCCACACCCTATAAAAGCACAACATAAAAGATCAAAATCTATTTTTGGGGTGTTCGCTCTTTCTCTCAACACCACATTGATTTTTGTTCAAACAAAATCACAGTAGGGCTGTTGATATTACAAAATATACATAAGAAAATCATTTGTTTGAAATTGATTTGAATAGATTAATTGACAGCCAATTTGAAGATTTGATGCTAAATTCTAGTCAATGTTTTTTTTCCAGCAGTAAAACTTCGTTAGTACTAGATATATCCATGCAGAACAAAATGAAATAAAAAATGTGTGTACACAGAAGGAGTGGTTTTAATCTGTGTTGCATGCCTTACAGCAATTATACAGTAAGGATGGATGCATTTAGCACACACAAACCATGTTTAGACTGGAAAACCAGAAATTTAAATTGAGTAAGTAAAAATGATTAAAATGAGCTTATCATACAAGCGTTAAACTATTATCAGCGCAGACATTGTTTATGCACATAAAATATTTGGTTAGCTAGCTCAGCTTTTTTAAAAGAACATAAAATTGTGTTGCTGTTAAAAAAATCACTTTGTTTTTACATTATACATGCATGTATAGCAGAAAAGTTAGGATCAACAGTGAGTTCACTTAAATATCTACAAAGTTTTAATTTAACTGTATAATTGCCACTTACATGTTCCTCTAATATTCCCTGTCTTAACTTTTCTACAGATTTTCCAAGTTGTGGCATAGCTCTATTGTACACCGGTTTTATCTTGTCATACAGTTCTGAAATATCATATAAATTATAGAAATTAAGTGACCATATTCCTTCCATAGCAATTATGGGCAAATCAATCAATCAATCAAATCCGGATGGTTTATTTGTCAACTGCTGCCGGTGTCCCAGGGACTGGGGTAGACAGCAGGCGGCTAGATCTTCTTACATCTGACCTCCATGTAACCCTGTCTAGGGGATCACTATGTTGCAGGTTACATGTCTTTAAATGATCAATTATAATTTAAGTAACAATCTGGTGTAATATCCATCTCAGTGAACAGATATCCTGTAGAGCACAGTCATACAGGATCTCTAAGGTTCGTAAGAGGGTCACCTAGATATGACCTTTGTGTCAACCAATCAATGTGTAGCTTTCATCTAAATGAAACACTATTAAAAGAAATTTGATTTTGTAATAGCTATTTTTAGACCAAGGTTTATGAGCTAATTTGATGATGGTGTTATTCACAGGCTGTGATTGGACGGCTCATTTCAAATTGTGTGATGTAGTTGATGTAAACACAATACTAAACATAATTTATTATAATTAGAAAAGATTACCTGAATGTGACCCTCATAATGAAACAGCGAGATCTAAATTAGCGAGTAAGAGAGCAGAAATTTTAGATCAGGTTTTAATCAGATTGGTGTAAAATGGGCGTAAATTCTCCACTTGCACACTATGCTAATTTTAAATCTGACAAGCTTGAAGTAAGGGTCATGTTCAACTGACCTCTGATAATTACAATATTCATGACACCAATTGTTGACTTGTACTCACAGACTTTTTTGCATTGTCTATTTACAGGTCAATTTTTTTTAACGTCGTGTTTAACACATATTTAGGTCATATATAGGACAACCAGCTCTTCCTACTAAAGGTTTCCTGGACAATTTTCAATCACCAGTACTAACTTGCCATACCATGATGTGGACAACTCATGTATAGGGTATGACTGACCCCAACTAGGCTTGAACCCTTGATCTCCAGATTCAAAGTCAGATGTGCTAACCACTACCCCACGGCCGCAGCTTGTCTATTTATAGAATTGGACACTGCTTGCAAAAGATCTTACAACCACAAGCCCTGAATAACATGTTCCGTCACATAAGTTTGTAAAACTGGCTTGGCTATATAAATAAGTAATTTACACAATCCCAAATCAATTTGCTAGTGGGTACAAGCCATAACTTGATAATTTCATTATTAGCATGTAACAAACACTTCAGCAAAAATACACACCTGAAAATCTTGGTCTATGATCTGGATTATGTTCCCATGATAAACGTATCATATCTCTTATAAATCTAGAATTTGTTGAACAATTTTGAGTTACAATGTTTATATCAGGTCTCTGACCTTCTAATACAGCAGTTCTAATCATATCGGCACTACAATCTGTAAAAATATTAATCATAATAAGTAAAATAAAATTAATCTATTTCTGATCTATCCTCATTTATCTACTTTATCTGTATGTTAAGTAATTAACAAAACACTACTATTTAGATGATACTCTAAGTTAACCTGACCCAAGTTTTACTGTCCAGAAATCTCCATCTTTAACTTTGTTCGTTTTTGTTTGGTTTAACGCCGTAGCAACACATTGTATAGGTCATATAACGAGGGTCAGTCAACCTACTCACTTGGCCTGGAAAGGCTAAATCTCTGGATTTAGCTGTTAACCAACTACTAAGCACATACTTTTGTCAGTGACTGACAACTGTCCTACATAATAAAGAATCATTAGTAGGAGGGAGAATGGCTGTAGAAATAATTTCATGACCAAGCTCAACAAAAGTATGCCCCGGAATCAAACCCACGACCCTCGATCAGTAGACTTGTTGTGTGCTACCAACTGAGCTAGGGGGTGGCTTCCATCTTATCTGCTACAGATGAGTCATTGAAACCATGTAAACATCTCTAACCTCAGATGCACATTTTATCTGCAATTTGGACCTATGCATGAAACAGTTTGGTTTTAGGTGTCAATAAGAGGTTAACAAATTATTGCACCTTACATAGCAGCCAATTTGTTTAAATTGCTATCTATACATAGTGTCTATATAGTGTATAATTTCCAGGATATTTGGATAAAAAAGTAGCAACTGGTTTTAGCTCCGGTGACATAGATTTTCAATGGAGATAACTCATGTTCCAACTCAACTGAGCATTTACCTAGGCAAGCATTCTCACAAAGTTGGATGAAAATTGAAGCAGAAAATGTGACCACTGGAGTGTTCATAAACATATGTTGAAGGACGAAAGTGATTCAACGATCTTAAAGGCTCACCCCGATCTAGCTCAGGTGAGTTAATAAAAAGGCAAAGTTCTATAAACCTTTATATGGCTTAAGTCCAGTGAATATTTCCCATGCTGTAATACCAAAAGCATAAACATCTTCTTCCACTGAACCTTTCTTAGTGATATTACGGAAAACTTCTGGTGGTACATGGGTCAATGTTCCATTGCGATTTTTAGGACCATCCACAAGAGATCTTGTTGTTGTTGCTGTTTTCCATTCTGATAAACCAAAATCACTTAACTGAGAAAAAAAAGTAAAAAATAGTAATACATGTAAATACATTTAATTCAAAACTCAAGCTAATGTGCTTTTGCAGCTGAAATCTTTGTTTCAAAAAGCGTATGCAATAAATGGTTTTCCAAAAGAAAATTCATACAATTGTTATTGTTGTACAAGTACATGTATTTAATGATATGTTTTAATTTCTTATGTATTGGTTTCTTTTTTTTAAAAATCCAACATTGATAAAAGCGTGAAGATAATAATGGATGGCACTGTATTAACAAGAGCTACATATCAACAGTTATCTTAATTATATGTATGACGATAGTAGCATTATCACAGTATGTATCACAATAGTTTATAATATTATGATGCTTTAAGCCAATTAGATTGAAGGAGACGGAAGCAAGCAAGCAACTTTCCAAAATTGTAGTATTACTGCACTAGTATTAACAACTGAAGTCTCAATTGTGTAACAAATTGAGGATGAATGGTCCATTAATGCAAACACCTTTCTAGAGAAATAAGTTCCATTAAAACAAACTTGATGTTGACATGCAACACAAAAAGTGTATTCAGTCTTCATCTGAGCATGATACCAAGTTACTACATGTATTGTCATGTATTGATAGTTTGTGGTACTACAATGTATCACAATACATTATCACCATGCTAATATGACAATATATTGATGCATTGAGAATATCGCCCCAACACAAGTATGAACTACCTTAGCATCGAAAAGATGGTTTATAAGAACATTGTCAGCTTTAAGATCTAGATGTCTTATAGGTGGATCCATAGAATGTAACCATGTCATAGCACAGACAATATTCTCTACAAACTTTAGTCTCATAGTCTCATCCACATATTCTGAAAAACAGAACAATATAAAAAAAAAATTATGACTTCCCAATATTTAAGTTTTTTTTAGATAAAATAATTTTAAACCCTTTGATATCTAGTAAGTAAAATGACGATGATGATAATAATGATGATGATGATGGTTGCAGTGGCAATAATCATCAAAATGAAAATATCATCCACGAATAATAGATTTTTTAATTGACATTCAACAAGTAAAATTGACTCTTATAATTGATTTTAAGATCAATCAACTGGAATTCATTCTGCTGAAAGTCAAAGATTGGATATCAACTTACCTCCATATTCCTGAATGAAATCAGAACAAGATCCAAACAACATGTATTCCAATATAAGACCTTGAATATTAAAGTCTAATACAACACCAAATAAAGTAACAATATACTGATGGTCAGTGGATGCCTTTAATTTCTCTGCCTCCTTCTCTACCAAACGTTTTTTACTGAAATAAAATGTGTTAACTTTTCACAAACGATCAGATGGAAATTTCATTGTTTTATGTTTTTTCACTTGTAAAGTTAACAAAGGTTTATGCAAAGTAAAATTTAATATTCATCATGCTCTGCACGAACATTATGTTCCAACATGTGTAAACCACACCCCGTGTCCCGCTTGAGTGCACCAGACCGTATCAAGTTATTTTTCTTTCCAAAAATCGGTAGAAAATGACACAAAAATCCCCTCTGCAAAATTTGATAAGGATCCATTGGCCAGTTATAAAATAATCAAATGTTGATTTTCTCTCATTTAAAGTGTATAAAGTTATATCCACTGATATGGCTTTGCTGCCTATTTCTACTTTTCTACTCATACAACTAAATTCTTCAAAAACTATAAGTAAAATAACAAACAAAACTCCACAATTCATAATCATAAACTAAGATTTTTTAACTGTTCCTGTATGGACAAATTGCTTAAACCATTTTATTACATAAGATGATGTAACAGCTCTACTGACATTTTGGACACACAAAAGGTCGCAAATGTATCATTGAAACAATTCTATTACATAAGATGACATAAAAATCTCTACTGAGACACATAACTTATCAGCAGTTATACCTATGCTGAAGATGTAGTTTGGATTACAGGTGTATGTCAGAAATTATTGCGCCTATCAGAGCAGACAATCTTTTTGAATACATGTGTACTGAGGGATTACTTCTGGACTTGGTAAATTTAAAATAACCAAGGGTCTGAATTATGGTAAATATATTTGTTCATGACTGAAGTCCCAAACAAATAAAAAATCAACACATCATTGAAACAATATTCACATGTTATGTACTTACTTAGCAGGGATATTTGCTTTTTCCAAAGGTACCTTAAAAGCAACAGTTTTACCATTGTACTTAGCTTTATACACCTCACCAAAGCCACCAGAACCAATAAGCTCTGAGTATTCGACAGCAGATGCTGGAACGACTACATTATTTGGTACTCTTCTCCTCGACATTTTGTTATATCATTATAGATACAACAGTTCTATTATACTCAAATTACCTAAAATCAAAGAGAAAGTTTATTGTTATTTCAAATTTTTACACTGACATCAATGTTGTAAGGAAGTGAAATAGAAAGTGCTTCAATTCATATAGATGGATATTCAATCATTACATCAAACCTTTTACTTGTATCAATTTTTCATGCACTTGAATTCTTCAGATTATAATTAAGTTATACTGTATGGAATGAAGTTCTGCTTACCATCTGACTTGCAAAAACTTATCATCACTTGGCTCAACCCTAATTTTTAAAAAAGATTGTCCTAGGCTAATGGACACTATTATGTTTCAACTTGGCCAAACCAAGAATCTGGAACAATTCCTTTAGACTGGAAACATGCTAATGTCTGCCCAGTATTTAAAATAGGCGATAAGCATAATCCAATTAATTATAGACCTATATCTCTCACTTGTATCTGTTGTAAGATCTTAGAGCATGTCATTTTTAGTAACTTAATGTCCTTTCTTGAAAATAATAAAATCCTCTATGATCTACAGCATGGGTTTAGATCCTCCCGCTCTTGCGAAACTCAGCTCATATCATTCTTACAAAACATCTCTAAATCCAACAATCATAATACTCAAACTGATGTTATAATTATGGACTTTGCTAAAGCGTTTCTCATAAACATCTACTGTACAAACTTAGCTATTATGGAATTAACTGTAATATCCTTAATTGGATCAAAGATTTTCTTACTGATAGAACCCAAACTGTTGATCTGGAAGGTGAAACCTCTAAAAGTGTACCTGTGACCTCTGGTGTTCCCCAGGGCACAGTGTTGGGGCCTATCCTGTTTTTGGTCTATATCAATGACCTCCCAGACTACATTCACCATAGCACACTACGTCTTTTTGCTGATGACAGCATTATATATAGAGAAATAAAATCATCCAGTGATGCCCACTTATTACAATCAGACCTTGAGGCTGCTGGCAGGTGGGAGCAGGACTGGTTGATGCATTTCCATCCAGACAAATGCAATGTTCTGAGTATCACACAAAAGAAAAATCCTGTATCCTTTTCATATACCCTACACAATCATATACTTGAAAAAGTCAATTCTTCAAAATATCTTGGTGTAACACTACAGAGCAATTTAAAATGGGATATGCATAGTAACTCCATCTGTAAAAAAGCCAATCAGTCCATGGGATTCTTAAGAAGAAATTTGAAAATTAACTCCCCAGAAGTAAAAAATCATGCATACAAAGCTATAGTCAGACCCAAACTTGAATATGCATCAACAGTCTGGGACCCGCATGCCAGTAGCCATATACATGCCTTAGAAAAAATTCAGAGAAGGGCAGCTAGATTTGTAACAAATCGGTACCACAATACCAGCTCAGTGACCAATATGATCAACTCTTTAGCTTGGCCAACTTTACAAGTAAGAAGAACTGGAGCCCGTCTTATCATGTTCTATAAAATAATTAATCACTGTGTTGCAATTTACCCTGATAATGACATTCTTATTCCTGCTGACACCAGAACAAGATCTGCTGGTAATAACTTTAGATGTATTAGAGCCACTAAAGATACTTATAAATTTTCTTTCTATCCTCGTACTATCATACAATGGAATGCCCTACCTACTCATGTAAAACAGGCAGACACAGTTGACTCATTTAAATCATTGATCACTGTGCCTGTCCTTGTAGCTACCATTAACTATTAAGCCCCAAACAATGTACATAGTTTTATTTGCAAAAGTTCCTATTTTATCCCTAAAAGTCAGGGTTTTTTTTTGCTGGACTTCCACATGTACTGTCAAGTACTGTAAATAAATCACCTCTGTTATTTTTTACCAGTTTTTAACCCAGCGCCAACACATAATCTTCAGTCTATTAAAGGAGTGTTGTACTTAATAAGAAGAAGGAAACCATTTAGATCTTTATGGACTCTAATTACTTAATTCGTAATAATCATTGTTTTAGTTTCATAGATATCTTAACAACATGATAAATTGATAGAATTGAATGTTTTTGCGTGTATACCTGGATACAAACTTCTTGTTGACAATATTTCAAGTATTGAAATATGATGATCCAAATTTGAACTTTCGCTTTCGAGCTACTCAGGAAAATTTAGTCTTACTCTTAGCTCAGATCAGTTTATCAAAACAGAGACGTCTATGTATCTGATCAAAACAAATTAAGCAAAAATAAATTATTTTTACTACTTACGCGTATATATGCCAACAACAGTTTTCAATTAAATATCAGCCAGTGTCTACATAAGTGAAGTAATCTTAAAATCCCTAAAAATGATTCAATATGACTAAATATAGTAACTTGGGGCCATAAAATAAAATCAAGCCAGCGTACACTAACAGCGGACATTAATCGCTAGATAGCGCTTCGTCCTCTGGTACCTTTCTTGCACCATAAGTATTTACTATCTGACACCAAATCGATGGTACCAGGGGACGAAGCGCTAGCTAGCGATCGCGTTGCGGAACGTGCCCTTGGATTTTCCAAATCTAAAAATAACTCAATGGCGTACTCATATAGGATCAAATACAAACGGAATTATTTTTACCATTATTTATCTAATTTGATGCCATTATTTATACTGTTATTTGCATATACTCTTCTATTAGTTTATGATTAAATTTTCGAAAACATAAACAAAACAAAATGTTTTAATGCAAATCATCTTATTTATAAAATGACGTCAGTTTTCGTCCAAATAAATTTTTTAGTGTTAATACCAAAATGGCAGCCTACGCAATTGACTTAAAACCGGAGAGAGATTTATTATGTCCTGATTTCGAAGGATATAAATTGTCTCTTGACAAACTCCCTCAGTATTCCACTAAAATTGAAAATGGTAAGAAATGTTTTGTTTTGTCATGTTAACTCGAATAAAATCTAAATGTAATGTGATTTCGCGATGTTTATTTTGATACAATTTACAACATGGTACATGCTGCCATTTGATATACACGTAAGGCATTCCACGTCATTCACTACAACATTCAATTTAATTCTGAAATCAAAGCAAATATTTTCACATCCTTTTTACACAGATGTTATGCTGTAAAGATCATTCATTGAGTTAATTTACTGAACACTGAAGTATATGCCAACTTAATCATTAAAATTGAAACTGAACTAGACATTTAATTTTTGTCGAGATTTTGAAGGATAGGATGGAGTTCGGTAATATCGCGGTACTAACAGTTTCAACAAAAACAATAAAACAATAATAAGTTACTTTTAAACTATTTATGTATTATCATTTTGTGTCATCTTCCCCCTATAACTGGCAGCAATCGTTTTAAGATCCATGTCAATAAAGCGTGGGAATTTCCAGAAATCGACAGCCATATTTGACCTACTTACATAATCTCCAAGTTCTTTAATATCGCGGCATTTCGTTGAGGCTCTACCAAATGTTAATCCACGTAAATTTGAACAAAGTTGATTAAAAGAAGTAACAGATTATCGCAAAAAAAGTTTAAAACACATTGGAAAAACTTTTAATTGGAAAAAGGAATGTTATATAAAATTTTATCAGCTGGCTCCTGTTAACATGGAAGAAACAGGTTTTAAACAAAGAGTTTCAATGATATTTCCTTAAATTGCACATTTTGGTAGTTTATTTTTTTTAAATCTTTATACCCTTGATATGTCTCAATTTAGTATATTTTTTATTCAAGAATGCTTTATTTTTACAAGACCTGTGATGCAAATCCATTTAAAAAATATTTTTTAAGTCAACGCAATTTTTGCACCGGGAACTAAACAACCCTGCGTGGGCCTCTTATTTTTTCTACTGAATTCGTCAGCGTTTAGTGCCGCCCACATACGTCATTCATTGACTGCAGCCATTTTATTCATAAAAATAATGCAGCAGACGAACTTTTTGCAAAATTCAGAGTGGTGGGCTGGGTTTTCTTTGAATAAAAGCAGTTTCAGGTGACATGGTGATACAGAACATTTTCGGGATTTCAATTTTATTGATGGTTGAGAAAAAAGTAAGTTTATTCACCATTTTCAACGGCATATATCAATTTTTGTTTGTATACGTAACTGATGACGTGTGACCTACAAAATGGCGTCACTGCAATCATCGCTAGGTGGCGCATCGGGAATAATAACAACAAAGGGACAATACCGCGATATTACCGAACCCGCGATATTAGCGGACACGACTATACAAGCTTAGTCTGGATAAACCTTTGCGATACTGTGCAAAAATTGAAAATGGTATATCACATTCATTTTACTTTTTTGCAGTGAACACAACATTTAATGTCATGATCGAGCATTTAGAAAATGGCAATGGCTAGAGTTACAATACAGTTCGAACTGTAATTCTGTACAGTAACTGCAGCCTCAGAGACTTGACTTACTGAAATTCCATAATCCTTGGCAACCCTTCTGGACAAGGGTATGTTTCAACATTTTGTATCGGTTGAGCTACAAAAGTATAACAAACATGTTTGAGGTTTTTGTCATTTTCATATCATTTCTTATTTTAGGTGTATACAATGTCACATTGTCAGATGACCAATTCTCATATCATCATGCAAGACTATTGGGAATACAGAATCAGATATTTGCTGATCCATGGAACTTGGAATGTGTATATTTGATTGATTCAAGATGGAACATAATAAAAGCATCTGGGCATGTAAGTTGTTTTAAACCATAGAAAACATACAATTGTAGCATTTATTTTACTGTAATCATTTTTTACAGTAAGCTTGAGGTATGAGCAAGGTTCCAATGCCTTACTTTTTAAACTAAATGCATTATGTTATTTTAGGCTGCAAGGTACCTTTTGTATAATATTTAGTTGATTTGATTTTTATGCAAGTCAATTGATTTTATTTAAGATGTTTTCAACATTGTGACAATTATCTATTTACTATTTCATTGGAACCATTAGGTTGAAAATGGTAAACAAGTTCTCTAAAAAAATCTGACTACTTTTCTATAACTAACTAAGATTGGTTGAGAACTTTTCATCTCAGCAATTATTAATTATTATCAATAATGTTAAGTTTTCTGACTGTTGCTCAGTCTATGACTTAAGCCCGTGGATGGAGTTCACCAAATATGGCTGTCAATCAAGTGACTTAGAATGTGAGTGGTCCAACAATTCACCAACTTTTGACAACCACCATTTTCCTTATCTGATAAAGTCACATAGTTGATAAGAAAACTCATATATACATTTGTATTAATTATTTGTTAAAAATTGTATACTTTAGAAATGTTTACCTCATGTAAATTGTTTATTCAATTGTATGATATATTATGATTATGGAATGCATGATTTAACAAATTACTGAGATTTTTTTAAATCCAGTTAACTTTTAATCAGTCCAGTAAAAAGATCCATTTATCTGCACTGAATGTCAAGTGCTAATTGAGTTTGTCATGAAGATTATTTCTGTTTGTAAAGTTATATATTTTTTAAAGTTATATATTTTTATATTCAAGGATACATCAGTTGATTGTAGCTCAGCTTCATTTACTATCCCAGATGCCAGTAACCAGCAACTAGTTCCAGGCCGTACTGGTGCCCGGCTTCAGTTCATATCAGAAGATATGGCTTTAGTTTGTGATGGTGCTGGTCAGGTGTACATCGTACAAACACAGAAACGGTCAGACAATGGAAATGTTAAATGGAAGGTATGTAGTTTAGTGAGATATTGTGATGACATCTGTAATTTTTTCCTGTTATAATATTCCTGTCACAACTTGCAACAAATCATCTAATCACAACGTGTGAATACATTTAACACATTCTGTAAAAAATAGCTTGGAAAAACCTGGTTTAAAAAATTATATAGACCGTATGGGGTCAAAGTTAAGACACTTGGACAAGTTTTAGAAAAAGTTATTAAGAGTCACTGATTGTTGTGTTTATATGTACCATGTTATATTTGTTTTAGATATTGATGTCATGTAGTATACCAGAAGAAAAGATATCCTGTCTTTTACTAGATGCTATTATCTATTCAAATAATGAAAATCATAATATTGACTGTGTGTTAGCTCATGTCATAGAATCTACACCTGAACAGAAAGATAAATATAGATCTCAATATCTTACTATCCTAGAATGGATTACATTTACATCAGGTATTACACTCAGCTGACCTTTTTTCCCTTATATAACAGGGGTTGTTTTCAGGTGCCTTCCCCTCTTGAAATTTCTTTAAAATCATACAATTTTCTCAAAATTCTGAGTTTACCTTGGATTTTTTGTTCCCCTATCTTTGAATTTGCGAGAAAATTTCCCCAAGTGTACTATATAGAAAAAGGCCCCAGGCCCCTTCCCCAGACACTGGAAAAAAGCTATGCATTCTTGCATCTTGTTATGCATTAATTATGGCTACAACCACTCGCAGGAAAGTCAATTCAATATTTTTTCTCCCAATTGGATATTTTTAGATTAAATTCATAGAACAGTAAACCCCCTCTAAACTGGAACTGCTCAGGACCAAGAAGAAATTCAGATTTTGAGAGGTTTCTGGAATAGAGGGGTTTCAAATTCTGACTATAAGATTTAACATTTGTGTTTGATGGTACACCTTCATTGATCTTGTATTAAATGTATGTGATCTTTAAATATCTGTTAGTACTTGTATTTCTAGATAAAGTATTCTGTTGAAAATACATTTGTACCCTTTTATGTTTGCATTTACAATGTGCAGGGTGTTCTCATCAGATGTGTAAAGAGGAAAATATTCAGGACCTGAAAAATAATCTGGTTTCCAGTTTAGCATGTTTCTGGTTTAGAGGGGTTCCGCTGTACTTTAATGTACATTGTACATCAAATTATTCATTTGAGCCTATGAACTAATCATGATTTGTAAAATGATATAATTAGTGAAACTGGTGATGAATTGAATCTAATTATTGCAGCCTTTACCATGTAATGTGATATTTTACAGAAACTGAACTAAATAAGAGGGCCTAATTCACACTATTATTGAAATTAATATGAAAGTATTCATTTGACTAGTAAATATATTGACTGTCTGTAGCATTATTATGTACATGTATTTATAAAATCCACCTTCATTTTTACAGTTGATAAATCAGTATGGAGTGTTGAAAGAACAAGACAATTATTAAGTAGGAAACCTTGTAGTTATGTCAGCCTAGAAAGAAACGGTCAATCTATATACATAGCTGGTGAAGCTGAATTTATCTTTGTTAGAGATTCTGAGATACCTGTTGTTAGTGATGAAGAAAAAGAGGATGACAATAAAGGTATTTGTTGTTTTGTTTATGTTGGGTTTGTAAGCTGTAGCAACACATTGTATAGGTCATGTAACGGCGTTCAGTCAACCTTCTCACTGTTCCTGAAAAGGCGTAATCTTTGGATTTAGCTGTTAACCAACTACTAAGCGCATACTTTCGTCAGTTAATGACTACTGCTCTATAAAATTAAGAATCATTGGTAGGAGGGAGAATGGCTGTAGAAATAATTTCATGACCAAGCTCCAAGAAAGTATGCTCCAACTGGGAATCGAACCCACGACCACTCGATCGGTAGACTTGCATGATACCAACTGATTTAGCTGGACCGCTAAGCACTCTTTGAGGAAGCAATTAATATTTATTACATAAGGTGGTGAGCACAGGCCCCTAAACTCAGTCATTACCCTTAAATTATCTCAAACTCTAGCTTGATTTATCCTATGATATGCTCTGGAGCAAAATTATCAACTAGCCTGTCCATATGAAATATTAACTAGTTTTCACCAGCCTATATCAATTTCCACAAGCCCAGGGCTTCAGGCTAGTGGCTCATGGTGATGATTATAAAACATCAAAGACATAGATAAGTCTTGGATGCTTCAAAACTGTGCCAGCCGCCTTGGGGTCCATATTATCAAGCATCTTATAACCAACTTTTGTCATAAATTCTTCGTTGTTGTATCGTTAAATAATGATTTTTGATGATATGCTGCCTGTATGTCTTATTATGCTTTCTTAATCTTTGTTGGGTAAGGCAATTCTTAGAGAGTAATTTTTAATTATTCTAATGGCAAAAGTTAGCTGAATGTGATCTGTACCTCAAGTTTGTCAGATGTAAAACAGAGTGCACAAGTAAAGAATTTTACTTCAAGATTAAATTAGATTGGATGCAGCATACTCTCCTTAGTTATCACAGAATCATGCAATTTGAGATGATTTATTAGCCCCAAATGTCTAATTTTAGACGAAAAAGGTCCCCATATAAAGACTAATTTGCTATTAGGACTATACATTTTGATAATCCTGATAATGGAACTTTACTGTTGCATAAAACTATACAAGAACCAGTTCATGAAAGTTGGTCTTTGTAGCAAACTTTATGGTAAAATTTTGTTTTGTGTTTCATCTACTTAATGATAATAATAATGATAATAATTTTTTCAAATTTATTTATATTGTGTTTAATGCCATGTCAACACAATGTTTTAGGTTATTTTATGGTGTCCAGTCACCTAACCTAGCTTTCATGGACCCTTGTCTATAACCAGTACTCGCCTACCCTTCCACAATGCCAGAAACTTTTCCATATACCAAGGTTATTAATGGAGGAAAATTGACATTATGGTCAAGTTTTCATGGAATGGTGAAACCTCCTCAGGCGGGATTCGAACTCATACCCTATTCAAGACACTAGATTGGAAATCCAGGAGCACTACAAACTGCGCTACCAACCCTAGTAAATGAAAATAATAGGTATAATAATAATGATAACTATGACAATAATGATAATAAGTTTTATATTTTTATAGTAAATATTCCACAGCCTGATTACACATGGTATCAAACAGATGAGGATATATCAGTACAGTTTACTGTTGATGAAGGTGTTACCAAGGGTGACATTTATCTTACTACTAAATTTAACTATGTTGATTTTGGATTGAAAAATAAATCCGAGTTGTTGAAAGGAACTTTATGTGGAGAAGTGGATGTTGAGTCATGTACTTGGACTATTGAAGGTCGTAGGTAAGGTTATATTTATTCTGAGGGAGCATTTATTATTCATTACAGTAGATGGGAGCAGTCATTAATTTTGGGCGTTGTGGTCTAAAGCACAATCATAGGTAGCAATTATTATTCATTGCAATTGATGGGAACATTTTAATATTGATTTTGAGCATGGTACATGTAGTTTTAAAGCACTGAGATAGAGTGATTCATTGATCTATATTACCGGATTTAACATTAATATCTTACTTGCCGGCAAAAAAAAGGATCTTGCCGTTTTGTTGAAATTATTTCAAGTGATCAACCGAGCCAATTTGATTGAAAGTACACTTATTGCAAATTGATTTTTAACAAACTGATCATTTTTCTTAGATATTTACTGTGGTCATAAACACAGTTTTATATTTGAGTAATTCTATCTTAAATTGGTATTGTTACCAGTTATGTACAAAGCCAACTCACCATGTTAACTGAAGACAACTCATAGACAATTTGTCTTATTGTTATCAAATCAAAATGCTTTTGCTGGTCATTTGACGATTTCAACAACTTATTATAAACATTGTGATAACAGTGGATTTTTTCAATCAATTTTGGGGTCTATATTGGGCTCAATTCCCTTCCACAAAAGTAAATATTTTCTCCTTCCCTGAAGCAACACTCCCTTGTCCTTACAGTTTTGTACTAAAAAGTTTTCTCCTAATTTAATTTTTGTTTTGATTTTCCCCTAAAAAACGTGCCTGCCCTTCTTTCCCTGCAAAGTGAAAATAAACACTGTAATGTGTGTCCTTTACATGTATTTTATAGAGTTGATCTTACATTGACCAAGAAGACTGAAGGTAGATGGCCACTTGTTGTTGATGGGGATACTCGTGGTGAAATGTTGATGAATCCATCTGAAGTCACTGCTATACATGAACGTTTAGCTGCACTTACATCAGCTGATCTGGTATGTTTTATAGGAATCTGTGTATTGTTATATTTTACTCAACTGTCAGTGACGTAACTGTCATTGGTGCATACATTCAAGGAACTTATTCACAGATTTCAACTTAAATATCAACTTTTCTGAAACAATCTAAATTGTATGTAAACATTTTTTAAAACAGGAAATCAGTGTTTTGATAATGACAATTTTAGTGCAAATGGGCATACAACTACAAATGATGGTGTTTCATGGAGTAATATCTACCCCATATGTCATGGTATAGACAATTTTAGTGCATTTTTTGCGACTTTTATTGTCTATATCTTGCAATCTATAAGTCAGTTTGTCTTAAAATATTAGGAATTATTTTTTTACACAATTGCAGACACCCACACTAGTATCTATGTTGAGAAATCTTAACCAAATCTGTGAACTAATACCTTTAACCATGCTAATTTACATAGATTCTGATAAATATTTTATCAAAAGTGAGTACAAAAGTAATCTAGTAATTATTTGAATACACAAGGTCAATATATATGCAAAATTACATTTGAATGAAATTTATCAATAATTATAGACTAAAGTTTGCATGTGCAATAAAATTATACAGTAAACTTGGTGGATACATTCTGTACACAAACGGTCTGACTGACCTTTGTACGGAGACGCCGCGCATCTTGGGTAAACTGTAGTGCTGCAACGATTCACCGGAAAGTCGATTCGATGCGATTCGATTATATTTTTTTTCGATTCGATTATTTTCAATTTGATTCTTTCATTAATACAATTTACAACAAATATGCATTTATACATATATTTGAGCTTAAAAATAAATTATATTAATAAAATAAAATTGTTAATAAAATTGGATAACACGAAACTCGAAAATCTGAATATTAATATTTGCTTTATTCAAGTACGAAATGGATTGGGTACGAATGTAAAGGTTGCGAAAATGTATTATTAATGTAATATCGACTTAAAACGTAAAGACAGCATGGATCATAAATTGTAGAAAGATGCAGTTCTTGATATACTTTTGTACATATTAGTATACTTTGACTTTTAGGCGCGCCTTTGCTTTTATAATCGTTATAACTTATGTAGACACTTTTAAAAGTCAGTATCGAATCGAAACTCGCGGGTCCCGAATCGAAATCGAATCGGCACCCTTGCAATCGAGTTTCGATGTATCGAATCGAATCGTTGCAGCCCTAGTAAACTGTTTATTTACCTGAAAACATGTGGCAATGTTTACATTCTAACAATTTTCCCCTTCAAGTATACTGAACAAATAGAGTATGAATTTTGTGTCTACTCAATAAAATTTAACTATCCAACCAACAATCCTCATTAAATTAAACTTTTTAACCGGTAGTTAAACCTTCATCATAATGTGTTTACATCTGTCATGTTTTACACAGAAATTTGTAATCGAAAGTAGAATACACGGTTTAAATATGCCTATAGGGGTTTAAAAGTACTTTGTATATATGAATTTATATTCCTGTAGCTATGAGTGATCATTTATTTTACATTTTAACAACGATTTTGTAAAAAACCGAAAAAATCCAACGATTTTGTCTTCATGCGCCGCACTATATTCTGTTGCTTAACAAACGCCGAATTTGGGGAGCGTTGTGCTTCTTAGTATAGAGGTGATATCTTCACATTCTTTTTATAGAATGGATATATACAGGCTCAGTAAAAATAAAGCTTTGCATAAACATACGGTTGATTATTGAGGTTAAAGAAATATTTGGTTAGATGTATACATAGAAGAGAAAGTTTCACTAGTTTCAACTCATTTTCCAGGTTTTCCATTGGAAAACAATAGTTGTAAGATAAGGGCTAGCTGGCGTAAACTATTCTGTGTACAACTCCTAATTTCTCTTTGGATTGCAACCAAACTTTCACAGAAGTACCATCAACGTGTACTATGATAAATTTTATCAGTGTTTTGAAATTTGATTATTTTTTACATAGTTATGTGTCTATTATTGATTAATTGAGAAATACCCTTCTGTGCGTATCTCTGCTACAAGGCAGGAAATCCTAGCTTTGTGACAATTCTTGCCACTTATTTTGACTTAGTTTTGTAACTTTTATGAAAATATAGAATTGTCATTATATTTTTATTATTCATCTTCCTGGTAAGGTATGGGAATCGTATCTGGATTATTCTGAGTCCTGTATAACAATGATTCATGGTAAAACTTGATACAAATATTTCTATTGTTGTAGAATTGATCTTACACCAAAAAAAAGAAATATTGTCTATTTATTGTTGTAGAATGCAGACCCTGAGAAACAAGATAAACCATATAATACACAACAACTAGAAGAATGTGATATGTATCCTGTTGATGACGCTTCATTAATTAGAATACATGGTGACACTCATAAACTTACACATAGGGTAAGTGGTTTGAATACATGGTGACACTCATAAACTTACACATAGGGTAAGTGGTTTGAATACATGGTGACACTCATAAACTTACACATAGGGTAAGTGGTTTGAATACATGGTGACACTCATAAACTTACACATAGGGTAAGTGGTTTGAATACATGGTGACACTCATAAACTTACACATAGGGTAAGTGGGAATTCTCTGTAATAATCTCAGGTATTAGTGTAAACACGATAAAAAAAAACACAAAAAAATAAGAAGCTATAAGTATTGCCTAAGTCAAAGACATGTGATCAATGATCTTACACAGACCAGAGCATCTGAAATTAAATCAGGAAGAACATGACAATAGTAGGAGCAGTAGTCCAGTGATGGGACGCACAGTTAGGGATCGAAAGGCCTGTGTTCGAACCCCACCAGGGGCACTGCTAATTTCCTTGAGCAAGAAATTTACCAGCGATTGCTTCACTTCACCCAGGTGTAAATGGATACCTTCGAGGGTGGTATAATTCCGTTGCGCCAAAGTGTCAGCTGCACTAAGCGGAGTTAAAAGACTCCCCAGGGAGATTGATAGATAGATACCAGTAGCCTGATGACCAGGGGTAATAGCTGTAAAGTCGGTGAACCTGCGTAAGCATGAAACTTAGACTATAAAATGCAATTACTTTACTTTACTTTACAACTGGAATAAAACAAATGGCCTTAAGTTCTTTAAAAGAATAGATTTACATATAAAAACCTTCATTAAATCTCAAATTTCAAAATTTTCAAGAATGTGTTTCTTTCTAAACTCAACATTTCATACATTTCTATGATGAGTCATTGTCTTCATGTTACCGGTAAATTATGTGTATGATATAATTCTAACCAGATTGTCTTGTCTTATAGATTGGTTTAGGAAGTCATCAATGGTTATACAGTGTTAATACGGAACTGAATGATTCACCTGCTATCTGTCTTAGACATGATGTAGATGGCTTGCTATGGAAGCTGGAAGAAGAAAACAAATGGTCACACATTGCTACATTCAATGCATTCGGATATGTACAGGCATCCAAAGAACAGAGGAAATTTTCAACATCGCCTCCTGACAATTCTTATGTTGTCATATGTGAAGTCTCTCATCGTATTTTTGTATACAGACAATCAATCCCAGTAAACACTCCATTAAGGAATAGAAAGACAGGACAACAAGTGAAAGCTGTTTCTAAGCAACAAGTAATTTCATTGGACAATACAGATGATATACTTGGTGTTCATGCAACTAACGATAAACTGTATGTTGCTACTCAAGATCATTTATATATGATAAAAATACAAGGATAATGTAATAATGACCATATACTATGATATAATTCATATTTTAAACTGGAATAATTATTAATGGGTTTTTCCTGCCAAAAAAGTTTGTTTTGTTCTGGATGCATTTTTAGCGAAATAAAGTTATTTATTTTTGCTGAAACAAAGTCAGCACAAAATAAATCCTGTTCTGTGTTCACATATTTTTTCAAGTCAGGTATAAACCAAATTTTTGTGCTGCAAAAATCATCAATTTGAGTTCTGAATAGAATGCTATTTAGACCTGAAAAGGGACCAGAAGGACCAAGATATTTTGTCATTTCATATCCAAAAGAAAAATGTACTGATTTCAAAAAGCAAAATTATAATCATTTAACAATATACTGCTTTTATAACATGCAGAAACTATATAGTACACTGAGATTTGTGAATGTGTGAATGAACTTTTAGAGGGCAGTGTACAATTATTGTATGATTTTTAAAGTGTATATCAAGTCTTGCCATGTCTATGGAACCATTGAATTTGTATATAATGCACTGTACATGACTCCATAGTAATAAAAAGCTTGAAAAGTTATTTCAACTTGTTTCTATTATTTCTTTAATTCAGTGTGAAAGAGACCCAAATATGAAGTAGATTTAAATGTCTTTACTGAATAGTAAAATTGATTTTCATTCTCCAAGTGAGTTCATGAAGCAATAGTTTCACAATTATCAGTGCATAACCACAAGTGAAAGTATATTCCTCTCAGCTCGCATGTTTAAAATAACAAGAATTCCACTGAGTTGGGCAAAATACACTGAAGAGATGTCAACATTTAATTACAGTTACAAGAGTTAAATTATGCACAAGAATTATAGTTATTAGTTACGGTAGTTTATAGTACATAGCAAGGGTAAATGTGATTTGAATGATGTCCCCTTTTTAAGTATATATAAAAGGGAAATAATCCAGAAGTAAATGATAAAATTTGAATTTTGTCCCTTTTATGCACAACTAGGGCACGTTCTGCAAGGTGATCGTTATGTAGCGCTTTTTGAAAGCGATTTTTTGTAGTATAAGAAGTCTACGGAACGGTTTGCTTCAAGCTAGCAAATCCAAGCTGGCGACTTTCTCAAGCAAAAAGTTCAGAACTGTAACAAAGGAAAAATATTCAAATAAATTATAACCATGATTATTTTATTTAACCGCTCGACGAAATATATGCATTAAATTCAGTATTCTTGAAAAAAAAACACATTATTACAGGGGGCAGCCATTTTGAAAAAAAGGCAGTAACGTTCTGAATGATACAGCTAGCAAGAAAAGAACTGGCTACGTATCGCTAGCTAGTGATTCAACTTGCTCGATCGTAGGAGACCGTTCCGTAGAAAATCACTACAATGCGCTAGCTAGCAATCGTCTTGTCCCTAGACATCAATATCTATCATCAGTGGGACTTCCAAGAACATATGTCATGTAATAAGGAGAAGTTGTCCACAAAGGATTAGCTTATAAGTATATATAAAAGGGAAATAATTCAAAAGTAAATGATGATATTTGAATTATGTCCCTTCTATGCACAATTAGTAAAGGATGAGTTGCACGAACGAGATATTACGGACAGAGGGACTACCACCACCATAACATGAATATAAATAATTTTTTATATATTTGACCATTTTTCACCATCTATTGTGAAGAGCTGACTCTCCAGGTAGACAGAACAGTTGCAATAATCCACATAGACCAACACATTGTTCGTTTTTTCTCAACTGTCAATCATGAATAACTTCATGGTGAATGCTTTTGTTAAAATTATTGTCCTAATACACCCATGAGTTTCCGAAAGTGTGTATTATGATTGAGTAAAGCTTCTTATGCCGTATAAGTTTTAGTCAAGATATTTTTAATAAAAATTAGGCCGCCAGTACAAAAACAATGCATTCAGTCACCGTGAAATTATTCAAGCTTGGACAGTTGAGAAAAAACGGACAATACAAGTGCTTGGACTGATATTCTTTGTTGGAATATTCTACATCTAATGAACTTAAGTTCATTGAGTTTCTATATTGTTCACTGCTTCCATGTGTGGAACAGATTGAAGAGAATTTCTTTATGGTTGACGCTAAAAGTGCAGTTTAAAGTCTGCTTCCATATACATGTTCAACCAACTTCACAATATTTGTAGGGTAACCTCCGATCATTGAAGTCACATTCAGCCATGTGATCTTTCACAGTACCCATTTACACTTGGGTGGAAAGGAACAAATGTATAGTAAATTTCTTGTTTAAGAAAATTAGAAGTGCCCCTAGTGGAGTTCAAATCTGGGACCTTGTGATCCTTAATTGTGCATCCTACCACTGGACCACTCCTCCAACCAGATTCAGGTTGATGTAGTCTTCTTTCCAATAAAGTGCAGGGCCCACTCTAGGGCATCATATCGCTAGGTGACTGTACAGGGTATGTGAGGCACAAAGAGGCATCAACAGACCGAATCCGGAATTCAAATTACATGTAATGGGTTTTTCCATCTGCACACAGCCTGTACAAACAAAGTTTTCCACACATTATTGTTAAATAGATAAACTATTAAATCCTATTGTTCTTCATACACGTGTTTTCATTGTAACGGTGAAAGTTTGTTTGTACCGGAGGGGTAAACCCAAATATTAGAATTCCGAATATAGTCTATTCTTTAACAAATGGTTAAACTCATAACAACAATTTTGTACTTTTTATAATACAATTTTATTATCAATTCGGATTAATATAACTGATACATAACACTATATTATGTCATTTGCACCATATGATATATTCACAAAAAAGTAAGTGACTAAGACTGACCTGAACAACTGAGTTGACCTTGAGAGGTTAAGTAAGATTAAGATGAAATTAAACATATATTGAAATGTACAGACAAAAACATTACTCTACAGGACAAACAACCAAAGCTTCATAATCCAGTCTTGACAAATATCATTAAAACAAAGATTAAATGTAAATACAATGTACAAGGTGTTCAATATTTCATAATCTGAATCTGAAATTTATGAATTTTTATAGACAAAAAATATTTGTACTCTGCAGCATCTAGTCAGAATTAACTTATTTTGCATATTAATGCAGAAATGAAAGCAAAACAAGTTCAATCCTATTACTGTTCAAAGTAAACTCATCTTTTATAACTGCAGTACGCACAAATAAGAATTTTTCAGCTGAATTATAAACTTTGTAAACATTTGTTCAGCTCAGAGTTTTGAAAATGTGATAGAAACACATGACTGAATGATAAAAAAACATAAAAAGGAGAATATCATGAAATAGAATGAAAAATATGTTAATTCAAATTATAATCAACAATCACACAGCATACTTCCATATATTGAGTCAAAAATCTGATAATAAATTGATAGGATTGATCAACTGGATATGAGGCCAACCCACAGACACACCAACACACAAATGAGACAGACACCAGTATTCTATCTAACAGAAACATTACCATTCAAAATGCAGAAGTGACTTGTCTATTGAAAACTTAATAATGGATCTATAATAATTTCATATTGTTAAAGGTCTAGTGACAGTCAACGAAATTAGCATATGAATGTGGTTGCCTAAACAAGTCATTTTAGCCTCAAGCTTTTTTTTGTAATTTTCTTTATTTACAAATAAGCATATTTTAATGTAAACATACAAATTATTACAAGACATGTAACATACATTTGTTATACTTTACAATTTGTTATCAATATTTAATTTGCTAACTCTTAATAATACAACTAATGTAGGTTTTCATTCTCAAGATGTGAACTATTTTTTTTACTGCAATTTTCGCTGATAAGAATAAAATACAAACAAACTTTAAATCAAGCTTTGTATCTTGTTTGAAGAAATTTGATTGCCCAAGATAAATTTTTGGTTGCCCGAACTAGAAATTGAATGTCCTGGGCAACCAGACACCCACTAATTTCGTAAAATATAGTTACTTCAACATGAAGTTTTGGATACAAAAAAAACATGTTTTTAATTTACTTAACTATTTTCACATAGAGAAAGTTAAAATAATAGCAAAAATCCAAACTTGAGCATATTTTATAGTATTTTCTTCCACAAAAGTAGTATCTTAAAAACATGTAGTTTGAAATGAAGAAAACAAAGACTGAATGAAAACAATTCCCCCCCCCCCCCCCAAAAAAAATAAGACAAAAAACAGTAATACAGTAGTCTTATCAATCAGTATATAAATAAATATGTATAATACACAATAAAATATATGTAGGCAAATACAAATTATAAGTAGAAGCTGTATTTACAATGGTATAATAAAAGTTACTTTTATACATCAAAATCAGTACAAACCCTTATCTATATATCAGATTTTTCCTCTTCTAAGAATGTCAAAAAAATCATGAACAAAATAAACAAAATCAATAAGTTATAGATAGTCAAAACTTGGAAAATGTTTGTACTATTACATCTGATCATTGAAATCACATTCAGGCAGGTGATCCCTCACAGTACCCAATTTACACCTTGGTGGAGTGGAACAACTGTACAGTAGGTAAATTTCTTGCTAAAGGAAATTTGCAATGTCCCAAGTGAGGTTCAAAACCTGGAACCTCTCAATTCCTAAGCAAGCGTCCAACCACTTAACCACAGCTCCCATAATCATTAAGTCTAATGAACATAAAAACTGATTAAAAATTTCTCCAGACTATTATAATCAAAGTTATGAAATGAGTATGCAAGAATGAGGAAAGGAATTGATATCAGGGTGTACATAGATGTCCTACAGTAACACAAAATATCACAAGCATTGAGAATTGACAGTCATACAGTAAATATAGGCAACATTGACAACAAAGTTAAAAACAAGAGAGATATAGTCTAACAATGATAATAAACACTTCTTTACAACACAGTTATAATACTGAAAACATAGAAAAGTTGAAGTCAACTCATGGTCCTGTCAAAGAAAAAGTTCATTGATAAAAACCAATGTCATTTTTATCTACTAGCTAAATCCTGAGATACAAAGTAATGAATATATTTCAAATATAGATAGATGAACAATCTACAAAGTTTATGGGGGTCTGGTTGTCGCTGACAACCCATTTTTAGTTCATACAACCAAAAATCTACAATCCTCCGAGGTCCTATTTTCGTCCCTTTTCTAATTTCGTCACCATTTTTGTTTTGGTTGAGATACCGCGATATTTCAAAAGGTGCGCGCGAGTTGCCTGAGAAAAATGATTCTATGCATAGTATTTAACGCTTGAGTGATTTCAAGTGCAAATAAGCAGTTGTAATTATCTATTCCTTGTGTTTTTACTTATTTCATTTTTAATCTTTAGGGTGACAAAATATGGACACTGGAGTATAACAAGATATCAAGCTTACTTTTTAAGGAAAAAGTGGAGATTTTCAGTTTTATTATAACTAATGTTTACAAGAGTTATATCCCTTTGATAAGTTTATATCAAGATTTTGATATTGCTTTTAGGGGTCCATACAAAGTGTTAATTTACTACAATCTATTTATGGCACAGTTCTAGAGACTAAGTTCTTACATACAATATAGAGAAGATCATAACAGAAAGATCATATTCATATCAGGGGCCTTAGAAAGAAAAATTGCGTTTTTTCTTAGAAAGGTCGAAAAATATTATTTTGTAAAATGAAGAAACATATACATGTATCTGATTTTTAAAACCAATGAGAAAGATAAATCTCCACTGTATAAAAGTTGACATACTAAAAGTATATTTCATGCTAACGATAAAAGACAAGAGTCTAAAGCAAATATACAACTTTTTTTAAGCTAAACAATTACAATATGAGCTTACATTATAAAAGATTGCAATTTTTTCTTTCCAACTTAAAATCAAGTTTATCTTATCTCAACTGTTCGGACATTAAAATACTTTGCATTGGTGACAAGATTCCAGCAAAAGTTCTACTAAAAATGACAAAAATGGTATAAAAATAAAATTTCACATAAATATATAAAGTGTTTTGTATATATGTTAGTATGACAATCTATAACACAGTCTATACTACTTTTAGTTGTTCATTTAGAAAGCATTCATTCCATTAGACATTTCGACAAAAATTCTCACAATTAAAATCACTATAAGTTAAAAATTGGGAATATTCATATAATAGTAAATCTCTGTCCTTTCAAATCTTAATATGTTTAAATGAATATTCTATGCAACATGTCATAATTGTTTTTATTACCTGATTGCTTATATAAGTGTAATTCGATATTTTTAACTGTTTTCTGAGTGAACTGTTGACCGGTCAATAGTTTTGACTGTTGCCCGCGCGTGCTCTGACGTCTCGTAATGACGTTACGAACTGTTACTGTACTTATACATGTAAAGGGAAGTAAGTGCTACGGGATTTTAGACTTTACCAGACGTTTTAAACATGTTAAGTACTGTTTAAATAATAATTGATCAGGTAATAAAACAGTTATTTTATGTGTGATTTGGGAACAGTCAAACGGTTGTCCCTCGATGTCAGGAATAGTGCTTTAAACCGTTTCCCTCGGCCTACGGCCTCGGGAAACAGTTCAAAACACTATTCCCTCCACCTCGGGCCAACAGTTTGACTGTTCCCTATCACACATGAAATAAATGTATAATGTTAATCTTCAAACTTCCCAATATTAATTGCAAAAATTTACATAAAAATAAGTTGGGTTTTTTTAATGTAAAAAGACTCAAGGACTTGATTAAATAGAAATGAATAAAGGACATTAATCCTTATCGTTAGTATATGAGTACAATGTATAATACATACAAAGTTTTGTTACAATAATATGAAGCACACGTTTGAATCTACAAACAGAGAAAATAGACCAACAACTAGTCAGCTGGAGTACAAACCAAGCACTTGTCATACATCAAACAAACAGATAGATCAGTGCAAAACTAGACTACATACTTCTGTATTTGTATGTAGTTAGCCTAGTATGTACAGATGTATCAATTTTACAATACAAATATACAATATAAGGCACAATATGTTGATATCTATACATACATAGCATGTATGGTTCATTACAAACAAGACCATATATAATACAGTCATCTAGAGACATATAGTCCAGACCTATGTCTCTGATAAATGAAAACTAAGTCAGTTATAGATCGTATATTACCAGGCTGTCGACATACAACTTTTATAATTATGGGAATTTATGTAAGAACTTTATTTTCAAGATATATGTTTATATAATAATGTTAAAGTACAGGATCATTTGTGTGATGTTCAGATACTTTATTTAGTCAAGCTAGTTGATAATTGGCCCATAACTATAAAACATAATTAATTGGGCTAACATAAGGCGAAGACTGTATATGCTTTTAAAAATATATGCCATACAGCAATAAAAGTTTCAATCATTAGGGAAACAATACATCAATATATAACTACATACATACATATACATCTACATTAATATACACATGTAATTATATCACATTCAAAACCATAGTATGACAATATATAACTAGCTTTATTTATCTTACAGAAACAGTATGTTTGTAAAGTATTAACTCTTTACTGGTAAATCCTACGTTTATGCATTCCTCCCTTTCAAAATAGCTACCACAGAACATGAAATTAAACTGGACTTAAATGGCCCCTCATCACCAAGCAAAACATCACACAGTGAATGAGTAAAGAAAAGTGTCACAAAATGAAGACAGGATAGATTTTATTCAACTTTTGAAAAGAACATATACTTGCATTTAAGACCTCATTTTGGATAACACATAACTAAATAAAATGCAAAATAAGAGAAAAAAAGACCAAAAAAATGCATTTTTTTGCATGTTTTGTTCTACACAGATTGCCATGGTAACAATAATTTGGGCTCAAATGGCTTCTTCTGAAAGACAATCCAAGACAGGGAGCAATTTCTACAAGTTGCATCTTGGTCGGCATGTAAGTTTTGAAATGAAAGCATCTTGAAATAGTCTTATCCCATATACTAACTGAACTAAAAAAACAGAAGTCTTCCAGATCCTTATCATAACCTTATATGAGCCAGACATACATGTAAAATTTATCAAAAAGCTTAAAGAGGACATTTTTAAAATCACATACAGGGGACAAAAAGGGACATTATAAACTGAAGGGTTAAGGTGAAACTATGGCCAATATTACCCATGTCAAAAACCAGTAAAGAGTTAAAACTAGAAGACAAGTTATACATTGTCACACTGTCAATATATGAGATCTCTTATGTTATATTTAACATGCTAACATTATGCACAGTATTCTCCATACAAACAATTCACAAATTCACATAATGTAACCATTCAACATTATTGAAATAAAATAGTTCTTAGTTTAATTTTGGTTACTCTCTTGCACATCGGTTGAAGGTTTCACACGTTCGCTTTCTACACTCTCCTAAAAGTCTATGTGCAAACTGATATTTCTATTTTTAGACACAGACACATTTTAATCCAATGACTGTCACATGGTTTTTAAAAATAGATGTATGACAGACTACTAGAATGCAAAAAATTCTCACGCCTAATTTCAAAATGTCCATATGCAAAGATGTTGGACAGTTCTGAATTAGTATACTAATAGCTTTCAAAATTACATACATGCACATGTAAATTATGAAAATATTTTCCATACTATTAGTGTTGGTTTTTTTTTCTCAACTGTCAAACCATGAATTATTTCAAAATGACCGTGTGTCAAAAAATGTTCATCTTCTAACAATAGTGAAGTTTCAAAAGCATGTTTAAAGATCATGTAGCACAGACTATTAGCTTAGCAGTTTAATGTCTACTTGCAATATTGCCTAATTATTTATACAACAGAACATAGTTATTTAGTCACAGTGAAATCATTCAAATTTTGACAGATGGGAAAACAGCATATACATGCACTTATTGCATCAAGCATGTCACTTTCATTCTTTAAACATTATACTCACATCCAAGCTAAATTAACTTTAGGAAAACAAAACTACAGTAAATAACTGTATCAAAATATAGGAATAAAATGTACAAAAGCTGAAATTTGTCAATAGATACAAAATAAATATACAATATTTTTTCAACACAAAAAGGCCATATATAAGTTTTAAATATAACAAAATATATATATTATAATTTGCCCATTTAGTGCCAAATGGTTGTAACTCAATATAAGAAGAGTGAGTTATGACTGTTTTGTGCTAAACCCGCAATATATATATATTAGAGGTGAAACGATTCAAAAATTTTCGATTCGATTCGATTTCGATTTTTCATCAAACGATTCAATTTTTCGATTCAATTCGATTTTCTACTGGAATTATATAGGACATAACAAAAAATAAATTATTAGATATATATATATTTAAGAACAGTGCATTTTTATCTGAGGGACCTCCCTCCCGGAAGACGAAAAATTCTAATTCTAATTCTTTAATAATACCCATTTTACAGGTATTAGAGCTTGAATAGTTAAAAATATTTTACTGCATTTTAGCATATATAAATGACAAATCTTATTATTCCAACTTTTTAATGAAAAGAAATGCCCATGGACAAATTGTTTATTTCTCCTTACCTACATGTACGTACTAACAGTATATGACTCAAGTCATTATCAAAATAAAATTATTCATCAGTGCATCAATGTCATTATTAATGACTAGTTAAGGTTACGCTTAGACAATAAAAAATTGCAAGCATTCAGCAAATGTAGATCACTATGACCAGCTTAATTTAGTTTGTTTCAAAATATTTTTTTTTGTTCTGGCATGATTTAAAGTAATTCTCATCACATCATAAACGTTGAATTAATTTTTATCAACTCTAGATCTATATTTATAACTTTCTTACACTAATGTTTATTTCAAAATAAGATTATTTTTGGGCTTAAATGAACGTATTGGTGAAAATATACAATTATCTTCGGACATTTCATAGAATTCATTTCCAATTTATAGTAAATAAAATCTAACCAACCACGTTTTGCCCGATTTTAATAGTTAAGAAAAACAAAGAGGATTTTCCCGAAAATAAACGTAAATAACGTCAAAACAAACAATTAAGTTTACAGTTTATCTCTAAATTACTTTATCATGCTTGATTTAATCAGTCTCATTAAGCAGTCTCACTTTTTACAACTCTTATCTGGATTAACAATCGTCGGTCAATAAGGGTACACTATTTTAGTTTACTATAAAAAATGCTTATTTTAATCGAAAAGGGGCGTTTCATTCAACTCACAAAACTACTGAAAAAGACAGTATTTAAAAATAGAATCGAATCGAAACTGCCTCTTCCGAATCGAATCGAACCGAACCGAATCGAGCGTTAAAAATCGCGATTCTTTGTGAACCGCGATTAATCGTTTCACCTCTAATATATATGTATGTATTAGTAATAAAACATACAAAACAATAAAATGAACACAATAAAAACAATTAAGAAGACAATAGATTGTGTTTCTAAGGTTTGTTTGTGTTACAACATGAAATAAAAAAAAAATTCATATGAGATTTCTTATACATGTATTAAGAATATTTAATGCTAAATTTTATTTAACTGTCAGTGATACACACATTAACCTCCATGATTTAAATACTAATTACAGTACTCAAGATTGATAAAAAATACATATTTATACATGTATATGTACAGCACCAGATTTTGTATAAACTGCCGACAGTTGAATAAAGTTCAACAAACGCTCCATTAAAATGCAAATTATCAAACATACATGTTCTTTAAGAATATAGACATTCAAAAACATTGCAATATTTCTATAGCATACAGTTCCTTAGTTTTGGCACAGCAGTCACTAATATCTTATTTTTTTCCTGTCAAGTACTATTGCACATCTTACATAAACAATTGCTACACTTATAGGTCGTTTAGGATAACTTGAGACAAATCTAAACAATTTTCTATGAATTCAACATCAAGTTATCCTTAACTGGCTACAACAAAGACTCAGTACATTGAAAAGATAATAACGCTAAAATTACCAAAATATGACCTTTGGCCCTTAAATACAACTTTGACCCTTAGTGCAACCCTGTTGTGCACAACTATCAGTTATATCATAGAACATAGTAGTATTTGGCCTCATTGAAATCAATAAAAATATCAGGCGCTACTATGGACTATGATAAAAATGCTTTATAAATTGACTTTTGACCTCTTACTGTGAATATGACCTTGAACCATGGACCATCATCAGTCATTGTATACTAATTACTATGACACATAAAATAAACTAAGCCTCTAAAAAATGTTAACATTTTGACCTCTGACAGTGACATTGACCTTGAACCATGGAGCACCATCAAGGTTATTGCATACTATGACACTTAATACAGCATAAGCCTCTTAAAAAAATCGCAGTCATTTTCATAGCATTTTTTCACTGTTACAAAAACTTAAATTTATTTGCACTCAGGTGAACTTAGAGCAAATGCAGGAAGCATGAGGACATCTTTAAATAATCCAGTATCTACACTTACAGAGCAGAGTGAAAAAATCTCAGCATGTCATGGTATTTCAATCATAAATTATAATAATATATTTTTTTTACATTTTTCTTGAAGTAATTCAGTAAAATAGTGCCTAGATCAAATGGAATCGAAGTATCTCATGCAAAATTAAGTAAAATGGCAATTCCTAATCTACACTCTCTTAGAAAATTAATTCTCAATACATCTAAGCCTGACCTACAATGTTAGAATAGTATGTAAAAACCCTTCCTTTTAAAACAATAAACTAAAACCAAGTTATCAAAATATGTTTAGTTAAAAGCTACACATGGAGTAAAAATTCACCATAATAAAGTAAAACCTACATGAGTTTGAATGAACATGGAGGAAAAAAATGGAGCAGATTCTACCATAATACTCAATAAATTTTATTAGTGAAATAGTCTTAACATAGGGACATTTTCTCTTCTCAATTTAAGCATTTTGGACTTATAAATTGTCAAATATTGCATGGTTTTGCAATAAGCAAGGTGGTCTTAATAGCGGGACATTCACCATAATTAAAACAGTAAGCATAAAATATAACACATAAGCATATTTATTTATCAAGTGAGCTGACAATGAGATTAACAATCAATTGATACAATAAAGTGTGGTTGTGTTCAATCTATTCAGCTTTAATATGTTCATCTACAGATTTGTTGGTCTCTGTGTTGTCCTCTTCTTTAACAACTGGCATTCTAGCATTACCATTAGCATCTCCAGCTTTCAATTCTTGGTATGCAACAAACAAGGGAGCATACTCTGGTTTTTCTTGAGCAAATGCTTTAAATTCAGCTGAAATAATGATTATAATTACTTATATTTAATGTACATTTACTCTCAAATAAATATAGAACCAATAAGGTAACTGCATTCTAAAATAATTGCCACTGGGGACTTAAACTAAGTTCTAGGGTGTACCAACCTAACACAATATGCCCAAACAGATTCATGTAATAACAAACAATAACAATTGTTCTGATGAAAAAAACTGCAACCCATCATTTACTCAATAATGTTGCAGGCAAACACTCACAAATAAAAAACAAAAAGCTACTAGCATAGCCAAGGTTAAAGGCCAGTACTAAATGCCCTCACAGAGATCAGAGCAGCTGAAGTTAAAACAGCAAGAATACAACAAAGGGAATGAGAGAAACAGGTTGACTATGATGGCCTAGTAATCAAATGACCATTAAATCATTTGGTGTCAATACTTTTTTCCATTAAGTATTAAATAAAAAGATCAACAAGAAAAGCTTTGTGTTATAATAAATGTATAATTGTTTTCAACATTCCAGCATAATGCCTTTGTCAGGAAATACAATTATTACATTCAACAAAACTATCAATGTGATGTCACAAATATATTAACATTACATAAATAAGTGGAAAAATAAAAAGATTTAATATACATACAAGATGTTATATATAAATTATCAAAATTTAATTGAAAATTTAGTACTCATGGATATTAAGTACATAATTTTCCCAAAGTATTTGTTTTTATAAAGTAAAAATTCTCATACCATAAGTAATTTTTCCATCATTATCTGAATCTATTTGTTCAAATAAATCTTCAACATCTATTTGTGTCATTTGAAATGCATCATGTAAAATATGATACAAATCTTCTTGACTTATATAACCTTGTTTACTGGAATCAAATATCTGAAACATTGGTAAAATAATGTTTATAAATCTTTATCTGAAGATTATATAACATATATTAACAAAAAAATATTAGCAGCAGTTTTACAGACTTAAACAATTAAGATAAAATATAGAGTTTAACATAGAAATTTTGTATGTGCATACAAAGACACAGATTCATAAGGGGCATCACAATCATCTATTTGAATCTAATTTACTTGCCTTTACTATTTCCCCTTTAACTAGATTTACACTAAATATAATCCCCTAACTTAATCAATCAATTGAAGTTAAAGTTTAAGTGCAGTTAAAAGTCTGCTTCCATATACATGTTCAGCCGACTTTAAAATCTTGTAAGATAACTCCTGATCATTAAAATCTCCATTAGGAAGGCGATCCCTCACAGTACCCATTTACACCTGGGTGGAGTGGAACAATTGTAAGTTAATTTCTTGCTCAAGGAAATTAGCAATGCCCTAAGTGGGGATCGAACCCATTGAAGCAGAACAATAGCTAGTAACAAATAAGATTGGTTGTTTATAGTAAATATACACAATTTCAACAAGTAAATTGATATACAATAATACATACATTGTAAGATACAAGCGCTAATAGAATGGGAAGATAGGTTTGAACAGTGCAAAATGTCTGGTAGTGTTTGGAAGTAGGAATAGCAAATGTTGCAAGGATTATATGTGTACCATCATACAATATCATAATATTCTATACATGAGACATTAAGCTCTGTATTAGAATCAATACCACTTCCCTCCGAAAAACAACAGGGCCTATATCAAATCACTTATTTAATAACATACACAGTCTACTAAATTAGGATATGAAAGTGGTTGTCCGTTCAGGTCATTATAGTAGCTAGCACTACATCTATGATCTTGTTTGTAGAAATTTGGTTGCCAAAAAGAAACTTTGATTGTCCAAACTAGAAATTGGTTGTCCCGGGCAACTGGACACACACACTAATTTTGTAGACTGCATATAACAAAACATGTTTTAAACATTACCTCAAAAGCTAATGATAAAGTACTGTCAGTATTTACTGGTGCTGAGATAAGAGATAAACCTATAACATATTCACGGAAATCTATTGTACCGGATCCATTCTGAAAACAGGTTTTATATTTTATAAACATTATAACATTACAATCAAAATTTCCTTGAGCACTAGCCAAAATCATAACATGGATTTTTACATGGGTTAGTGTACATGGGATATTACAATATTAAATCAGTTTACAAATTAACAATTTGAAAGTCTTTGTTTAAATACTATTGATAGTTGTCTTCGCTAGTTGTCTTCAATTATTTAGTAGTAATTTACTTGGCTACCCAAGTAATATGTATGCATGTCAAACAAGTAAATCTGTGAGCTAATGCTCACTAGTGATACCCCCGCCAAAATCTAAAAATATGCGACAAACAGGAAGTAGATGAGCAAGGAGCATGAAATCGCTTTACACCACATGGGACTATGGGATGAAGCAATATGCAAAGTATTAGGCTGCTGCATGTTATAGTTGCTGAGAAAACTGCGACGGAAATTTTGTAACGGACGGAAGGACGCATGGACAAGGGTAAAACAGTATACCCCCCTCTTCTTCAAAGTGGGGGTATAACTACACAATGGTTCTACAAGACAACTAGACAACTGCTTTGCTTGTGGACTGATACATACATACATATATAATAGGTTAGAGAAACAGGGAAATGGAGAACAGAATGTGCTGAATTGTACTTATTTATCATAAACTATCTATGAATGACTAGTATAAACGTCAATCTGATAGCATTCAAAGAAATACATGAAAGAAATAATTTCTCGAAGATTTTTAAAACCTTCTCATTAGTACAATGAGTCTGATAAATTTATATATATGTCTATATTCAGTAAAGTTCCATTATAAGGCCGATTGATTATCTTACCATAGAGACCTTTCTTTTCAAGTTGAGATTAAAAACAGTCAAAAAATCACATGATTATGAATAGTCAAGGTGGTCTGCATAGTGGAACTTATGCCTCAGTCCAATAATATCATGGCTTGTTCGGACCTGTACGTGCAGACAGCCGTAGATCGTGGGAAGCCTTGCATATTAAGGTGACGGTACGCACATGGCACAAAACAACTTGCCCGTACGAAGCCGTAGCTGGAAGATATGCAAGTTTAATTTATACTCGGTCACGAATTTGTTCACGATTTGACTTTGAAACCGATATGTGTATCCTAAACTCATCTCACGGACTCTGGTTAAAAATGTAACAGTCCGTACGGGTACACAAGAATTTGTACAGGTCCTTGCGGACTTTGATCGCACGGTGCCCGTACAGTGCCCTCACGGCTATTTTTATGTTTATGGGACTGTAGCTTTAGCTAAATCTACATTGTCAGGGCCTGATATTAAAGGTCCTCTGATTGCCCCTGACTACCTATATTTGGGTTCGGGTAACTTGTTACTGCTATTTAACATTAGGTTTGGGCAAGCAAAATATATAGCTGCTTGTCCCAGTGGGCAACTAACGTTAAAAACAAGTAAATCTGTGAGCTAATGCTCACTAGTGATACCCCCGCCAAAATCTAAAAATATGCGACAAACAGGAAGTAGATGAGCAAGGAGCATGAAATCGCTTTACACCACATGGGACTATGGGATGAAGCAATATGCAAAGTATTAGGCTGCTGCATGTTATAGTTGCTGAGAAAACTGCGACGGAAATTTTGTAACGGACGGACGGACAAGGGTAAAACAGTATACCCCCCTCTTCTTCGAAGCGGGGGTATAATTAATGTTGAGCACTGAAAATATATAGACAAGACAACATACAAATAAATAATACTAACCCTATCATACAATGTGAAAACTTCTTCTAAACATTGAGATTCTGGTATTTGTAAATATTTAGAGAATTCTGCTACTGTTATATGACCTTTACCATGTAAATCTATACAACTGAACTTTTCTAACATTGTATGCATCTGTTCTAAACTTATACTGAAACATAATATAACATAGATTATAATAGGTGTACAATACATAATAATTATTTATACATTAAATCAGTGATGTGGAATTTCAATTTTTTCCACCAGTCCAAAAAGTAGTAAAATCTAAATATTAACAAGTCCAGGAACAAAATGCACTAGTACAAAAGTTTAATGATCAAAAAGAAATATCTATAACTATAACATGAAATAGATATTACAAGTAATTATTAATAATTGATAATAAACATATAAGTTCACTGTTGAATATAATTGAAACATTCAGACATCTACATTAACAAGCATTGCTATCTTAGTATATTAACAGTTAAAAAAATTACTTTTCATAATAAAGAGGGATGGAAATACAAACTTATCTGCAAACATAAATGTACGAGTCGGACAAGTCAGGCATAGGAGTACCACACCCTTGATTTCAATACAGATGGTAAGGATATATCATTTTACTTGAAGGTAACTTTATGTCCTGTTTACATAATTTCAGATAATAAGTATTAATGTATTGCAACATAACTGAACCTGAAGCCAACTGACAAGCGTGGACACAAATATATGTTCATAACTATAACATAACCCAGAATGTTTGCCAATCCAAAAATCTTGCATACTTATTTATTCATCTAATAAGTTTAAAATTTTTAACAAACGTAGATCTGTTAATGGGCATAATACGAGTAAAAATTTCACCAGGCACCTTTACTCATTTTTTTTCTCATTGTTTAATCAACAACTTGGATACCATTTCAGAATCCACGGTCACCAATGTGAAATTTTTGTCACCATGGGCATGAGGCGACCCATTTATGTATCTTGCCCGGGAAAAGTTCCCACAACTCAATCTTATCAACAGTCAGAGTAAGTTATCATCAAAGCCAGCCAGGCAGGAACAGAATCTACTTACTAAATATTACTTACCCTAATTTTTTATGTAATTTTTGGAATTCAACAAGACCAGATTCCATAGGTAAGTTAAGATTTCTAGCTTTCACCATTAACTTACAATCATCAAATGTATGATCAGTTATAGGCAAATCTAAGGCACTGAAAAAAGAAATTTTCTTTAAAGATCTTTCATGTATATAACATGCTGAACGCGTAAAATTAGGGGTCCTTTTAAAGGTGATGTTTGTACATCTTTGGAGATAAATTAGGGGTCCTTTTAAAAGTGATGTTTGGACACCTTTGGAGATCAATTAGGGATCCTTTTAAAAGTGATGTTTGGACACCTTTGAAGAAATGTCTGGTTAAGAGAGGCGGTATGTTATACTGTTCAGGACTAGTCCAGTAAACAGTAGCATGGTGTTATACTGTTCAGGACTAGTCCAGTAAACAGTAGCACGGTGTTATACTGTTCAGGACACCAACTTTCCCAATCACATAAATATCAACAAAAGTACAAATTTAAGAAATTATTTATTAAGTACAATCAGTATATATAAAGATAAAGAATGATAATTGCATTTTATAATTTAACTTTCATGCTGATACAGGTTCACAAAATTTACAACTATTACCCCTTGTCATCATGCTACTGGTACCTATCTATCAATCTTCCTCCGAAGACATTCACTCTGCTCATGTGAAGTTGGCATATTGGTACAATGGAATTATACAACCCCCACAGGTACCAATTTACACTAGTGTGAAGTAAAGCAATGGTAGGTAAATTTTTGTTCATTGATATTAGTGGGATTCAAACCCCACGAACCTCTTGACTATAACTTACGTTGACTTGGGGTTATACCCAACAAAAATCATTTAACAATTACATCACAGCAATTACTTACTCAGCCATAACTTTTCTAACATTTGTAGCAAACAATTTAGGATCTGCTTTTTCTTCTTCACTTGGAGTATATACTGGTAAAAACTAAATTATAAAAAAACAACAGTATAAAATATCATGAAAAGAGAAGAAAAAAACATATATTTTCTAAAAACCTGCTTCATTACAAACTATCAACTGTGTATACATGAGCACATAAAAACTATTCGTACTAAGAACTATAAGTAAATCCTGCACCAAGCCTTAGCATTATGATACAGAGAAAGTACTTCTAGTTATGCAAAAACATTGATGTTAAACTCTTCTGTCACCAGGGAAATAACTTTGTCTTTTTAACTCTAAATTAAACAACATGTTGTTTTCAGTCATTGCTTTAAATTTATTTGAGCACAAGCTAGATTAGTTATGTAAAGGACAAAATTATCAACCAGCCTAACTAAAAGTAATTAGTAATTTTCACAAGCCCTAACTAATTTTTAATCGTTCTGGTTTTCAGGCTGAATGAATTAAAACATTGCCTGTATTTTCATTTAAGTGAAATGGTTTATAGAACAGTTCCAGATTGGGCAAGTGGTCTTAAGTAGGCACAAATCAGTTCATAAATTACAAGAATAAATTCAATCATCTTACCTCCATTTCTAACCTTGAATTAATCTGACATAATGTAAGCCATAGTAATGTAAACCTATAAATATAGAGTTTGATATATAAAACAATAGTAAAACTATAAAGCTTGGAAAGAGATATGGGTATAACACCACCATCCTTAAAGTTCTGCCATAGATAATGTCTAAAATTTGATCTTTGACCTCTAACTGAGGCACTAAACCTGAGTCCATCAGCACTGAAGTTTTGGAAACACCGTCATATCATGTTACCAAACTACATCAAAATGCTTCTTAGCATTATAATGTTCTATATAGTTGGTTCACAGGCATTTCAGGACTTGAGCAATAAATGCTTCATTCAAAATGTAAATGTAACTTTAGCACACACAACTTAAATAAAAATAAGATTATAGTTAGCAAATTAGGAAACCAATACAAGGACATTATTATAATAGACAAGTTGAATGAGTTAAAAAAACCAAAAATATTTTAATACATACGCTCCAGGTCCTTCCCACGTCCATGTGTATGTATCCTGTAAATATATAAAAACAATCTATTACAAATTACAATATCATGGTAAAATTGAATTTGTTTATTTATAAAAATTGTGGATAGTAATTTATAAATTATAATTTAACAATCAGTATCTTTGAGGATGAGAAGTTGACATTTGTAGCAGTACGTGAGAGAGAAAGTTGAATCAATCTCTTTATAATAATCACAATTAATCACACAATAATCTCATATTCTATAATATGATGCTATCCATAAGTCTCTGAATTAAATCTTGTTTTCTAGGATAAACCAACTCACATTTACCTATGTGACTGACAACAGTCCTACTTTGTACAACCAAAGGAAGAATGATTGTAGAAAATATTCCATGACCAATCACCATGTCCAAATGTATGTGGTTTTGGTGTTGGAATGAAAGCCACAACACCTAGAATGACTGTCTTAATTACAACAGCATCTGAACTTACTCTTTACTGATGGTTGCTCAACTCTGCATTTAAAACTTAATCTCCCCTAAGTTGACAATGGCATGCTCCAAATTCAAGAAAAGCAATCATCAGCCCTGTATGAATAATGTCCTGGAACTGAAGTTCTCAGGCTATTACAGTATTCATTCAAGCTGGCCAATATTTGCCATCAGGTCCTCGTCGGTCATGTTTTAAACTCTAATTATTAATGACAATTAATAATACTCACCAATCTATTAGGATATCTGAGGCAGACTGGTTGTACAGGTACTCCAGGATGAAAGGCACCTGAAACACAGAGAAAAAGTTGGTTATCCTATTGTCCATTCCAAGGTGGAAGTCACCTGGGTTCTAGTTTTTGTTTGTTAGTGGCATCCCCTTTCAAACCAAGCTTAATAAAATTTGGATCATTAATGTGTTTTCTACAATGTAAACAAGGTTTTTATCCAATATGACCTATTTTTAAGCTTGATTTTTAAGTACTGACAAGGTTGATAAAAAAGTAGCATAATTGTGATGACCTCTTGTTATTATATAATAAAGAGCATTCACAATGGTGGGACTACTTCTTTGTTTTGATGTTAAAGTACTGACCACATATGATATAAATTGGAACAAAAAATGTGAGACAAAATGTATACACAGAAGAGGTATATAATATATAATGCACTAGTAGTCTCTCTTGCCATACTCAGTAATGCTAACTTAAATGAAACATGGTAGACTTCCATTATGGTTTAAATAGTTCTGGTTTCATTACGAGTGAGGTCCAAACACCGCAAAACATGGCGGGCCAACAGACAAATCCTGTAAAAATTTAGAAGGTCTGTCTAGATCAGCAGGTTTACAATATCGACTGTTCAACAACAAATTTGATCTCATACATACAGTTTTCAATTAATTGAAATATGTAAAATGTCTCTGGTCTTGTAAAACATGGTTTTGTCCTGTAAATTTTTATTCTTGGCAAGACCTACTGTCCAGTTATAAACTGCCGAGTATCTTGGAGACTTGAGGTTGTGGAATTTTGGGGGTACAGTCAGTATAATACAATTATATAATATTTTATCAGTGGTTTAAATGGTCAAAAAATAAATTAAATAAATACCTAATTTAAATGATATAAGACATGATCTATTAGTACATGTGCCCTCAGGGAATATAATGATCTGAGGCCATTTTCCACCGCTACGAGCACGACGTTGTATTTCTTGTATGGTATTCTGTCTGGAATTAGGGTCCTCTCTTTGTACTAATACAGGTTGAGTAAATGATAATAGAGCTGTAATGAGATTTAACAATTTTAGTCTTAGCACAATCTGTACTTATATTGTGTAACGACCTTGACCTTTTTTTACTATTTGACCTCTTTATTATTATAACATTTTATCATTTAAAATAGCATTCATAAAGTAAGATGTAATAAAATTAGTTAACTGACAATTTTGAATATTTTGGATATTCTGTATAAAGGATATTTATAAAAATTGTTATTTTTTTACAGAATGAGAGCTCTCCAAGTCAACATATTTTCAAAATCTTTCCAAAATAATTTTGTGAAGTAACAAAAGAATTCTGTCATAATTAAACATGAGGTAAAAATAAAAAATATCAGGTCAAAGTTGCCATACGCTGTACATAAATATAAACATAACAAATAACATCGATATCTGAACTTTTGTAGCCATTGGATTTCCTTTTAAAGTTAATGATACTTTTGTATGTTCAAAGATGCACAGCAACTAATTTTAAAGTGAATAGTTGAGTTGCTACCATTCTTATTAATGAAATTTTGCAGTCTGCAATTCCGAAAATTATTAATGATAAAAAAAAATAGCAGTTAAACTAATAGGGATTGCAGTTTCTTTTAATGGAAATTCTGTCAGGATTTTCTAATGGCACAAAAGTTTCTGATATAAAACTATGTGAAGTGACTTTTATGAAAGTTACTCAATTTAGTCTAGTTTCAAGCATTTTCAAATATATAAATCTAATTAAAATTATCTGTCTTCATCAAAAATAGATGTAATTAAATATTAATTGAGTAAAAACATTACACTACAAGAATAATACAACTATACTGTAAATTACAGCAAAAAATTTCATGATTAAAACTTAATAATAAACTTCATTAATGCATTACAGCATAATATAATTACTAAATAAAAACATAAAGCTTAATATATGTTCTGCTCTGTTCTGTTAATAATATCTTATTTATCAATCTCAATTACCAATTTCTTATTAACTCTTCATACAAAATTAATGAAGTTAATAAAATACCAAAAACAAAAACCAATACATCTTCCATTAATGACTAACAAGGTTGACATGCAGGTTGATTAAGGAAAATACCAACAAACATTACACTGATCAAACAAAACAATATCACCATGCCAACCAAAATAACAAACATAAATAAAATCTCATCTATAATTATAACAGAAATCAATAGCAAGATGTTACTGCAAGTATAAATGATTTCATTTAGTATTATAGTATTACTCTTCCTATAAATAACACCTATATCCGTTACTAGTAATAGCATAAAATATATTTAACCACAGTTTCAAGGTTAGAAAATTAGCATTTCTTCATTGTCTTGTGAAGGAAGTCTAACTCTTGAGTCTTGATCTAATCAGTTATTAATACATTCTGTTTGAACCTATCTAGTATGGGAAATAGCTAGATAGGAAGTTTTAATGACAAACAAAGCGTGGAGATTCATCTCAAAGTTAATATCTCCAAAGCAAAGAAACCATAATTCAAAACTCAGCAATAAGCATCCTGCTATGGACATCAAAAATAATGCAGACCAAAAAGCAAATGACATTCTTTAAGTTCATGTTTTCAATACAAAATGTATAGATCTACAACGGACAGAGAGTAATGACATTTGTATCATTCCATTTTCATAGAGTGATGTGTATTACTTTCACTTATACAACCATATCGATCTAAACCAGGGCTTTTTACAGTATTTGGGGAAGATGCCTGAGGCTTTTCTCTATGAAGAACATTTGGGAAATTTTATCACAATTTCATATATTAGGGAACAAAAATATCCAATTGGGAAAACTGCATGATTTTAAAGTAATTTCAGGAGGGAAGGCGCCTGTAAACGGCCCCTGTTATATAAGGATAAAAAGATCTGTAAACAAAACCCCAACCTATGCTTAAACTAAAACATCTCTCGCAGGAGTTTTATTACATCATTACAATGGAAGACACAAGCTCATTGTTTGCCTCAGTGTTAGTGGTAGATCTACACTAATATGACCATAATGAGATACTAAAAATGATAAAAGATACAATATTCATTCATGAGCAACAAAATCAAATTAACTATCATTCAACTACACTCACACCAATACAATGAAAAATGAAATGATAAATGACAAATTTACATCTAAAAATGATGATATAACATGAAATATCAAGATCATTTAGTAAATTAAAATGTCAAAAACTTAACTTTTTAGAAAACATCATTTAACTGCTAAGTATTCATTGATAATTATGTAAAAAACACTCCAACTCTTGATGCCCTTCACTGTATAACTCATCACAAAGGCGAGGGTCAAAAAATATTTTTTCATTATTTATTCAGGTCTGCTGTCCCAATGAAAGACCGCAATGCAGTAAAACACATTTCTTAAAATTAAGAGCAGTCAAAAGAGAGAGTGCTCCACTTTTCAGATTTATCATGGGAAGGCCTAAGTTAAAACAAAAAAGCTTTGAACACAATGGTTGTTTTATTAAAGGAAATGACTTAGAGTTATGGCCCTTCATAGTTATAGTGTAGACATAGTATATATGTATAGGCATTATAAGTCACAAACTACTCTTCAAAATGTTTGATAAGTACTGAGGATATTTCAATTTGAAAAAAAACCCCTAAAATATGCATTAGGGTAAGAAAGGGGCATTACTCTAAAATATGCCATCCTGAGTTATATCCCTTTGCAGTATGGTTTATGTAATCCCAATATAAATAAGTATACCAACTTTCAATTAAATATCTTTGGATAATACAAGTGTAGAAGATATAAGACTTATGAAAAACCAAAAAACTTTAACCTCAAAAGCAAAGCCAATGCAAGTGGTAGCGTACGTATAGGCTCTCATTTCCTGTGAAAAGTTGAGCTAAAACTGTGTTAAATTATAATGCTTGCCAATAGTCAGCCACACTTAAGTACAAGTCATATGTACTATACACCACCCAAGTGTAAATCATGGCTATTAGAACTATTATAATTACAACTATGGTGGCAGTAGTAACAGACTGGAATCAAACAAAGTACAATTAATTACTGCCTGATGTCTATCATGAACACAACAAGTAACAAGATGATGCACACATTCTTTATACATATAAGTGTTGTAAATGATAACCACATGAATCCTATTGATCAATCACGCATGTTGGTAAAAATTCTATAGTTTATAGGAAAAATGTACAAGCAGTCTATGGGTCATAAACAAGGGTGCGAACTTAGCTAAGTGCAATACAACCTGGTGATATATAACAATAATTGAACTTCTAAAGTGATAATGTAAACCATTAGGGGTTCTCTGCATGCCATAACATCAAGGGACCAGGATTTCATAGGAATATCGGTATTTGGATTATTATTTTTTCATTTTTGACCAATTGATATATAAAGTTTTTCAAAAAATAAGACAGAAACTATCTTAGATAGTGTGAAATCAAGATTAAAGTATCTCAAATCAGATTTTACAACAAATAGATCTTTTACTTCATACTCAGTTTGTTTCTCCAGGATTAATGGCACTTTAATTCCTCAAAGGTCATATCATGGTCTGTGCAAAAGCCGAATCGGGGCTCTCTTTTGCAATAATTTCACTTACAGACTCAAACTAAAATTAATCTTATATTATTTTTGGTCATGATTTTAAATCAATGACTCAATCTTTACTAAGACATAAATTATAGTAAAAAGTACTAATTTTTTTTGGTAAGTATTAATTTTCACCAATTATTAAAATTCACAACAAAATGTTAATGATGACGATGACTATGATGATGCTGATGATGAGTGACCTAACTACATTATATAAGTGTATTATGACTAAAATTAACATCATGCCTTATATCGGCCAAATCATATCAGCATAATACCTGAAATTAGAAGCATTTTGCCATTTTCTGCTCTTGACACGGAACTTGGAATCCCGTATAGATAGAATAGTGATAACACATCAAACGTTGACGAGTGTGGGGCCACACATATTACTGGAGCCTCCTCGGGTGATGCACACTGGCCCTTTATTTTCACACTATGGAAGCTCATGCAGAATACCATAAGCCTTCCCAGAATAATCAAAGGAACTTGCATATTTCTGTATAAGAAAAAAGCAAACTGTAAGCATAAGCATATGATCTAAGGCACATACCTTTTATCTAGTTCATGATCGAGTATAAAACTATATCCCCCATAACAAAACATGGCTGAACCCCCTCATTACAAAACAAGGCTGAAAACCCCCATTACAAAACATGGCTGAACCCCCTCATTACAAAACAAGGCTGAAAACCCCCATTACAAAACAAGGCTGAAAACCCCCATTATAAAACAAGGCTGAAAACCCCCATTACAAAACAAGGCTGAAAACCCCCATTACAAAACAAGGCTGAACCACCGTCACAAAAGCAAGACTGAGTCCCCCCCATTACAAAACAAGGCTGACACCCCATTACAAAATAAGACTGAACCCCCATTACAAAACAAGGCTGACCCCCATTACAAAACAAGGCTGACCCCCATTACAAAATAAGACTGAATCCCCATTACAAAACAAGGCTGAAAACCCCTATTACAAAACAAGGCTGAACCACTGTTACAAAAGCAAGACTTACCTCCTCCCATTACAAAACAAGGCTGACACCCCATTACAAAATAAGGCAGAACCCCCCATTACAAAACATTACGAAACTCCCCTAAAACAAAACAAGGCTAAAACCCCATTATTAAACAAGACTGAACCCCCCCTTACAAAACAAGGCAGAAACCCCTATTACAAAACAAGGCTGTCAGAACCCCTATTACATAATATAGCCTATAAGTTGACAATCCCCTGACCGTTCCAATGGGCTAGCAGCTAATATACTAAATCTAAGCAAAACTTTCAGTGACAAACTAATCTCTTCAAAACTATAAAAGTTATAGATCTAGCTAGTTCATTTTAATAAACAATGTTAAAGAAAAAATCTCATAGATCTAACATTCATTTTAATTACCATATCTTAAACAGTTCCGTACTTAAACCATGAACTAGGTACCTCCATAGAGGTTTCTTTGCTCTGGATTGTTCATGGAGTTAATTTTCTTCAACTCAAAACTTACACTTATTTACTAAAGATCACAAGTAAATAAATTTTCAAAATAATAACTTATTTACTTAATAATAATAAAAGTAAATAAATGTTTCCCTATGAGATGAAGAAAATTGACTTCATAAACTTGGTGTTTATATACTTAAGCATTCATTTCCTATGTTTATATATCAGCCGAGTTAACAAATTCACATTACAGGAAGTTAAGGAAAACAAACTACACATGCTATCATGTAAATTGTCTAGAAATGTTGATGTCTGATTCTATAAGTTATCAAACAAAACATCTCCAACATTAAACAAAGATAACAACAATCCTTTTAACAAATTAAACATCTATCATTATGTATATAACTATAAGAAAACACTTTCATGGCTTCAAGTTCATATTCCAGTGTTCTCAGGAACTGGCTGCTGACCCAAATGGCCAGTTAGAAAGACCAAAAGGCAAAAATAAAAAGAAAGAAAGAAATTGCCCCCAAACACCCCTAGAAAGCCTATTACTTATCTATTAAAGCCTATTCAAAAAAATCTAATTGATAACACTGTTTTCCATTTCATCACTCACAGGTTCCAAGTTACAAACTCTCATATCCTGGCAGATAAGGCAATTCTTGAGACTTAGCTGTTAAGCAGTTACTAAGCACAAATACTTCTGTCAGTGACAGACAACTGCCCTTTATGACTTAAAAACAGCGACAGGAGGGAGAATGACAGAAGAAACAAGTAAATCTGTGAGCTAATGCTCACTAGTGATACCCCCGCCAAAATCTAAAAATATGCGACAAACAGGAAGTAGATGAGCAAGGAGCATGAAATCGCTTTACACCACATGGGACTATGGGATGAAGCAATATGCAAAGTATTAGGCTGCTGCATGTTATAGTTGCTGAGAAAACTGCGACGGAAATTTTGTAACGGACGGACGGACGCACACACGCACGCACGGACAAGGGTAAAACAGTATACCCCCCTCTTCTTCGAAGCGGGGGTATAATTATTTCATGACCAAGCTCCACGAAAAATGCCTCGCCCAGGAATCAAACTTATGACCCCTCGATCAGTAGACTAGTGCATTACCAACTGAGCTAGGTGGAGGGGGGGGGGGCATTCAGCAGTGTACAATGTATTAAAATATATCTTGACAAAACATGATCCTATACTGTTTCCCATACTATGGCTTAATTAAACTAATTAAGTAAAAGTTATAGATCAGTTTTCTTTTAATTAATCTCATTATTATTGCTACCAAGCATTGTATGGAAATTTAACTAGTAAATGCGTACAAATTAATCATTAGGTCCTATAATGAAACAGTTGTCATACGGGAGTGCTGGAAAAATCTGCCAACAAGATACATGAAATCAAGATATAATTAATTTACTGAAAATCAATGCAACTGTTATTTTTCATAATTAGTAATTGAGTACATAGTTATTCCTTTATTGGCTATATTATTAGTAAAAAAATAACCAATAAAGGAATAACAATGTACTTGTATGTATGTTTGACTATTTCAATTAATACCAGGTTTAATGTCATGTCAACTCAATTTTTAAGGTTATTTTACGGCATTTACAACTTTCCTGGACCCCTGTCTATAACCAGTACTCATCTGCTCTTTCACAAGGCAGGTAACTTCTCCATATACCTTAATTTTCATGGAAGGGTATAACGTTCCCAGCGGGATCCGAACCTGTACCCCCTTCGGGACACTAGATTCAAAATCCAGGCGTGCTACCAACTGTGCTACCGACCTGATTTTTATGGCTATATCAGTGACAATGTAATGATGCAATAAACTTACTGAATAAAGTTTTAGGATTTAGAAAAAAAAACATTTGTTGGACACAACATGCTTAGTTTTCATTCAGAAAAAAACCCATAATACTCTATTAAATGCCCCTGACACGAGGGCCTTACATTTTCAAAAAGGGGCATTCAAAAATGGTGAAATTCCTACATTATTCCTAAATATGGTATAGTAAACTGACTTATAAATAAATGAGGGACATGAGAGGAAATACTTGAAAAGGTATCGTAATTCGTATACTCTAAACATAAAACTATACCTGTAAGAGGGCATGACCGAGCGATTTTGACATTAACCTGGTAATCATTGGATAGCCAGCCCACCTTGGTTTGAATCCCATCCAAAACCTACCCATTGTTTCCTTGAGCAAGTAACTTTATCCTACTAGCTCAGTACTGGGGACCAGGAAGTGGACTAGAAAGTGATTAATATAAGCTGTAATAACTTAAATTGTTTCACAATCGATCTAAAATAAATTAGTATAAACAAACAAAAAATACCTGTAAAATTTTCAAATAATGATGTAGATGATTGTCTCAAACTTATAAAATGAAATGATAGGATCAACAATAGACAACAAGGATAGAACTACCAGAAGCCATCATGCAACATGCATTCACAATCCATCTACCAAGATGCAACAAAACCATTACTACCAGTTTTACTTTACAGTAATATAAACAGGGTCAAACTCAAAAAACTTGGTCAGTCACCATTAACTAGTTTATTAAGCACATTCTAGTAATAAGAAATATGATGTTAAAAGTAGAATCCGTCAATTATTATCAACTTACTTATAAATTATTTTCATAACTTGTACATAGAAGTATAAGGGTCCAAATGACATTTACATACATGTGCATTAATTTCAAAAGCCTGATTGTTTGTTTCTCAAGAAAGAACACTTTCTCAGTTTTAAAAATTTCTGAACTTCAAGCCAGGCCCAGAAATATTTCACCCACAGATTCATAAAAAAGTCTCTTACTTAATATGTATTACCAGTTATTATAAATATTCAAAGATAAGTAAATTTTCATAAGCTAAAAATATCCCTTTATTATTAAATTAAAACCCTTAAGTGAACCTCGAAAAAAAAATTCATGCAGTGTAATTGTAACCCCATCTCATAAACAGTTTTCATGGAATCTATGTAGAAATACCCAATAGACGAGTTCAGGGTGTTTCATAGAAATACAATACAACAAGGAAAATGTCTCAAAATAGAATTTGATACAAGGAAGTTATCTCAAAATGAAAACAAGTATAATCTAAACATAATGGCAAGAATATATATTTAGATATTCTACTTTTTACATCTCTATTTCTTATTACAACACAATGACATATCAAGGCTAGTAAAATGTATATATGAGATGATTGTTATTTGTGTTTCCATGGAAACCAAAATAAATTATCCATCTAGTATGATAATATTTAAAGGCTTCAGCCTATCAGCTTTCTTTAGTAAATTCAATTTGTCTACAGATTTTACATTAGACATTTCCTACTTCATTATTAGTAAACTATTTGATATCAAAATAATATTAATATAACAGACTATAGGAAACCTTAATGTAAAAAATAAAACATTTAAAAAGAAGTAAGTAAGAGCAATAACAGTGAATGAGTGAATGATGCAGTGCAACCTCTCTTGAACAATACCCACTGAAAGGGACTTAAATGTGTTGCTGTTCACAGGTTGTTGCTCTGCAGGGGTTAATTTCAATTAAAATTATGCCAAAGGGAAATATCAAAGCTGTTGTGTTGCAGAGGATTTGTTCTGTAGAGGGCAGCTCTGCAGAGGTTATACTGCATCATATGCTAGACAATGGTAATAAACTATTGAACATGGTATAGTTAAAATTAAATCAACATATTTCCATAAACATTTTTATTGCCATATTTTACAATTTTTAATTACAAAAAAATTATATCATAAAATGTAAATTTTTAAATTCATCATTACTATGTTGTATTTCATGTACAATGCTTTTTTATTCTGAATAAACTATAACTATTGATCATGTAAAGGAAGTTAAAAACAATACAATTGTCATCATCTTGAATGAAGTCACAATTTATTCTAAACCTCATACACACATAGATTACTAGCCTTGGTACATCACTGTTAATTTTGACATACAATAGCATTAGAAAAAAATATTTGAAAACAAAACAAGTCTCATTCATACTTCCAAAACATGGGACTTGTCCGATGCCCCATTTAGATATCACTGAAGTAAGATTCAAATACACAACTGGTAATGCATCGAAATAAGATGAATGTGGTCCCATGACCAGGATAGATGCTCTTGTAGGCGTGGCCTGAACACCTTTTACAGAGATTCGATGGAACCCGCCAATGAAAAATACACATCGACTCAAGAATGTTATGATAGGTCGTAGAAAATAGCTAGAATGAAAATGAAAGTCAAAGAGTCAGTAAAAATACAACACAGATAGATCAATTGCTAAAAGGTTAAAAAAAGGCAAATAATCAATAAATAAATAACAACATAAAAATAGCATTAATCTATAGATCAATGTGTAATACATTTTTTCTGCTAGAAATATCAGCTATAGAGTCAATGTATGTTATTGTACATGTACAGATGACGTAAAAAAAGTATATCTGATTTTAATAAGCTAGTGTAAATTAGGGCTGTCACGATACACCAGAAGCGTATCGCAATATATTGCAATACACTGGCATCGTATCGCGATGCATACCACGATATATTGTGGGCTTTTAGATTTGATGTGCTTCCTCTGTATTTAACAGAAACATTGCAAATGTTACATGTATGCAGCTACTGATAGAATCTAGCCTCTTTATGTATTTTCGGTCATTTGGGACTGTGACGTGCCCCAATCGGTTAAATTCTTATAACTTAAGGTTAGATGGAATGAACAATGGAAAAACTGACGTTTTGCTACTTTTAATACGCTAAGGGAAGAATTTTCCAATGAAATAAAAATGTCGCCAAATACCGGTATGTTAAAATTGTACCACGGTACGTATTGCTGCAGCTGCGTATTGCAATATACTGGTATACCAGTATATTGTGACAGCCCTAGTGTAAATAGGATTTAAGGCCAATTTAATATCTTTGGTATCTAGCAGTTTGACCTAACAAGGCAAAAACTCTCAGTTAACTCATCTTGACTACACTGTGAAAGCTCAGAGATAAACCGTGAGCAAAATAAGCAAGTATGATTAGCCAAAATAGAGAAACATAATTATGAACAAGAGAAGTCCACAGACAGCAAGCTCGACTATTCGGGGTATTGGTGTAAACAACAGCAACAACCAATCAAAACTCATGCTGGAGTTATGCAACTTGGTATTTGACCTTCATTCCTAACCACGTTGACGTGTGTGAAGTTTCAAGTAAAACCCTTAAGTAGTTTCAAAAATAAAATGTTGTACCTAAAAACTTAACCAAGAAATTTCTAAGTATAAAAGGGCCATAATTAATTCCAAATTCATCCTAGAGTTATGTAACTTGGTATTTGAACTCCAATGGTAACCCCATAAACACAAATAAAGTTTTAAGTGAATCACTCCAGTACTTGCAAAGATATAAAAGATACAAAAATGTTGCACCTAAAATCTAAACCAAGAAGTGTTACGCAAACGCCAACGCACAGCTGAGTAGGATAGCCCCACTTTAGTATTCTTCGAATAGTCGAGCTAAAAATGGCACAGGGCAAATAAGGAAAATTTTAAAAACTGAAAGTTATCATATTTTTATCTTCTCTGAGAAGGCTAAAAAGTCATGATGTAAATGAACATTATAAGACTAAAGAATAATGTTAGCCTCGGGGTACCAATTATAGAAAGATTTGATAACAAATTCAACATGTCAGCAACTTTAAAAGAGTGAGTTAAAACTTTCTGTTTTATTGCCTTAACTTTCGACATTGTGATTCCACTGCAAATATTTTGCAATGACCTAATTCATTGTCAGGTGGTCATGTTGTTTAGGTGCACCTGTTAAGTGTTTTCAGAACATAATTATATGGAACCAATTATTAAAAATTGTGCATATTGTTGAAAATCTTAACATCTGTTCATTTATTTCAATTTTATATGTCATACTTACAAAACATGTAGGATTTAAAAGTTAATCTAACATAACACATTTTAACAGGACCAAATTATCAGCACCTAGCCTCAGGGGACCAATTATCAAAAAAAATAGTTTCTCTGTAAATTTTCTCTTTATTGTTGGTAGTGAACTTAACTGATGTGACCCAGTTTTAACATCCTAGCCTCGTTGTGAAATCAAACAAATGCAGACAAAATTTAAAAAATGTGCGATTAATGGCAAAATTGTCAGACAAAATGTGTTATTTTTTTAGATTTTAAACATTTTTACCCTTATATAGTGCTGAAGGGTGACGAAAACAAGTCATATTTATATCCCAGACCATCTTTTCATATTTTTTATCAATTTTGCCGTTGATGGCACATTTTGTAAATTTCATCTGCATTTGTTTGATTTCACAACCAGACTACAATGCTTAAACTGGGTCAGATCAGTTAAGTTCACTACCAACAAGTATATTCCTTAGACCAAATTGTTTATTGTCCTTAGTAGGTAGAAAATTTAAAGACCAATTAATTTTTTTCAATAATTGGTTCCTTTTGATAATTGGTCCCCTGAGGCTACAGACTTCGCTTATAACCTGATCAGTCCAAAATCTTGGACTTTTGGAGATTGACTTAAAAATTACTCTAATAAACAGTTATCACCATACATTTTCACAAGCACTAGCTCAATTTATAATGTTCTACCAAATTTTATAGTAACAGGCAAAATTATCAACTAGTCAGACTTTATAAAATTGATTAGAAATTTCACAAGCCAAATTTAGATTTACTAATTCTAGGCTTTGGTTACATGGGTTAATGCAATGACTTAATACATAAGCTTGCTGATGACCGCCCTTATGACATTATGAATCAGGCTGTTGCTTGTAAAATTTTATGGAAAAGATTAATATTACACTTAAAATATGCAAAGAATAATATGAAACTAATAAATAAAATCAACTGTTTAATTTTACTGGGGTCCAAATGTTTCTTCACACAAATGCAATATTAAATGTTATAGAATACAGGGGGGGGGGGGGGGTAATCACATGGTTTTGTTTAAGATAACATTGGGTCAACTTTAATGGCGGCAATCACAATTTTAAAGGTACTTGCTATTTTTTGTCTTTATTTGATTTTTCCTTATGTATTCCTACACATGTTGTGGTAATGTTGTGGCTAATGTGTTCCGTGTTCCCCAGAACACTAGTCAATGCGTGATTTATGACTAGAGACATGCATCACGCCCACAAAGCAGGAAATATGGAAAGCAGAAAATGTTAATATGAGTTACAAGGTAACTTTTGGTTTCAAACTGTAGTTATTATGTGTATTAAATAGGGATGTCAAGCGGAGCCGAATTGTCTATCCGGATATTGGGTCAGAAATCTGAATACATTTTAATGTTCGGATTACCATTTCAGAATGAGCGCGCTGATATGATGTAACCATCTTTCGCGACCATTTAAATTTAATAGTGTGCAGCTTGTCTGATATCTCGAGGAATAAACTGATCACCGGTATATGCGCTCATTGTTACCCTCAATAAATATGCCTTGAAATCGCAAAACGTATTTGGTTTTTTTTGCAGATTGAAGTTGATACTATAATTTTTCAAATTATATTGTGAATACAAAAAACATGTGGACATAATAATTATTTTCAAGATCGTTTTCTACTGATTACATTAATTTGAAATTAAAACTTTATTTGCTCGTCAGACATAATAACCTAATAATCGTATAATTATAGTATTAAAAACCAATTATTGTTAAATTATCTTACATTAGATATTTTTTCTTCACATAATTATTGACTTTAAAGGTTTTCAAAATATGAACAGAACAGAACAAAATATATCTTTATTTCACCCACGTAAACAATCACAGTCTGGGGTACAAAATACAAAATTTTAAGCATGTAATAAGAAGTAAACAGTCAATGATATAATTAAATTACATTTAAGTGGTTAAGTATGGGGGAATTTGCTTGTATGAATATGGAGCATAATTAGTGTGGCATTAAGATATAAAAGTAAAATAGAGTTGTTTAGCAATGAAGTAGTTCATAATAATCAAACAGAGTTTGCATATGTTTTTCAGTCATTCTGGCGATTTAGATTCCATTTAGTGTTTAAATACAATTTTTATGTCAATATGTCTGATATTTGGCATATTGCCTAACAGTTCAAGTCTTTTATCAATAAAATAAAGACATTCTAATAAATAATGTTCCTCGGAGCCAATCTTATTCATAACGCATAATTAACAAATTCTATCAGCCAAGGCTGTACCGTCCCATCGTTCTACTTCAATAGGTAGTTCATGGTTATGTGTTTATGTTCAGTATGTATGAAAATTTAAATTATATCATATTACGTGATAAAAATCTTGTATTTATTAATGCTTGATTATATACATGTATATGACAAAGTTGATCCAAGCTGTAGTTCTTAACGATAAAAGACTTTTACTGCATACTTATTAATTTGTGTACAAAAAATCAAGTTTTCAGAGAAATTTCAAAACATGAAAAAAAAATACATGTGTAAAGAAACTTTTGAACCCCAGAGAATAAGAAAACAATAACACATTAATTTTATAGAATGTCATATAATAACAAAATAGTAAAATTTATAAAAGTTTTGAATGCCATTACCAAATACATGCAAATAGTCATAGGTTATCTTGATGAAATGAGTTTGTTGTCCAATTTAACCTTAGATAATTCATAGATTCAGATGATGATCATACAGTAAGTGTTTTATTGACTTAATTCTAAATGTAAACCATTGAAACATAAGTTCTATTTTACATTATTACTGACTAGCAGGTCTTGACATTAGTGACTGTCCCATATGCCAGTGAACACCAAACTTGGGTTCTGCCAACAAGTTTTCATCACAAGCCATCCAATTTGGTAACCAGGATAAAGTAAAAATAATAAAGTAACAAATCTGATGCTTTGCCTATAGATATTAGACTTCAAATTGCTGATAGATTTGCTTACACCTTTCTTTAGAGCTAACAATCAAGTGGAGGTATTTGACAATAAAAGTCATTGGTTGTACCACATTTGAATTGAATCTTATTTCTATAAACATTTCATGACATCTCTAAGTCTCCTTTTAATGCTATAAAAAGCCAATTTAATGTTAATGACTTGGAAAATATTCAAAAATGTCAATTAGGACAAGTGGGACCAGTCACAGCACTACTTTTCTTTTTCTTTGTTGTTCCAGCAACATTTTGTAAACATTTCATTCACTCAGGCAAATTAACTATTTTAGTCTTTTTTACAATTGGTCATCAGACAGAACAAACTGTGTAAAAAGTTAATATCAAGCCCTAAACTAGATAGAAGTGTGTTTATTTATTGCCCATTTTGCAATAAAAAGGCCGTAAAGAGCAGAAAGAGAGACAAATTAAGCCAACCTGCATATACTTTTCTACAACCCATGTTTTATAGATGATATGAAGCTGTGCAAAGAGAAAAAGCCATGATTGAAATGGATACAAAAGGAAAGTAATTCTTACTTTGATGAATATTGCATGAGAATTATAGCATTTATAGGATAACAAAAAAACAGAATAAGAAAATAAAATCAACAGGGCCAAAACACCATTTTGGGGGAAGGGGCCTCAGCCTTTTTCTTGGGGAAAATTAGGGTGGTTTTCATTTATTTGGGGAAAATGACCCACTTCATTGCCAGTATAAGAAATAAATTTATTCAATTGTAAGTGTTACAAAATCAATGAGATAATCCAGTAAACTATTTGGTTAAGGAAACAACAAAGACTGCATGTGTTGCGAAGATAACTCAAATATTTTTCCCTTTCTATTTTATGGGATTGGGGAGTTTTGAGGACTAAACTGGGGAAAAAAGTGTTTAGGGAAGCAGCCTGTATTCGGCTTCTGCTGAGAAGCGTGTTTTGGCCCTGATCAAACAATAATTAATTACAATATATAATGATATTAATAGGAGCTGAGAATAACAACTAATTTATCATGATTTATTAATGATTGTTTAACCAGACTAGACTAGCAGCAAGCTGTGACAGTAAACCAATACTTTATATGTTATGTTGGCAATAAAAAAACTATATATATCATTGATACAATAGAACACTCAGCAGTCAGCAAACTAATGTGAAAATGAATGAAAAAATATATAACTCATTCTTAGAAGACAAAATACTACACACACATTATGAGGTGAGTTGATAATCTGGGGAAAAAAAACTTCAAACAATAAGACCAAAGTAATCAAATCAGTTAACAAAATTATCAGCATACTACTAGAATTACATTATTAAATGAAACAGGGTTTTTTTAAAAAAAAAAGTCCATTCAACATTCACAGAAAAGTAAGGAACAGCATTAAACCAGCAACTTTATTAGTGACTACTAATGAAGAGAGTTATGCTTCAAAGTGATTTTGTTAGATCAGGACTTTTTTCAGTGTTTGAAGAAATGGTCTTGAGACTAATTTCATCCCATTTAGCCAGTATTTTTGGCACTTTTAATTTTATTGCAATTTTAAAATAGGAGAATAAACACAACATCTGAGAGAAATTGCATGATCTTTTAAGACATTTTGTAAGGAAAAGGAGCCTCTGTTATATCTGGACAAAGACTGCAATAGATTGTAACAAATCAAATATTATACACCAAACTAGTATAGATGAACATAAATTTCAAGTATTATATAATAGATCCACTTACTTCCGCCAACCAGAAAGTGGTAACTTTCTGTCTTCTTCACTTCTAAATCCTACAGCAATAGCTGCAAGTGGCCATGCAAGAAGTAATGTTATACCAATAAGTAGAAGCCTCAGAGGTGCTAAAGTTACTGACATGATGATAATCTGAAATGAAACATGTACAAGACATGAAGTAGATTCAGTGATGTTAAATTTTGAGGTAATTGATCAATGATTTGTTGGAAAAAAATAAAAACACATATTGCTGGCTTAGCGAAAAAATTGTAGCTCACTCTTTTCTTATATTGAGTTACGACTGTTTTGTGCTAAACCTGCAATATCTATAGCTAAAAAAACTATGTGAAATATGAGATCACAAAATTATCACAAAAAATGAATCTGTACCCTTGAAATGAGAAGAATCCTGTAATTTGCTGTTTGTAAAAACTGGTTTGCAAGTGTTTTCTCTTAAAATAGAGCATTGCATGACATTTCAATAAGTATACAGCAACTTAGGTAAACTAATAAACATTTCTACAATATACAAAAATATTTTTTTTTTTCATTTTTTCATGATAAGACTTAAAGTATCATGTGTTGTTAGTTATTATGATATTATGGCAGAACAAGGGCATCTGACTTCTCTGACCATTTATCATCTCATGACCTGTGGTGCTTTTCACAAAAATCTTACGACAAAAATCTTAGTAATAATAGTATCTTAGTAATAATACACTGATATAAACCATATAAGATGAAAGATAATTATGTAAGTAAGATTTTGATCAAAAATATCTAATTTAAAAGTATTTCATTCAATAATTTGTAAAGTGACAAATAGCGTCTTTTTAATAAAATGCATTGTAGATATAATGTTATAAGTTCATGTAAGTTTAATTAGAAATTTTAAATGGTTTTATTATTTTCGAATAGCAGTTGAAATTATACGAAATGAACAGACATTAGCTTAACTGTAAAACAAGTTTAATTGAAATTATGTAGATAATTTATTTACTTGCCGCTCAATCCACATTGCAATCAAGCTAGCTTTAAAGCAAGAGAGTAAAATTTGTTTCTTTATATGTCTCTCCGACAAAATTTCTTTCAATTAAACATATCGAAAATTCATATATTCACTTCTTGACTCACAGCAGATCTTCAATGACATTTTACACATGTAGTAGCAGTAAGATGTCTTACCGTGGTATACAGATGAATCGCCCCCAAGTCTATTCTCCCTCTAGACGATCCGTCCCCAGTCACATTCGTCCTTGGACAATCCGTCCCCAAAAAATCGGACGCATGGACAAGGGTAAAACAGTATACCCCCCTCTTCTTCGAAGCGGGGGTATAAAAATATATAATTGAAAAGAACAGAACATACACTTAATTACACAAGAATACTCGAGTCGAAACTAGCATTATTTGTTAATATAAATCAAAGGTCTATTGTTTACTTTTTATTTTTCAATTTGAAACAATGAATTATTTTTGTATTAATCACGTTGATTAAAATACATCTTTATTCAACAATGCATAGTACTAGATCTTAATTCCAGAAGCCCGTGTTCATGAAATCAAATTTGCTGTTCTTTGTGTCAAAATTTTGTATAAAATTAAAAAAAAAAGATACGTAAAATAATGTAAAAATATAAGAATAAACACAGAATACACATATATTTTATCAGGTCGTATTAATAATACTCATTGTGCTATACACAAATGCGGGACGAATCATCATAACATTCTTTAGACGATAAATTGGGGACGGATCGTCAAAGAACGAATCTTCCAAGGACGGATGTGACTGGGGACGGATCGTCTGACATTCCCTCAGCTTGTTTGTTAACAGCCTTTTTTAAAATGGCCTCGTTTTGCTGAATGTTTGAGACTCTATTTTTCATTGGTGCGTAAAAAATATTGAATGCACATGCGGGCACTCGAAATTAACCATGTGGCGCCAGAAGCTAGTACAGAGTCCTACTAGACTCTGGGTACGAGAATGATTGTTTTATTGAGACATTAAATTTATTAAAAATACAAACTGATGTGATAGTCTATATTCAAAAACATTTCTTTATTTATTGTTTTATGAGCCAAAATATATTTTTGCAACAAAAACAGGTCCCAGGTCATATTAACTTGTTTTTGTGATGTATGGAATATAAAACAACTTTAAAGTAGTGAAATGTACCTGTCTGGAAATATTGCACATATAAAATACACATTTAGACGGAAAGAAAATGCTTTAAAAAATCAATTAATCAAGCAAAAGTGACTATTGTCAATGTCTCCCAAGTAAATTTTTGGAGATTTTGGTTAAAGCTACCCGTTGAAACCTTATGCAAAAGTGATGATGTTAATACATAATTTAGTTCATACATATTTACACAGAAAAACACACTTATACACATAGTATAATTAGATGTTATCGTATTTTTTCTATCAGTTATGTTGTCCCCATAAACTACTTCCGTGCTGTAACAGAATTGGATAAAAAATAAATACAACGATTCCTCCATTTACAAAAGATACATCATTGTTTTCCTTTTTGAAAAGTATTCATTTATAATAATTTGCCTGCAACCGGAACACTCGTTCTTGATGCCAAACACCAAAAATTATATTTTCAAGGCGGAGAGGTGGTTGCGTATATTTCTACCTGATCCTTTATGTAACAATCAGAAAACTGTTTGAAATACAGACTTCCAATATTCTGAGCGACGAATAAAACTACATTTATCACATGTAAGACCATTCTAAATAAAAGTAAAGAAAACTGACATGCTGAGACTAATAAAGTGATGAAATGCATGCTATACATCCTTTATGTAACATTCAGTGTTGTAACACAACAAAATCGTTACACCAAGGAGTGATTTCGATACAGCATGGAATTTAGCTCGAAGATATTTTTCAATTTTGATTTTAATTGATAAAATCGATGTTCTTTTGAGTTAGCTATGCGTGTTGTTTTGTATACTCGCACATGAATAGAAAAGTTGGTATCTTTTGTGTATTTAAGATTAATCAAACAGAACTTGTTACATCAAGGAATAACTCACAATTGTTTCTAGAAGTAATATTGAAATAAACTTTAGTTTTGTTATGAGGATGTAACGTACATCTGATTACAACAGTTGTTTAAAACATAGCTAATTCTATGAAAATACCTATACAAAATGTTAATATTACAATGGCATTTACATGGTGATAATTGAAACACGTTTAAGGATTATTGGAAGACGATGTACAGTGTACATATGCTAACCAATTTTAATCCACTTGTAGGCGTCCGATCCTTACCGATTTTGGTTGTTTTGTGCCGTCTAGAGATACCCACAGACTTTGGTTTATGTGAGAAGGTTTGCTGTCAAAGGAGTTTGGACGATGAGTATGGATAAAAACCGATTTTTGTCGATTTGTGGATTCTGGATGCCAACCTAATTAGCTCGACTCGTGGAGTCTATTTGCCAACTGACTTTAGACGATTTTTAGAGTTCGGATGCCAACCGATTATGGTTTTATCTGTTGGGTCCTAAGACAAACTGATTTGTATTCATTTTAGAGTCTGGATGCCTACCGATTTTTTGTAGATATAAGGAGTCTTGACGCCAATCTATTTTTGTCGATTTAAAGAGCCTATTTGCTTATCAATTTTGGCCCACTTGCAGATTCTGGATCCGATTCCGATCTACGTTCATTTGTGTATTCTAGATGCTTTCCGATTTTGATCGATTTGTAAATCTCAAAATGCACTCGAATTTGGTCCATATAAACCGATTTTCGTCTATTTGTTAAGTCTTGATGCCAGCCGATATAAGTTGATGTTTAATCTAGATGCCTACCGATTTTATCAATTTGTAGTGATTAGATGTCAACCTCTTTTGGTCTTTACGTACAGGCTAGATAGCAACCGAATTCAGTCTATACGTTGAGTCTAGAAGCCAAACCAACTTGTCTTTTTGTTGATTTTAGATGCAAAGAGAATTTGTCGATTTGTTGAGGCTAGATGCAGACCAAAGTTGTCTATTTATTGGGTCTAGATGCTAACTGAGTGTGTCTATTTGAAGAGTCCAAATACCAAATGAACTCGTATATTTGTTTAGTCTAGATGCAATCTTCATTTGTCTATTTTTTAGTCTAGATGCCAACCGATTTTATCTATTTGAAGCGTGTAGATGTCAACATCGTTTGGTCTAATTGTACAGGCTAGATACCAACTGATTGCGGTTTATACGTAGAGTCTAGATGCAAACCGAATTCGTCTATTTGTTGAAAGTAGATGACAATCGAATTTAGTCAAATATAAGAGTCCAGATACCAAACAATTTTTCTTTTTGTTGAGTGTAGATGCCAACCTTATTTGTATATTTGTAGAATCTAGATGTCAACTTATTTTTGTCAATCGGATGATGCCAATCAATTTTTGCCAATTTGTAGATTTCAAGTGATAACCGAATTTTGTCTGCAGAAATGTAGAGGCAAGATGCCAACTGGTTTTGTCTGTTTGTTGAGTCAAGATACTTAATTATGTTTGTCAAGTTGTATTGTCTCGATGTCAACCGATTTTTGTTTAATTGTAGAGTGCATATGCCAACTAATAGACCTAATCAGGATTTAAATTTATGTTTTTTTCCGTCCATGCACAGGCGGTACAACTAAGTTTTTTTTAGACATTATTGCTAAACAGCACAAACAATGGATTAAATCCTTTTGATCTTTTTACACGTGTTTTTATTGTCACAGTGAAAGTTTGTTTGTACCGGTGGGGAAATCCCAAATATTTGAATTCCAGCTATAGTCTATTTTGTATTTATAGAGTGCAAATGTCAACCGAATATTGTCTATTTGTAGAGTGTAGATGCCAACCGATTTATGAGTATTTATAGAGTCCAGATAGCAACCGACTTTGTCTATTTGTTGAGTCTAGATGCCAACCTATATTGGTTTCTTTGTAGAATCTGTATTTTAAGTTTTGAAGAGTCTTGATTACAACCCATTTTGTCTATTAGTAACGTCTAAAAGTCAAACGTTTGTGTCTATTTGTAAAGAAACCAACCTATTTTGTCTATTTATTGAGTGAATATGCCATCCGATATTTTCTACTTGTAGCATCTGGTTGACGATCGAGTTTCGTCTATTTGAAGTGTGTACATGCCAACTGATTTTGTCTTTTTGTAGAGTCTGGCATAGAACATCTCAAGACAAAATGTAGTTAGATGCGAGTGAAATCATTTCACTAGCTTGCTTTAAAAACAAATCCCAGAAAAAGAATAAGTATTTTCTTCATGGTAGTTCATGGGGGATTTATTCTTGAGAATGAACATGGGCGTCTGTTGGCATCTAGACTCTACGTAAAAGACTAGATATCATTGAACTTCAGAAATATTGAACATTTAGTTCATTTATTTTTAAGGCTGAAAATGTTAGCCATTTTCCTTTTGTTATCATTGAGTGTTAGTTTATGGTGTTGGTCACCATATATTGTTCAGCGGCGAAACAATCTATCATAATAGTTTAAGACAAAACATTCAACGTAGAGATTAGATTGGCCTTGGTTGTAAATATCAAAATGCGTCTATGTCTACACATTGATAGTACAGTACTGTGTTACTTAAATTGTTTTCAGTCTGCAATATAAAGTTTTATTATCAACTTTCCTGACTGTAACAGTCATCATTCTTTCATGTAACAAATAAATATTTTAAGCGTTGACCTTACTCATTAACTTTTATCTGAAGAATAAAGCATTCAATATTGAAACCCTTCTGTGTTTATCATACTGATAGTTCAATAATGCGTGGCTGAAGTAGTTTTCAGTCAGCAATATCAAGTTTTATTTTCAATTTTCCTAACTGTAACAGAACATATTCTTTCATGTAACAAAGAAATATATTAAGTTTTTACCTAACTCGAATAACTTTTATCTGAAGTATAAAACACTCACTAGACAACTTTTTAAATGTTAATCTTTCATTTCTTTATTATGTCCTTATTCATTGTTCATTGGTTCTTAAAATTTTAAACGACTTTCAGTAATTAACTCCTTCCTGTAACAAAAAATGTTCTCTGATGTAACGTATCATTCAGTAGTGTAACGAGTCATGTCGGAACGTTTTATTTTCTTCACAGTTCTGACAGCACTTATGATAAGTGGTGAATTTAAGGGGATAAACCGATTTTATGAAAACAACTACAGAGAAAACCATTCTGATGCTTTTTATTTTTACAGTAAAACAAATAAGATTGGTAAAATGCCGTGTTTACCCCTTCCGTGCGTACACGCAAGTCCACAGCAAACAGTCATCGTATTACAATAAACAATAAAACCTAAAATCAAAACGTATCTTAATTGAAGTTCTGCAACAGAAATTAAGTGAATAGGTGTAATCATAAGCCAGACATGGAAATATAAAAAATCGTTACATGAAGGAAATGATGAAACCAAGGTCAGGGATTATAATATTTTTTTCCCGAAACAGGTCGAAATGTTGGTCATTTTTACATGGGTTGTTAAGAGTATGCTTCAATCTAACAAAAAACATACCCCAAATCACTCTCAAACATACTTTATATTTTTGGATTTGATATGCCAGTTTTGTTGCAAAAATATATTTTGACTCTTATGATGTATTACTAAATGCTAGTATTCAATTTAATAACATGAATTTATAAACATAATAAACATACACTTTAATGTTCAATAAACAAACAAGTTTATAAGTCTTTATTTTAGTTTTTAGATAATAGAGCAATTTCTAGTCCTAAATATAAGACCCTACGTATGTTTTTTATCATTTGGACATTTCTCTGTTACGTAGGGTCTTAACGGATAGCTTCAAAAACGCATAGCAAAAATTTTAGTGTACAGACATCGAATCAGGTCTGAACGTTCTACTCGTTTTAATTCGAAAAATTTGCAATAAAACGATACACCAATAGAAAGATAAACAAAAAATACACATGATAATAGTAAAATTATTTCAAATTCTAACCTTAGACAGTCAAATAATCCATTTAAAATCCTTAATTAACGAGTACTTTCAGTTTGTCACAATAACTGTGCGATAATAGCCAAAGCAATCCGAATTCAAATTGGGTCACGTGATTTGTAAGAATTGATTTTGAACGAATTTTTAAGGTATGCTATTGAGAGCAAGAACGACAACTCTGTAAAAAAAATTCGTTTAACCGAAGCGACACTTTATTTACCGCTAAGAATTCAGTTCAAAATGGCGGCGAACGGCGACAACCCTGGATAGCAGTAAAAGTAATTAGTGTTTTTGTAAGCGAAAAACCTGATTAATACCTTTTGATTTATGGAAAGAATAAAAGTAAACTTTTATCTATCGTTTGGTGCTAATTTGACCCATATTCATTTACTTTTTGAAAAAAATATTTTGCTATGCGTTTTTGAAGCAATCCGTTAAGACCCTACATAACAGAAAAACGTCCGTATGATAAAAAAGTTATGTAGGGTCTTATATTTAGGACTAAGCAATTTCCTGAATGGTTTATAAAATTTATCTATCAATCTATGGTGCCTAGGATCAAACATACCATTCAAATCACTTTAACAACCATTCAGTAATTTATAAATAAAAACCATTGTGTTGCTCACACAATGACATCACATGATGTACCATAGAGTCGAATATTTGAGACTGTCAATGCCTGGTATATCCGTATACCGGTATGTCCGGTTACTACTACACAATGTAAAATAAAAAGTCTAGTACGCACCTGAATCCATTCCAAATAACCCAAATGTAGTCGGTGAACGAATGGATTTTGAATTTCAGGAACAAATAGAGATTCCTGTCGAGGAATTGTTTTTCTCATAGCGTATAAAATCCTTGTTTAATTATTTTACGACGATAAATTTAAATCCCGAAGTATTGTTATCGATGATGTGATCAATCAGCGGAAGCAATTCGTCAGAAGTTAAGCGCATGCGCGGTGAAGAAATTTATTTTCATGAATTGTGGGTAATATATTGCGATGCAACCACCCAAGATGGCAACCAAGTAAAACTAGTTTTCAACAGGTTTCTCACTCTATTTCTCGGTAATTCATCCTCATAAACTTTTCACACTGGCGGGAAAAATGGATAGCGGGTGTGGTAAATCGGGCGATTTCCTCGTTGGTGGGAAGTATCGTTTGGTTAGAAAGATTGGGAGTGGTTCGTTTGGTGACATCTACCTTGGCATCAACATCACGAATGGGGAAGAAGTGGCCGTCAAATTAGAATCTACTAAGGCCAGACATCCTCAATTATTATATGAAAGTAAACTGTACAAAATACTCCAAGGGGGTGTTGGTATACCTCACATCAGATATTACGGAAATGAAAAAGAATACAATGTCCTGGTGATGGATCTACTGGGTCCAAGTTTAGAGGACCTTTTTAACTTTTGCTCTCGACGATTCACCATGAAAACTGTGCTTATGCTTGCTGACCAAATGATTGGACGAATCGAGTATGTACACAATAAAAACTTTATTCACAGAGATGTGAAACCAGACAACTTTCTGATGGGAATTGGTCGTCATTGTAATAAAGTGTTTTTGATTGACTTTGGTCTTGCTAAGAAATACAGAGACAGTAGAACCAGAACACATATAGCATATAGGGAAGATAAGAATCTTACGGGTACAGCCCGCTACGCCAGCATCAATGCTCATTTGGGTATTGAGCAAAGTCGTCGCGATGATATGGAGTCCCTTGGATATGTGCTGATGTATTTTAACCGCGGAAGTTTGCCATGGCAAGGTCTGAAAGCCAACACAAAAAAGCAGAAGTATGAAAAAATCAGTGAAAAGAAAATGTCTACACCAGTTGAAGTGCTATGTAAAGGATTCCCGGCTGAATTTGCAATGTATCTAAATTACTGCCGAGGATTGCGCTTTGAAGAAGCACCCGATTACATGTATCTACGCCAGCTATTCAGAATCCTGTTTCGCACTCTGAATTACCAGTATGACTACACATTTGACTGGACAATGCTTAAACAAAAAGCTGCTGCTGTTGCACAGTCCACAACTCAAGTTACAGCTGGTACTACTGGCCGCTAACTTGAACTTATTATATGATGACTGTGAATATATGAATTTAAAAGTCATGTAATAGGTGTATATGTTTACTAAATGTTAGTTTGTTCTGATATATCAAAATGTAGCAATTATTGTTCTAAAACATGATTAATTTGTAAAAATTGAATGAAAAGTTTTAAATAGTTACTTAAGTCTGTATTATTTATTTTCTGTCAGAAGTCAGTTGATAGTATGACTTCCGTACAATTTCCAACCATGTTAACTTGCTCTGTGTGTCTGCAGCCTTAGTTCTTGTGCATTTCAGTTTTTGTCAGGTGTGTTAATGTAGACTATATCTGTTACTATGTACTACAAATGTTGTAATGATTCATTCATACTTTTTTAGGATGCTGTAAATACCTTTTGTAAATAATAATTGTTCATATATTATATCATTGATAGCTAGTTAGTAACTTTTGAGAGTGAGTTTGTAACTGCAGTCTGTACAGAGCTCTTGACACAGCTAAATAACTTGTTCTATGTATACACTTGTACCAAGTGAGTTTTTATCATAACTGTACTAAGTTGCCACTCAAGATGTAAAGTATATTGTCTCTCATTTTTGTATTTATAGCAGAACATAGTTGTTGTAAATGTGACTTTAAAATCTGATCATTTAAGGGAGTGGCCATCTAACATAAGGCATTTAAATGTTAGTATTTAATGTGGGCTGTGTAAAGAAGTCATCTGAACTTCATTTTGCTATGATGGTTAGAAAGTTGAAAACAGAAGAGAGGCTGATGGTGCTTCCTATGTAATTTCATTAACAAGCTAATGATCTGTAGAGATCTTTGAACAAATACATTTACTTTAATGTTTGTATGCTTAATATCGTCATTGGGTGAATATAATTATGACGTAAATTGTATATTAGACACGATTTTGTACAGATCTTTTGATATTTGTGAACTAACATGCATATGTTCAAATGGTACATAGTAACATATGTTCAAGTTTTCTGTGAGCAAGTGAACTAATCAGTAGTGTTTACTTGCTGTAACAGAATTTTTGAAACATTTTTATCTTTAATTTTGTGATAACTGATGTTGTGTCGTAGCAATATAATTTTACTTGTAGTAAGTGTGTATGTAACTATAATTTCCTCCAAATACTTTTATTATGTATTGAGAAGCCAGTCTTGGGTGAATTTGCTATATTGCAGTTGTTTGATATATTTGTACATGTAAATTAGAATGCAACCTCTTATTATTGACAACGCTGCACAGTGCAGTATGATAAATGATTATAATAACTTTTCACATTATATTTTTTGCACCATTGCTAAAATAATTTTTTTGGGAAATTTAAGAGCAAGAAAGTACTGGCACCTATAAATAATATGAAAACTTATGTAAACTTGATATATATATAAATGTATAATGTAGATGGTATTTTGAATTACATTCTTTTATTACCCCTAGATAGTTTATAAATAGACAAGTTTTTAACTTTTGTGAGATATTTGTAGAATCTTCCCAACTTTTAATATAACTTCATATAATTGTAATCTTTATTATTCATCTCTATGTTATATTATCTCAACTTTTTGAGAAATAGTTAGAGCTATTCTTCTCAGATGTGCATTGGCATAACACAGTCTACGATACTAGCAGTTGTCCTGTTGTTGGGACAACCATATTATAGTTCTGTTCAACAAATATTTTGTTTGAGAAATTACAAAGATTATATATAGTAAAGACATCTTAAATGACTTAGGACTACCAAATTTATATGCTATTTTCATAGACTGTATATCTTGATTAAAGTCTTGTTTGCAAGTTTTATCTCTAACCGCTTAATGGATTTACATGAATCTTAAATCAAGGCACCGAGATTATAATTGATCAATAACAAAGGCCCATATCTCAAGCATGAGTTTTGACTGAATTATGACTTTTTATAGACTTTGAAAATTGTTGGTTAAGGTTTTGTGTGTAAATGTAAACATTTTCTTTCATTTTAGATTTTATGTAATACATTTTCTTCTCCACCACTGTGGGTATTCACTAGCAAGATCACAGGTCTGGAACATAACAACTATTATAAATGGTCAAATACCAAGTTCTGTTACTCTAGCTTGAGTTATTCTAAATAATGATTTGAAACATCTTTCTTGAACATTTTATTGCCTGAGTTACTGAAAGTATTCATTTTAAATTTTATTCATGCCATGTGAGCTTGCTAATAAAAATTGCATTTACTTTATCAAGCACCAATAATAGTCAAGCACTCTGTACAAGGGCTACCTATGAAAAATGTTATTATTGTAAATAGACAGATGCTGAAATTTTATTAATATTACTTGACAAACATTCAATTAGTAACTATAAAATTTAATTTTACTGGAATGTTTATATTGTCTAAGTGCATTGTCTATTTCATTGTCTATAGACATGTTTTAATTGTATCTTTTGTACATTTTTATCCTTGTAAAATAATGAGAACAGATCTGATTTGAAATGTTAAATACTTAAAAGATTTTCATGATCTTTTGAGAATAGTGACTGTTTCTTGAACATAACAAAAAGTATGCTTAAGCCATACATGCAAACTCCTTGACCAAAACTTATGATGATGATACTGTGTCAGTCATATATTAAAACTAAAGAATAATACAATGTCCTATTATTTATCATCTTGTTTAGCTTAACTGAATCTTTTGGTATACTCTGAGAAGAAATGTAACAAACATGTTTTTATCTATTTTATGTCATGCTCACTCTTTGGTGTTAAGCTAATTGTTGTATTTATAAATATAAAGTAGATATTTGGTATACTATTATTGTAAAAGCTGCAAATTTGGTTTTTTTACATTTTTTTTTGGAAATTACTGTAGTTCATTAAAAAAGCTTACTCTTGTCTATGTACTGTTGTGGAATAAAATATACCCATGAGTTAGGATGCCTAGAGAGTACCCTATTGCCAGTATTTTATTCAACTACAATTCATTGACAAATGAGTTATTTTGATTCTTATGTGAAAAATTTATCATTTGATTGTATTGTTAAATAATGAATGAAGTTCGTATTAAGTATAGCAAATGTTAGAATTTTCTGTGTGACTAATGTTAAATACATGGGTGAAAGTTTTGTATATTTTTTCCAATTTCAATATTTTGAGAAAAAAATACTTGATGTAACTCATATAAAAATCTGTCTACTTCAGTACTTTGAAAGTAGGTTTTCAGTATTTTTAAAATTATCAACTTTCACCTATGTAAATACATTCTTATTTTTTTTAATTTTATTTTCCTTGAATACAATTGCAATTGAGCCATGAATGTAAAATTTGAGTCATACAATGTATTTGAAACTTGTGCAGTCTCTTCATTAGTACATGTTTATAAGGCTACGACTATCTCATAAATTTTATTAAAGATACAAATTTTTAAAGAAGGGTTACTATCTGATGAGAGGGATTTGTTAGAGACTTTCACCTCTAGACTTATGTTTGAACTAAGGTTGACGAACAGGTATTATATAGTTAAATAGTTGAAATAGGTTAGAACCGTTAGATGTGTTTTGTTCCATTTTAATATACAATAAAAATATATACAATTGTCATCTATAACTAAACACAGAAATGAGAATGAAAGAAACAGAATATTTGCCAGTTTTGGAGTAAGATCTTATTTCAACTTATGAGCTCAGAAAATTGTAGTTTCACTCTTGGCTTTGCCACATGTTTAAGTATTTTCCTAGCTCACTTGGTGAAAAAACTTTGATCTTAAATCAAACTGGACAAATATCTTTTATATATTTTTTGCTGCTTTATGCTTCCATGTCAAAAGTTAGCAACAGAAAATGTTTTCTGATTACATGTATGTTAATTTTTCTGATTTTAAGTCATATCATCATGATTTTATGGCAACATTCGAGTTTTTTTAATAAAAACTAGTAATAACTGGCGGTTATTTCATTTATGAATCATTTATTTTCAATAAATAATTTGGCAGCTTGACAAACTGAATGCTTGAGACTTCTTCCTGCTTGGCTTGGAATGTAATACTTATGCTATATTTGAAGCTAAATTAGGACTGAAAACGGTGATAGTATTTCTTTTTAGCTGTACCGGTACCTCATTTTTGTTGAACATTTCGTTAAACGTTGCTAGGAGTTCAATTTTTGTTGTAGTTTTTATTCTCAATGAAAAAGAATTTTAATTGGCAGCACAATTTATATTTTTATTGTATGATACCTAATAAGTTAGAAAGTAAACATGAACCCTTGCTTATCGCAAAATGTTCTGAATTTATTTCAACCTTCCACAATGTTAAAATGAAAAATTCTGTACATAGCTTTGTAGATGAATCAATTTGTACCATTGTGAAGTACATTATCTATCTAACTATAATTTGTATGAATTTTGATGTCACTTAAACATTTCTTGTTCAAGGACTGTGCATCCATTCCAACTACCCAAGTGAATATGAAAATATTTATGTATATTATGTTTTTTAGTACATGTACTTTGTTGAGTATAGAATGTGTACTGTAGCATCATAGCCCTTGCTGAAAATAAAGCTTATATTAATCTTTGTCTCTTGTCATAAATTGTAATTAGTACATTAAATCCTTCTAACGATCTTCAGCTGTTACTGACAAATTTATTCTATTTCTAAAACTGTTTAAATTAAATGTTGGAATTCTCATTTAATCATTGAATGACTTTGGTGTAAAAATATTTGAAGTATTTAAAAAAAACCATCAATCCCAGTCATAATTTTATTTAAAATGCTTATTTATATTTCCTTTTATGAAAAAGATTATTTTTTTCTTAGCTTGCTGTGTTTCCTTGGCTATATATATAGTTCTTAGCTATCAAGGATACAATTCTCTTGAAAAGTGAAAAGAATTTTAAAGAAATGTATAACATTTGTGAACAGTGTGTTTGTACTAAGAATGGTTGTTACATTTGAATTTCTAATAATTTCATAATAAATGAGAATTCCAGATTAAGGGGCTCAACAGGAAGATGGGCTTTGTCTAACTGTGTAACCTCCATTAATAAAGTCTTTATTATTATTTGTAAGCTACATTTTTGCTACATACTTTATTGATCATTTGGATAAAGAATAGATTGTCAGTTATGGATTTAGATCATTTGATGGCTTGTGTATAAGATCTTGCATTCAGATAATATATGGGTATAATTATATCATATTATGATAGTTTTCTTGGTCTTGGTAGGAATATGGTCTTGTTGACCAAAGAGAAGCACCTGACTTCTAGGAACTTGTCTTATATCAATGGTTGTATGATAAACTGTCTTAAGTACATCTGTATGTTTGCTTGTGACAGAAACAAGTTACACTCCACTAATATGACCATTTTACTCCTCTGTTCCATGGGTTGAGTCTGAATGATAAAGGTATGAGCAGAAACTGGATATGTCTGTGGCAGTTACTTAGTATGCACTTAGGATGAAATTCTTGGAATCATCGGTGAGCAATTTGTGATGAATAAAGAACAAAATGAAATTTTAACATGTACATGTATTATTCTGATCCTTGTTCTTTAGATTGTTCGGCAACTAGAAACACAACCATGATCATTTCTTGCTGAATGAAATAACTTAGACCACTGTTATCAACCATTTCAAGTTACGCAACACGCTTGGCTACATGGAAAGAGAAATAGGCACAGTCTTCAAATTAAGCCAGTGGACCTAGTCAGCTGAAATTATTTTGCTGGACCAATAGTCTAGTGCTGAAGAAAATTTGTCATGATGACTGTACGCATCTGCCTGAATTGGTTGAATTGATCACTGTCTACGTATGAAGAATTTATGTAGCAGTTAAATATCTTGACATGCAATGATTTAAATGAGTTATGCTGTAAAATAGTATCTGAAAAAATCAATTCAATGCTTGTAAAGATAAATCACTGTTACAAAACTCCTTCCTCTAGTCAGATTATGACCAACCTCACACATAGGTGTTAGGCACATTTTTTTTCAAAATACATGTATACACTTATATAATAGTGTATATTTTGAAAAGAATTTGTGCCTAACACCTATGACCTCACATACGAAGTATTGCTGGTATGCAGAAATACTGAAATCCTTGAATGTACCAAAGTTTGCTGATATATACTTATGTTTCTTCAACTGATTATTTTACAGAACATTATTATTAAAGTCTAATTACTGAATTTTATAATCACTTCTGAAGAGTTGCTGTTCTTTGTGATAACCTAACCTGATAAGTATCAGTGGATTTCTGTAAATTCAAGGATTTCTGTAATTCTATCCACTATATTCCTACAAACTTCTTATGCTTAACCGTTATGCTTAGCCTGTCTTTTGCACCATGTATTTTAAAGTGTAACATATTATTAAAACCTGATGGATAATAATAATCAAAAGCAGCTGATCACTTGGTTATAGGATATACCCTACTTTATATTTAATACTCTGGTTACAAAGGTTTAATTATCAACAGCCTGTCTTACTAGTGATATGTGCTGTCCACTAACTACCATGATGACTAAAAATTGTCAAAAGCTGTATAAAGCACCATAAAACCTACCAGAATTAAAACCTAGACTAAAGGCTGATAAGTCCATATTTCACAGGTTTTTAGATGTTCCATATCACATTGGTCTAGAGATAATCAATCAAACTATCTCATACTGAAATAACTTGGAGAACTTTCAACTTCTATCTTGAGTCAGCTTCCCTTGTATCAGAGTAATGAGCTGGTAGGAAAAAAAATTCTTGCTCAAGGAAACAATGAGGTTGGTTTTGGATGGAAATTGCACCAACTCCAATCTGGCTATCCAATAATTACCAGTCCAAGATATTAACCACTTGGCGATGCCAGCTCTTTTTGGATAAAAGATACTTAAGGCAGAAAATATTGGAATAATAGCACTTTTATTGCAACAAAAAATACATCCAATAACTATGACACAAAATGTTAACAAAATATGAATCTTATTATCAATACAAAAGTTTTCTAGAAATAACTAATATCTGTACATAAACCCTATCATTTTGTAACCTTAGTCAACCTATTTCAAAACAAAATATTACTAGGGCTACCACGATTACTGAAATCCATTAATCATTGCTTGAAATCTATTAGAATTACTAAATCATTGACAGTTTTGAGATGTCAAGGATTTCCTCTGCTCTTACCACCAGTTGCCCCTGTATAGCAGTACAGTCATTGCCGTTTGTCAAATCATCAAGGGTCTAACTGGTTTAGGTGGGTTTAGGTATGAAGATATATATTTATTTACAGGGCCCTTGTAATATGAGATGTGGTTGATAATAAGGAACATATATCTAAAGTTTGAAGTTAATACATTAAAAAATAAAAAAGTTAAAGTAAAATATATTTTACTGCACAAAAACTTTAATCAGAAATATGGATGCGGACGCCGATGCTAGGGCGAGTAGGAGAGCTCTCCATTTACTTCGTAAAGCCGGGCTAAAAAACGAAATACCCAATAAAAATATATATATACATATACAAATGTATATTCAATGTCTTATCTAGACCTAAGATAATGATGCACTATCTTAATCTCAATCTCATTTCAACCACATCAAAAATTCTCCGCTCAAATATGCTCTAATTTTACACCCGACAAGCTTACAGTACAGGCAATGTCAGCTGACGTTTGCTCAATTCAACACAAAGGTAAACGTGACCCCATGTGTGATGTAGGCAGATTTATGACAGCAGTCTAAAAGCTTTTTGTACATGGAGATTGTCTCAATCCATGTTCAAAAATCACAAAAAAATATCTTCAGAAGTTTATAATGGATTAGTTTTGACACAACAACAAAAAAGAAACATTCTGACAAAACAAAAAACAAATGCTTAAAAAATAACATTAGAATACATTCTTAGTTAACCTTAATTTCAACCAATGCTTCAATACAAGTTGTCCAAGGTTAGGAGGTGAGTATTGGTATAATGTTAAAACTATTACTGGCACATTTCAGATGAAATTTTACACTTATGATAATAATCAAAATGTTGTAAATGCAACATTTAAACATTATAAAAGGCTGCCTTTCTTATCATCAATACTGTACTTTTGAGATAGAATGTACAATAATTTTAATATAAACTTGTGAGAATAAAAGTAGATAGCTTCATGAAATTTTGTACAATGACTTCATTAATCAGTTATACTGGCAGTGAGTTTTGCTTTTTACAACAATTAAAATTTATTACTTAGAAAATAAGTTTCAAGCTATCATGATCAAGCAGTGAATTAATCCCTGGAGTTAAAGTGTGTAGCAATCTACCCATGAGGACCTTAAGGCTTAAGGACTGAGTGTTTATTTGTCTCAGTGTCACTCTCCCATTTAAACAATACAACATGATTTAATTTATAATTTAGTCACAATGGGTCTAACATAGGTTAATAGCAAAGAAACATTTTATTAGTACTCATTATGGCAAACAAAAATTAAGTCAAAGAGGTAGGTCTGTCTTTTATCTTAAAAGCAGTGGACTACAATTGTCTTACTAGCATCAATATTATGAAGGACTATATCTTCAATTGAAATGGGATACAATACAAGTTGTAATACAGTATTTGCAATACAATACACTTTTGGGGAAAGTAAAAATCAAATGAGATATTTTGCAACTCTTGCCATTAATTATTAAACAAGAAAATGTGGATTTCAGAATATAGTGTAAAACACAATAGACTAACTTTTCAGATTATAAATATAAAGGGATCTCAAGGCATGGTAATGCTGACATTTTTATAAAAAAGTATGGAATTTCTGGTTTTAGCATGATTCAGATAAGTAAAAGTAATTTCTTTTTAATTAGTTTATATTGCAATTTAATATTGTTTTAGAAGTTCCAATAAAATACATTACATGTGAAATAGTTTAACAATATATCTGTTTAAGGATGAAGCACTAATATTATGGTAATAAGATTACTATGCTTGGCACAACCGAGTTAATCGACACAAAATATGAGGTATCTTAATACAATGCTATTTTGTTTAAAACCTGAATTATTCATGACTTTTACCAAGGACTCTACATTCCTATGTAGGGTCCTTGGTCTCACATAAATGCCACATTTATAAGCAAGTTAAAAAAAGGTAGTACATGTACTATGATTCATAAAGACACAATTCTCAAAAAATAGAGAAAATATTTGAGTACTGGCATAGAGCTTTTTGTTGTAGTTAGATAAAAAATTGACCTCAGAAAAATATCAATTAATTTCATAGTCTAAAATTAATACAGTTATTATCCCAGTCTGACAGTTTCATAAATGAGTCATCAGTATTACACAATGGCGGCAACTAAGTAGTAAGATGTTTCTGACTGTCTAAAGATTTGTCTAAAATATACCCAAGTACAAGTATGTCATAATATAAAATATTAAAATAAATATTGGTTCTAAGGTATACAACCTTGTTGCCGAGATTCTCCTACCAAATAAAACAAAACGAAAAATAATATTAAAAAAAAAACAATATAAAAAGCCCAAGCAGGACTTTAACATTTTAAAATCTGATGCTTTTACCACTACACCACTGACATATAAATTTACTGTTGATTTTGCATATTTTAAACTGTATTTATGGCTTAAAAACTCTGCAAAGAACAGCTATATATTTATTGAAATCATGAAAATAGTTGATTTTTTCTCAAGTCAATTTGGACAAGCAATAACAATACATATCTGTACAGAGCATGATCCAATCTTGATATCACTTTTTCAAAAACAAATAAAAAATACTATATTTGTCACAAATTAAATAATTTACTAATATGGTGGGAAAATAGTTGTACAAGTGCATCCAAATAAATATACTGAAAATTATAAAATAGTAATAGCACATCATCAAACGGATACATTATTCAGCAACCAAATAAAAGCCCACAATACTTTATTAGTCCACAAATAACAAAGCAACACAACAGTTCTAGGTTATGAATTTAAGTTAACAGCATACTGTGTTAATATGTTAAACAATCTAACAGAAAACCAATTTTCTACCAATTTGTATTAAATGTTGTATCAATAACATACAGTCAATCTTAAGCAAAAATTTAACTCAATAACATCAATTTGGTTGATTTATCAGTACTGTTGGAGTGTTCAGCTAAATAAAAGTAATCTACTGCACAAAAATTACTACAGTAATTTTTTTACTAACTATTCTGAAATAAAAAGGTCATCTTAGCAGCAAGCACCATCTCTTGTTGTTAAATTTTTGTTTGGCTTAACTAAAAACTGGTTGTCTCAGACAACCACTATCATAGACTAAATAACAAAAATAGTAAAACAAAATATTGAGGGTTGCCAACAAGGCTGTAGTAACTCGCTCTTTAACGTAATGCACTTACTACAATCTTGCAGGCAACCCTCAATATATAATTATATATTTTTATTAGATGGCTTTTTTTGCAAGATAATCAGTGTCAAAGTATACAACAGTAATAGTGATATCGTCCCTGTATCCACGTACAATAGACTCTGGAAGAGTCAAATATTGTGATATTTGTCCATGTGCTGGACCAAGAGCCATTCTTAATAAATGTGTAGCAATATTTTCATCTTCAGGTTTTTTAGCCAATTTTCTCTTCCTAACCTTTAAAATTTCATTTACTTCACCGAGTGTTATATCATTTCTTGGTAATACAAACTCTGTAAGAATTTGTCTTTCATCCATATGCCCAGCAACAAGATCCACTATTTGTTGTTCATCAAGATGCTCAGCTAACCCATCTGTTGCAAGTATCAAAAACTTATCTCTAGGACCTAAAGCATGGTGCATAACTTCTGGCTCTGCAGTAAGATATGGTGGACTTTTATAGTTTGTAGGTATGAGATTTTCTCCATAGATACTGATTACATTAGGATTAGAAATGTTAAGCACATGTTTCATTACTCTGGCTGGCCATTTGTACCTAGCATCACCAAAAGCTCTCAATGGAGCCAAATCTCCAAGAAGTCGACCATTCCTAAGAATCTGATTTGTTTCATCAGGATGCTGATTGTTCAGTCTATATACTTCAGCAGTGTTCTCAGCAATGTGTTCTCTAGATAAAGGAATAGCTGCCCACGAATCTTCATCAAGTTGCTGACCAACAATAGCTTTACAATCACCAGCGTTAGCTACATACAGATCAGATTCATCTATATAGGCAAGGGTAGCACATGTTCCTGATAATGCCAGAGAAATTGTTTCTAAATTAACAGAAGAATGCCCAATGTCAGGAATTGCATCGGCAAGTATATCATGATCTAATCTCATAAAAGCAGCTTTGAGGATATCTTCAACAGTACAATCATCATTTGGAGCATTCAACAATTCTGATGCCAACCGTTGTAATGATTTCCTGTATAGCTCCACCATATCTGAACTATAGTAATTATCCTTATGAGTAAATCTATAAGTCAGATCATGGCATGGATCAATTTCACCCAGTTTTATTTTTTCTAGTTTCTCCACAGGTGAAAGCATAACAGCTATGTAACTGAAGAGCCTCTCACTAACAACTTGAGCGCAAGCACAACCTGCATGACCATCAAACATTCCAAACAAATATTGGCTAGTTGGTGCATCTGGATTGATTTTCAGTCGAACTTCGGCAGCACGATCCTCAATAGGATGATTAGCAGCCAGTTTGTTTGTCATAAAATATTTGACAGCACCATCATTTAGTTCTTCACTATTGTATTCATGATACCGCAGATAGTAGGTAACTTGTTGTCTAGACAACCTTGGATACAGTTCTGAAGTTAAATTTCGTCTGCTCTGGATGAGATGAGGATTCCATTGAGGCACCGGTTCAAAAGAAGCGAACTTTTTAATGATCCTCTGAAGAACATAACGTTTTGGTGATTTAAGCAATGATTTTGCCATCATAAAAATATATCCGCCAAGTAAGAGTCTTCTTCAAGCTTAAAATCACACGACGACGACCTCAAACATCTTTGACATTAGATGTCTCCTGCAGGCTGACATTTTGGTCCTAGCTTTCAAAATTTAGTTTCGACTTTATTCATTTAATATTTATTAGAAATAATTATTTACTATTTAAGTGATAAAATATGCCAAGAAATTTATTTGAATAATATAAGTGACTGTCTGTAATGGTATAATTTATAATTATGTTCATTAATAATACGAACTTAAAACTACACGAGTTCATGCGGAAACATTCAGCTATAATCCTTGAGTGTAGGTATAAAACCATCTTATTTTCAACGATGTTTTCGGCTGTATTTAGAAGTGGCAATGCAATATTTCGTGTCAGAATTCCCCAGAATGCTGTCAGATGTATCCAGCACCAAGCAAGTGATTCACAAATCAACGCTGATGGTAATAACAAACTTTTTATTTTTGTTACGCAAGGGGCATTGTAATCATTGAAATTATTGTGGTGGGGTAATGCTCATAATCTCATGCTTTCATTACATGCTATTTATGATTTATATACATTTGTTTTAGTTATGCAATGTTAAGCAAATCACTCATTTTGACTATATATTTCATGTATTTTCCCCTCACAGATAGTAAATGTATTATAATCATATGATGCAAGTATGCCTTGGCTCTATTTTTAGATCAGCATGAAACTTGGCCTTGACTCACTGAAAATTGTATAAATAATAAATAGAACAATGAATCCTCGTATATTTTATATATTGACAGTGTTTAAATTGATCACAATAATTGTTTTTATTGTTCAGACTCGGTGTTTATTTCAGTAATATAGCGATCAAGTCATTTTAGTTTTCTGAATGATTACTAATAGGTCTGGTTTCCAAAACTTAATTAGCCACTTTTTTATCATTTGGTTTTTTATCTAATAATAGTATCTAATACCATTACACTTAACTGTAGCTTATTTGCAGCCAAGCTGCACACTTAAGGATTAAACTTTAGTAACATGCCTGGTAAATATGACAGTCTGTGAAAGTATAGGTACACAGGAATATCACTCTGTGTTTGGTTCTTTGCTAAATACTTTTGGGGATTGATGCATACCGTGATACATCTGGATGCCATAAAATATGGCTTAACTTGATGGGCAAATTTGAGTTTTAAAATCAATTGTGGCACATAATATACAGATCTTTTTTCCCTTATATAGCAGGGGACCTTTACAGGCGCCTTCTCCTTTCTTGAAATCTTGCAGTTATCCCCAAAACTTGGAGGTTACCACTGATTTTTCATTCCCTGTTAAAAATGCATTTAAATTGCCATTATTGTAATATTAAAAGTGAGGCCCAGACGCCTTTCCTATATACTGAAAAAATGCCCTGATAAAATTCAGACAGAAACATAATGTGTACTTTAAGTCTTATTTAATTTATTTATTATTTTACTTCTTTAGGGTCACCACCACCTAAAAGAATAGATTTCTCTGAAGTTAGAAAAGATATACCGGATAAAGAAATGAGACCATTATACTTAGATGCTCAAGCTACAACTCCTTTGGTTTGTTCACTTGTTTTGTCCTTAAATGACAAATTCACTATAATCACTCCATGTTGTTTAGGGTCCTGTTTCATTAACATTTAAGTATAGATATTTTTGTCATTTTGTCAATGGGGATGCCATCTATGTTTTAGACCGATGCGTTTCATATTATGACAGCGCACCTGTTACGGTTCACAATAGAAGGTTTGTCTCACAAATTTTGACACTTTTATTTATTTACCTACATAGGCTTTATTATTGATATTTCAAAATGTATTTCGATAATTGATCGGGGAAAAAAATCGACGATACATTGATATTGTTGGAACCAATGACAGCTCTATTTTGACCATTGTGTTTTAGATATAAATTATATCTTTCTATTCTACAAATATATTTGTTGACTGACTGATTCTACTGTTCAAAAATTCTAAATGATATTCATTGTTATATTTCAGGATCCTCGTGTAATGGATGCTATGGCACCATATCTAGTCAGTTTCTATGGTAACCCACATTCTCGTACTCATGCTTATGGATGGGAAACTGAGGCTGCGATAGAGAAAGCCAGAAAGGTTTGTTATTAGATATTTAAAGATATTGTTGTCTAGATATTTAAAGATATTGTTGTCTAGATATTTAAAGATATTGTTGTCGCGGCCGTGGCCTAGTGGTTAGCATGTCTGACTTCGAATCAGAGATCGAATCAGAGATCACGGGTTCGAAACCCGGTTGCGGCAGGTCATACCCTATACATGAGTTGTCGGCCTCGTTGTAGGGTAAGTTAGTATGGGTGATATATAAGTGTTCAGTAGGAAGAGCTGGCCGTCGTGTATATGACCTTTATATGTGTTGAATGCGCCGTTAAAAAAAATAAAAAAATATATATATTGTTTTGTAAAATTTTGAATAAAAACATTTTGTTCAGATACTAGAAGCTTGTACTTAAGTGTACGCCAAGTTTCTTTTTGAGGAGTTAAGATTTTTTGTAGCATTTTATCATCCAAAATGTAGACTTGAAGTCGAAATTGCTAGATGCAAGTGCTCTACACATAACCGTTGTTCATGATTTTAGGATTCAGTCTTCATACAAAAGCTGTTCAAACTTTTAAGTAAATTAAATTGGTCTTTTTTTAATTTTTGGGGAAGAAAAGTGTTCAAGTACCATACATTTATTCTACAAAAATACTTAAGTTGTGATATGTTTGTTATTTTGTAGCAAGTTGCTGAGTGTGTAGGTGCTGATCCAAGGGAGATAATCTTTACAAGTGGTGCTACAGAATCTAATAACATAAGTGTTAAAGGAACTGCTAGATTTTATAAAAGTAAAAAGAAACATGTTATAACAACACAAACAGTAAGTGAATTTATATTGTAATTAATGGAATTCTTCCTGGATCTGTGTGGATAGAACAGAACACCAAACATGTTATCCACAATAAACACATCCACAATAAACTAAGTTGTTTTCACTTTTTGAAATGTTACACAATTTGTTATAAAGATGTGACATTTTGTATTAACACTCAAATTTTTAGCACTTTTCTTGTATACTGATATTTAAACTTAACTATGCTAATGAAGTCAATGACTTGATCATGCACTAAGAAGCAGTTTTTTTTAGACCTTAAGTAGTCATTAGCTGCTCAGAATTAGCTTTTTTGTTTATTTTTCTTATCTACAAATAGAGATTTTCACAAAACTTAATTCTTTGTAACATTATTAGTGTATAGTATGAGTGTTAAAGCTATTTTTGAAACTTTTGCCTGTATTGCTATCTATGTAGTGTTAACAGGGTTTGTACAAACTGGAAAAATCATGAAATTTTAAGTTTAGGATAATATAATGGGAAAGTCATGGAAAATTAGAAAACATAATGCAAAAAGTTCATGGTGATATGGAAAAAATCTATGCTATGTCTATTTTTATTTCAACCCATAAAAATTGAATGAAAATTAGAAATTTAAAGATGAATAACAACTTTAAATGTTTAGAATGAAAATGAGAATTTTACTACTAAACCATTTTCTGTTTTTTTTTCTTGTTTTGTCTGCTATGATCAGATGTTTTCAAATTGCTCTGTGTTCTGTATACATGTTTCTTTTGTATCATGGAAAACTGAGAGCAATCATGGAAAAGTCATTGAAAAATCATGGAAATTTGGTATTCAAAATCTGTATGAACCCTGTATAATGATGCAGGGTATATTCTTCAGAGGGATTATGTTTATTTATGATCTTTTATCTCTCTATTTACAGGAACACAAATGTGTATTAGATTCATGTAGAGCATTAGAAGGAGAAGGTTTTGATGTAACATATTTACCTGTTAAAACTAGTGGTCTTATAGATTTACAGGTATTTCTTGGTTTTCTTACTATTATTTCTAACTACATGTATAGTAAGTTGTACACTTGTCCTAATTTCCATCCATGGGTTAAGGCTAAGTTTAATAAGCATGCCATTTGCTTGATAATAAATACTTTTTTATTACTTGTTTTCATTCATTACAATTTGTTTGTACCTGGGTTTGTAGTATTGTCTGTGGAGCACCTAGATTACAAATCTTGTATCCCAAAGCGGGCACAGAGTGAAATTCTATCCGAGGCGGTTATACCCTTCCTCGAAAATTTGACAATTTGGAGGAGTTGTCAGTCTAAGTACCGATGAGTGAGTACTGGTTTTATGCAAAGATCCAAGAAAACTGTGTTGAGCAAGCTCATATAAAACAATTTTATTTCAGATGTGTTTACACAACAGGATAGTTGTAAAAGATAGTAACATTTGATAGGGGAGTAATGATACTTATTACAATTGTTATTATTGCACATTTTATGGTTTACATGTATCTTAAGGTATATTATTAATGTCTTAAGTATTGGCAACAAATTAAAAACAAATCACACATTTCAAAATCATAAAAGTATTCTTTTAAGAAAATGTAAAGATAATTATGGGTGGCATTTTAAATGTGATAATCCTTAGCACGACCAATATTGGTTAGAATTTTTCAGTATATACAGCTACTGCCACCAGAATTTTCCACTTTTGATGTTTTTTCAAGTCACATGTTAATTCGTTATCCAAGTTACTTTCACTATTACAGCAACTTGAAGAGGCTATGCGTCCTGATACAGTCTTAGTGTCGGTAATGATGGTAAACAATGAAATAGGTGTGAGACAACCAGTAGAGGAGATAGGTAAATATTGTTACCATGATATGGTTGGAGATTATTATCATATGTACTAAAATTGTGTTCAAGTATGCTATTGTTGTTGTGGATGAGTTGTCTGGCAGTGCCATTTGTATGTGGTTAACCTTTAATGGTCACATTATGACCTTTTTGCTAAAATTTCAGAAAATTGGATCAATTAGCTTCAAAAACCTAGTCACTATGTCATGTCATAGTCTATTACACTATTATCCATCCAATCTACTGGTGTTAAATAGCATGAAATTAAATTTTAAAACTTCATGTACTTCACCATTGGCGTCTGCTGTTGGGTGATAGCCCTTCAGGGAGGTAAAACTGTATATTTACACTGTATTATGCTGTGATAAATTCAAAGATTATGAGGATTACAATTTACTAGTAATTTGTTTTTGTAAAATTATAAGCAGGCAGTATAAAGAGACCCACTTACTCATGACATGTCCCTGTGAATTTTACATTATTCTGCTTGGTAGAGATATGGTACTTCTAGCGGTAGCTTTAATTTATATGATTACCTCCCTTTTTCTTATGATAAAATAAACTTTGATATTTATTTAGAAGTGATTAACTCCCTTCGTCTTAGGATAAAGTAAGTTTTAATGGTCATTGAGAAGTTGACATATGCAACTGTCTTTGCTTCAAAATTTTAAACATGCTTTAGCACAATTTACCGATTACTAACTATTATAATAGTAAAAAGCTAAATTATCAACAAACCATGTTATATGGAATAAGTCATTTTCACAAGCTCTGTTTAAGTTTTACTTGTTCAGGGCTTTATTGATTGTTTGATTGGTGTTAGTTATTTGTTATATATTTTAGGTGCACTGTGTAGATCCAAGAAAATATTTTTCCATACAGATGCAGCCCAAGCTGTTGGTAAAATACCTATAGATGTAAACAAAATGAATATAGATCTAATGTCTATTAGTGGTCATAAAATATATGGTCCTAAAGGTTAGTGCATCAATTTTCACTGATTTTGCTCATATTTAAGCAGAATATTCTTGATGATTTTATGTAAACAGACATTTTGACTATATCTTTTTGGTGGTTAGGTATTATGGCTTCAAACAATATTTATTACTACTAGTAATGGAATATAAGTTGATATTTTAAACTGGGATTGAGCTTATAAAAAACTTGATAATGGACTAAGTTTAAAGTTCAGTTTTTTTCTTAGTTTTTTTTCTTAATAAGAGGCTAAGTGATATATTTGAATATGTTGAAAAAGAGGAAAGCAGGGCTCGACATTGAAGGTCGTCGGTTTGCCCTTGACGACCTATATTTGTGTTCGGGCAACTTATTACTGCTAGTAAACATTTGGATCGGGCAAGTAAAATATGTTACTGGTTGTCCAAATGATCAACCTACTTTAGAAATTAATGAGCCCTGGAAAAGTGATAATTTAGTCTAATTGATATGTCTATTGTAGGAGATATTTTAGTCTATATATATGACTATTTTAGGTGTAGGAGCTCTTTATGTAAGAAGAAGACCTAGAGTACGTGTAGAACCTATACAAAGCGGTGGTGGACAAGAGAGAGGTATGAGAAGTGGTACATTACCTACACCATTATGTGTCGGTCTTGGTGCGGCTTGTAATGTCGCTTTACAAGAAATGGAGGTACACTAGTACTATTATTGTTATCTTATCATTATACCCCCGCTTCAAAGAAGAGGGGGGTATACTGTTTTACCCTTGTCCGTGCGTGTGTGTGTCAGTCCGTCCGTTACAAAATTTCCTTCGCAGTTTTCTCAGCAACTATAACATGCAGCAGCCTAATACTTTGCATATTGCTTCATCCCATAGTTCCATGTGGTGTAAAGCGATTTCATGCTCCTTGCTCATCTACTTCCTGTTTGTCGTATATTTTTAGATTTCACTAGTGAGCATTAGCTCACAGATTTACTTGTTTGACATGAAATATTGGTGATTCATCTTTCCCTTCTAGTAGTAGCAGTGGCCCAGTAGTAGGATGCACTCTTAAGAATCGAGAGGTACAGGGTTTGATTCCCACTAGGGGCACTGCTATTTTCCTTGAGCAAGAAATTAATCTACAATTGTTCCACACCACCCAGGTGCAAATGGATACTGTGAGGAATCACCTGCCCGCCTGTTATCAAACAAGGTTGTTAAGTCATTAACATTAATATGGAAGCAGACTTAAAACTGCACTTTAACTTTAACTACTTTAGTTTGTTTTTTCTCAACTGTCAAAACTTGAATAATATCATTGTGACTTCTTGTGTTTAAACGTTGACTCTCGAAAAATCCTGATATTGAGTTTGTATTCGGTCACTGTGAAATTTCTAGTATTCAACTTTGACGGTTGAGAAAAAAAAACGTAATAGAATTTAATCATGCTTTATTATGAAATGTGGTGCTATTTGATGTAATTCTACAGTAAAAGTATAAAATATTACAAAAACATGAAAAAGTTGTTACCAAAAAAGGAATAAAATAAAAGAAACAGGATTATCATTTTTCTACCCCCAAATGGAAAGAAGGAAAGCTTATATGATTGCCGAGCTCAGCTGACAACTATTAAGCACTGATATGATTGCATTACAAAGTACTATGTAAAGTATCTTGTAGTGATACTTTTGTACTGCAGCTTAGTACCCAAAAATTTGAATTTAAATTTAATCTATTGTGAGTATATGTATTATTTGATTAGATCCTCTTATGTTATTTTATTATAGTATGATCACAAGAGAATATCTGGTCTTTCAAATCGTTTAATAGAAAGAATCACATCAAAAGTTCCACAAGTAATAAGAAATGGTGACCCTGAACAAACTTATCCTGGTAAGTTCATAATTTTACTTTGAAATTAATAAAGCTATAGCTAAGTAGATTCAAACTCACTGAATCAGGTGCCTAAAAACTACTTTTCTTAAATCCTTCTATTTTGTATTGAAATATTATCATATTTTTTATAATGTGCTGCACTAGAGCGTAAAGTATAGAAACAATAGGAAGATGTATGAAGGAGAATTCCTATTAGAAGACTCAGTGTTGACAGCATTTTTTGTCAGCAGACAACTTGAGATTGTACCTAAATACATTGACATTTAGCTATAACCCGGGTTGGTAGCACAGTTGGTAGCTCACCCAGATTTCGAATCTAGTGTCCCGAAGGGGGAACAGGTTTGAATATCACCCAGGGAGATTATACCCATCCATGAAAATTTGACAATATGTCAATTTTCCTTCATTAATAAAGTACATGTATATGGGGAAGTTTCCAGTCTTGTGGAAGGGTAAGTGAGTACTGGTTATAGACAAGGAAAAGCTAGGTTATGTGCACTGGACGCCTTTATATAACCTATTCAATGTGTTCCTACGGCTTTAAAACCAACAAAATAAAATAAATTTATAACATTTTGCTATTTATATGTTTCAGGTTGTGTAAATTTATCTTTTGCTTATGTTGAAGGAGAAAGTTTATTAATGGCTTTAAAAGATATTGCTTTGTCATCTGGAAGGTATATTTTGTTATAATTACGTTTGATAATTAAAATTCATGCTGTGTTATGCTATCTTTAACTTGGTAAAAATAATGATACATGTATTTTGAACAAGAATCCTCAGCCTCACATTCAGTAGAAAAATCTGTTTCATTTCTTTAAGAATGTTTCAAAATGAGTCTGTTAACTAACAAGTTGTTTTAGTCATTGCCTTAAATTTTCCATTATGATATTTACTGCTCCAGTATAGTGCGTACAAAAAACTTTTTGGTAAACATTAGAAAAGAGACAATTTCAGGGGTAGCCAGTAATGAAAAGTAATTAAGACTATTATGATTACAGTTGAACCACAATTTAATGATACCAAACATATGATATCATAACGCAATTAATAATAAAGTGTTTCTATTTTTTTCTTAAATATCGTTAATGTCATACTTTATTCTTATGGTCCGTTTTGTCCCGACAATGGTCCGTTTTGTCCAATATATATGGTCCGTTTTGTCCCGAGTATGGTCCGTTTTGTCGTGGTCCGTTTTGTCTTATGGTTCGTTTTGTCCCGGCACCAAATTTTCTATAGCTCTTGCCCGATATATTTTTTAAAAGTAATGCACAAAATTTTGGGATTTAAAATTGTCAAAAATTGCATGACTGCAATAACCAAGGTGGTCTTATAGTGGAACTTTACTGTGCATATGATAAACTCTTTCTAAATTATGGTTATATATTATACTTACAGTGCTTGTACGTCAGCATCTTTAGAACCATCTTATGTATTACGTGCTATTGGTGCTGAAGAAGATCTTGCACATTCTTCAATAAGGTAAGGCTCTCATGTTAGTTTTACTACATTTTTTAAAAGGGACATTACTGTATCATGATTTAGAAAAAGGCAATTCAATTATATTGTAAATTAAATCTTGTTGTATAAGCCTTTTGCATAAGTATTGCTACCTTGTGATTTCCTTTGCAATGCCATGATTTGTTGCAATATAGCACTAGCTAGCAACTTTTTTTCTGTCTAAAAACATTCAGAAATATTTCCAAAGGTCTTAATCTTTGTTTTGCAACCTTGAAACACAACGGTTGGTTAGTACTTAGCTAACACAAAGTATGCCAGATAGCAAAATTTGCAATGCTGTTATGCAAGTGGCTCTTGACTGGTGGTATTAAAGATTTGACAAGAGCTTTTATCAAGACACTAAAATTTTAAGCTGTAGCTCGTATATATGCATACAATTAGAGGAGATAACTTGATGATATTGACAGAGTTACATTTTGTAGAAAAAAACTATCATAGACTGTTTTTTAAATTAAACATAATCATATGATAATGATATAATCTAGTGTCCTATAGGGGCCACTGGTTCATAATTGGTACAGACATGAATATTTGACCATAATGTTGATTTTTCTCCATTAAAAGGAATTTTAAAGAAGTTTTTGGCCTTGTGGTCTGGTAGCTGAGTACTGGTAATTAATAAAGATTAGGGAAAAACTAGGTTAGATGAGCTGGCATCATTAAATGACCATAATTTGTGTTAACTTGGTGTTATACCGAACCAAAACATAAAAAAAACCTTAACAAATGTATTGTCAGTAACACACACTTTTATTTAAATATTTATTATAGATTTGGTATTGGACGATTTACAACCCAAGCAGAAATTGATTATACAGCTGATAAATGTATTGAACATGTCACCAGATTACGTGAAATGAGGTAATACTATATTGTGTACAATCTACATGTATACTGCCCTCCAAAAGTTCTTGGACGTATTTCTGTTGTTGATGATGAAATTTATTCATAAAAAAGAAATTAAATGATGTCTGATGTATTTTCTAAATCAATATTATTTGCTTTAGGTATAAGAAAATTACTTGCAGTTTGCATGATCAGTTTTTTCTCAAGATTCCATTTGTCCAAGAACTTTTGAAGGGCACTGTTTATACATCGCTGTTAAATATAAAATTCAGGTACAGCGGTTGAAAAGTAAAAATGCTATTGGTTATTAAGAAACACTTCTCAAGCTTCAATGAGCATTACCAAATGTCTATCAAAATAGCTGCCTAAATGTACCACATCAAAACCTATTACATCATATGTAAACCAGAGATGTGAATTTTCAAGTTTTTTTCCTCTTGGTCAGGATCAAGTGAAATCTGGAAATCAACTTGTAAGGAAGTTCAATACTCAAAATCATAAAACACACACTATTAGTAACAATAAATGATAGATTATAGAATAGTTCACTGTTGAATATGATTGAAACGTTGAGACATCTACGTCATTAAGTATTGCTATGTCAGTATATTTTACAGCTAAAAATATCACTTGTTTACAGACAAGTGGGCTGGAAATATTTACTTGTCCAAATGTGTAGGAATAGACTATATCCGGAATTCAAATATTTGGGTTTTCCCCTCCAGTACAAACAAACTTTCACTGTTTCAATGAAAGCATGTGTACAAAGAACAATAGGATTTAATCCTTAGTTTGTGCTAAATATCGATAATGTGTAGAAAACTTTGTTTGTACCGCCTGTGCACAAACGGAAAAACCCATAAATTTGAATTCTGGATTAGGTCTATTCCACACCCCTGTAAACTACATGTACTTAATTGAAGTCTCCGGTAAACTGGCTGTTTGTTGAATGCTATATTCATGTTCTCTTATCATTTTATAATGTCTGTTTATTTAATTATTTCAGTCCTTTGTGGGAGATGGTACAAGAAGGCATTGACTTGAAAACAATTAAATGGGCCCAGCACTAATGATAAAGGACTGTGATGAACTTTGTAGCATATACTGAAGTATTGATCAACATGTATGCTGTATAATTCCATTAATGAATTTGCAGACGATTTGTTTTATAACATAATGTTTATTGCCCTATTATTTAAGATGTTTACTCTAATATGTACTTGCATTTATTGTTAACTGATATTATTGATTATTTGTAACATTGTGCACTCGTTTGAACTATTTATTATATTGAATTATTGTTTATACCCTCCCTGAAACTGTCGTCTGCTGTATATAAATATTTAGCCTATAGAGACTATGTCAGTTTACAAAATTAGTAGGTGACCAGTTGCCCAGGACTATCAATTTCTAGTTCGGGCAACCAACAATTTCTTATGGGCAACCAAATTTCTACAAACAAGATGTAGTGCTAGCTGCTAAAATGACCCGTTTGGGCAACCACTTTCATATCCAAATTTTGTAGACAGCTATGTGAACAAAGAGAGGAAAATTTCTAGAGATACCATGTACTTGTGTACATCAAGTGTTGAATGTAGTCATTACCTTCACCCATCAGTCTGACAATATGGACTAGTGAAAATTGATTTCAACAAGTAAAAATTACCAACTTAAAATTGACTAGTCAGACATGTTGATAATTTTTCTATTACTATATAACATAATGAATCAGATTAGTGCTTGTGAAAATTTAAGACACATTTAAGACAATTATCTGGTTTAGTGATTTTTTTGTAAATAATGTGGTGTGAAAAGAGAATCCTTAAATAGATGTAACTTGTATAGAGTGCTTTATGGATAGCAGTGTATATCACATGTTTTTTTCAAATTGACTTCTTGTTATGTTTGATTTTAGAAATACATGTACCAAATACATACACTTAATAATATTATAATATTTCATTTATAAAACTTGTGAATATATATCTTTTCAATACAAATTATAGTAACTAAATGAAAAAATGTAATAGAATAAAATGCTTAAGAGAGCCCATTTGATAGATTTCTGAAAAGTGGAGCCAGCAGAGATTTGACAGTATATTGTGTCTCCTGACGAAAGTAGTGAAAGTTGATATTTTAGTTCTATTACAGTTCTCAATTAAATCTACAATTATAGGCCAGTCAATCTACGGTCAAAATGGGCCTAACCTAGAACTAATTGCAACATAAACAAAACCACTTCTGCCATCTGGTTTTATACCGCTAGTATACAGACAAAAAAATCTAGAAAAATCTAGGCACGGGAAATTAATATTTTTTCACATATTGGAACCCATGTATAAATAGCAGATTTATGCATGAACAAAATCAACAAATTTCGCATTTGGTGAATAAATATATTAATTTGCTATAATTTTAAGATATACATATCAAGAATATATAATAATAAACATATAATGTATACATCAATCTTTAAGTATAACTGTAACATCGTTTTCGTATATTCAGTTTTTTGGGGTCACGCCCATGTGCGGTGCTGTAGGGGGTCGAAACTGGAGTTCGAGTCAAATTATACATATTAGCATATCTAGTGCAATATATCTCCAAACTATTTCCCAGGATTCTGACCTATATCGCGGAAAGTGACTAATTATTTTATCACTTTGGTATTATCTGTTTCTCGGTGTCTACGCCCCAGGGCTGGGCTATTGCCAGCTGTAGCTGGGGTTCAAGTCATTTCATAGAAATACATGTATAGTCGAAATTTAGGCATGTTTGGACGAGCATTTCTATAAAATGAAATTTACATGAAACCAACTTATATCTTCGGTAAAGGCATAACAAAATCATCATTTTAGTGTATACAGCTGTATGGATCGGCGCCTTAAGGCCAGACTAAAGCCTGCCAGAACTAGGATTCGCGTCAATTTGATAAAACGTTCATGTATGTGGACGAATATCTCCCCCAAAAAGAGTTTTCCATGATTACCGATCTATATCGTTAGAAAGTGCCTACACGTAACTACAAAAAAACTCGTGTATATTCAGGTTATCGGGTCTACGCCCTTGGTCCGACATAAAGTAAGTCCAAACTGGAATTTATCCATTTATTGGTTGCGACATGGTCGAAAATTGACCATTTTCACCATAACGCGCTAGGGCTACTTGACGATTCTCTTATTTAGTTTCTTATTGACTGACATATACGCAACTTGACAAGGTTATTTCCTTAGAGATTTTCTTCTAGAATAAGTGATTTGAACCCCGATCCCAACGCTGGGGCGATCAAAAAGGGGCAAAATGTAATTTATGCTCTTTTTTAACCCAAAATTTGCATTTCATTATGTTGTATTTCCTAAATTTAGATCTAAATGGCCAGTACTTTACAGAGACTGAAAACATTTACCTATCGTTTTTTTGTGATATTTCTTTTTCACCAAAGGACCCTGATCTTTTTTCTGATGATGAGGGACACTACGCCTACTCAAAATCCCAGCGAGAAACGGGGCATATCCCCCTTTGGGACCCCTGAGACATTTTATGATCGAAGTCCAGTTAAAACACCCAAGTCATTGCCTGGAATAGGGGCAGGGGTCCATTCACGATAAAATGATTGACCAGTTAAGGGTAAAGCCGATTTGTAATACATATAAGTATATTTGGAAGAATAATTATTTGACAGAGTAGATAACTGACCAATATAATGGGAGAGCGCCTCACTATTGTATCATTTTGGTATCTTTAGCTTCGTGAAGTGTTTGCCCTAGGGACGGACTGTAGCCAGCAGTGTGTGATATAATATTATATCACTAACCAAGTACACATAGTCCACCCTTTTTAATTCTCAATGATCAAGTTGAGACGGGTCAATATTACAGCTATCAATGTGGATAGTTGGAGAGTTTAGTTTTACCAGCCAGAGAGGAAGGTTGTCCCTGGACACTCAGCTGTGTGTAACACTAAGTGGGGATACCTGGCTGGGTGTTGGGTGCTGTAACCTATATGTTTAGTAGAATGAATAAACTTAGTAGATAATATATGGACTATGTTATATTATGTTACACAGTGATTGGGATTTTAGTCCTTGTAATATAATCAAATATTGGCATGTTTTGACGACCATTTCTCAGAAAAATGAGCTTTCTCAAAATACATGCCTACATCTCTGTAAAGGAACATCTATAACATAGTTTTGTGTATTCAGCTTCATGGGTCGATGCCCTTATGCTGAGCTATGTCATGTTTAAACTGAGGTCATGTCAATTTGATAAAAATGACATATGTAGACGAACATCCCTTCAAAAATAAGTTTTCCATGATTACGACCTATAAAGTTGGATTTTACACTTTTTTGTATACATGTATTAAGGTTATTAATTGTACATTTACGCCCTTGAAGCCAGCCGAAACTTGGGTTAGAGCCAATGTGACGGAAATATTCGCAAAATTGTTTGAAATTTTTCGGTGAAGGAATAACAATTATGTCATTTTTGTATATTCAGCTTCCGAAGCTTTTGTTCGATTCAATACCCTTGGCCCGCGCTATAGCCAGTCGAAACTGTGATTCACCTCATTTTGATAGAAAATTGACATAAATGAACGAATAATTTTCCAAAAATATACATTTTTGATCGGAAAAATGTGTATCTTTGTTAGCCTTTAAGATCTATGCATTGGTTACAATTACCTGTCGTAACTGGGGTTCAAGTCATTTTAATAAAGAAATATCAAATATTGACATATTCGAACGAACCTATCGCCAAAAACGAATTTTCTGCGAATACCGACAATTTTAGTAAATATATAACTATAACATCTTTTCCATATACATGTAGTCAACATTTTTTTTACTCCCATGTGTCGGGTTATAGCCGAAACTAGGATTCGAGTCAATATGTTATAAATATAAGCATATTTAAAGAATATTATTCCAAATGTAATTATCACTTTAGCATATAGGCCTACAGAGCTAGAACTATGACCAATGTCGCGCTATAGCCTGCTGAAACTGGGGTCAGTGTCAGTTAAATATTAATGTGGCATAATTGGACGAATTTGTTTTCATTTATTTCCAGATGACCGACCAATATTTCTGAAAACGAGTTTTATTCAGAAAAATAAAGTGGTTTTTTTTCATAAGGGCATAGCCATATCGCCATTTATGTTTAAAATGTCTTTTTGGGTCTATGCAATTGGTTCAAGTAATAGTCCGCCGACTGGTACAGCTGTTATAGCTACTATGCCACACATCATTCACATATAGGTATGATATTGAAAATTAGGCTCAAATAAATAGGTTTTGTCATAAAACTTCACTCACGTGTTCAATTAACATTTCTTTTGTTTAGGCTATAAATAAAGAAAACCTTGCTGACATTATAATTAAATACTTGGAATTTCTAAACTTTGATTAAATTTGAAAGTTAAGACATTAAATTACTCAGAAAAGTAATTTATATATTTGCACGAAAAACACCGGTTTTACATTATCGCCTTTTATACAACGTAGTGGGTTTAATGGCGTGAACGTGCTTCCGTAGTGTAAATATTACATAGTCTCGATGCATTATTTTCAATAAGTCTAATTGTAAAAAAGTTAAGTAATACTACATGATTCTTCATTCTAGAACTCATAACTTCATATTTTTATATTCATATATGTATGGAACTATGATTTTGCACTGAATTTGTTGTTTTTTCGTTATGACAGTCACATTGAAGGTCAAGGTTATTTGGCGAATGTGATCATGGTTTCAAACACGTTTTGGGAAGTACAACTCATTGTATTTGACTAAATGCATTGTATATTTGAAGGAGAACATGTTGATGGGATACAAACTTACATTCGCTAAACAGAGAAAGGTTTATCTAATACAGTTGACATAGCTATTGAATTTAGTCATGCGGACGCTCGCATTATGACGTCACAAATGAAACGTATGGTTGGCGCTCGCTGCCATCATAGTTACTAATAAAACCACAAAATATATCGATTAATTTCGCATATTTCCCGTGATTAGATTTTTCTAGATTTTTAGTATGTTGTTTAAGGTACATGATACTTCATTTTTGTCGCGGTTTAGCTTGTGTTGCAATTAGTTCTAGGTCAAATCTTAAATTGACTGGACTATTATGGGTCTTAAGTGGCCTAAAATAAAGAGACAAAAGAGAGCTGTCATTTGAATTAAACAAGTGTAGAAAAGTTGATATACCTGTCACGGTATATTATTTCAATGTAATAGTCTGTAAATATTGAATCTTGATTTTAAAAAAATGTCTACAACAATAAAAGATGAAAGCTAATGTTTTCTTAGTGATTTTTTGTTATTTCTAATATTTGTTTGTTTTACATTAATAGGTGAAAAGGGGCCAGTGCCCCTTTCAAATTTCAGCAACAAATCTAGTTAATACCATAATTTCATGTCCAAAGGCGGCCTTTCTAGAAGGAGGTAGATAAACACGTTTAACACGAGATTCTGAAGACAAAAAAAGTTTGAACTTCTTGATAACAAAGTCACATAACATAATATATATAGTTTATTACAACAGATACATGTTTGAATGAGACACTTGGAAATTGAAGTAGTTTCAAGTCAGAAATGTTCAATAATGCATGGGATGGTGGGTTACTTTTACTGTGTCGAGAACTATTCTATGTTAAGAAAATCTAATTATGATGTCCCCTCTGGAGAAAGTAGATATCTAGGTGATGTTCGAATGTTCTACAAAATAAGTTTATGATGTGATTTAAAACCCTACAGCATTATGTAAATTTGTTACTGTAACAATCAGATTTCTCTTATAAGTAATTTGATATACATAATTTACTTTATTCTGCAATATGTATGTCATGGTTTCCTGTATTACTTATTTATCAATGTGAAAAAAACTTTTAATGATATAGACCGTTTACGACAATTATGAATATAATCTAATTGATATTCTATGCAAACTGTGTCTCTCGTATATACAATGTATATCTCGCTGCACTGTGTTCTTAGTTCTATAAACTGTTGGTTGAAACATACAAATGAAACTGGCTATTTTTATATACTTGAACGACTTGTATGGTATTTGTTTCAATATTTATAGAGTTAGTCCCCCATAAACCATTGGAGACATAGACGGATCTAATGGGGGGGGGTCAGGAGGGTCTGGACTCCTACTGAAATTAAAAAATGTACCTGTCCATGAGTATTTTCTAAGTCATTTTTAAGTAGCATGAAGCAATTTTTCTAGGGATCGCTCCACTCTCCTTTATGCTTAACATAGATCAAACAGTTATGTAGAATATGTGTTGCGTTATTCTGCAAACACTGTATTATGTGGTCGGGGTTCGACAGTTTGGACCCCCCAGTAAAAGTTTAAGCCCCCCCCCCTAGAAAAAATCCTGAATCCCCTCCTGAGAAAAAGAAAGTATATCTGGAATCAAACAAGTTTATTTCATTATCTATACAAGACCACCATTGTAGGGAAAATTACCATCTTACGTGTTTGTAATCTTAAAGTGAATTAAGTAAAACCAGGGCAAATAATAGATAAGAAAGTGAAGTCATAAAATGGTGCTACTACACGCGAGACAATTCGGACTTATTTACCTGATATATGCCGACTCTTGGTGATTAGACATTTAATGTACTTTTATTGTCTATGACGTGGATCTGTTTTTTGAGCCATTAAAATTTTAGGATTTCCCTTTATTTATTGGCACGTATTTGAACTAAGTCAGTCTTGCAATATCCTTAAAACCGATCTTTGCCCATCCGGCTAGCTCAGTCAGTAGCACACACGTTTACTGGTCAAAGGGTCGTGGGTTCGATTCCTGGGCAGGGCATACTTTGTGGAATTTAGTCATGAAATATTTTCTACGGACATTCTCCCTATAACTGATTCTAAATTATGTGGGACAGTTGTCAGTCACTGACGTAAGTATACATGTTCATGTAGTAGCTAGTAAACGGCCAAATCCAGAGAGATTGCTTTTCCAGGAGTGATGAGTAGAATGACTGACTGCCGTGATACGACCTATACAATGTGTTAAGACTGCCTTTAATCCAACCCCCAAAAAGTATATACCACGATGTATGAAACCAAAAAAGGAAAACAAATAAAATGGAGATTATAAATGCATCATCAGCAAACAAAGGTTGTTGCACGAATTCGTCCTAGATGTTTATTCTGATGTATTCTGTCTGACCTCATTGACGTTATCTTGAATGCTAGTCATGCTATGCTATTTTATAATTTAACAGAAACGTCTGCTAGTGCTAATGTTCATTGAAAATTAAGATGTATAGGGTTAGAGGATTTGTGTGTCAGGAAAAAGTCGCTGCGGAAACGCTTATTGTCTGAAAGTAACAAAACTGTATCTTTGAAAGCGTTTTATGATAGGGATATTGTTTAAAGGCGTCACTTTAGAGTCACGTAGCTCTATCTACCATTTTCAACTTTTCGAGAAAATCGCTTTCAAAGTTTCAATTATTGTCAATATTTCACTTATGTTTAGACGAATTCTGAAAAAATACATCATAATGACGAGCTTAATGAACACTCTAGTAATAATACATGTATTATGTAAACATTATTATTTTTTGTCAGACAACATTGATCTTATTGTCATTTTTGAGTTTGAAGATGTAACATTTTGTTCACTTTTTTGAACGTTTGTTATTTCAATACTGCTCTATCGGGAGTTTGAGCAATACTATATTGCTCCATGTCCAGGACATAGCGCTGATATTCAATAAGATGGAACATTTAATGTTCCATGAGTTACTGAGTAAATACGAATAGACTGTGAATTGAATTAAAATGCAAAAGTTGTATGCTGTGTGTGGGCATTTGGGACAAAAAAGATTTTTGAAATATACACAAGTATGTGTTCATACTGGTCTCATAAGTACCCCAAAATGTAACATACGTTACTGTCGCCATCTCAATTTTCTGACTTTGAGCGCAGACTACGAAGAATAGGCACATAAGGTAGTCTTAATGCACTTGTTTTTTAACACATACAACGTTCCTGTATGTAAGAATAAGTTTTTTATCTTGCTTCTCAGAAATATAAACTTACACACAGCTCTTAAACTTTGTCGCCAAGAGTGTGGTAACATACGTGACCGTGAAAAAAATCCATTTTTTAAAAATTTCGAAAGGATATTATAATTGTAAAATATATAAAATCATAAGATCAGATATGAATATACATGAAATAGAAACGATTGTCATTAAGTATTCACAGGCATTTCAATAATCATCACATTTTACCAAAATTTTCGGGTAGACTTTTAAGAATGAAACATACGTGACCATGGTTTTTCAACTAATGGTAAATATCTTAGTTTAATTAATGTTTTCTAATTAATTATTCTTATGAACTCTTCATTTTATAATAACTACTTTTGTCATTCCTCAGGATCGTCTAGAGATACTGCTGTCTAAAGTATCAAATGTAACATACGTGATGTAACATACGTTACCGTTAAAATGATAAACCGATCTTACAATGTGGCAAAGGGTTGAACGATGACATTATCTCATTGCAAAATATACGACATCATCAACCAAGCTAAAACAAACTTGAAATTGCGTGCCTCTCAATGGCGTTGACAAATTAGTGAGTCTGAAGATTTTTTAACCATTGCATGCAATGTAAGCATTAAATCCTACGTAGCAATACTCAAATAAATGTTTTTTGCAAATTATTTGCTACTTCAATACTTACAAGATGTTAACAAATCTGATTTATTCGTCCTTTTTTGCTTCTTTTTCAATAAGACATGGTTTTGTGAATTGAAACATACGTTACGTTTGGTAACGTATGTTTCATATGAAATGTATCTTAGTTGATGATTGTTTGTTTACTTGTTTCACTATGTTTCGCTTAATTTTTGAAACTCCAAACGTTCAAGTCCTGATTGTTCCTTTTACATCCTGTCTAAGTGTAAAGGAACACAGGACGTCAGTCAAATTCAACAGCAGCGAAAAAAACCTTTATAAACATACGTTACCACAGGCTGTTGTAATTCCTGACGACACAGACAACATATATCAGAATTCATTTTTTGTCAAAGATGAACTAGAATACGTCGCGGAAGATTTTGTATCAGAACTATTTAAGGGAACATGGCACATTGCTACAAATCGATAATGATAAGGAAGCAAACACATCGATCATGAAACAGCGCCAAGCTCTCATCCAATGGCAAACCTATGAGGCTGTAATTTTGGTGACAAATGATTTGTTTTATGAAATAAGTGTGCCAATACCTCATGGAATGTCTGGGAGAATGTTGCAATTTTTACCTCAATTGTATATTTAAGTGAATTACTATGTGAACTTTGAATACGATTTAACTGTTTTGATTTTTTGAGACTAATTCGTAACTTTTTTACCTCTTAATTTTAAGTTGTTTTTACTTAATTTTGAAGGCAAACCTATTAACATTATATAGATATGACATAGTACATAGAAAATAGTTAGTGCTACCATTTAAATTTTTAAACTGTTGTACTGGGTGTGACTGATAACACTGGGATATGATAGTTTAAACAGTGTTGTTGTAACATACGTTACTAACTAGTTATTTCTTTAGACGTTCATGATTATGAATTTTTCAGTGAGTAAAGTATACAAACTATTAAAATGTATTCAGTAATGTTGATTTTTTACGACCATTGTACTTTAGTTCTCTTTGAACTTTGTTCCAAGTTGGAAAATCATTGTATCAAGGGTCATTAATCTATTTTTTGTAATTTGCATATGTTGATCTAAGATTTAAGTCATATTTGAGCAATTTTGTGTTCTGAATTTATCGTTTTGAAGTATGTATTTCAAGTACCAACCCCTTGCCTTCTTATAATTGCTTAAATCATAGACAAACATACAAAACCAGACCAAGAATATGCGTTTTATTAGTGTGTTCCGTAAAGAAACATACGTTACTATAGAAAATATGTGCTTGTATTCAAATATGTGTAAAATTTTATTTAGTCCGAGATTGTTCAAACCCTTGCATAATATCAAGCCTCATACATACAGCAACTTGTAAAATCAGTCAAAACAAAAATAGACAGAACTTTATTTTTTGCATTTTTCAAATCTTAATTATCCCATCTTATTGAATATCAGCGATAGAGAAATACTAGTAACTGAGTTAAACGCCCAACAAAATGCATAGTATTTTGTAACAATTTTCTTCCGCTTTAAACCCACAGTCGCAATTATTTTTCCACTGTCCGTTCCAAGGCGGGAACCCCTTACATTTATTTCGTTATTTGTGTGGCACCCTTTTTATAACAAAGGTTTAAAAGTATTAAAAACATTTCCCTCTTTGCTGTTTGGCTGCGTAGAAGGTCTGTATTTTGGTTGTTCCAGATATGTTTTCTCCTGACTCCTTTACCTAATCATCACAACGCTAGTGTTATAAATGTAATCATCTGTGCCTAACAAAGTTGGAGAATAATAGTCTAATTATCTACCAGAGGACACCAGAGTTAAGGCCACTGAAAAGCAGGATAGAAGTAGGTTTGTGACGTATGAACATCTTAATTGCTTGACATTTTAAGATTTTAATCTATCCCACAAATGAGACCATTTCTTAGAATATCAAGTCCGACATAATACATTAATTTAAAATGTCTGGCTCTTAGCAAACCTTGAACACCTCGAGAATTACAATCGTCTGAAATGACCTTTTGATCGTTTTACAATATCTTGCGGTTGTTCTGTTATCAACCATGCCCTCAGGCTATTGAAAGTGTCATCAGACAACCGAAACTGATATTGAAATGTAAAAATTAATACTAGAAACTCCCAGAAGCAATGTGGTATGAAAAAGAACTCTCTACTCTGGAGACATAGAAGCTGTCTCTGAGACGTTTCGCTTAGTTGCTATCAAAAGAAATGCACTGTTCTTGTATTCCCATCTGTAACATTTAAATGAAATTTTGAATTTAATGTCATTTCGTGAGAAGAGTGAACATTTTACTGAAGTTGTAGATATTTAGAGTTAGACAATGTAGATAGATTCCTGTCGCTCATCTCAGAATATTCTTGTATCATCGCAAATGAAACAACAAATATTGTTGTATAAGGTAATTGAGTCGACAAACCAGATTTCCAACATAGTCGCATGTTGGATTAAACCCTAAATCGAAATTAAAAACAAATACAGAACTCAGAGAGTAAAGATGTGCTAGGAAAACTAACCATATGAATTTGACGTAAATAATTTCCCAAAATATTTCAAAATTTTAAAACAACCAGTGCTTAATAGTAAACTCGTTATATTTTAATATTCACACTCCATCTTTTTAACTGAGTAAAATATGTAACCGTGTTATAATACAATTATGTATTGATTTACTGTCAATGATTATTCCATGTCTTCTAAAAAGAAATCCTTCTGACAGATCTATTATTAATAGTTCATTATTCTTTGTTTCCTCCTCCGTAATGATTCCTGATGAGAAAATTATAACCAATTATTGACACAGTTTTGTTTGAACGTGATGCAATTATTCGCCAGTTAAGTCGTAAATAGAAACTTATTTTTTCTGAACAGTTGTCGTATAGTGGAAAAAACCCGAAGACAAGATGATTTCATACTTGTATTCCAAACTCCGAGTGACAATACAACAGTTTTGAATACTCTATATACATGTAGAATATAGTGAAATCTGACTACTTAATTGTCAATTTGTTAAACATATTCTCCAAATAACTCGCCATTATTATGTTTATTATTTTTATTTATTGTAGCTATATATATTCCCATGTTGATATGACACTCTTGTACGGACATACTACTATGGTCTGTAACAACCTGCTAAAGACTGCAACCAGTTAGTACTTAATTAAAATTTTATGCATACAATATGTCAGCTATGTAACACAGTGAACGCCTGCATGAATAAAACATTTCTAATAATGTTTTTCTATACGTACTTTTGTAACGTTGAAATCAGATTAGGCCTTAAACTATTTAAATTAAATTGTATTCGTTTGATATTTTACATGTACATTGTACGAGTATCTATGAAATATTACTTATAATGGTGCAGAGTTGTTCGACTGTTATTTGTGTTAAATAGAACAGCATCTAAGAAAGGTTTTTATAAATTATGTCAATATCAAACAAATAATAAAACAGTACTGCCAGAGCTGTGATTATAAACTGTTAGACTGGAAAACAAAGTTCCTTTTACGTAGCATTAGTTAACATGAAACGTCATACATGTTTGAAAAACTGTTTATCCTGTATTGGTCACAGTTGTTTCAGAAAGTAAAGTTTAAAGTCTGCTTCTATATACATATTCATGTACTTTTCTTGCTCAATGAAATGAACATCAATCTTTTCTGATAGGATCACGATCAGCCTCTTGATCCAAAAGCGCACGTCCCACAGGGGATCACTTTTTGGGGCAGTGCGATTCTAAGCACCGCTCAAAATTAACAATATAATGTGCAATGGCTCCTATGAACAAAACTGAGCCACTCTGCTTATAATTACTACAAAATTTGATTCAGATATTTTTTCATTGTTCTACGAGAGCAATGTTTTGTTGTATTGACATAAATCATTGTAAACACCATTATCTCATCCTCTACCGTGTGGCCATTTCTTCCATTAAATGAAAACCACTTCTCTCTTTATTCATGTCATGTTCAACAAACAATATGTATGTTCATACAGAACATATATTGCTATCCATAAAATGCCTAGTATATTGATCCCGATGTTACTATCATTTCGACTTATGATATTCTTTGAAGGTTTTCATGGCTTAGGGATGGTAACTTTGTTCTCTACAATTTCCTTGATAAATTGAAATTTGATAGCAATTAATGTAAGAATGATTTGTATCGCAGTATCTTTGAAATTGCAATAGTTATTACATAATTCCCACAGGAGATTTTTTATGCCTGCTTTACTATATCTTCGTTCACCCTAATATGAAATATATCAATAAAGTTAAGGAGGGAAAATGATATTCAAAAGGAAAACAAGGAGAAACAGAACTTTTTTGTTTGGATAATACGGATGGAAATAGATTAATTAGCCTCGTAAATATATACTAAATAGAGAAGCAAACATAAAATGATACAAACTTATTTTTGTCTGTTTCATTGGCTTTTCATTTCCGGAGGGATGAATTTTATTAATAATATCTAGAATGGTTATTGGCCAGGAAACAAAATTGTTCCACAAGTTCACCCCGAAAAGATCGCTTTCTTACAATTTTAAATATCAGCAAAAAGCAGCTAAGAAGTCATACTTGTAACAATGTCTAGGTAATTATTTACAAGCAAAATTATGCAGATACCACTAAGCAATAAATGATCGAAATAGTATTATTTTAAATCCATTGTTGTGACAATGTTTACATCATAACTAAAACGACAAATTATTCAATGCATGGACCAGTTATTTATACAGTCAATGTCTTCTAGGTGTGCTTGCCCGATGTGTGCCAGTAAAACTAAATAAATGAAAGGAGATTACTAAGTGTGGCGCGGTCAAAATAACCATTAAATATTATCCACGACATATACGAAATCATAGAGTACCATCTTTTTACGAGAATTTACAGGAACAATTTGGTCGATGCTTGATTGACTTAATGATTCCTATTTTGAGAATCAGTCTAATGAAATTTGTTGGACTTATTTCCTTATGGGCCAATAAAGACTTTGAACAACGTTCTACCAGTGATTACACTGAACAATATCGTGAAATAAAACGTGTCCAATTCTAGTGGTAGGTAATTTAATTGTCCGTTGGTATTATCCCTTGACACTATAGCCCATTAAAAGTTGTATTAAAGATTTTTGACAAAATACTCCAGATATTAGTACAAGTCGCAGTTCGTGCATATCAAATGTACCTTAAGTCATTAAAAGAAGACGACGCACGTACATGATTTTAAGGACTTTTAAGGGGGTACACTTTTGATATTCAACATTCATCATTTATGTTTTATTGTTTATCAAAAAAAGTATATACATACGCATACGCACATGGTAAATCATACATAGTGATATGTCATTAAAATATGTTTAAACTAACGTAAAAGTAAATTGTGATAATATTTCACTCACAAATATTACTTTTAATGGAACCGGAAAACATAAACGAGCTGCAATGTGTGTTGAATTTTAACGTTTTATCTATTTCGATGCTTATCAATACTTTACGTAATATAACATTTAATATCTAAACATTAGTCTATTCAAATCGTACATGTGACATGGAAACATGACCTTTGGTATTTGTATTCTGAATTATTGAAGATTGATGTGCAAAAACAAAATATAAGAAACACAAATCCAATCAACACACTTATTGTAATAATGTTAGTTTGTTTGTGGTTTACGGCGCCTCAACACAGAAAGGTTATATCGTTCCAAAGTTTGTGATAATGCATTGTCCAATGCACTGATTGCAAATAAATCTCACACCATCTCTTGAGTGATACAAATGTCAGAATATTCCGGAAGCCATTCATTATTCTGCTCTTAATAGCTTAACCTTACAGATTGAATTTTTTGTTGAAAACAATTGTCTTCAAATGTCACAACAGTGCATGTAGTTAATGACTAGTGGTTTTATGGTTAATGCGTATGCAGTGATCACACATTTACGAATGATGATTTTGGACCATCACAAATATAATAATGCAGCGTTTATAGAACTTTGTTTAAAATTATATGTGGTTAAACCATGACCATTCACGATTGTAGTTTCACATTGTACTGCTCATACGAGCGTGTTCATAAAGACTACTTAAGCCTTATAATCATCATCATCCACAACATTGATGTTCGTACTAACCCAGTGTGTTGTTGTTGTACATGTATTATTTCCGCCTATTAGAGTTACGGATGAGTGGGGGACGAATAATTGTTATGATGACTCTTCATTCGGGAGTTGACGACATCATCTGATTTTATCCAATCGCTGATTAAGTCATGAGACCAACGAGTATGTAGTCATCGACCTTCTGATCCAAAAAGCGTGTACAATCCACAATGAGATCATTTTTTTTAAATTGTTCTATGCAAGAAATCTAGAATCTCGACAATGTTTTACTGTATTGACATAAATCATTGTAAACACCATTATCTCATCCTCTTCCATGTTGCCATTTCTTCCATTAAATGAAAACCATTTCACTCTTTATTCACGTCATGTTCAACAAACAATAATTATGTTCATACTGAACATATATTGCTTTTCATAAAATGCCTTGTATATTGATCCTGATGTTAATATCATTTCGACTTATGATATTCTTTGTAGGATTTTATGGCTTAGGGATGGTAACTTTGTTCTGTACAATTTTCTTGATAAATTGAAATTTGATATCAATTAATGTAAGAATAATTTGTATCGCAGTATCTCTGAAATTGCAGTAGATATTACATAATTCCCACAGGAGTTTTTTATGCCTGCTTTACTATATCTTTGTTGACCCTAATATGGAATATATCAATAAAGTTTAGTAGGAAAAATGATGTTCAAAAGAAAAACGAGGAGGAAACAGAACTTTTTTGTTTGGATAATACGGATGGAAATAGATTAATTAGCCTCGTAAATATATACTAAATAGAGAAGCAAACATAAAATGATACAAACTTATTTTTGTCTGTTTCATTGGCTTTTCATTTCCGGAGGGCTTGAATTTTATTAATAATGTCTAGAATGGTTATTGGCCTGGAAACAAAAATGTTCCACAAGTTCACCCCGAAAAGATCGTTTTCTTATAATTATAATCATCAGCAAAAAGGAGCTAAGAAGTCATTTGTAACAATTTCTTCAATAGTCTTGGTACCTTTTCACAAGTTAAATCATGCCGTTGTAACTAAGCAAAATTTGATCAAAAAAGCATTATTTCAAATCCATTGTTTTGCCAATGTTTACATCATAGCTCAAACGACAAAATGTTCGCTGCAAAGACCAGCTTTTTAAACAATCAATGTCTTCTGGGTGTACTAGTCGGATATATGCCAAACTGAAATCAATGAAAGGAACATGCAGAGTGAGACGCGACCCAAATAACCAAGAAGTGTTTTTAATGACATACTAAAACACGCAATACCATCTGTTTTACGAGAATTTTCAAGGGAATAATTGGCCGATGATTTACTGACCTAATGCTTCTTATTTTGAGAATCAGTCTAATGATGTTTGTTGGACTTATTTCCTTATGGACCGATGAAGACTTGGAACAACGTGCTACCAGTGATTACACTGAACAATATCGTGAAATAAAACGTGTCGTATACTAATGGTAGGTAATTTAATTGTCCGTTGGCATTATTTTTTGACCTTATAGTCCATCTAAAATAATAATGAAGAAATTGACGAACGTTATATCTCCTGATATTAGTAAAGGTCATGCATATTCAAACACGTTGAATAATGAATATGTTCACTTAATAGAACTAAGTGATGCGCGTACATCATTTTACCAATACTTAACATACATTTTTGGCACTCAACATTTATGTTTTATTAAAAAATTTACATGAATATGGCTTTGGTAAATCGTATATATGATGATATGTCATAAAACTATGTTTAAACTAACTTTAAATTATGTTTATAATAATGTTTCACCCTCAAATATTACTTTTAATGGAACTGGAATTGTTTTAAACACATTATTTACATAAACGAGCTGTAGTGTGTTGGATTCAACGTTTGTTTATTTCGATGCTCACCAACACTTTACGTAATTTTATATTGTTGGGTATAACGCCGTTGCAACGTCACCTTCCCTTCTACAAGGCAGGAAACTTTTCCACATATCTTAATAATGGAGGAAAATTAATATTACTGTCAGATTTTCATGAAAGGGTACAACCCCCGCGAGTGGTAATCTAACAACTTTATTAACTACTAGATCTATCAAAACATAATTGGATTCGAATCGATACGATGCATACATAGAACAGTTAACATGGTAGCATGGCCTTTGATTTTTGTATCCTGAATTATTTATTTATCTATTTCAGATTGATGCGCAAGAGAACGGAATACAAGACATACAAATCCACAACAAATTTGGTATTATACCTATTGCATTGTCTAATGTACTGATCGCAAATAAATCTCACACAATCTCTTGAAAAATACAAATGTCAGAATATTCCGGAAGCTATTCATTATTCTGCTTTTAATAGCTTAACCTTACATATTGGACTTTTTGTTCAAAACAATTGTCTTCAAATGCCACAACAGTGTATGTGTTAATGCCTTTTGGTATTGAGGTTAATGCGTAAGCAATGCAAACATATTTACGAATAATTATCTTTGTCTACAGCGAATTTTATAAAGCAGCATCTACAGAAATCTGTATAAATATGTGGTTAGTCCATGGCCATCCACGATTGTAGTTTCACATTGTACTGCTCATACGAGCATGTTATAAGGACTACTTAAGCCTTATAATTATCATCATCCACAACATTGATGTTCGTACTAACCCGGTCTCTTGTTGTTGTACATGTATTAGTTTCCGCCTATTAGGGGTACGAATTAGTGGGGGACGAATAATTGTTATGATGACTCTTCATTCGGGAGTGGACGACATCGTCTGGTTTTATCCAAACGCTTGTTATGTTATGTGACTAACAAGTATGTAGTCATCGACCAGCGTGAATTTTCTCTCATTGCTGCATACTCCAGACCTGAATAGGCGACTCCTATTAGAACTGAAAGGTTAGTCATCGTTACTTACTTATCTTGTACTTCGGCATTTACTATAGTGTAAATGTGTGATTATAGCATTATTGTTCATTTAAAAGACAAAAGAAAGAAATAAAATATACCAGACCTTTTCTACTTTACTAGTCCTATGAAATGGGAATGTCTACAAGATTAAACATACGATTTGCAGCAAGTTTAACATGTATGATCACATACTTACAGATAATGGTACCGGTCGGATACAAACAAGACTGGTACGAGTGGCTATACATACTGATTTTTAAACATGTGCACAAAAGCAGTACAGTGTAAAACCACTATCCCAGTAGACCACAAATCGTATCGGAGTAAAACCACTATCATGGATGATTGCAAGCTGTACAATGTAAAACCACTATCTTCGATGATTGCAAGCTGTACAGTGTAAAACCAATATTATAGATGATTGCAAGCAGTACAGTGTAAAACCACTATCATAGATGATTGCAAGCAGTACTGTGTAACCAATATTATAGATGATTGCAAGCAGCACAGTGTAAAACCACTATCATAGATGATTGCAAGCAGTACTGTGTAAAACCAATATCATAAATGATTGCAAACTATACGCTGTGAAACCACGGTCATAGATGATTGCAAGCAGTACAATAAGAAACCACTATCGTCGATTATTGCAGCAGTACAGTGCAAAACTACCATCTTAATAGATTGCGAGCAGTACGATACGGTATTATTGGGGGCAGTTCTGATGACTATCCGTATCTTTGAACATGGCATAATATATATTTACAAATACAAACTGCGATGATCCCAAAGACATTCATTATACAACACTAATGATCCTCTCTTGTGTAGTACATTAACAATCAGTTTTCATACAATCCCTAAGCGTATATCAGGAACAATATCTGAATTTAAAATTAAAATTTAAGACACCCGTTTTCTTCCCTTGATTAAATTAACTATCTAAGGAAAAAGTCGTTTTAATTGATAATATGTTGCTTGGTTGCCATTTTCAATTGAAATTTTCTAATTCCCGAAACAAATTCATACAATTTAATTTGAGTTTACAAGTGAAGTACATTAAGTTAGTTAATTTCAAGATAAACTTATATATGTGATGTTTTGAAAAAAACAACCTGGACTGTTTTTAAAAATGGTACAACTATCAAAATTTAAAACGTCTCAAAAGCAACACCCTATTCCAATAGCTTACGAATAATAAGTTTTTCTGTAAATTTCTACTAAACTCACAAACTTCCAATAGACCCCAACAATTAACTCTTAACATAGGCTATTCGACAACAGTGTTGAATATCATAGAATGACCTGATGTGTCCAGGATTCGCAGGAAGAGAACATGTGCAGACATAACTTGCATATCAAAAAAGTTCTGTCCCACAATTAAAATTATTTCTGTCGTACAAACACTATTTTAGCATATAAAATTATGTTCTTTATTCCGATAGTTAAATTATCATTAAAATTAATTGTGTACTGACGTATTTTGTGCAGGCATCATTATTAAGAGATAGCATTTTAATTTTTTTGAACACCTACATAAATCACAAGTTGATAACAATTAATTTGCGGATGATTTGTATCGCACTATCTTTGAAATTGCTTAAGATATAACTTGATTCCCACATGAGCTTTTATTCATTCCAGATTAATCAAATTTATCTCTTAGTTATTTTATTCTCATTTGTTATAAACAGCTTTTGTTTGATTTTTTGTAAGGGCATTCTTTGATTGCGAAAATGAGTTTTACTTTTTATAAAAGCTTATGTATGCAAAATGCTTACTCTTGTGTATGCTGCATTAACAATCGATTTTGCCAACAATGTATTATTCTGAACTTCTAACTGAATCAACTTCTGAATTTAGATATGAAAATATATGAAAGCCGCTTTCTTCCTAAAATTGAATCAAACGTCTGAGAAATTGCCATTAAAATTGAAAGCCAGCTGCCTTGAAATTTCGAAAGACATAAATACAGCTTAAGTTTGGTTTACAAGAAAAAAAACCGATTTAGACTTTAATTCCATTTCAAGAAATATATAAAATGTGTGTTTTGATATAAAGTCTCAACTCCTATAGTTGTTTCAAAACCCGAGATTTAAAGTGAATACCACATATTGTATTTATCACTATCAATTATTTAAACCAGAATTATATACGTATGAAATGAAATATACGTACGTATACGTAAACTCATTTAATAAACCTAACTATCTTTGTTCTTTCTCAAAAAAAAATAATGACTTAAAAACTGTTGACAAACTTGATTGTAAGTTATTTTATACAAATGCTTTACTTTGTAATAATTTATCAAGTTGTTATTGCCAACAAGCAAACAAGCTTATTACCACGTCTTCTTCTAACAGTACACCTAATGGTTTCTACCATTATTTTGATAATGATTTCTTTTTTTCTAACAATAATTGCATTTTGCAATGTATTGTTTGCATCGTGACGCAATGCGCTTTAGGCTAAACAGGGTGAAGCAGTTTACGTCTTATATGATAGATATTTGGCTATACCTTTTACATACTGATCAATTTCGTAGAATTCAGAAATAAAGTAATGTATATGTGAAGTTTTTCCATACAATGTATTTAATAGCTGTTTGATTTTTATATTGAATTTGGTATTTTGACTTTTTAGTTGAACTAAACTTAATGCGAACTTGATATAGCTTCATTGTTGTATTAGAGTTATTCCCCGAACGTAGGAAGTTGTTTGTGATATGACTTTGTTAAAACAAATACTATACTCACACGAGCCTTATTCTTCTCTCGTGAACAAAAATGATTTATGTTCTATTAAAACAGTCTAATACTTTGAGATGTTACACAGTCCTCTTGGGACAAGTAGAAGCTATTAATGCATTAGGTATTAATGTTAGGTAATCTATCAATGCTGTTGTTTAGGATCAATTAGTTCCAATTCAATTTTAATCTAATTTGTTTTACTTTCAATTCTCAAGTGAGATATAACCATGACAAATTTTCAAATTCATTGTTTTGGAAGATTATGAGTGAGTACACCAAAACGTACTGTAGTCATGTGGTCCATGTATGCAAATAGGACAGTTTTGAGCAAAAACTGATATCAGCAACTGTTTTTTTTCAAGATTTATTATATTGGTGCTGGAAAGGATCTACTTAATATCAAATTTAAACATCAAATTACATTTGTTATTTAAAGGAGAATACAACGTCAATAAATTTGTACAGATTGTAAAATAAAGACCTAAAGGGAAAAGGTACATTACACAAAAAACGTTTTCTACATTATCTTAAAATCTTTGAAATACATTGACAAGTCTCATATTTTTATTTATTTTTGATAAAACGTCCATATAAAAATTGCAAAAAATTGTAGAAGGAAGACGTAAAGGGAGACACTTAAAGAACTACCTAAGAAATGTTTGTTCTTTGTCTTAAATGTATCTTATATTTCTAATGACAACAATAATTAAATTTTCGATGGTATTCTAATCAAGTTTTGCTGAAGGAATATACTTTTATCACTATTTCATAAATCTGCTTGGAAAGTAATTAAAAGCGATCGTCGTTATACTATGTAAATGATTTCTTTACAGAAGTAATAAACCATTAATGGCATTAAAATGGCATTCGTCTTAATCACTACATTACCAATGATCGTGGGACGAAAATGTTCTTAAGAGTTGTTAAATGTCTTTTAACTAACTAAAAGAGTGTCGGTGAATTTTATCTAGCAGAAAAAAAATGAAAATCCATCTTATCGAGTTTGCTTGTTCAATTGAACATTACAAATGCCACGATGTCCCAAAAGACGCTCATTATCCCACACACATAGGTTACCATGTGGAACTTGATATTTCAGGCAACGGACATTGTTTGAGTATGAATGAACATAAGTTCTAACAGTTTACGGCCATATAGTTGCGTTAAACTGTATCGGCTGTGCATTGAAGAAATAATTTTGATTACATTGCATTTGTCTAAGTCAACATAGTGGATTATTTCTAAAATTTCTATTTTGAAAAAAAGTCATTTCCTCCGCTGTTAATATTTTAAGAAACGTGAGAAATATGATAAATTAAAGAGATTAATAATTCATAGTAATTAGCCTGGGTATTAAATTATAGCCTCTACCAATTGAATTCACTTTATCTCTTAGCCGTTTGTAAATATAAATGTAAATCATTGCAAAGGTATAATAATATCATTACCCATATTGATCAGGTTTTGATGATTTTACTTAAGTGTTAATTTCATGCGACTACAATCTCAAATTGATCTCTTTCATTTTGATTTAATATTATAAAATTGATAATAACTAATCACTTGTGGTTTTAAATATTGCAATAAGTACGTGAAATTATGATATTTTACCTCACGAATTTTTTTGAAAAACTTTCTTGATGATCATTTCATGAAACATTCACAAATCTGCATCGACATGTTAAGGGTAGACTTCAAGTTATTCATGTTACCCAAAATATCACCTTAATAAGCTATATTGTAAAAAAGACACAAAACTGGTCCCGTCAATAATACAATTATTTCAAGTTTGTTTAAAGCATTATTTGTGAAAGATATAACAACATTAATAAAACAAAACACTACATAATAATTATACATTCTAGTTTCTAATAATTCTGTCAAAACATATTTCCAGTATCCTGATAGGATATGTACAAGTGATTTATTTGCCTGTTATATTTGAAATCGCCTATCTGATCATATATCAAAATGTAAAAGTTAGAATTCTCACCTCGGTCGTTCCCAGCTCATTCAGCTGTCTTATACATTTATAATATAGTAGACAATTTACATTTCAAGGACAAATTTACATTTTTCTTGTCAAAATACAAATAGACGTCTAAATGTAATTATTTCTAGACAAGCCATGGTTTGTTTGTGATGGAAAATTAGACAGCATTGTCATAAGTTCTCTAACACGATTTCAAACATCACGAATAACTGTCATTTTGGAAGCGTTTATTTGTTTATGCATAGTATAGATAATTAATATTTGTTTTTATTTTAGGGCCATTGTACTCAGATGATAAACTTTTTTGACGTTTTGAAATATATAATATAATTTCCACATCCATTTGTCAATTACAAATTAATTTACACCTTTATCAACGCTTGCAAGTCCTAACAAACTTATTTTCTTGCCATAACATATATTACTACCATGTAAAAAGAGCTTACTGTTATAGTTTTAAAAAATGGACATGTGACAGGAAGTAAACTTTAAAATAATTTGCTAACGTACAAACAGTAAACATAGTGCAGTCATCGAACTGTCTAATGTAATTATCTGTCTCATGTCAATTTTACTGACATTATTTGAATAAACAGAGATATGTTTAAAAGTTTGTATAAATCCATTTATAAATGATTCCAGATCAGAATGGCAATTACTTAATATAGAGAAAGGTATATATAAAATTATTTCTAGTATAATGATATTGGACATAGTTTTATGTCTGCATGATCAAGCATTATTTAAGATTGAAGGGGTAAAGACGTACTTGAAATAAACTTATCATACAATATTTGATCTACATTGTATGTGACAGCCAAACATTGTCTTTAGATAATACTTACTGAAAGAAAACAAAATGAATAATTAAATATCCAATGGTTTAAATGATGTATTTGATACATCATAATCGTATTTGATTCAAAACAGTTATTGGTAAGTCTGGTTTCTGTTTCTCCACAATAATTGAACATAACCAAATCTAAATGTTTCTGACAAAGACAATTTTGTTCAGCAATAACACCGTGACAGACAACTATATATATCAAAACTAGTGTCTGGTATAACGGTATATTTAGATTTCAATCCAGAGGAGGTAGGAACGAAAGCAAATACAGTTTTGGATTAAAATAAATTAGGAACGAAACAAATGCAGTTTTGTATGGAAATAAATATAAATCGAGCTACGTCGCTAAGTGCATTTTGTAAATGTGAGAGAAACCAATTTGCTGAGCGACTAATATGTGTGTTACAGAATAAATACCAACCTTTGTATGCTAAATATACGTATTTATGTATATATTACATCGTTGTAATTTCGGGTCAACTAAATCCGGTGCAATATACCGTGTCTTATAAGGAGAAACATAGATAATTTTATCTAATAGATAGATAATGTTTCTCAAGTATGTACTTTGTTTCCAATTAAAACAATTAACTTTTTTCTGAAATGACATCAACTAGAAAGGAAAATTTGACTTTGGAATTGAATTCCAATTTCTACAATATAACCCCCTGATCATATTAAGGTGATAATCTATTATACAAATACTGTCTGCAAGTCTCAAATGGGTTTTCACCAAAACAGTTACAAAACACAACTGGAGAGATGTAATAGTAAGCAAAATAAGTAGAGAATTGTTCCGTAAGCAAAGCAATTATTGAATTCTCTCTCAGTCTTAAGTAGGTATAGCTTATGTCATAAAATATTTTCAATTTGTTCAATAATTTCTACACGATGAAAATTACTTGAAACATCGTTGTAGTTAATCTTCCAAAGCTAGCACTGTTATAAGAAGTGGTGTGGCATTTTGTAAAAATCGTATGCCATTCGGCGACATGTGTTCGATTCCTGCCTTCTATAAACGCTTACTGACAACTTAACCAGCCAATTTGCAATCGAATCTAATATTTACGCACAATGTTTTAAAATGATGTTCTCCTCTGAAAATCATACATTTTTTCATTAAGCTTTTTCCTTGTAAATTTTTTGAACAAACTGCTTTCCGATCCATGGATAAGATACTTTTTAATGGTTTAATTTAGTTTTTGTTAGGATCATGTCCACATATCAAAATATACATCCATACAACACATCCAATGCTTTCCATAAAATGGTTTAACATTTCCCCCTATGTTACTATATTTTACACTTATGATTTTTATGTTAACTTTAATGCTGGCATTGGATATTTTTTATGTATCTTGGTAAGCTGGAATTTGATAACATCTAAAACAACAATAATTTGTAATGGGATACTTCCAAAATTGCAGAGTGGTAATTGCATAGTTCCCTAGAGCTTTTATTAAGTATCAATTTACCTACTTTTTCGAGAATTAAAAAAGTCACTTTCGTGTTGTTATTTATACATACATTAATGAAAAATGACCTATACAATGTGTTGCTACGGCGTTAAACCCAACAAACAACAAACATTAATGTAAAGCATTGCAAAAAATACGAAAAAGGAACGAGGATTTATAATGGATTTAAATGACTATACATGCATGATATATACGAGTATTATGTTTATATTTCAGCCTCTAATCACACTATTTAACAAACTGACCCTATGGTAACTTACAATTAACAGTATCATGATAAATTTGATATTGTAACAATTTTAAATTATGATTAGTAGATGTATTGATTGGAAAGTTACTTACTTAGAGAAAAAGTTTTTATCAACAGTGAAACAACAATGAGTAATTAGTGGATTATTTGTTCAAAAATATGAACTAGTACCTAAACTCACTTTCATAGCTAAATAATATTTTGCATTTTCTGTCGTTGTTGCTCTGTTTGACAAAAAATGCTAATACAGCGGGTACAGTTAATGAAGATGCCTGAAGTATCTCTGGCATTTGTACATATTTTGTACCTTGGATTTATGTTTGCAATCACAACTAAATTTATTTATGCACTTTCTTCCAAACAATCTGATTAAAAACCTTCCAATTATAATTTCAAAGATTCTTATTACGTTTATTATTTAAATGGCACGGAATATCCAACACTAATTAGTAAGTCGGAATGACGTATTTATTATAATACCTTCACATGGTACAACGTTGCATTGACAACCCATTATTTCACCTTACGAAAACCCTTTACAAAAAAATTGATTCCACTTTTTTAATATCAAACATTTTATAAACAATTCTACAATAATCCTATGTTTAGTTATGATTCTTGCTATTTTTTCCCACCATTTTAAAATGAAACTCTTGTTCAACGACACTCCCTTTATCAAAGGAAAAACAATGAAATCTAATTAAGCAATATATATGCCACGGTATCCCAGGAGATAACCGTTACCAAACTCTAACAGTTTAACAATATACGACCAGTATTCACCACACATGAAATCTTCTGAACGTGTCGTGTATCAGAAACAATCTCTGAATTTAAATTTGAAATTTTACGTTGTACATGTCATTAAATGATTAAATCAACGGTCTGGGAAAAGACATTTAATTGAAAACAACGGTTGCTTGGTAACTGCTTTCCTATTGAAATTATATGATTCCCAGATGAATGTACGTAAATATTTGTTTACAAGAGACATTGTTACGATTGTTTCATCATTTGAGTTTGATTTCTACTGAAGCATTGAAATTTCAAAATTTAATTATTTTAGAATTGAACTGTTGCTTAAAATCAAACTGTAATGAAGTTGATTCGAAATAGATATACTACCGAGTACTCATTAAACTCTTTAATTGAACTTACATTTAGGTAAATTATAAAAATAAATACTTTTTATTACTAGCATCATTCAAGGTTTTAATTACAATTATACGTATTTCTGACTTGAATACCAAGTATTAAAGTTTTAGAATATTAAGTAATATTTTCAATACGCAATTTCATGTTTATTTGTATAAACGTCAAACGTTTCTCGTATTACTTTTGTCTGTTCATACTTTGAGTAAGTCACAAAATTTGGACATGCGAAAGGCCGAAAATTTCATAATGTAGTAAGTACTATTACCTTCTTAACATTTCAAGAAAGTACTAGACAGTATGATAGCTTCCATTATATCATCACTAAAGTAAAAGGGACAGACATCATACAGATAATAGAAATTACAGAGGCATACTTTGATATTGCCAAAATAAAACTAGACATATGAACTGGATCATATCTAGACACGCTTATGTGTCATCATTTGCGTTTATGATAAATGACAGCAGCGTCATCAGTTAAATATATATACAATATCAAATATCACGAATACATGTAACCTCGCAGTGGTATGACATTATAGTTATTTTAATTAATAAGACTGACTGACTGATTAGAGTTTATGTAAGGGTCCGTCCGCTCTAAAAAGATGCATTAGGTGCAGACCCCGGGGTGTGACCTTTCACCCTTAAAGATTGTTTTTTTTTATTAATTAGAAATTTCATTTGTCAATCTCTATTTATTTTGGTCCAGATTTAATATGACAAATACTTTAGGTCTGAAGTGTGACCAAACGATTTGTTAAAGTCGAGATGTGGTTACTGGTCAGCGTTGGATACTTATTTAGAAGGTGACCAACAAAATATTGATATTACTGAAACATATCATGTAAATATGGAAACATATATTTTATGGTAACTCTATAAGTCTAGTAGTAGATATGGTATTTTTTGCAATTGACGTAAACACACAAAGCTAGTTGAAATAAGTTGATGGGAGTATTTTGTCTTAAAAGATAGTAACGATATAAAATTAGGTCATGTCTCCATTGATAATTTAGTTTGATCTAGGTTTGGCTTGTATGATAATTACTTTTTATTTAGAGGTGCACTTACCCTCAATAAAACTTAACACACATTTCATAAACACACGAGCTGTATATTTCATACACAAAGCACTGATGCACCTAAGGATGACGCGAATCGCTACTAATTAAGCATTACCGAGATAATTAAGCACAAACGCAAATTTTCTCTTGTTCCATATTAGATTTGATATTCAATTTAAAACAAATTAATGGTAGAAAATGTGAGACAATCCTCCTAGAGAAAGCTATTAACTCCATTGAATATTAACCAGTAATTAGTGCAAAGTGTTAAATCTTATAAGTTTTATCTGTAATGCTTAATTGAGATATAATCATGAATAATGCACAAAAACAACAGAAAATGTAGGAATAACCATTTATAAGTGTATTGATAACACCAAATGCACCTCATTGAGTAAAAATGAAAATTATATCAAGAATATATCCAAACATTTATTTCAGTTTTTGTCATTTTAGGTAATCAATATTCATTGCACTCATTTCAACGCATTTCGTGACCTGAAATAATGACCGCTGATGTTTTTAATAAAACGAGTTAAAATTTAACTGAAACAGTTATACTTGTAAATGATGAAACTCGTCCTAGTAGAAACAAAGTACCATTTGTACATTCTTCCATAGAAACTTTGTGAGAATTATAATGAAATCTTGCTACAGAACTGAAAGACACATGGAAAATCAAATTTGTTTTAGTTTATAATACCCAGATGAGTTTTAGTCATGAATAATGTACAAAAACAGAGCTAAAAGATGGAATAATACAAAACATCTGATAAATTACAGTCTGTGTTGAAGTGCATTAAATAATAAAGATGATCTCAGCGTATCATTAAAATTTGAAGGTATATTCATGTATAAGGTACACTACTTTTTAGTATTGATGCAAAGTGTATATATATTATTTATTGGTGTGAGGATAATTATTAAGTTGTAATTGGAATTTGTAATTCATATATCTGTCTATCTTTCATGTCAAGATTTTAAAACTTACACTATTTAAAAGTAGTGACCTGCGTTTCAAAATTGACTACTCGATCACTTTTTATTTTAAGTACTTTTCTTATTCGATTAAATGTGAATGCTGTAAGACGCTTTGATTAGCTTTCTTCTAATGCAAGTATGCATTTTTTATCATGCACTTAACAAGCATACCAGTTTCAAAGATACATCAACTAAACCTTTGTTGAAAGGTTACTGGATACAGACACTTGTTATCCAATACTCAATAAGTGTATCTGTACAGCGATGTTTGAATGTTATGGGACATTAGTTATTGCAGGATCGAGATCTGTTTTTATAAGAATCTAAATTATCTATTTACATTTGGCTGGTATAAGAATAACAGATCGGATACAATGTTTGTTGTTTGAGAAACCACCGCCGACGATCTTCTATAATACTTTGTGTACTATCTTCTGTCAATCTGGACTGCCGTTACTAGTTGAGAATAAATATTGAAATGACATTATTGCAAGGCTGATTGGTGAGGATACTACCTATTGAAATTGTGTCATTGTAACTGTACACATTGGGATAATATGAAAATTGCTTGATTGTTAAATAAGTTTAAGAATGTTCTGATTTGGAGTATTAAGAAGGTAATTTTTATGATTTTGTCTTGTCAATAATTAAACATTTGTAAATATCATTAGAAAGAAAGAGCTGTTTACACGTTAACCCTTAGCACATATCATTCCCTTTTCTACTCTAGAAGTCATAAAAAATTTTATGAGTATTTCAACCTTTAAATAGATTGTTTGCTAATGTCATTGTGGATGTTGTACTTAATGATTTTTTTTATTTGTTCTATGTATAATATACTATTTTTTATTGCTTGATATGAGAAATATTATAAAGGGTAAAATGTATTGATCTTGTTGATAAAAGTGATGACACTCGAACTGGAAAGAGATACATATGTTCAAATTCTTTAAAATGTTTTTGTTATAAAAAGGACATTACAAACAAATGATGAAAATAAGAACACAAAAAGTGTCCTCATTAGAACGGACAGTGGCAAAACAATTGCCACTGGGTGTTTAAACGCGGTTGTGGGATGCACCATGCCCACTCTTGCTTCAACAGGTTTATATAAGAACAAATATAAAATGTGTGGCATTTCCAATCTAGTTTCAAGCAGTATATGCCGGAGAATGAACTGATCAACTGCTTTGAATGTAACCATTTTATAACATAATTCAAATTCTTGATTAGAAATAACGTTACTGAGAGTAAGCTTTAAGTAGTTTGAAATTGCAAGGCTTTTCCAAAATTATTTAGATATATCCAATATGTCTATGTTTTTGACATTACAAAGGATAGAAATTAACATTAACTTTATATGGTGTCGTTATGACAGAACTTGATAAAACTAAATATGTAATTACTATTACAATTAAAATTAATTCTATCACCTACCCTTTTTTCTGTAAAATTCAAACATCGTATTGGACGATATATAGTGAACTTTAAATGTGCAGTGGTAAAACAAAGGATTTCGAATCGAGAGGTACCGGGCAGATTCCTGGTCGCGGTATGTAGTATTCGATCTTCTATGGAAATGTAGTATGATTACTTCAACAAGTTTTAATGATTAACAAAATTTATTTATATAAATGTTATAGCAGTTCTAAGCGAAGAGTTATTTTGTCCTGTTTAATGTTAAATACGTATTCATATGCATTTTTGCTAGTCAGATGAGATCTAACTATATTTTGTGACAGAAGTCATTGTCTTCGACGCTTGCAGAAGAATATAGCTTGCTGTGAAAGATAATTATTTAAAACTTTTACTGTCATTTAAAACTAATTAGTTTTTCTTAGAAGACAACACAAAGTAAGGATATTTGTAATTGGACATCGTCTAGAAGTTTAAAAGTTTCAATTTCTACTTAGAAGCAAAGCTGAATGCATTTAGTTGTTAATCTTTTATGCAAATACTGTCTGTAGGTCTCAAAAGAGATATTTTCAGAACTCAGTATGGAAACACAAATGGAAGATGAAAGACAACGCAGTGAAAGTGGAGATTGTTCAGTCTTATATATTTGTATTAGGTTCCATAATCTATAACAAACATAACGCAGAAATAGATAATAATTCATACACAATTTATTAATATACAAAACATCAAAGTGTTCTTCTTTTATCTAAAACTTATTTGTTCAATTAATATTATCTTAATTATCTGACAGAATTATCAATTATAGATATTAAAGACAACAAGATAAACTAGGTAAGATGATCTGGCGGTTGTAAATTGACCATAATTTGTGCTGACACAGAGTTTAACCAAATTAAAATATAAGTAAATACAGTATGCATTAAAATTGAATAATGATTGATATTTTATAAAGATATATTATATTTAAGACCATTTATGATATTGCTTTATGAAATAATGCTATTTTTTTCTTGAAAGTGTCGTTTACAAAATTGCATTTCCTTATAATAGTTACTACATACAATTTAGAAGTTTCATTTATCTGTCTGCAATACATTGTGAAGATTCTGCACATTTTAAAGTCCTTAAATCTAACACTTATCCAGACTATTCTAATTATGCTTTCATATCTAATAACTGCATATTCTATTCTTCCAGCTTATCAATTACTCTTCCAAACCTATGCAGACGTATTTGTCATTTATTCAATAAGTATGGAGTTTTGAGATGCACTTAAGTTGCACAAGTGGACAAAGACGTATCTCTATATTTCATCTTTGACTTTAACGTAATAAAAACGTATCAAATGTGACGTATTGTCTAATGAATGCACAGTACAGTGGAGACTCTGAATATATCGACAAAGAAAGACATAGTCTGCTATAATAAAATCAATTGTGCATGGTACTGTCCATAGTATCTTATCATTGGTGCATTGCGCTGTCCAAATATCATATCAATTGTACATTGCACTGTCTAAAATAATCTATCAATTGTAAATTGCACTGTCTAAATATCATATCAATTGTACATTGCACTGTCTAAAATAATCTTTCAATTGTACATTGAACTCTCCAAAATATCCTATCAATTGTACATTGCGCTGTCCAAAATATACAATCAATTGTACATTGCACTGTCAAAACTATCCTATCAATTGTAAATTGCGCTGTCTAAATATCCTATCAATTGTGCTATGCGCTGTCCAAAATATCCTATCGATTGTACATTGAACTGTCTAAAATAATCTATCAATTGTGCATTGCACTTTTCAAAATATCCTATCAATTGTGCATTGCGCTGTTTAAAGTATGCTATCAATTGTGCATTGCGCTGTTTAAAGTATACTATCAATTGTGCATTGCGCTGTTTAAAGTATACTATCAATTGTGAATTGCGCTGTTTAAAATAATCTATCAATTGTGCATTGCACTTTTTAAAATAATATTATCCTATCAATTGAACATTTCACTGTCCAAAATATCCTATCAATTGTGAATTGCGCTGTTTAAAATAATCTACCAATTGTGCATTGCACTTTTCAAAATATCCTATCAATCGTACATTTCTCTGTCCAAAATATCCTATCAATTGTGCATTGCACTTTTCAAAATATCCTATCAATTGTACATTTCTCTGTCCAAAATATCCCATCAATTGTGCATTGCGCTGTTTAAAGTATACTATCAATTGTGCATCGCACTGTTCAAAATAGCCGATGTTATTTCAGTCAGAGTGATGAAATTTCTTTTTTCATGGGTACATATGTGTCTTCTATTTGGTCTTTGTGGTCTGCTGACTTTTAGATTCTGTATGTTAATGTGGCACAATCCGTCTTGTATTACTTTGTATATAGTTTGAGAATGCATAGTATTTTACTCGAACGACTTGAACGCCGGCCAAATTAAAAAGTAACTGCAATATTCTAAGATTAAAGAATCACTTCATCATTATCATTTACAAAAATTGAAAACTATTTAATAGCTTTTTACAGGATGAAATTACTACTATTGAAATATATTGCGTTTAGGACGTTCTACTTTAATGAAACAAATTAGAAATTTCACTATAACATATGGTCTATCAAAAAAATTACAAGTGCGACTCAATTTCAAACGATTACAGATGTTTATAAAAAAAAACTAACCAAAATACAGTAACTGATATTTTTTATCATTTGTGTATTGCCACATTAGTAGTCCTCAATAAGAAATTAAATATTGCATTTGTTTGTGAAGGCATTTGCTTGCATTGAGAAAATACCGTTTTTCTAGTCCATGTATCTCATATTTTATTTAGTAATATCATTATTAATGTTTTATGGATCGTTTGGTGAGAGGCGGTATTCATTGTTAATTAAATCGATCACGGCAGGTCAAATATTTGTCAATTTATATCTTGCCATAATGCATGGTATAATTTAAACATACGTTAGAAGTTTAGAAATAATTGTATGTATGTGTACATAATTAATGATTGACTCATAGTATAACTTCGACACTTATGTCATCGACCAGTTCTGGAGTTGCATCTATTGTCTGTGTAACGTCAGAAACCTAATTAAGTATATATGCTGCTCGTTTTATGAACCATATTGAACTGCGTTTTATATAGAATTTAATGGACCCTTAATGGACTCTGTCACGGATTGTGTTGCGTCTGTTAAGCAAAAGACATATTGTTGAGTTTGGTTTGGCGTTAAAGCAACATTCATGTGCTGTTTTTTTATATTTCAGTTTCAAGTTAGGTTTTATGATTAAGCCTACTGGCCAATAACATGATATTTGTGAATAACATTCTTTTTGTGTAGATTAAAGTCTCTTAATGGTATTGTCTAGTAATGTTTCACATTTGTTATTGCACACAATATTTTGTGTGTATTACTTTAAGACATATCAAAAGAAAGAGTCTGAAAACATATAAGGAACATCAATAGCCAAACAACACAGACCTTCCACGCAGTCAAATGCAAAGAGGGAATCTATTACAGCAAGGTATTTTAGACCATCATATAAAAGTATTGATACACAAAACAAATTTTATAACTCTTTCTTGCCTTCCATGCCGTCGTTAACACCGTGAATTGTAATATTTTTTATACTTCGCTCTGGCTTAAATAAGAATCATAAAAGTGTGAATCTATGTTTCATAACATCATATTTAAAACATTGGTACAATTGTGAGGCACATTTTTCTGTCAACAAACATGGGTATGTAATATCCTCATATTTATAAAATTAGAGACACATAATTATGTGATGAATAATTTGTTGTTAAAAATGCTCTTATTTCATGTCTCGTTGTTTGTTTTGGAAGTAGCAATAATTGTATGATACAATGTCTGCCTCTTGTCTCAGGGGATATAAGAGTGAAATTAGTTATGTTATGTCACGTAAATACAACATTATACTATGCTATGAACACTGTGGTGTAAAATATAAGGTTGCAGTAATGCAATAACAAAGTGCATTGCAATGCTTAATGCTAAGATTATATCAAAACTTGTTAAATTTGTTTTTGTTGGTGGCTGAGGCAAAATAAAAATATTGTTGTTGCTAAAATTGAAAGGATAAACAATCATAATATCACTTATTTACCAGCTCTGACATTTTGCAAGAACTGCATGTGTTTTATTTACAATGTTTTTGTTGAACAATGTTATTGTATATTTGAAAATTATCTTAGACGAGTTAATAATTCTAACGAAAGACATCAATCGAACGTTAAAAGATATGGTAAGAATTTAAAATCTTAGATATTGGAGAACAATTACCGAATTCCTCTTGTTTTAATGAAATTGTCTTGCACTTTCTCCAGTAAAGTCAATGTTTTGGTACTGTTACATTGATCGAAGAGCACTGGTATGGTAATCGATAACAAGATATATAACTTCATAGAAAGTGCTCCTGTTATTGTGTAACAAGTTAATAATTTGGATTTTTAATTTGCATGGATCAACTGTGTGTAATATTAATATCACAAACAGAAAACCCTATAACGCTTACTCATCAGCGTGAGTGTTTCCATCAGGTAAAAAAACTGAGCCCCTTAGCTTATTGACAAATTGGCATGTTTAAAGAAGCTATTTAAGACCCTAATGTGACTTATTCATTGACTAGTATTATCTTTTAGCCTCTTTTTTCTTCATCTTATTGATTTTACAGGATTCCGATGCTGTATCTTTTTTATAAATCTAATGTTTATGTAAAAATATTTATGGTGATAAAATAATTTAGCACGCTCATGATTAATGTTTCTAGACATTTGCATCGTAAAAAACATGATTTAGTCTGAAGCCGTATTTAGATGATATTTTATTTTATGTATGAAGTTTAATAAACGCATCAGCTAAAAATTTGTGGTAGTATGTGTTGACATATCTTGATTTATTTTAGCTTTATAGTCTGATATTGATTGAGGGTAAGATTTATCACCTCTTTAATTCCTCTTCACACAAGTTCCATTATTCATTGTTATTGAATCAATGCCAAAAACCTGTGCTGTAAAATATGTCAATACCGTATTTCACACAGTCTAGGGACAAGATGTTTTTATTGTTCAATATCTAGATTAGTGGAAAAAGTTCATTTCTTTATTATCCTGTTTTCTGTTTGTGCATTGTGAATCAAGGCAAGTATACAGTAAGTAATACACTGTCTAGTCAATGTTGAATCAGACGTTTTCTTATCTACTCAATTTGTCACCTTAAGCTTCAAAACCACGTCTGACAGCCATATAATAAATGCATAGACTGTAAGCACACCATGAAGACATCACTTACCATAAGCTGATGGCAGAGGATTTCGATTTTATATAAAAGGACAATAAATTTGTTCTGTATTGTCTTTCTTTTTTGGTAAGCACAGCTTCATAAACTATATACATAAATGCATTTAGATGTCCCCTGAATAATGATCTAAGATTTTTAACAAAAAAATTAATATACACTATTAAACAGCTTAGACTATATAGAAAACACGTTAGACCAAAAGCATTACCTTGGTAATTGACGATAAACACCAGTGTAGTGAAATGTTTGTCATTGAGTAAGTTTGTTTTGTTTGTTTTTGTTGGGTTTAACGCCGTAGCAACACATTGTATAGGTCATCGAGAAACAAAGACAAAATTGTATAGCTCTACTCCATTATGAAATTCTTGATATATTGCTACTCATCAATTTATTACAAGAATTAACTCAACAAACACCACTTTATTATACCTTGTAAGGATCACCAATTAAAATGGCGATACAATTTACAATTGGTCTAGCCAACTTTCTTGGGTCTTGAAGCATTGTCCTCAAACTTATATCACGGTATGTTTTATATTTACTAGCACCTACTGGTGCTCATAAAAGACGACATTGCTGTCTCTAATACGTTAATTGACAAGTCAGCAACGCATGTCAAGAATTCAATCGGATTGAACATTATAACCCAGAACCTGTGTCTCGTTTTTAAACTAACATGTGCTATTCATTTGATTGTATTAGGCTATCGTGACATGTATTTGATATTGTACGTGCTTGTGACTGGCTGACTTCAATTTCGTTTCATTATGATATTTTAAATTTTAGCTCAGCAATGTACTTCAATAGCAAACCTTTTTGTAGTCAAAATGTTTAGATTATTCTGCACACTCTTGCAAATTTTACGTTATGCTTCACTTATGAAATCACAAATGATGCGGTGTTCTGTCAAATGGAGTTTTTATTTCTTTTTGACTTTTGTATGAGAAACAATTTTGTGCATGAATGATCTGTTGGATAAAACTTCAGGCTAACTTGAAAGATATACAAAAAATGAAATTGGATGTTTCATTATCAGAATTTCGTAGGGGTTTATTGCAAAAATCTTTTATTTGTAGAAGGAATTATTCGCTACATTTGTGATAAATGAGTCTTCATAATTAATTGAATATACCATTTTGCTAAACATTCTGCAGAGTTATTAACCCTTTGAGCATATAACATGTATGTGTATTGTTAAAATTTATCAGTGAATTACAATGATATAAACAATGGGCAATATTATTTGTAAATCATATTTGTATAGCTTACCAAAAACTTTTTAAAATCAAATTATCTTTCTGATGTGTATATTTCATCTTGTATGAACTTATTGTTGTATGCATACTTTCTATGTATTTTGTACGCTCCCCTTGCAGCTCAGTGATTAGACTACATTCAGTAAACGGTAGTGAAAAAATGAGCCGATGTGTAGGAGAGTATGTAGTTTGCTAAGCATGTCACTTTTAAATTCTTGTAACTAGATTAACAAACTTTCATTACAAGACGTAAACATGTTCACGTAAACAAAATGACTGAATAATACACTTTGATACTCATGTTCAGTTTGTCGAGTTTGTCGATAAAGAAACCGATACGTTTAAAATAAATAGTGTTGTCATATGTTAATATCGAACATCGAACACAGATAGGACATTTATAATTCATGAATCTAAGAAATATTAAGCATAATGTATACCTTTAGACAAGTTTATTCATTTAAATTATATTTAATTACTAAAATATCTGAATATGATATCTTTTATGTACATTTACCTACCAACGTTTTTTTCCTATTCGAAAAAGGAGGACGACTTGTCACTGTAGCACACTGGAATGAAATAGTTTTCCTGTGTGTTAGCAAAGGGTATAAAACTTGCGTTGGAGATGTGATGAGCAGCAAATAATGTACTTTTTCTCAGCCTCGCGTATGTATCATTGAAATCTGTCAAAAATTTAAAGACGTACAGCTCTTTCTTTAAAACATTGAGTCAATGCCGACTTTTCACAGGTATCTTCTTCAAACCGTTGCATTTGTGATGTCATAGTCGCGTGGTATTGCCATCGTGTAAATTGGAAATGAACTGTAACAATAATGACATTTTAATTAACATTTTGGACATTTTTATATAATGATATGCCCTAAACAATAGTAAACCAAGCAATGAACTTTCAAACCCATATGGTCGTATGATAGGAAAATCATATGTCAAAAATCAAATGAACTTTCTATGATTGGATGGGAATGTTGTTTACATGCTTTTCAGCTAAAATACAAATTTGAAAAATCAATAATGGGAGTATTGTTTCCTAGAAAGGGACGACTAAAACCAATTTGACTTATCCCATATAACTTAAAAGTTGATTATATCTTTGAGGACTTACAGACTTGATCAATGGAAAGCCGCACCACTTAACACTAGTATTCGACTGTTGGTGACTGACGAAATTATGTGTAACAGACACACGGTAAATTTTATATGGACTTCTGTTTAGTTTATACTTTCAGAAACCATTACAATAAACTCTTTATCCATTTAATTACAGTTCAGAAAATGTTAAAACAGAATGTTTTTTACCAATATCAACGAATAATACACTAGGTTGATTTATATTCGTGTCTGTAGAATCACATGATTCATTTGGAACCATGCCATTTTCTTTCATGATTTTTTCAAGTGTCTGTGTGGGAATGGCCTTGCGATAATGTTATAAGCGGTTAATATTCCCTTGTTGTGTTGCTGTAGACTTATATTGTCTCGTGTTTTTGTCAATTTCATACATTTGAAGTAAATTATTAGGCAGTAGAATAGGTATGAAATGACACCTTTGTTGTGAACATAATTTTCCTGTTAGCTTTCAAATTTCTAATTAAGCTTCTGTGTATTGCTTAGTACATTTAGTAAACCGTATCAATCTGATCGCTTTTAACTTGAAGATAAAAGGAACTCAAGTGGACTTGGTACGAAATGAGTAGCAATTAATTAAATATTGAAAGCTAATTCATTTACGGTATGTGATGTTTTATATGTCGTTGTAAACGTTAGTTCATTTTGGCAGTGTGTGCTAACTTATGAATTGTCATGATTTAAATTTAGTATCTTATTTATTAATTACTAGTGCGGCGTGATACTAATTTTACTGTCCTTGTCAAAATATATTTACCTGTGCTTGAAGCCCAACTTAGAAAAATACAAGTAAACCATCTGTAGATTATGATTTCAACCGTGTATGCTATGAACAAATATTCAAATAATAATTTGGATTATTTCTCACAAAAGTAATATACTTATACTTTCCCCTGAGTAATAGTAAACACCCATTTAATTTTAGATCTGTCAAAAATAAATGAGAAACATCATCTTGGTATTACCAACTTGTCATGAATATTACATTTTAGTCTGAAATATATCAGTTGATGCCACTAATAAATGAATATCAGTTAAGGATAAGAAAAATACCATTTTTTTTTCGCATGTTTGTGATATTTTCTGACCAGCAATATTTTTTCACGTTGTCTTGCTGTCAATGTTACTTTGTCAAGCCTAGCAATCTATATAAGGTAATGTTGTATATGTTGGGAAAGACCTAACTGTCGAATTCACAGCGTTCATGTAGTGGTATGAAATGATTATTTCATTTATTTCGATATCATGAGTATTTCTTGCTAAAACGCACTTTTCTTAATTCATTTTAAATATATGTGATGCCATTTTAAATGTCCTTTTTAGCGTGATGATTGTTTCAGCCCCCACATATTATTTCAGCGAAGAAAATCGTAGATAGTTTTGAGAAAAGCTGATTTGTATCAAACGGTTCTTTTAATAAAAATCAATTTTTGTTGTTTTATTTTTTCATGTATATTTGTTTAAACACCTTTATTGAGCAATTTATTTAACAACTGTTGATACTTTTATGGTATGAAACAATTTTCAACCAACCTAAGATCATTTTGAATGAAACATCGATCAAGCAATCTTTTGATAGCGTGAGAAAATACAATTGAAGGAAACCAAGCCCTTCATGGGATTGATAATCCTGCTTGCGTCGATGAGCTATCGTAATGTTGAAGTGGGTTATTCAATGTTAATGTTTGCTCGCCAAGACTTAGAACACTTAACTTTTCATTGATATTACTTCTTTTTATAGCATACAATGTTCCATATAAATTGTATGCACAAATATGTTTTTAAGTATTTTGAAGGTGAAAGATTACAAATGGAAAAACAATCGATCCAGTGTTTTGAGTACATGAACGACATTACTTAGTCTTGGCTTACAACCACACCAGTTAAATTTATAAGTAACATCGTCGAAAGTTAACTTTATACAATTTTATCTCCTGCATGTCACTGAACTGTTATTGTGGCGTGGTGCAGCACTCTCTATTTCGAATCTGGCTAGCTGCTTTGTTATTTTCAACTGCCACAGGTACATGTATTACCAACTTGATCAATATTATGTTCGACACTAATGGCCTTTTTCTTCGTATTCTTCGTGTTGGCTCATTGATAAAACTGATTGCGCACATTTTTTATAGATGTACGGAAAAACTGGTAATGGGAGTTTGTTACTGTAAATAACCTAATAAAAAATGTAGAAAATGGAGTTAAATCGAAATAAAACACATACTATTGATTGGAATAGGAATTATTGCTGGCGGCTCAATTACTCCTCCTCTTACGTGTTTCATTATTTATAGCAATTGGATCATTGCCAAAGCATGTCAAACCAGTATTTTCTGAATTGACAATAGCATTCAATTGAATGGTTTGCGTAAAAAGTAGCAAAAACGCTACTGTTCCTTATAGTTCAGCTTCAGCTTAAATCTTTAAGATTCAAGTCTATTTTACAAGCAACGATGGCATGTGTAGTCATTATGGTGATTTTATTGATACAGACATCGTTCTCTAGCCTTACTTTGCCAAGTTTATAACCAAGACTGTACGTATATATACGATAAAAGCACACGCTATAGCACATGGATTTCTGTTTCTTATCATTGAGTTTTACACGTTTTAAGTTGAACTGCTTTAGTATTTTAACTAAATTTATATGCTACTTTATTTGTTTTTAAAATCGTACTACCTACAAAAGTGAAATTAAGATTCAACGTTGGCACTTTAAATACATGAACATAATAAGTTATTTAGAACTAACTTTTAAACCTATACCAGCATCAAAGGTAGTAGAGTGTTCGTAATGTCGTACAGTATTAGTCAAATAGTTTTTGTGATGTTGATTAAATAGGAAGTTTGATTCTTTTTTTCTTACCACATACGCGAAACAAATGGTTGAAGCTTCAATTCAGAGTATATATATACTCGTAATACTCTTGTTGTTTTTTTTCTTTTGTGTCACACATCACTAGATATTAGGAAAGACAAATCAACAGACCAATTGCATGATGAAATTGTTAACTTATCCATTGGAACTGCATATCATTTGATAGCATTTGTATTAAACACATGTTACAATTGCAACCTTGAAAATGAACTTTTTATCGTTTTCCTGATTGATTGCACGTTATGTAATCTTTGCCATGCAGGCAATCTTTCAGACATGCAAAAACGAACATGAAATAAAAAAAAAACTTATTGTGAATGTTAATTACGAAATGTTGGCTGTATTGATTCATTTCTCATTATTCACTACTGGTCTCAACAAAAGATTAAGAAACTAAAAAAGCATCATCAATTTCTACTGGAGCACAAGTCAAGCGTAAAGTAACATGACAATAAAATTACTGCAAACAGCGATAGTAATCACTTTGTTTGCAATAGAATCAAATTCTTTCGATAAACAACCACGTGAGTTATATATCATGTATTATGTGAGACTAATAACTGAGAAATAAGCCATGCGAGGCAATCACAATATAATGCTTCAAACTGTTTGGAGAGAAAATATATGCCATTTTAAAAAAAACCAAGTCAATAAATTGCATTTATATTCAGTTTGTTACTATAACACATATTATAGATACAGCCCTTTATGAAGTAATTGTAAGTGGATGTTACGACACTGGTATCTTATATCTTATAAGGGTATATTAGTTATAATAACGTACGAAAAAAAGCAAATTACAATTCTGCAGAGCACATCATGCAAGGAACGTTTGTGATAATGGCAAGGCTTAGCTAGGTAATGCTTTTAAGTTAAACTAAAGCTTTGTTAAAATCCAAGATTTTAATTTGTTTCGAAAAAAAGTGTGGTATTGTTTTGCTAGAGATATAAGAAAGTATTGGTAGAGACATAAAGCAATTCATCATTCATATTATATATTTTCCAGGCATACATTCTGTCTCAACTGCTGAATATCAAAAACATAATGCAGAGTTGTTTCATTCTTTGCCTTCATTACACGATCGATGGAACTGTTTTGTCATGTTTTGATCCATTTATCATCATGTTATCTTTTATTTTTGAAATATTTTTTTTCTCTTTGAATGATCTTGTTTGATTTTACTAAATTGTTTTGAATATTTTAATGTCAAAAACTACTTTAATGATGGTTTAGGAGAGAAATATCAATTTTCTGAAGTTCTGAAGAAGAAGAATAAGTTCTCTAGTAGAAATCATCACTTAAAATATTGGATCAGGGATTTTGGTTAGTGAAAAAATGTAAAAGAATAAAATTGTACTATTTAGACAGTTGAAATGTACGTAAATTGTTTTAAAACCAAAGATTGAACTGTCAAATTCTTTTGCACAAAAAGGTGATCCAGTTTCTCAAATGTTAATATATTTCATAACGCGTACAGTATCAGTGATCTTGAATTGCGATCTACAGATAATTTGAACTTTAGTAAGTCTATTACAATGCGGATATCTATTTCTTTGTTAGAATAACAAATATTATGTATATATTGCAATTTTATGATGTTGCTCGTTGTAGGCATTTTGGTAAAAAAATAGAAAATTCCTCTGTCGAAACAGATGCACAGTTTAAAATAATGTTGGTTGACAGAATATTATAGGTAATGACAAATATGCATAATAAGCATGTTATTACAAGATCATTTGACTAGAATTAAAAAAAACCGCTACAATCCCATATTTGTCAAATAATTCTTATAAAACAAATATGATGACAGCATTGGTAGACAAAATGAATGGAGGGGCATTGTATACAATACGTAGAAAATACGAGTATATAGTCTTCTGGATTGACGTACATGACCCTTACTTGCATGAATACGTGTCTTTAAAACAGTCTTTAATATTTATGTCTCGTAGGAGTTATATATCAATTCTACGTATTGGATTTATGCAACATTTAAAAAGTCAAAAAGGAGGAATACTAGTCCAATTTATTATGGAATGAATGCTTAACATTCATAATTGAGCAACGTATCGTCTTTCTTCATCTTTTTATCTTTACTATGACTACCAAATATTGAATTACTACTGACATATTAAACAATTTATATCGATCATACAAAGCTGAATTTGCATTTTTTACGATTTTTTGTTGTTCCAAAAAGACATCAAATAAACATAGAAATTTGATTCGTTGTATAAACAATGCACTTAGTGTCTGAAGGAGGCAACAGTTCAACTAGAACAATTAGCTTCCCGGAAAATGCTTACTCCAGTTAGAACAACTGTATTTTTACTTCGTTTAGTATATCTAGAATTTCTGTTAATCAATGAAGACAAACTGCTGATACGGAACTGTTCATCCATTATGTATATCATGTGTGTAGGTCTTAATAAAACTAGACATTCGAGAAGGTAAACTACAAAACACAAGAGAAAAAAACATCAATTATTGTTCTGATTTGCAATTATCACAATCAATTCAGCTTTTTACATATAAACTTACATTCGTGTTCTTTATGTTCTTATAGACTTTATTGACGAACAACCACCAGAATTATTTTGTTTTAGTACTCGTCTTTAAGAGAAACTGACATGACATGTTTAATTAGTTTTATCACCCTGCATAGTGTTGTTAATGACCAGTTTTAAATGTATAACTTTTTTCCTTTTGTTTTTTTCACACGATGTTATGCAAACATTTGCAATGCAAGTACTTAGTTATGCACACGAATGTTTAATTATAAATACGAAGTACGATACCAAAAGAATTTTAGTACATTGTTGTACTTCGGATATGACAAGAGTAGGCGTGTCCTAACAATGCAACTCCACATGGAAAAAAAAGACTTTTATTCTTCATGACAGTACAATACCAAACTGGCTTATAACATTGTTAATTTAAATTAACAATGATGCAATGTTTATAATCAATCTAAAACAGATGTATCAAATAAAAAATTGACATGACATAAAGAGTTAATACTATTTTCTTTGTCCATGCACATACTTATTCAGTGAATTTTCCCGCTACTTTTTTCAATTATAAATATCTATTACTGGTTAAATCAATTTTGTCAAATTGTGGTATAAATTCCGATTAATCATAGGTCATAGTCATAAAATACATTCAATAATGTCAAGATACAAGATAGTATAAAATGTTTATGTTATGTTTGAAATATCTTCTATCTCCTTTTGATTGTATAACGTAAACTAGTGTTCATATTTCGTTTTGCATTAATAACTAAGTATTGTGTAGTATGAACAATGAGAACAGATATAGACTCTCTTTCGTTTAGTTTTCGTGAGAAATTTGCAAGAAATCAAGATACTTGGAATATTGATACTCTTTTTTCAGTAATGGAATATACAGTCATTTTCTATGTTTGCTGTCAATACTCTATTTTTATATCTTAAATAGTCTTGAAGTGAGTTGTTCATGCGTAAAAATTATTCAACTTGACTTTCCATTGAGTTCATCTTATAGAAAGGCTATGTAAATTTGGTTATATAACTGTTGTATGTTTAGAAAAAATACACGACCGATATTACGTAAGAAAACATTCGTCTTACGTGCGCTCTGAATCGATGTAAGTGAAACAACTAATCGCATCGAAAATAAAATATATGATGTGGTTGACTTACTGAATTCTTAACTTCCGATAATGACTCATCCTAGTCAGCAGATTGCACTGTACCTTTGAAATATTTAGATTTTTTCAATCATATACGTTTTACCTCAGATAGTTGTCCGACTTATTTGCGGCTACAAGTGGTTCTTTTTTTTCTCTTGCATTTTATGCGTAATTTCACTTAAAGAAAGAACAACGGAAAACTCGATTATTAATCACCTGTTATAAAAAAATATTTGAATTGTAGCATAATACACGACATATTTCGTTACTTTTAAACATGTAAACGCTAATGATTGTGTAAGTAAAGTGATATGTCTGCTTATTGTTAGTTTGGTTGTTCTATTTAAGTGTTAGCTCTCTTTTATGACCTACATAATACAAACGTGATTTTGGTCATTGACACGGACATAATGGTTATGTAATACACTAGGTTTCTGGGGAAATCATTGTCGGACAGATGAAAGTCACGACCGTTCCTTTCTTAGTTGTGAAAAATTAGTCTGTGATAGACTGACACATTTACCAACCCTTTGAGGATGTGTGTGATCTATTTTTGATGAATGTTGCAAAGGACCTTTGTTAATTTTTATATGCACAGTATTTGATACAGTTTATTAAAAAAATTGATTTGCTTTTCATTAGTCACATATAGGACAAAATGTTTTGAAGCGACACATTAACCGACAAACATTTAATCAACTGTCGAAATATCATTCTTTGAAATGGTTAAGCATACAATATCCTTATTGAACGTGCGTTCAATTATAAACCTTGAAAAGGTACTTTTCATTCACGTTTATATCAAACATGTGCGATTGTAAAGGACAAACACACAACAAATTTCCAATCATCCTTTGTAGATGTAATTGCATTTTGCTGTCAATAATGATATTGTTGCCTCATGTGTGCAGCAAAATATAACCTTGTTCATAACGCCCACTACTACTGAAGCAAAATTATGACATAACAAATGAATTGCTTCTAACAACAAATACAATCATTCAATAGCAGCTTTTTCAAATTTTAAACCAAGGTCACTTTAGTTAATCAAATTCATGAAATTACAGTTGATTACTTTTAAGTATCCTTTCTCGTCTTTCTTGCACAAGAAAGCATCAGCGTCGGAATCGATTGTAAAGTCGGCAAAAATAATGAACGTTTGTTGATGACTGGTGATATTATGCTAAAATGTGTTATAATGTGCCTAAAATTTAATGTTTTATAATTGTCAGAAAGCGTCAGAAGAAAATACGAAAGCTGATTTACATGGTGAAATACGTAAGTACTTCTTTAAGTGTTTCATATAGGAATACTAAACTTGCGTACTTCTAATATTTATTAGTCTATATTTTAAACGTCGGCATCCATTTACTAGCGCGCAAAACAAATGTTGAAATTTATATTATATTTAGCAGAAATTTATCAAATCCTAAATGTCTGGTATAGTTAAGTCTGGCCAAAAGTTTGATATGTCAACATTATGTTGTGAAATTCACACCAGATTGCTGGGTCTGAAGTGTATTTGCACGTGCACTTAATCCTGCCTGTAACAATCGAGAGAGGGGTTGGCAGTATACAGAGATAGATAGATATATAATGGTATGCTGCGAATGCGCAGTAAGATAATGCTCAGTTAGATAATGGATCGTTCAGTCTAACATTGAAAGTCAACATCTAAATTATCTTTATAATAAGAAAAGATATATGATGCATTCAAGTTGCATAAGTTGACAGAGATGTATCTCTCTTATACTTGATACTTGATTTCTTTGTTATTAAAACAATATCCGATTTGACGTTTTCTCTGATGGATATATTTATTATTGCCCAAGAAGATGACGAGTCATCATATCTTGACAGAGTTCTACATTTACAAATAATAAATTATATTATTATACCTCACTGGAATTTCCCTATGCTAAAGCCCTATACCGGAGCGGGTGATATTTTGTTCGATCACATGGTAATATTACCCGCTACCTAAGGGAGACCACTTATTAACGATTAGTAGCCGTAAATAGCCGCGACCGTGGCGTAGTGGTTAGCATGTCTGACTTCGAATCCGGAGATCGCGGGTTCGAATCCCAGTTGCGGAAGGGTATATTAGTGAAATAATTCAGTTTTTTATTGTACTGATTTTTTTCTTTACTGTGTTGTTATTTGTTGTTTAATAAATATTTACATGTTACAGTTTTGTTCGGTATAATAAAACAAATAACACATGGCAGTGAGGGTGACAGTACAGATTATCAACCCGAAGAAAATAATATCAACCGAGGCGCTAGCCGAGGTTGATATTATTTTTCAAGGGTTGATAATCTGTACTGTCACCCTCACTGCCATGTGTTATTTATATATTGTTCTTCAACCATAGATATTATGTCAGTTTTTTATCTTTGCATACAGTTGTCTTTGCGCATTTCCTCTCTGTTTTGTTTGCGTTTGGTATTTTACAGTTTCTCTGGTCAATTTATGTGGCTTTAATATTTACAAATACGTTTACGTAATTTTCTCACTTTGATTGGCTAAGGAAAATAACTTATTACTGGAAACCTAATGTAGGAATACGTGTTTGTCTTCAAATATAGTGGTCAACCAATGATTATGTTTAAGAAGCCATTGCAATGATAGGGTTTTGTCATATTTTTACAGTGGTGCTTACTTTACGTTATTGATTTCAAACTAAAATCAACAAAACCCCAACGAATGTCACAAATTTACAAATCAGGGCTAATTATCACAAAAATGTTGATCAAATATGTAGCATACTTTCTTTTTTTATTCACCAGAACTGGAAATATTTCCAAATGTTTTCTTTGTTTATTCCAATATCTAAGGCAGTACAATGTTTGCTTTCAAATGAAAATGTTTTTGTTGCTTGTTATCTATCCTTAGGGAAGACAGTTTTGTGAATACTGTTTGATTTTAATGCATGTTCACTTGAGATATGTATAAAAACAGCAACTCAAACAGTTATTCCAATATCTGCATCTTAAATGATCTCTATTATCTTTGGAGAAAATATCTGTTCCATTTTCTGAATGATTTCTAACGCGAATTTAAATTTGATAAATGTTTATTTCCCAATGTTTGATTTTTGTGTTATCTAATTTGTTAAGTTTATCGTCTCAATTACCTTATGAATTGTAATGATGCTTAATTATTGGACAAAAATCCCAACATTTTATCCATTTGTTATTGCAGAATAGTTAGTAACTTAGTACCGCAGATACGTTATCAAAACAAACTATCCCGCTTTCGTCTTACTATGCAATACTAAGGTAAAAAGCTGTAATTGTTTGCACTTATATTTGCCAAAGTTAGAAGATAACATCTTTTTTCTACATTTGCATCAACATGTGTGATGCAAATTGTGTTAAAGTCAAACAATTTTAAAAGGATGTGCAATACCTTTGAATTGAAATTATGTTTTACTTTTCCAAGCATTAATCCCAGTGATTCAGAACTGATTTATACTTGACATTCTATGCAAATCTTGACTGAAATTTTAAGTTTGATTTATTTCTCTGAATTTCCTGGCCAGTCTACATTCAGTCAACAATAAATTTTGGATGCAATCATTTATAAGATTCAATTTGAATACATACTTTCTCATTAAATGGTTGGAAATCATAAATTCCTTACAATTTATTGTAATATGATGTTCAAACGTCTGCTGGGGTATTAACTATATTGGTAACAAACGCTAGTTCAGCAGACATTTTGATATTGACTATTGAGATGCTAATTGGAGTATACATATTTATGTGTGTCTACTGAGATATGTCTTTCCCTACTTTAGTCTTGAATTTTACTAACCTGGCACATGTATAGCAATGTTCTAAATCCTGCCTTCAAATAGGCTTTCAAAAGCCGTATATAATATAAAACGAATACCGTTTAATCTGTGATCAAATATGTGCAGTTGGTCAGTGCTTTATGAATTAAGAGGTACCAGTGTGCATTTTATGACATTATCTCACCCGGGTGAAATTATTAACCATCAAAAATGGCATATTTACGTATCTAAAATTGCCGGTTGCACTAATCATGGAGTATTAAATTAACAATCACAAAGATGATTGAAAGAAAGACCCCTGTTGTTTGATAATAAATTCGATGACCATAAAACACCGTGTTACCAAAACTTAGAACATTGACAAATGATTAAGTTAGTGGAATAAGTTTCTAAAATAAAATTATATACCGTTATTCACATTATTAAACTTGCATTAAATTGCCATAGATAAGATCCATTCAGAGCGGCGATGTTATTGGTAATACACTGTCAGTTTTGACATTGAAATTAACAGTGTATAAAGATATGTCTTTATGTAAGAAAGCTTTTGACGTTTCTGATGAGATATTTGGCGTTTTATCAATTTTCATTTCTATAGAACAAATTTTGACATATTGTATGACACGAGGGATAAATGGATTTAATCATTCTTGGTACAATGTTGCAATGTTAGCAGTCTTGGTTTTTTTTGTATTTGTTTATCTCTGGATGTATTAAAAGGTACGAATTGAGCAAATAAGAGTATCATTCATTTGATGTTTTATTTTGTACATTTAAACTTGAAATAAACAACAAGACAAACTAGATATAGTTCACTATGCCAATATAAAATGTCAATATAAAAGTTTGTTTCAATTGCTATGCCATTTACATATTTATTTTTGATTGGGTTAAACCCTTTGTCAACATAAATAATGTCATTTTACGCAGCCAGCTTACTTAACATAGCTTTCCTTATCAAGTTTTCACCTACTATTTTTAAAGGAAAATATCTTCTTCAATTTACCTTTACGTTCGAAATCAACATTTATGTCGAATCCAAACCAGCAACACTATCAGAAAAGTAAGTGGGACATATTGAGCGTAGCCTAATGCTACACTGTCCCGTGTTGCTATTAAATGAAACATTATTATGCAAAATGAAAAAAAAGCTTTTTATCTGATCGTTCAAAACACTTTATTGATCGCGTATATTTATAATACTGTACATATGAATTACTCTTTTAATATGATAAGTACTCTGTTTTTTCGTAAAATGACCAGATACTTTTTCAATTGTTTCTTCAATCGATATCATTGACCAAACCAAAAAAAGAAATCTCAAAACTAGAAGGTGCGGACAACATTTATTCCAAACATAGAAGAAATATTTATCCTTAATTAGTTTTTGGTCAAGTTACGTCAGTCAAATAAACCAAGACGTATTATGGAAAAGATGTTTTGAGAGACAACCATTGATTCGCAACTTCTTATTTATACGTCCGATAGAACCGCGATTTAGTTATTGGCTCCTTTTATATAACATTGCCGTTAACGTAGATCAAATCAATAGTCCAAATTTCTGTTGTATCTTAATGTCAATTAATGTAAAAAATTAAGTTTGTTTCAGTATTTTGACATTGACTTACCTTGCTCTGATATAATGTGATATCATATTTATGAATTTCTCTTACCGAATTGCGAAACTATATGTGAAAGTATTTATTGTTTTACTCAGGATATTATATTAAATTCCATTGAGACTTCGAGTGAGATTCAAATCATGATATATAATAGGTCTTCACACGAAATCTTATGTAGCCAATGTTATCATTGCACGTTAACTTGATATGCCCAAAGGCTCAATGTGATGTTAATAAACTCTTGGATCCACTGTTTGATTTTTACAATCACTAAATAACCTGCATAAAAGACAATTTTTCTCAATATATAGCAGCGGAAATAATTCTTCGGTCTACTATTTCGATGAAGATGGAAGACTTGTTTGGAAAGTGTTAGCCATGTCTAATGATGTATCAAAGTTATACATTACATTTTGTCGTTATTTAACAACAAATTGCATTTGTACATTTAGATGTACAATTTACTCACCATTAAGCTTGTCGTCATATAAACTCTTTTCAATTTTGAGTACATTGTATTTATCAGCTTATTTAGCATTCTTTTCTATGTTTATTAGAAGTTAAAATTTGCTGTTTCAAATACTGAAAAAACCCCCACTTTATTCTGTTATCGACAAACGACATTTTCGAATGAGTTCTTGTTTTTTTCCAATTAATCTTGTTGATTTAACAACGGAGATCTATTTCTTATCCAAATTCTATCAATATCAGTTCTTGAAGCTGACGAATAAAAGTGAGTGCAAAGATTGTATTACGATACAAGTGAAGTAAGATGGAAGAGTTTAATTAATTGTTTACTGTAACGGAGCAATACTACGGAATTTGACTTCAGGTTGTTCAACTTTTCGTGTTTCTCGCTTGGTGATCGTGACAATTTTACTCTACTGTTAAAGAGGGATTGAGAATGACTGGAACGTTTTCTTCATAACTCTAATAGTACAGTCTTTAAAATCACATGTACTTGATTTTACTATATGAACGTTTCTAAGCGTCAGATTGTTTTGCAGTAATCGATTAAGCGGCGAAAATGAATTTTGGTCTTGTTTTGTACTCATTACAACATGAAACGAGAATAAAGAAGGAACTGAACTTTTGTAATACGTTTGGTATATTTAGTATTATGTACATTGTATATAGCATTTAAAGATTTCAGTATGACAAGTTCCAATTTGTGGTATCAAATACACAATATAAGATAACTAAACATTGACTTGAATATATATTATATTTTGTTTGATAAAATACTCTTGGGGTAAGGCGTACAGTGGTCGTAATCATCTGTACTGTCTGGAAACATCAATACAATGTTGATTGAATACTTTTCATGATGTGTTTTTGTAATTTTTTTATTTATACCAGTGGAAAGAAATACAAAATGACATAACGATAAATGTAATACAACACGCACCAAAATGATATACAACTGTAGTATCTGCACTAGCCTTAAACACACGAGAAATATTTCATGCGAATGTACTTTGAGATATGCGTTCAGCATAGACTTTGAAATAATTGATAATAATATATATGAGAATGTTTGGGGATTTACTATGTCAAATACTATATGATTTTCAATGCGTCTTGTGTCTTTGTATTTATTTAACGATATATTGAAATTGTTGCAAGTGTTTGTATAGCGGACGAAGGACGTTTTATATATTCTTTTTATGCATATTTAATGTTATTATGTAACTAAAGCATAAACGACATTACATATCAAAGCACTTATCTTTTCCGCCACTAAAATCTGTAAACGTGCATTGTATTAATGCTTTTTGAAAATCCATCGAGAGGGGTTATGTTATTGACCAATACTTTGTGGCATTAAACTAACAACATTTTTACAAAATGCCTTCATGCAGATATTTTTGACATTTATGATAATATATTTGGCATATGATCAATTTAATTTTCATTCCTATACAACAACATTTTGACATATTGTCTGACATGAGAAAAAATGGATTTAACCCTCCCTGGTATGATGTTTTAGTCTCAACGTTGGCTTCTGTTTATCATACTGTCTATCAATGGATGATGAGTAATCGTGAACCTGTGATTTACATTGTATTATTCGTTCCGGTCTTCGTATATTGTCGAGAATACACTTATAGTAGCATGAACTAGCCCATTGGTAGGACGCCCGTTTAGGGATCGAGAGTTCCTGGGTTTGAACCCCTCTAGGGACACTGCTAATTTCTCTGAGCAACAACCTTTCTTACGATTGCTTCACTCCACCCAGGTGTGAATGGGTACATATTAAGGTGGTATATTTCCGTTGCGCCAATTTGTCGGCTGCAATATGCCAAGTAAAAGACTCCAAAGGGAGATAGATATATAGATTCCAGTTTCCCGATGACCAGAGATAATAGCTGTAAAGTCGACGAACGTGCATTAGCAAGAAACTTGATTACTGTGATCGATATCGTTGACCAACCATAAGAAAACAACCCCACTTCCTTACATACTTGTTCTTCTGCTTGTACTTCTGATCACTTCTGATTCAAGATATAGAAGTCTAGAGATTAGTATATGCTTTAATGGTTTTAGGTCAAGTTACATCAGTCAGAAAAGTCAAGATGTCATACAGTAAAGATGTTTTTGATTGACAAGTATCGTTATGCCAAACAAAGTCTTGACTGTGATATTAACTTTGATTTCTCAAAGTATTGAGCAATCACCCTAGCCATCGTTTTTCTTAATGAACAGCAATCATTCGCGGTTTGCACTTTGGAGAATAAACGTTTCTAAATTAAATATGGTGTAAAAAACAGCTCTTTGTTGTTGCAGGACGTGATGTGTTTATTTTAGTGATACACTGGTCGGAATGTTTTTTTACGTAGAAGTTGTTTAAACACTCAATTTGTCATTTTAGGTTAATGTGTGTTTGTCTTGTATGCTGAAGCAAAGATAACTTTCAACTTATTTATTAGTGTATAATGTTTTGAATTTGATACAACGATTAACGGAAAAGTAATTAGCTAAGCAGTTCGTTTATCAAAGGTAAAATAATTAGATACTTGAACTGAAGTCAAACTAGGTCACATTTTACTATGTGTTCATTAAAATCAATTGATTATTTGTTTCTCCTTTGCCTGGGTGATGGAGCATTTGAACTTCACTCTTAATCTAATGTTCCATTTACCATTTTGTATACAAATTAATTTGGCTATTAAACTAGATTATGTAATGAATATCTATGAGTCTATTTCTTAAAATGGTTCCATTTTCAACCTTTGCTCTTATTTTTAATTAGGAAAATAAATTTGTAAGCTAATTAGGTCAATTATAAAGTGCGCCATGTATTGGCTTCAGGAAATGAAATATAAATGATCTAACTAACTTTTTAACCTTTCGTACATTCATTTTCTTTCGTTTTTCATTTTCGTGAAGATGAATAATTGCTCTTAGCATAATATTCCATTTTTATTGAAATCGAAAAAGTTGAACTCTGTAACTAATCGTCTAATCAAAATAGAGTTGCCATTTTCTATCTTGTTTTCCATTTTCCAGCTCGTGAGATTTCGTTAATGTTAAGTCTTCAAAAGGTTTATGCACTTATTTTAAAGAAAATTGTTTGGTATTTTATACTGTTTTATCATCGACTATAAGGTGTCCATTATTTTTATGCTTCATCAAACCATTGCGTTTTGAAAATAGTTTCATATTTTTTAAACTATTTTAATGCATCTACAATCACAAATACAACCAAAAGCAGTTATGATTACCCAAACCACTCTGTACATTATGTATATATTATCTGTATATTGCATTGATTATTGTAGAGTTCCTCATCTAAGGTCATTTTGTCAACCTTTTCTTTGCTATTATGAAACATCGTACGAATGTTTGTTTAGCCGAGTCAGTCTCTGCTTATGTCAAAATTGCTACATTTGACAAACACACTTAGTAATATTGTCGTATACAAAGCCTCAATCGAGTTAATTTTAATCAGAAATGATATAATGCTCATACACAGTGTTAGTTTTTCACAAAATAAACCAAATTAGCATAACTATCCCATTCCCAGCTACAATTGAAAGTAAATATTTGCCCATTAGTTGGCAATTAATTGTTATGTAATAACAAAAACACACATTTAGTTTTATTGCGTTTATGTGAAGTCAGTTATAATTTTCATTTGGTTTTATTAACAAATATCAATAATTGTTCAAATAATCGTAGCATGTTACAGATAGCTTTGAAAACATTTTAACATCAATCACTTTACATTGTTATTTTGACCAATAACAATGAGTATGGTGCAACTTTATTAAATCTACCAATTGCGATGGCAAAGAACACATTGCTGTCCTTTTATTTTTCATGGCTAATTAGCCAGAACTTACTACGGTAAGTTATATATTTAATATGATGGATTTTGTTGTTTTGTTCAGTGTGTCTCATAGAATAAAATCGCACAGTCACATTCCATGTAATGTTAGGTACCACCGGCGTTTTATATTACTGAAAAAAAATGTGTGTTTCATTTTTGTTTTTTACCTTTACTCAAGCCTTGTGAAAATTAAAACTTGTCTCAATATATCACTAAGACGAATTCAGCAGTCTATTATTTTGATGATTATACTAGACTCTTTATGAAACTGCTAGCTCTAACTAACGTTTATGTAGAATACAAACTCATTCTGTCGTGATAAAATGGTAAATTCCATTATACACTCTGATGAGGAATAGTTCACTAGGAAGGTTAAAAGCGGTTAAACTTCAAACTGTGATCTATTTAATGTTCTGTTTGATTAACAATTTTATTCTATCAGTAAAATCAACTTTTGCTCGAGGATGAATGAAAAGTCAATAAAGTACAGTATTAGAATGTTGATCGTAGAAGGGGGTTACCATTCTTAATATTTGTAAGTACTAGAATATACTGTCTCTGGTCCTACATATATTTCATTCCAAATTAAAAAAGGAACTTTACCAGTCTATTGTTTTTGTTTAATTAAATAAAAACTTAACTAATTTCCAAACGGTAATTTAATCTTGCTGATTTAACAATGAAGATATATTGTTTTAGCCTAATTCTGTCACTGTCAGTATTATAAACAGTTCTTGAATTGAAGGTTTAGAGAGTTTATGTAGTATGTTATGATAAAGTAAGATATAAGAGTTTAATTATTTGTCAACTTTACACAGAACAATGCGATGGTGATTAACTTTTGATGGCTTAGCTAGTAGTGCTGCTTATTTAGTGATTGTTAAAAGTCGTTACTGCAGCTATGTCTTCATTTAATCAATTCGCTGAGTTCGCTAAATCGTCTGAAAAATAAATCCTTTGAATTTAAGTATATGAACTAAATGTTCCAAGTTTACAATCAAACAATTTTGTAAACAAGACTGCATTGCAATTTGTTCTAAATCTAAATAAATTTTAATGCAGTATGAAATTGACTGTCCATATAATTGCATTTTCAATATTTCAATAACAGGACTTTCCTACTTGTGGTATCACATAAACACAATATTGTGAGTGTGTATTTGTCATGAGAAAATATACGTACAATCTATATATTGGATTTGTGTGAAACAAATTGTCCAAATTCTCAAGGGTAAGAAATTCTTTGATAGTAATCCTCTATATTGTCTGGATATAACAATAAAATGTTGGTTTTATATCATCAACAATCAATCATGTATAACACAGAATAGATCAATGTGTATGTTTTATGTTATTATATAAATAACACATGGCAGTGAGGGTGTCAGTACAGATTATCAACCCGAGGAAAATAATATCAACCGAGGCGCTAGCCGAGGTTGATATTATTTTTCAAGGGTTGATAATCTGTACTGTCACCCTCACTGCCATGTGTTATTTGTTTTATTATACTGAACAAAACCGTTACAAAAATATTTATTGAACAACAAATAACAACACAGTAAAGAAAAAAAAACAGTACCATAAAAAAACTGAATTATATCACTAATATACCCTGCCGCGACCGGGATTCGAACCCGCGATCTCCGGATTCGAAGTCAGACATGCTAACCACTACGCCACGGTCGCGGCTATTTACGGCTACTTATCGTTAAAAAGTGGTCTCCCTTAGATAGCGGGTAATATTACCATGTGATCGAACAAAATATCACCCGCTCCGGTATAGGGCTTTAGCATAGGGAAATTCCAGTGAGGTATAATAATATATATTATTGTAATATAGTTTGATGTACATAAGCATTTTGCATAAAATGCATGAATTAAATAAAAATCTATAATATCAAGTTTTTTATAACTTTGGTTGATACACTCATTCAACATTTTTTTTTACAGTTACTGAAGCTGATACTAAGCAGCTTGATGCAGCGGTTAAGAAGAGTGATATGCGTGAGCGAGTTGTTCTTTGGATAGGAAAATCTCAAATATGAAACATTTTGTTGTTTCGTTTTTTATGTATTTCGGGACTAGAATTGCAATGAGACTGAAACATGAGACTGAATCAGATATATGTTACAATTGTACTGCAGTGTTGTTGTTTGTACCATCGAAATCAATAACAATTGTGTAAGTTGATGATCGAAAGAACACTGCTTTCGTCATTCACTAAAATAAATGGTTATATCTAGTGTCTAGATATTTAGACTTTTTTTTGCTTAGTATGTTGACTGTCTATGTGAATGGCGTTTGTCTTATTATACGGAAATCAATTTTCAGTCTTAACATAAGATATCCTGACGTTTGATTAAACTTTCTGTCTTCCTATAATTTCGTGAGATGACGCCTTTCCTGTGATACTGTCAATTTATCAGAGATAAATTCTATTATTTATTCAACTGTTTAATTGATATCTGTTTGCTTGACATATTTTTGCATTTTTATCAGTCACTTTTATCGATGCAAAATACTTTATTACGAGTATAGAGATATTTTTTCTCTGCTTAATATTGATAGCATTTAGATGAATTAACGTCTGCTTGTTCTCTGAATTTGTACTGATTGGTGAAACTGTGTCACAGAAAAAATATAGATAGCGTTTGATAAAGAGAACGACATACTCCGAAAATTATATCTGGAATCGGTGCTACATTTTAATGCTCGACCGTCGTAATCACTCGTGCCAGTTTTCATCAATTAGTACTAGTCAGAATACAAAAAAATAAAATGGTATTTCGACATGCTGGGAATATAAAAGTAAAATATGAACAGCTTTCATAGTTCTTTTTTTCTCAACTGTCAAAACATGAATAGCTTCACGGAAACTTCGTGTTCTTTGTCTAACGCTCGTGATATTGTGAAAGTGTGAAAGTCATTCACCGTGAAATTATTCAAACTTTGACAGTTGAGAAAAATGGACTATACTTTCTGTACTTTCAAAAATCTCATTTAACAAAACCATGATAAGTTGATATAATGATACGTCACAAAATGTCATAGGAGAAAAAGACAATTGTTCTTAGATGATCAAATGCGTCAGATGGTCTTATATACAATATGTATTGCCTTCTATGGCTAGATCTACTAGTGTTTTTAATCCTATCTGAAATCGATAGGGTAAATAGACTGTACGTTCTATGAATGGCTCTTTTTTGACTGTGGATGATTTTTGTCGTATTTTTGGTGAAAATAACTAGCTTCTACATGACCCATCCTAGTAGATGTTCTAAACTCAATTACTCTAGACAATATAGATAATAAACAAATACAAGCTGACATAATTAATGTATGAGATTGTCTGGTAGACTTTTTTACTGTCTACTGATATAATAACTTGCTCCTATGATATGGTTTATATTCTTGTAGAGAAAAATCGATTGTTGGGGGTGTTATATAGTATTGACTTGTGTCTTATGTCAAATTTAGACGAAAACAACATACCTCAATGTCACAAATAACCTAAAGGCCGCCAAATTTGATGAAATTAAAACTAAAAGTCAGAAAAGTGAAAACTCATACTGCCATTTTTACCACTGTTTTCGTGTTGTCAATATTTAGATTACATTTAGATTAAACTCATATCCAGATGAAGCATTATAGAGGTATTGTAAGCAAAGTGCTCACTTTTTTATGATGGGCATGACTTACTACGATTAAGAATCAAATTCAGACTTTCAAAAGATAAAGTTCTGAAATTAACAATATACATCTTAGTCTATATAGCATATGTTTAAGATAACCAGTACCTAGGAACAATTATTCTTACGTTAGATTTGAAATGTTAGTGTGTATTTACACATTAGGAAGTAGAAAATGACACAAGGGTTGTTTGACATCTTGAAACGTATCACTACATTTTGATTGGTAAAGATTGCCTCGCATAGTCTGACTATTTGGAACATTACAAAACTATGTACCACTGTACCAACAAATTATCATAAATATAGAGAACAAGGGTATACATGTATTTACGTTGTGTACTCTTTCGGTTATACTGTATAGATATTACATATTATCGTATGATAATTTTGAATTAACTCAATAACAACAAATGCAAATTTTAAACCATTGACTAAACGAAAAGTCATTTAAACCTAGTTTTGTCTATCTTATAAGCTTAACTATGTAGTTATATCGTATAGCATAACATCAAGTAAGCGTCTCTTCCAAATGACTACTGTGTGCAATAATGTTATTCAGTATGTTCCATTAAAATGCACTATACCATTCATTATATCATTGTTTCTAATAGTGTGCCAAAGTAATATCGTATTGTTTTCTAAACGACGTTTTGTTACATGCTAAAATCACTAGGAATTTTAACTTAGGACAAAGACAAAAATTTACTGCATACTTTCTTCCATTCGTATATTTTTATTTACTAAACACGTTAAACCATTTGCGCCTAACGCTCTAGGCAGTAAACCTTGCGGCTCTTGTTTTTATTTCTCCTGACTCGTAAATATCTTCAAAATTATATAATTGAATAATGTTCTTGTGATTCTGAATTTTTGGGAAACAAATTTAATTTGTGAGCCAGGAAAATACCAACACGATAAAGTAATGAGTTTTAAACAAACCATGCTGAAATATATACATGTGTATATATGGTGGACACACGGCTTCTCGCACCTCTAAGGACTCAATGAACCATTTCTAATTAATGCTACAATACTTTCAGAAAAATACATTAAAAACGAACCTTTTAATCTATATTCCATTTTTTATCATATAATTGCTGATATTTTATATTTAAAACAAATCCAAATCCTACTAGAAAAAACACGACCATTTTCTGAAAACTGTCATGGCGGCTAAAAATAGATGACCTAATTTCGCCCCTCTACCGTATTTGGCTCTTTGTGACGTCATAATTAGCCCCCACATGACTGTCACGTGACTTTATGAGCAAGGGCTATCTGCCATGTGCTTTTTTATTATAACATACTTTTAAACACTATTTGATGGATTGTACTGACAGAGCGGAAAAAGGTAATAAGGATTTACTGAAAAATATTCACCATCACAAAATATTCATTCTAATTACCTGTTTCTTGCGCATTATTCTCGTTTGACAGTTGTAGTTGCGTCGATTGTTTACTTAATATTAGTGCACACGAATTGATGACGTCATACGCAATAACTTAGCAAAGTAAACAACTTTTTTATGAAAGGACCGAAATCAGGTGAGGTCCGAGATCAGGTGTTTGTACGATACAAGTCTTATAAATGTTTCAAAATGTTTCAAAATGTCATTTATTTCCATACTTACACTGTTAATAATGTTTTTAGAACGAAATCAATGAAGTAAACTATTCTGGCCTCTTAACAATGTACTGAAAATATTTTGTTAGACCAGACTTAATTAGGTAATGTTGAGCACAAGCGGGTGAATATGTTTCGACCTCGTTATAAAAAATGAACAAACAGTATTATAAGAATCAATTTGGCGAGGCACTTGTTTAGACGTCACAAGTTCCCATAAGCTGTTATTATCAATATTTGATAGTTGTTTAAGATAACAAATGTAGGAGGATATCGTGCTGTTTACTTGAAACGCTTTGTCTTACAATGGTTGTATATGACACGTTTTTAATATCGGAGTGAAAAACGATTTGTTTTGATCTATGTTTTAAGAATATTGTTCTAGAACATTTGTTAACAGAGAGAATAGTCATATAAATTGATTACTGTCAACAGGAGCTTGAAGTTAACCTTCGGGATACTGACTTAAACCTACAATCAAATTCATGTTTTGCATAGAAGAGAGTTCTAAATAAGTTGCTAGATGTTTGTACTTCTATTTTATGTTTTGTATCCTGATGGAGTATTTGTTTACCTTTTAAGTGTAGGAGGCTACCATGCTGTTTACTTGAAATGTTATGTCAAATATGACGTACGTGAGCACGCTAATCCATCTATTTTTAGATTATGTGCTTTCTATGCATGGGTCTGCTGATTAAAGCTTGACACGTTGTTTGTACATAAGTGTAAATAGGATTTGTAAAGTTAACTGTTTGTAAACGTTGTTCTTAGAAGAAAGTTCTTGATCTGATTGTTCTGCATTATTTATTTAGTCAGCAGATCGTCTACAAATAGGTGCTCTGATATTTAATGAAGCCAGTGATTTGCAATGAAAATGGTATATTGATTGACCCTTTACATCACTGTTAATGTCAACGAATGGCATGGCATGTATCTGTTTACGCGGCAGCTGCGTTATAGGAATGAAAAAAGTCAGTAAAAATCATGTTGCCAGTGATTGGTTTAGTTGCATTGGGTTTATATTTCATGATATAAGTATAATATAACAAATAACAAGAAAAAATACAATTTAGAGGTTTAATTTAGTACATTGAAAATTACAATTCTTTATCAAAAACCGTAATTGAATTAAGGGTCATTTTCTGTTAGAACTTAATTTCTCAAATTTTGCTGTCCCAGCATTCTAATTTCATTATTTAATGTATTAGAATGACACTTTTTGTTATGCAATTTACATATAGTTCCCAGATGAAGACTACATACATTTGATCACAGCATTTTACCAAACAAAAGAGAAATATGCATATTTGGTATTGAGTTTGACTCCGTCACGAAATAGAAATTTTACGTGACGGTAAAATAGAATAAACGCTCATGCACTTTTATCATTAAACATTTAACTTTGCTTTTGTTGTAAGTATAAATGCTTAAATTTCTCGATTTCATAGAATTATATGTTTTGTCATTTCAAAAAATGTACAATGCATAAGATAGCATTTTTAGAAAGACATATTTTACCGTCACGCAAATAATTGACATTTGTCCCAAACCATGGTTGTGTGTTCAAAACTTAAACCATTCAAAATCGGTCAAATTAACATTTATGGTTTTATTTACTATAAACATAGAAATGCTTTATATTCTGGTATATATCATTTATTCTACAATTTGTATACTTAATTGTGTATTTTTTTCCATTTTCCGTAACACAAAAATGTCCCACCGTTTTTCTGTCCCCCTCCGTAACATTTTAAAAATATACAATTGCTGACAGTACTTTGATAGAATGACATCGAACATTTCGTCATAATATGGACGCTGTTTAAGTGACGTAATTTCCTTTTCGTTTGTTTTGAAGAAAACAATGGCTGCTGAAAAATTGGAGGTAAGATCCATTGTCTCCAAAACCGTATGAATATGTTTGTCTTTACCGAACAAGCTATAAAGCATGCATATTGTACTTGATTGTTCACAGCCTTAGCTTTGTAAGTACCGTTTATGGTAACTAGAGTATACTATGATGCAACATCTGTGTAAACATGCAAGTATCATCAGTGAAGCGCATGTTTTTTTTAAATTGTCTACCACCGTCACTGTCTCCCTCCGAACATTGTAGTTCGTGACGGCGAAGACAGCATGTGTGTCGGTGGAGACAAATTCAAGCAAATTTCAAGAAGATGTAGTTGCTGTATTATTTTTAAATATGTCAATTATCATGATTTGAATACAGCTGGTCTTTTTTTCTGTCCTACTTTAATTATAAATTTTAGGAAGTAACAGAGAGTTGTTTAAGTGTTTCAATTATCTTTAATTTTGAAACTGAAAATTGGTTTTAGTTTAGTGTGTTACTGCTTTTGAATAATTCTTTATCCATGGGGTTATCATTATTTATTTTACATTGAACAGGGTATTGAAAGCAGAAGTGAAATGTATGAATCGTATTGGACATAATATGTTCTTTTTATCGGATGGACAACATTATCTGGTACAATTGGAATGACAACATAATGTTGATACCAGAGCCAACCAAAAGCACAGACTGACACTGCCAAATAGACCCAGACAAGTTAGCTGTTATGAAGGCGTATCTAAACATCTAGTTTTCTATTCCAGGACCAACTTGTTTGAACCAACCAGTGTATATTCTAGAAGTCTCAAAACAAAGGGGGTTTCCATAATTTTTTTCTTCATTAATGTGCTTTTCTAAATACTGACGTAGATAAGGCCATGTCTCACTTAAGGTGGGTCGGTACCTTACTCGAAGAAAAAAATGAAAAAAGTATTATGCTCACTGATTATGATAAAAGTTGGCAGGCAGATACCTTCATGCTTCTTGTTTGTTTTTCTGGTAACCTTAGCGACGTTGTCGTTTTATTCACGACGTCATGAACGCCATAATGGTTCGCGCTATAAGCAGGCATGCAAGTACATTAAACCCACATATTTAAAGTATTGAATGTCCGAGGCCAATGATAATTTTACCTAAATCTTTCTTATATGTTGTTGCAAACAAGTCATTTGTTCCGATTATCTAAATATCACGCCGTTCGTAAAGATTGTACATTTCACCATTTTATTCAGGGTTTTCACGTCTAAAAGGTTTCGACAATTGCCGAGTTATAACGTTTATTTTCATATTTATGCATAATGGTGGTCAAATTCTTATTGCGATTTTTGAAAAGTACACACTTTTTGTGTCGTTTTAATGAAATAAAAAAGGAAAGTGAGCAATCTCAGTTTTTCACAATTACGCGTTCCAAGTAAAATCACCTTCATAACAACGACGTTAATTTTACGTTGCGCTAAAGTTGTGATTAAAACATTTATTTCAAAAGTAAGTAGAAGCGGACTTTTATTGCCCAATAACAGTCTCACAATTTAATGCAATTTTTCAGCTTATAGCCTAACACCAAAAACAACTTTAAATAGCTAGTTAAATCAATGCAACATTACATTTTGTCACATGTTTCGTTTGATTACGTAAACAATTGTATTAAGTCGATGTTAATTTTTAGAAGACGCATATCATCTTGAGCGTATGCTCCGCCTTTTTAAACATGTACGTTTAGCTTAACACATAATTATTAATTGTCAATTAACACGGGGCTAAACATTCAAGGCGTATCGGGAACTCGCGGCTGTTTTTTGTGTCCAAGAGGCAAAAGTATGCGCAGATTTGTGTTTCCGAGTTGTACGATTTTTTCTCCCATTTGGCATTTTTAATGCAATTTCTGCTGAAAACGGGCGAAATCGTGCTACAAAATGGTCCGTGAGTTACTATTTGATAATAAGCCACAATTTCAAGAGTTGACATAAGTTCCTGATGTATTGCCATTGCTACAGTTACTGAGTATAAAGCGTTTCATACATTGCCAATTGAAATTTACATGTATTAATTGCAAAAAAGATGGCTTTTCATTAATACAATGGAGTTTTATTTCACATGTACACGTATATACCCATTTATTACGGTAGTTGAAATACGTAACAATTGAAAGGGAAGTAATGATACTTGATGCAATTGTAATAGTTATTGTCCGTTTTATTTCTCAACTGGAAAAATATGAATGCTTTCATGGTGTTTTGGTGTTTTTTTGTCTTACACTATTATTGTGATAGTGTGTATTGAATCACCTTGAAATTATTCAAACTTTGACAATTGAGAAACATATACTATATACATGTATATGTAATAAAAATATGTTTTTAATTTCAGTATCGATAAAAGTTTAAAAACAAATTACACATTTACAAAACATGAAAGTTAATTATGGATGGGAAAGTGTATATTGGGTTTAATATTTGGACTAACTGTATTGTGTGTAATTATTCTCAATGATCGATTGGATGAACGTTCATTAAAGATGATGATAGTTTGAAATAAAATGTACAATGGCATTCTCTAAGTTGTGTGTTTTTTGATAGCTAATTAAATATGAAAAAGTATTATTGTCACACTCCGTCACATAGCTGTCCTCTCCATCACAAAATGTCTTCTCCATAACAGCACTGTTTTTTATATTTTTTCTCATTCGTTTATACAAAAGAAACACTAAACATCATTAAGCAAGAGAACATGTGCACATTAATATTTTCTAGAACAATACCAAGTTAAAGTCAATTCTAATCAGCCTTCACAAGATTTTAAGTGTGCGATTTTCTCCAAGTTGTGAACCACATCTTAAACACTTCTAAAAATCTTGATTATTTTTGTGTAAAACTTAACTGGTTACACATTTTAAGTTGTTTTCACACATATCATACATAAACGAACTTTAAAACTTGCCAAAAAATACACATTCCTGCTTTATAGAAAATTTTCTAGTCCGTGACGGAGGAGACAAATTTACTTTTTTGACCTCAAGGTCAAGGTCATTTCTAGGAAATCAATTGTACCACTGTAGTCCAAACACCAGTCAATGAAATTTCAAACATTTATCTTACTCCCCTTGGTAAAATAAATGAAATATATAAACATTTTCTTTTTTTCAATTATCGACAAACCACAATTTAAAATCAGAAAATGGCCCTTAAATGAATGAAATGTATCAAAAGATGAAAAATCAATATGAAAACATTTTTATCTTAATCATAAAATTACATAAATGAATTTGATCACTGTACCAATTACAAAACATCATTGCAAGGACATTGTCGTGACGGCAAGTAATTAGCAATTAAGCTCCATCAGGATATGCTTTGTTATCTGAAGACACTAGCGTGAATACACCGTTTAAAGAATTATAAACTCACGTTGCAAGAAAAAAAATCGTTATTTTTGCCGTGTATGGATTAACGTTGCATCTTTAAAGATGACATAACTGCTTTCAAGTTCTTGTAGTCACATCGTGTGGAGGAACAATCACTACATGCTAAACGCATACCGGAGCGACCTGTTTTGCAACAAAACAATTTCATAGAATTGGTCCATAAACATGATTACAAAGATTTGTTGATCTGAAGAGATTGGATTTACCGAAAAAATAAATTCATTTCATTGGACATTCTAAAGAATTCAATATTCCTCTACACACAATAGATTTCTTATTCCCATGACAATTGTCTATTTCATTCCATTACAAATAAAAGTCAATTTTCCTCTATCTATAGTCGAGACTCTTAACAATATATGTATCCGGTACGGGCATACTATATGAATAATGAATACAAACCGACATGGAAATCTTGTAAGCACACCATTCAATAATGTAAAAAAACAATTTTGCCAATACACTGTACCAATATTAGTTCTAGGTTCCTTTACAACAATTGCTAGTTCAATGACTTTGTCTGAAAGTTCTGAAATAGTCTGTTCAGCATTTTGTTTTATTTTCAACGTTTCATATCGTGGGAAAAACGACTATTCAGAAATCTTAGCCAAGTTCTTCCTGTATTGACCATTAGTCTAGAATGATCTAGACTTGATGTAGTTGGCTTGGCAATATGACGTTCGTTGGATGTTTTATGTCTTCACCTACAAACTTTTGACCTTTAATTAATTAGCGTTTCTTCGTTCTGGAATAGGATTATGTCTTTGTGTTTTTATTGGCAATGCATCTTATAGGAAGTACTTCCTTTGTATTTTGATTGACTTTCTACATGATTTGTTAAAAAAGCTGGAATATTTTTTACTTTTAATTCGACAGAAGTTCCAGTGTGATATCATGAAAAGAAGATATTACATCAACAAAATGTGATGTAAGTTTATTGACAAAAAAATTGGATAAGTTACTTGTCTAAACATATGTTCACCTTATCAACAGAAAATTATATATACTTTTATTTTACAATTGGTGATTTATTAGATTTTCATGAAATGGTAATTAGTGTTCCATATGATAGCTTGAAGAATTTATTGTGAATAATTTATATTCAAATACAACGTGTATTGAGTTTTTTATCGATCAGTTAGACTTAGCACAAGTTTGAATAAATTTTATCTCAGTAGTATATGAAGCGCAGTCTTTTATGATTACTGTCGTTTTAGAATATTGTTGGACTTAAAAACCAATTACAATTATTAAATTCTAGTATATCGATAAACTAGAATTTACTAGAACGGATAATGTTATCTCTTCATTTACAACTGCTTTGGAATATTGTTTAAAACTAAATGCCGATTTTTATATTATATCTTGCTATTTGTACAATAGTACGAGCTCATAGAAATTAGATTCTATAATATTTGTATTTATTCACGTGAAGAAAAGATTAAAGTATATACATAAATTTACGAACTGTAAAATTGACTAACGCGATAACTAGACTGAGCGTTTCAATGACTATTGTAAAATAAAAAATTCTGCATTATTAGAACATGTACATGCCATGGTTATAGGTTTATAGATCATTGGTGATTGTATTTCAGAAAACATGAACTACACATGAAAAAGTGTACATCGCTGCATTATAACTATTGACTGTTAGAATTAACTATATTAGTGACTACAACTAACACTGAGTTAACAATGTGTTTCAGTTTGATTCAGTAAATGGAATATTTGTATTGATGCAAAGTGGTAAGTCATTTACATTTATAATCATCATTGTTTAAGAGGCAAACGTAACTTCCATGTTGGGCCATGTGTATTTTAAATTACAGTCATCATTACTATTTCTCAAATCAAAGCGTGGGTTTTATTCCGAAAACATCAGAATAATTTACGACTATTCCATGAGATGTCGTATAGCATGTTGGAACATGAAACTGAAGTCTAATCTGTGAAACGACATTATGCTTTTTACACTGAACCGTTTGTTGTATTTTGATATTAAAATATATATCCCATTAGTATTTAAAGGTACCATGGAATACATCATACACAGCGAAACAATAAATCGTGATGTAGGGGATTAAAAATTAAGCATTGTAATAGCTTGGTAAAATTTAACGGAAACATAACTTCTAGCGGGAACTGTCTTCGTAGCTTAGTTGAAACATGTACTATTTTGCGCAAGGTTTCTTTTGCACAGGTTGCTTTAGACGTCATTGGAAAGTTGTTTAATAAAAATATAGTGTCATATGCCAATTTTAACTATACATAAACAAAATGTGTACTAATTGACGGTGATATATAATATAAATATAAATCTTCAAAATTATTTTCTCTTTTTATTTATCTTGTATGCATACATTACATTCAGTATATGTATGCCTAAAATGATGAAACATGTTGAACAAAAATAAAAACACTCGCCATGTGTCGTAATTTGAAATTATTGTTTATAAGTCGAGATCGAATTGCAATTTCCAAAGTTCATTGTATCTCATCTGTACAATTCATAAGAGACTTGAGATTTGCTGTAAAACAAAAATTCTTTCTAACTTGACATGTGAATAATTGTTCCGAATGCGTGTTAACTCATCTGTATTTGGTTTCATGAAATGAAACAATTTTTCAAATATCGTTGAACTATGTGATAGTTTTTTTATCCTCTGAAAATGCAATAATTCCTCATTGTATTTAATGCTGCACGCCTACAACAATGTAAGCCATTGTTCTAAGAAACAATGTGTCACTTACTGTTTTGAATTTAGGAAGTGACCTAGCGATTTCGCAATTAGAGTACTTTAACATACTTTTGAATTTCTGCATAGTTCTTTGAGCATGTTCCGTTATCAACGTATTTTTATTCTTTCAAAACTTTCTCGTGTGTTTTATAACTAGGTATTTTGAGTTTTGTGACTTAATCAACATGTACAGCGTATATTGTTTTAAATAATATTGTTTAATAATATCACAATACATACCCACAGAAACTAGTTTAAAAATGCTTTTTATTAAAATGGCCTCTATCGCGAGAATCATTCTTTCACGATGTCGTACAGTTCGCAAAATAATTATCGAAGTAAATACTTATTATTTATGTGTATTTAAATATGTATTAGTAGTAAATTTATATCTTTTTATCGATTTATAATTGAACTATTACAAAACTACAAAAATATGAAAATCACTTTTTTGAATTGGATTTTAGTCGTGCAAAATACAAGTCTTGCAAGTACTTCGTCTCTAACACCTAAGCCATGTTCGTATTACTGATTGAATGTCGTCTCTTATATCATATAGATTTAAACCAGTCAAAATGTCCTCCTGTTTTGATATATATGTGAGTCTAAAATATGTACACAATATGTTCTCACTTATCCTAAACGAGACATATTTCAGTTATTTTTACTATAAACAATGTAAAAAGTTATCAACGTCAGATTGGCTAGCCATACTATAAAGACCAGATAAAATCTACACTCCTCAGACTTTTCCACGAGATTCCGTATAGCATGTCTAAACATGATGCTGCAGTCTAATCTATTGAACAATTGCATGATAACATGAAACTTTATCAGCCTTTAAGGAAATATAAGACAATATTTTGAAATATCTTACATGTTCATCAAATCAGAAAATACAGAGGCCACATATTGTGATTTCAGACATAAATAGTTTACTATATTCAACTGTTTTATTCATGTTTTTTGTCTATCACGCCACCTTAATCATAAACCAGTTCATCAAGTTTCACATGTTTTACATATACTTTCTAAGAACGTAGCACATGTTCTTTATATGAAAAACCTATTATGATTATTTTAAACTGTTAGCGTACTCAAACATTGGACAAACTCAAATCGACAATGATAAAGCAACTTGAACCCAACTTGTTTTCTGCTAATTGTTAACAGAGTAATTGATTTTTAGATATTGATGAGTAAAGGTCACAGACTCGTCCTTGAAATTCTATAGAGAAGTCCTAATTGAGACTAGACACGTGAAATCAATTTTAATCAGTTAATAACATTCAGTTCTTTGTTGATTTGAAATACAAAATTGAAATATGTAGTTAAAATATCACAAAAGCCACAACAGATTAAATAATGAACGCTATTGTTGATGTCATTCTGACTTTCCAATCGTTACATTGCAATTTCAAGCGCCCAGCTGACAAAGAATAAAATCAGTGATGACAATTGTATCCAATACATGCTGTGACAATGAGCGTTACAATATTAATGGCGTCTAGTCGGATAATTGACTAGTCAAAAATATCATTTAAAAACTTATTCATCACCTCAGAGTATTCAAATGCAAATACTATGATGTCTAGGTTTACATGTTTGTAGCAGTCAATTGTTATCTTTATGTAGTTGCTCCATTACGACATGTATAATATGTTACAGCTTTGCCTTATGTATTTTGCTATACCGTATCCAGTCTGTTATTATTGTTTTGAGTGATGTTTCCGACTTTGTTATTGCATAACAGTATGTTCCATACTTTTAACCATGTTTTCAACTCAATCAATGCTATTTGTTTAAGTCACTAACTCAGCTTTAGTAAAACCAAAAGCTAGCTATTACTATGCTTGCCATATATTCAAATATTTCTATCTCGTGCTTTTTGTGGACCAAATATAAATGATAAAGTGCGTCAATTAATGGACATTTTGAAAACAGAACACCTTATCCTTTTCATCTAGTCACCCAATATATATTTCGGTAACTGACTTGGAATATTCCAAATATGCGGCAATTCACGAATTATAAATCTTCTAACATTCCTTAACCGCATAACACGTGTTTTTCTAGTTAAAAGAAGGATCGCTTCATGATCCCAGAATTTACCGATATCAACAGATAACAATGTAATGAATAATATATGAGAACGATACAGTTAAAGTGATAAAGATTGTTAACATGCAAACTGACATAGTAACAACAAATGTATTGATGAAGATGTTAACTCGAACAGAAGAATTCCAGATGATACATACGAATGTACAAAGTTGGACCATTTCAGTAAAGTTTCACAATGAAGACCACCTTTGTTGTTGCAAAAACATGCAGAGTTTGTCGATTTGTAAGTTCCAAATGCCTTAATTGAGAAGAAAGTGTACTTATTTAGACCACACCAGAATTAAGGTGGGTCGGTACCTTACTCGGAGGGAAAAAGGAAAAAAATATTATGTTCACCGATTATGATAAAAGTTAGCAAGCAGATACCTTCATGCTTCTTGTTTGTTTCCTTGGTAACCTAAGCGACGTTGTCGTTATTTTCACGACGTCACGGACGTCACAATGGTTCGCGCTAAAAAGAACGTTCACTTTCCTTTTTCATTTCATTAAAATGACATAAAAAGTGCGTAGATTTCAAAAATCGCGATAAGAATTTGACTACCGTGGTGCTTTAATATGAAAATAAACTATATAACTCGGCAATTGATGAAACCTTTTAGACGTGAAAACCCTAAATTCAGTGATGAAATGTACAATCTTTACGACTGACGTGATATTTGGATAATCGGATCAAAATTATTGTAGGCAACAACATTTCAGAAACATTTTGGTATAACAATCATTGACCTCGGACATTCAATATCTCATTCATGTGGGTTTAATGTACTTGCATGCCTGTTTTTTAGCGCGAACCATTGTGACGTCCGTGACGTCGTTAAAAAAAACGACAACGTCGCTTAGGTTACCAGAAAAACAAACAAGAAGCATGAAGGTATCTGTCTGCGTACTTTTATCATAATCGGTGAACAAAATATTTTTTTCGTTTTTCCCTCCGAGTAAGGTACCGACCCACTTTAACACCATTTAGTTGGATGGTCCTTTTAGAAGAGTTTTAGTGTTGTTTGCTATTTTGAAAGAATACTATTGCTAAATGTCTTACTGCTCGAACCATCTACACTTCAACACGTTCACATTGTTTATTCTCTATTAAACCAATGTTTACTGAATCGATATGTTTAGTCTTAATGTTATAATGTGTTTTGTAATTTGTTACAAGACCAAATGAAATATTTTAGAATTGAAACATTGCACTTGATATAAAAATTGATTAATTTTAGATTTATAGCTAAAAGAGTCAATATCCTATCTCTAAAGTCGTTGAAATAATGTTTTCATAGTCATTTATCTTCTCTATTCTTATAATGGCAATTAGAAAAAAGTACTATATTAAGCTATATTTCCTATGGGCTTGCTTGTATTAAATTCCTGTACTTGAGTTGCAAATGTAAGGCATATATCGCATGCTTGAATGTTGTTTTAAGTTTACAAATAGACGTATTTTCTCATTCCAGAATAAACTGAAATATGTAGAACTAACTTTAATTGATTATATATAGCTGTTAAGTATAAGTTGCAAAAATTGTTTTTGCATACAAATGATACATTTCGAAGTAATGTATCATCAGCAGGCATAAATTTATTTTACATTACATCGCATGTAAATGTGCATTTTAGCATTCGTTTTACACAATGCCATGAAGAACAATCTCCCTAAGCTTTACTATGACCTCATTTAAATTATCGATTAGTTATGGAGACTGATTCTGTTGTTGTAAACATATGTCAATATTACAAAGATTGATGCTTGCAATCTCTAATCCATTTTTCCAAAATATATATACTGATACAATTTCTTGCCAAAACTTCGTTATGGGATGCAAAACGTAATAGATATGGATAACCTTATTTTATTCCTTTTGTGCAACTTCTATAGTTGACGCCATACATGCTTTTATAGAATCGTCAATCAAATTTAGTCGTCAACAGTTCATTCATGCAAACTATTTTGACATAATAAAACCCGATTTCTGGAAAATTGATGCTGTGTTTTGCGAACTCCTATATTATATGAATTGAAGAAAAATGAAGCTAATAAAAATCACTAGAAAAAAGAATTTCTGTCAGTTAGGAATATTCTAGGGAACTTAGGCTATGTTTTATCTTCCAAACTGACGCCCATTCAATGTACATATGAATTCTCAATTTATTTGTCTGTTTTTAAAATGAGCAGAGTCATTGAAGGTAACAGCTTCTTCATATTAAGGACGTTATGTAATTCATACAGTATATGATTTTTCTATTTGATTGTGCAAATATTCAAATTAAATTTATACACTGTATGTTTTAATGGACTCCGAGCTCGCTATAACACTGCCCTCCAAAAGTATCTTCACACATTCACAATTTATATTGTACCAAATAAAATTTAAAAAAGTTGTAAAAGCAGTCTACTGTTAAATGATTTTCAATTCTGCTTTTTCTAATCAGAACAGTAATCTTATGGATATGAAATAACAAAAATATCTCAAACTTGATAATGGTTCATTGTGATACATTGACCATAGATTTGGAGGCTGATAGATAACTTAGGCTGCAACTCAAAAAATAAAATATACCAAAATAAATTCCATTTCCATAGCATGAATAATGGTTGAAACCAACAATAATATGATAATACTTCAAACATGAACTTATAAATTGTAGCAATTTTATTAATTGTACTATGAAGAAACTTTTGGAGAGCAGTGTATATCCGTTGCAATTAGCATTGAGGCTTATGCTTTTAATAAAGAAGCAGTTTGGCAATTCATCATTTGTTTATAATGCTGTATTTTTGTCAATGACGTAATATGTAAGGATTGAAAACTAGCAACCATTGTATAATTAAAACATAAATTTTGATTTCATTTCATGTTTTACCTAATTTGATGTTTGTTCACATCTAAAACAAACGATGGTTAGATGCAGTTGCAAGAGGAATAAATATTACATGCAGTGCCTTTTTGGATCTGCTGTTAATACTTCTTCGACTTTGTTAACTTAAATAATACATTATAAAACTCGGTTACTATTTTTTTGTGCTGCAAACTTTTAAAGGCACTATATGTATTTAAATATCCTACATATTATATATAAATTCCAAATTGAATGGGAATTTAAAGAGTTCTAATAGTACAAAACCATAACGACTGGTACATTATTCGCTGTTTACTATTAAAACATGAGATTTTATATTTCTAAATTTCTCTAAACAATTTCTGAATAATGCAAAACTATGTTTTAAATGCATTTTAGCATATTTATTATCTTTTTTTCTGCATAGAATTAAGATAATTTGGGTTGTTATATGCTTTAAACATTTTCTATAGTATTTTATACTACAGATAATATCTCGCCAATCACCAAGAACAATAAACGAAACATAAATCAACTGAATGTGCACAATTCCAAAACTACTAGAGCACAATTTTCTAGATTTTTTTATAGTTATTTTCTTTCAATTTGTGCAATTTTCTCTGAAGGAAATATTTATATCAGAAGCATTTACGTAAACAGACATTGAGTGAACAATGTTCCTGAAATCTACGCTAAAAAATGAATGTGTTAATTGGAAATTCAATGACAAGCATGAATCAGCAAACACGATTTAGACCGAACTTAAAAGCTTATTTAGCAAGTATTTCCTTTTATATTAGTTAGCATTACACAAACATATAATATGAAGACTAAGGACAATGGCATAATGAAACAGTTTATGTTCGTAGAGATTTTGATGAGATGTTTTTTATTATTAGAAATAAGTTGTAACAGACATATAAAATAGATGTTTGTCCAGTGAGATTAAACTTTAATGATAAATATTTATATAAATCGCGGAAAATTCTATTGATAAAAATTAAATATCAATATCACATTAATGATGCAGACGTTACCAGTTCTGAGAAATTCCCGAAGGAATAGGTGTGCAATTTATTCCATTTTCAAGCATTGTAATCATTAAATCATATCAAATATCTCCCTTTGTCTGTCAGACAATGTTTTTGATTTTATTTAATATTTTCTTAACCACAGACTATTAAAAAACTTTCACACCGGGTTTGTTTTCAAGGTCTGAAATTCCATCTTTAGAATTTTTGCCATATTGCAAAAGCAGGACTGGGAAATATTTGGTGCCATATTGTCTATTCTGTAATTCTGTTACTTTCTGATTCAGACTTATATCTTGGTGAATCATTCAGCAATTTTGTAATTCTCTGTGATAAATGCATACACTACCATTGCACTCGAAGTTAATCAGACTACATGTCCTAAGATTATGACTTACATTGATCGATGGAATCTGAAGTCAGATATTTTACTCTTTATAATTTAAGCATGTTATTAAGGTTAATCAAATAAACTGACTTCTTCATAGAATAAAAGTTGTAATAATAGAGCTCAACATTTCTAGAAGCTTTTTCTGACTTTATCTATTTTAAAGCTGCTTTTAAAACATTATGGGGTTTCGAATGAAGAGTAACTTCATTAAATTGTCATTCATTCATTCAAATATCAACACAATTGTCTTCACAATAGATATAAACTAATGTTAGGGTGCTAATTTATTAATGATCATACTGTATTGTTGATTTGTTACTGAATCTTCGGTGGAATTTACGTCAGTCAATCAATATTTTTTTTCTCTGGTGAGATGGGGGAATCGTTATTAAAAGTCTATTAACAGGAACGGTTTTGTGCTCTGCACGAAGTGATTTAAAGTATTTTAACTCTTAAGAGATAGTAAATAAACAGTTAATCATGAAGTGGAGCTAAATTAAGTGTATACCACCACGTTTTGAAATGTGAAGATTCAGCATTCTGTTCTTCCTGTGAAGAAAATTGACAAAGTTCTTGATTCAATTATTTATGATTTTTATTTGAAATAAAAGTATAATAAATCAGGTAACGCTAAGTTACATCAAAAGCAAAACAATCAATAAAAATATATCGGAGTAATTATTAACACAAGTATAATTTTTATTGTAAAAAATCAATCTGAAAATATCAGGAACAGTAACAACCAAACGTATAGACCTCCAACACAGCCAAAGAGCAAGAAAAACAACCTGTACTATATAGTAAAATGATATAGTTAACAAAAAATGCAGCTGATTTTTAAACCAATATTACTGCTACAATTGATAAGCAAAGGGTTAGTACCAAGATGACTATAAGGTATAAATTATCTGATGTCAAGTTCACATAATACTGCGACAATTAATGTAACAACATTAATGGTGTCTAGTCGGATGATTGAGTAATACAAAAATGTCATTTGAAACATTATTTATTTATCCGTCTATGACACCTTGGAATATTTCCATTTTCTTCTCCAGAAACTTTAGTTCATAGACAATCTTCAAGGCTATAATTATCTAATTAAGTTACAGACGTATTTAATTGAAAATCAATCTAAACGCTGTTACTATTACATCTCACATTAATATGTAGGTCAAAGTAAGGCCACAACAAGTTGATCATATGTTCTATGGATTCGCTCGCACCTTAATTTTGACGGTTTTTACAAAAAATATTATTATTTGCTCGCTCATAAAAATTTGGTCAAACCGCTATATAAAGCAGCTGAATTAGGATTATTATTTTTTCTTTGCTCGCTCGCCCCATTTCCCCCCAGAAAAATCCTTAGAACACATGATCAACACATGTGGCCTTAATGCTAATTAGATACACTGTACAAAACGATGGTCGGGCATTTGGGGCTTACAGTAAGATGCACATTGAAATATTTGACTAGATATCAGATATCAAATTCTTTAAATGTATTAACTTTTTAGAAAGCAATAAATTTAATGAGTTGTTCCCTGTAAATGATGATCCAATTTTAGTTCAATTAGAACAAATAATACTTTCTACACTCCAATACCTACACATTACTAGTAAATCGTCTAGTATGCTAGTGCTGTCATGGATAGTTTTCTGGTCCTAGACTTAGACTAATATCAACAGATAACATGTTATGAATAATATATGTGAACGATATACTTGTAGATACAAATAAACTGACACTGTAACAACACTTGTATTGACAAAGACGCTTCTTCAAACAAAACAATTCCAGATAAAAGATATCCTATATTGAAGTATCAATAATGCCAGATATAAGTACCGTGAGAAAATAGTAGAATTCCATTTTAAAGTATGTATATCATTGTTAAAATTCTAATCGACAAATGTTCTATTTGAAGTAACTTTAAATTCTTGTCTCTGCGATCAATTGCTTACAATTACTACCTGATGATTTGATGTACATTTTCATCAATTTATTTTTGAAATGAATAACTCGCTATGAAAAAAGTTTACCAATCGTATACTTTGCTGACGTTTTTAAAGCAATTAAAAACAGTTAAAGTAAATTTAAATGGTCGATATTGAACATCGTTTTTTATAATTAATAAGTCCGACAAAGTTATTAATAATTATATAAGTGTTGATGTAGATGGAACTCATCATAATAGACATATTTTTAATACCAAATACCCGTGCTGTCTGTATGAAATATGTATATTTTGGGTGTATAAAAATGTCTAACTCCACCTTTACCTTTGATTCATTTTTCTTAAAAAAATACCATAACATTAGTTTATCAAGCGGTGTTTTACAAGTTGCTTACCTTTCACTCGGCTAATACGGTATCAAATGTTTCATGAACAAAGCTGATTTCAATAATGACACCTTAATATTTCCAAAATTTATAACTAATAATTAGTTGATAAATTGAGCAATAATCTGCCATAATCAACCCGTATTAAATCTCGCGATTCGTCGACGCCAAGCATGCCTTTATACCACAATAAATCAAAGCAATTATGTAAACCTATAATTTGTGCCAAGTCACATGATATTTCAATCATGGGTTTGTATTTAATGATCGTTTAGAGTAAAATGCTAACAGTAATAAGTTGCTGCAAAAGTTATGTTTTGTGAAATACTCGCGTGATACAGTGTAGGACAAAAATATCTGAAGCCTTTTTTGCAGGTTTGTTTTCTAACGATGACTATGTTTATGGATTTATGAAACACTTTAATCATACCAAGTTATGAAATGTTTAAATGGTAATGTCCATACCATGTTTATGCGTCTTCATTAATGCAATAAGTATTCGTCCAATTAACTCAGAACAACTTTCGATCGAGTCGACCTATTAATGGACGTTTATTAAATATTGGACTTAAATGTACTATTATGAATAGGCATAAAATGTCAAACGTTTAGATGTTCTGAAATATTTGGATACTGAAATATGAACAATTCGAATTACTTGATTTATGGTTTCTGGTTTATATCTTGTTTCTCATAACACAAATATCATTTCATTTTACGTATTGACGCATGTTACGAATCTATAACGCACATTTAAATCTGGTTTTGGTAAAATACGCAATTTTCTGTCCGTAATTATATTCGGAAAACTTCCAAGTTTAAGTTAAACATGTGTGTCAATATAATGATAACTCAATTTCTTGGAAAATTAAAGCTGATCAAATAAATTTACCAAACTGATATTGACTTAGTAAACTTGTTGTTGACTTTGAAGAAAATCATTATTTACTTGGATAATGCATTATTGACTTTGTGGAGATATAAAGGTATACTGTACATGTAATGTATCTTGAAATCAATTATCTCTCTTGAGACTACCGAACATCGCAACGGAGACTGGATAATAAATAGTCTTGGTACAAATAAAATTTAAAAGAAATTTTAATTGAATGTTTTATTGATATAAATAGTTGTCTCAATATAGATTTATATCTTCTTGGAAGACGAGATTAGATATGGGATAAGGTTTGAATGAATAAGAACATCTGTCTGCGTTTGTCAAAACAACATCAAAAAATTTACGAGAAGACGCGAATATAGCTACGCAAACTAAATTATCCCTTCCACTTCAACACTTCTCTTTTAGAAAATTCTAAGAAAAACCACATTATCTTGATCATCAAAATTAGTAAGTTTATTTAATGACACTTATCATCATATTACTATGATTATTTTAATACACTGGAATGTGTATGACTCTAAGACTCATAAACTGTAAAATTGTTCATTCACATATTTTATTTTTTTGTCTCTAAATTTCCACACTGTGCTTTTTATTGTACTTAGTCTAAGATAAACGGTCATCTTTAGTACCACAGTGTGAAACTACAAAGTCCTAATGCAAGTAGTTTGTCATGGTCAGCAATATTGGCTATTTGTATCACAAACCAATAACTACAAATTATTCAAATTTATTGGAATGTGTATAATTCTGATGTTCATAGACAATTTGTAAATTGTTCAATAACTTGTCTTAAACTATTAAATGTATCATACGGTGTATTCAAATCGTATCGTACTAAATGAATACTAACGGTTATTGGATAAGTTGATATTTCGATCTCATATCTCCTATAACAGTTGGTCTACGTTATCTTTAAGAAATAAGCATAACGCTATAGAGTCATATTAATATAATGTTAAGAATAAGCTATGGTATTTAAGAGGCATCAAACGCAATTGTTTTCATCCAAAATTTTACTAGTTTCTTCGTATTCTGTACTTGCTGTTTGCATGTCTATTTTGTTCAGGTGCATCGGACATGTCGATATTGGGTGTGCTTCACAAAATATAAAATGCACAGCATTTCTCTTTTATAAATATTTGCGCGTTCTATAGTTTCTATATTAATCGTATAGGAAAAAATATTTGTATGATGTTTTCCTGAGCAATGATTGGCAGTGCTGATGGTATGGGAAAGCTTTTAGATAAGGCGATCGGTAAATTGTGATAATGCTAGGTTTACATCTGGCCACGAGTACCACGATGTCCCCGATTCCAGAGCATCGTGGCGAACGTAACAGAGCGTGGAGTCGAATCGGGGTGATCGTGGGGGAGCGTAACGGAACGTGGTTGAATCGGGGACATCGTGGGCATCGGGACAGATTTTAAATCAAACTTAAATTTCACCACGATTGACCCGATTCATTTTCTAATCGTGACAGAGCGTGGCCTTCGTAACAAAACGTAACGGAACGTACCGAAGCGTAACAGAACGTAACAGAACGTAACATAACGTGGAGTACAATCGCAACAGATCGGGACCAGCGTGGACACATTTTTTCATCCCGCGTCGCTGGGAAAGAATTATTTTTTGTTTAAATATCAAATCGTGACGTAAAACGTGGTCATTTGTCTCAAATCGTAGGTCAAATCGCAGGAGATCGCAACAAAGCGGCTTTGTCGTTGGAGATCTTAACAGGACGTAACGGAACGTGGTGGAGCGTGGGAGCCAATCGTGTTGATCGCAACAAAGCGTAACAGAACGTGATGCAAATCGTGGGCTCGATCATAGAAAAGCGCAGTAGAGCGCAACAAAATGTGCTGCTTTCGTAAGGAAGCGTAACAGAACGTGGAGTATACCATTTAATCGTAGAGCTCCCCGATTATTTAAGCCTCTGGCTAATCGGGGAGATCGTGGCCATATGTAAACCTAGCATAATTAACTTTATATAATATGCAAAATAATGAATTAACGTATCATTTCACTTAGTAGTTTAGCTGCGTGTTTCAAATTGTATTAGGTGAAATTCTACCAAAAACGATTTGATGACTGCATTGCAGAGACTGTATGTCGCCATATCATGGAAGAAAATAAACAAACTGTTTCAAAACTTGATTTCTGCAGTCCCAACAAATCTCTATCTGTATAGTTTAACCTTCTAATACGATATGATTATTAATCAAATATTGATTAAGTATAATTTCCTCGGCAGTGACAGTATTGTAACTAAAATATCCCTTATTAAGATGGAAATTAATGCTGAACATCATTCACAGGAAACAAACAGATGTATGATTAAAGAACCTAACACAATAACTGCCAGATTCTACCAAATACAATTGGTAGTTTTAAAGGCAAAACTTTTATATAAATCGTATACAGTTTTAATTTTGTTATTAACTCACTACTCAAAAGAATGTTGACGATGTGAACAATGATCTATGCTGGGTGTTGAAATAAATGTTTTTAGATTTATTTTGAATCATTTGTTGGTCAATTTATTGTGTGTTTAAGTCACTTCCCACAGTTATCTAGTATCATTATGAAGTTCGGATCATCGAAACTTTTTACCAGCACTTTATATTAATCAGTACTGAATAACCCCCTCTCTCTGGAATTAAGTCGTCGGCACACCACCGCTGTTGAACTACTGATTAAATAAAACAACACGTATCTTCTCTACACATCTGAACATCTTTGGTAAATAAGTTAACATTTATTCAATAAGCTAGGTTTCCTTACAGTCAAATGACACATTAAATTGATTACCAGGTTGTCACTCTGAAGTATTTCTATTGTCAGAAACTTACAATTAGATCACGCCCAACAGCACTTGGATGTTTAACGAAATTGGTTCGAAAAGCAAACAATTGTTTGCACCATGTTCACAATAATAATGCATCCGAGTTATTTAATAATTTGTTGATAGAGATTGTGTTTTGGAAGACAGATTTTTACACAACTAAACTATACCGGAAAACTTAATAGTGATGAATAAAAACAATGCTTTGAATTGATGAACAATTTTGTTTGAGGTCAAAACGACAAAGTTATATACATTGTAAGCTAACGTTTCAATTTGTTCATAAATTTATAGTATTTCAAAGTTTTTGGCATTTTTGGTAAAAGGATTTCAGACGGTTCTTCAATTCATGAAGCATTTTAGTTTTTGTGACTTAATGATATGTCTTTTGCTGCCTATGTTGTTATACCGAATTTTGTTGAAATATGACTAAACATTTCATTTATATAAGCATATTCGTCTCGCAATATATCAACCGAACAATCATGAAATGCAATATTTTTTACTAGATTTACCATTCCTCATGAATGATATATTCAAAGATGGAAAATATTTAAGCACCCAGAAATAAATTGTCTATGTTCTGCGTGTTTTACATCATAGTTGATTTATTGTTTGAAACTCTCTATTGTTTGCTGTAAATAAAATAACTTTTAACTTTACATCATTATAAAACTGTAGATTTTGCTGGAAGCCAAATGACACTACATTGGAATTGGTATCAAATTAAATTTGTAGGTCATTTAATGTTTTACTGTAAAATTTAAGATATATGATACCGACCCTATGCAATTAAAGTGTCAGTTTGATGAACAGTTTGCATTGCGTTGTCTCATAAATTTGTTATTGCAAGTACATCGGTGAACAAAAACTAAAGAATACCTTTAAGCAAATCCGTTCTTAAATTATTGCATGCTCGTGGCTTGTATAATTCTTTTACGTACAAGGACGCTTTTTAATCTAATATGGAGTCAACTTTTGGAACTCCAAGCAAAATATCTGACACTGTAGTTTTCTATGTTTCATGTAAATTATGATTAATTGCAGTTCAGTAAATTTCCTCCGAAATAAAGTGTTTCGATATGTGTTTCCAAAACATGAACAGTACATATAGTATTAGCACTCTAAGCAAGATTTGTTCTCTTTGTTTATGGTACATTATTGATTAACGAAAATCGTAGCACATTTACTGTACTGGTATATAATTGCTCCAATAAAATATCTAATATCAGCGGGTAATAATGATGGTATCATTGATCACATACAACAATATACTAATGATATTGTCAATACAAATATGATTATGATAAAGTGAATTATTTATTGTTTTAAACGGTTTATGTGTTGGGTTTTTTTGATAATCAGTACGCAATGCTTCTGTTCATTATTTGGGACAGTGTTTGAAGATTATGTTTTTAGGACTTTAAAATACCAGTCATATTAACATCAATGAAACACGCGCCCTGTATTCCTTTTTTGCATTTTTGAAATGCATATACCTTTTTTACCTGAAACGATATCGATTTTGCTCATTATTTTTTTATTGAATAATTAAATGGATTGTTCATTTTGACATGACATATGAATTTAAATCATTCATATATTAATTAATTATTTAGTTATCTGATAAAATTGGTAACGTTCTAGAGCTAGTAAAGCATGTAGAATTCAATGCGCAATATAACTCCAATGCACTGATGCAGTACGAGAAGGACCAAAACCAGATAACGTAATGCTTAACGCCTATGATTTATTCATTAACAGTATAATTTAATTCAACTGGAAAACATCTAGTATTTTTACCGCGTTTATCAAATTATCAATTTGAAGTGTTCTAATACAATATATCCAATATATATATAAATATAAAGCGGCGTACCTCCGTTTATGCCAGGACTTATCCTGTTGCAGCAGGGATTAGGGTAGGTGATGATATCTATCGCGAGAAAATGTCAATGGAAGACATAATTCAATTAGAGTTAATGACACTTACCATTATCAATGTGCAAATTGACAATTAATAAACAAATGGTTTCAATTCCTGGGCTAATTCCAGTATTGAATATTGTCACGCTCATCGAAGATAGACATCAATTAATGTAGCCTTAGAATGGTTACTGCTAACTATTTATGTTTTCATTGTGTTCATATTTCAAATAAAAAACGTATAAAAACTGCGAAGCGAATGTCAAGTTTTATATTTTACATTTTGTGTGAAACTATGCATTTGGTGGTTTTTATTTTGTTATACATTATTTTGTTTTACATTTGCGAGTTTTTATAAGCAGTTATTTAGAAATTAACCATCACGAGCTTGTGATTTTATGTCTGGGGATTCATTTATGTATGTAGCAACCACCGTCGCAATGTACACTCATTTGGTAGATATTGTTTCAAACTCAGTCACTTATGTTGCAGCGGGACCACAATGCTATAATTCTTTATATAGTTACTTGATAGGTTATACACACATATCACTATATTTAATGCCAATAAATGTGTGTTTAAATGTTCTTGTTAATTCCGCATGGATTGTTATATGATCGGTTTCAATTTCAAAAATAGTATCGATTAGATCTGCCAGAAAGCATATGAAAACTGACTTGTTAGAGGGTTTGAACGTTTTTTTAAATAATAATTGGATATTTACATTATTTTTAGTTTCACATACAGGGTATTATATATGGATTTTAGAAACTCTTTTATTTGATGTATGGCTTCTGCTACATCTCACACCATATTGTGTATATTATCTACAATATATTGAAAGCTAATGAATTCAATTTACCCGGAAACTGATAATAAACAGCTATTATGGTGTTTTTGGCTTTTACTAGAAAAGGAATAATGTCATTATCGATTTGCTGTGATAAAATATTGTTGCTTTTAGCTTGGTGAAATTCATCACTTGTGTAAATATCATAAAAGTAGTTAATTTTTAAGAAGTATAAGCACTTACCAGGGTTAATTTTGTTTACCTCTTTAATAAACAGTTTAATGAATTGATTTGATAATTCTTCAAAGAATCATAAGTTACCTGATCTTCCATGTATTAAATTGGAAATCAATTAAAATGGTTGTGCTTATACATTTGTGCAGTAAACCATAGACATATGTCAGCTGCCGTACTGTGGTACAAATTACTGTGCAAACGCACTCAATAAAGAACTATAAAAAGCAATCACATCAAATGAGAAAATGCTAGTTATAAAAATAAATGCCTTGCAAGTAGAGTTTGTTTAATCGATCAGAAGACTTAGTTGTTTCTGATGAATCAAATGAGTATTCGTTCATTATGAGTTTTTTTGTTGCAGACTTCATTTTGACTTAATTTATTTGTATATTTAATTTACAAATACGATCCGTTCATCGCAGACAGATATTAAAGTTATCATAAACAAGTTTAATGTTTCGGAACTGAATAGCCTAGATTTTGCATCATGATAATAAACTGTAACTAATTTATGAGCCGTAAATGAAAAAATAGTCAAAAGAGACATGGCTATGTATATAATTACATAAAATATACATCACGTAAAAAATGGTTGTAAAATGTACAATGTGAGTACAATGGATGTATTTTTTTGTCATGATTTTTCCCTTTGGTATGATTCTTATCAATATGTGGATTGTTTTGTCTAATTATATTCCATCAGCCATAGTTTTTTCTCCTATAGGACCTAAGTAGGTAAATATAAATCAATTGTTCCTACCAAGTAACTTTGGTTGGGTAGAAAGTACAAATATAAACAAATTGATATAGTCAGCAATATTTGTTTCTTATGACAATCCTATAATTATATTGTATTCTCTTATATAAGCTTGTTTATTAGCCTGTCGGACACAGACAATTTGTTATAAATAATTTTGACTTATCTCACATATTATGTATTGGATTCACTACAGAAGATTCTGGTATATTTATTGTTTTGTATCATAATTCATAAACATTTTTTCCTAGTGTTCATTGCTAAATACAATGTTCTTCTGTTCTTCATCTGATAGCCTACCTACGGGTAAAATATCAGTATATACAATGTAGTTCAGTTTTCCGATTCAGTTTCGGTATCTGTAATATTTGTAAATTTGTAATATGTTTAAAAGTTTTCGTTTCTTGTCGGTTAAGTGGTTAGCTTTCTCCTTGCTCCCTCTTCTCTCTATTTTTCTTCCCCTACAACTATTAATATCTTTCCAAAGGCATTTATTTTAATCTCCATTTTTGTATTTTAGTTTATAAACAGTACAAATAATAGCTCGTGTGTCATGATTTGAGAAATAAAGGTTTGTTTTGTTCTGTTTTGTAAGATCTTGTACTTTATTTATTATCAAGTGTAGTCTGTATTTCTGAGACATCATCAGATTTTACTTTGTTTTAAGTTAAATGTAATCAAGTTGATTTTTGGATTTTTAGAGGACAACCAGAGAATAGTTGGTAAGTTTTCATTGAATTGTTCTTAAATATTGTTCTGTTTATCCATGTGAGGTTATTTTATGATTTCATATGGCATACTGACTGTAATATTAACTATGTAGCAGTCTTTGCCAACTCTTTGTTTAGTATGTAATTTTAGTAAAGCCTTGTTTTTATATAGAGCTATTCAGTCCCATTAACCAACCCTATGTTTGTATGTAATTTAAGTTTAGCTTTGTTTTTGCTGTATACAGTTCAAATTACTTCGGTTAAACATTTTCTTGGAACAAATTGATGTTATAAAATAAGCAAATTGCAGTGCAACTTGATTTGCGGAAACCCTGCTGAAAAACAATTATACTTCCTACATAAGGTAATAAATCACATTTATTTCCCATTTGTACAATATTCTCTTCTTGGTATTAGTTCTAACAGAATCTTAACATTCAATATCTAGTACAAACAATTGTCTTGAAGTAAACAAATTTTGCTTAATAAGTTCGCTAGTTATTTAATATTCGGTTATTAATAGAACTTGCAGCTTCATTAACTATTCTATGTTTACATCAATAAATCAATTTTCGCTATCCTAAACTCAAAATGACAATCGAGTTATGATAGCTGTTCTATTGCATTGAGGAAGCATTCTACTTTACCAAATAAGATTATGTTTTTATTATTGCATACAAACAAATTTCATACAGCCCTCATGTTAATTTTGTTAATGAGAATTAACACGTTATTTACAGTCCTACTTAAACAACGTTGGGCATGTGAAGCATTTCTCAAGAGTATTATTTCTTTTTATGGTACAAGTTTCAAAATATCTTGACAACGTTTTATACATTATGTTACTTCTGTTTTGGAAATAATTCATAATGTCAAAGAAGTGAAAACGTAAGAAGAAGTTACTGTCAGGAAATAGAAGCATGTTTACCAAGAATATAGAAAACCGATATTTATTGTATTTAGATAATGTGCATTGGATGCTTCTTTTCTTAAATATACGTCACAGTGACAACAACAACATATTATAAATATTTACGTGTAATATTACATGACATATGACTAACATTAAATTCTTTGCAGAAAGAATTGTACAATACAAATCTTGGAGCTTGAAGACGTTTTCAACTAATTGATTCATTTTACAAAACATTACAATATGGCAATCGTCTGTTCGGGAAACTTACCTTCCCATTTTAATACGTAGCCTGATGAAATGGAACTAACAATTCTGTGATGTTACAAAGATATCATAAACGTTCGTTTTACTTCAAGATGTTTTCTGTTTTTATTCCCTGTAGTTCATTTTCAGATATAGGGTCCATAAGTTTGATGAGCCAGATAAGTAAGTTGGATTGAAGTTAAATCAGAACTTACTAACCTACAAAAATAAAACATAGATGCTGATGTGTTTTAAAATGGATACAATGACTTTTTGATCCGATAATAGAATAAATTTCGTTCTTTTCAAGGAATCCTAGAACTGTTGGTATGTTATTAAGCATTTATTGAATAAGCAATGTCTATGACCGTTGTATGAAATATTTATATGATTACATTCTCGCATTCAGACATATGTTTTTTATACAGAAACCAGAACAATTAAGTCACGGCATGAGTGGAATATGTTTACATTGTCAGTGTATTGGTGAATATAACAATTTGTGCAATACATCCAAATGTAAATGGGTGACGTGATCATTATACAGTTACTCATTAAGTAAACCTTATTGTTGCCAAACGCTATGTAGATATTATCAACGAAAGTTATTCTGTTTCCAGTAAAACTTACATGTTTTTTTTATTTTGTGAATGCGGTTGACTGAAGTCTATGCGACTTTTGGATTGGTATTAATGGTTAATAAACAAATGTGCTTTTACTGGCTATTATTTTATTTATATATATGACAGAAATGGTATATTTTAAGCTGATTATTTAAATTACTTGAATAATGTGCTCAAGCTGCCGTGTTATTTTGTTGAAGACCGTTTAATTGTTGGTGACGGAGAAGCAATATAATTTAGTATGATTTGACAATAAACATGTTTGTTTTTGGCCTAGTCGAGCTCACTTTGTTTTGTGCTCTGATGATGTTTTTTTTATTTCTAAACTATTCAAGTCAAGGGACGTAGGGCAATAAATTCGTAAACAGTGAAGTCCATTTATTATGATTATGAAAATCGGTGGTCGTAATAATTGCAGCTGAATTTCATGATATGAGAACGTTTTGCTTCTCATATTTGGTGTCATTTTGCAATTAGGAACGTGGTCTTTATAGTGAACTTTTTCTGAAGTTGGTCACATGTTATTTCGTCTAATTAGCATTGATCACTAGACTACTAATGCTTTAGTCAATGTTATACATAGTTTTACATTGAATAAGTTAATTGTGTCAAAGAGTTATAATAATATGTTTTTGTTTGAAGTACATGATGAAAGATACTGGTTAATGGATAACCTCAGTAAAACGTGTGTTGTTGAATACGCCATGGGAATACAAAGTGCTTCTTTTAAACACTGAAGACATATTATTAGAAAGACGTCTTTGTGTTAAACAGTATATCTATTACTGCAATTTTGATATACTTAGCTCCAATCTGATTGAAACCCGATCTAAAATTTTCCCGCTCGCCTACTCGCTAATTTAGATCTGGCCGTTTTCAAAGGAAGGTCACTTTCAGGTGACCTTTTCTCATCATAATATTCATGACGAAATTGTTATGACTAGTAACTTGTTTACATCGTCTACGTTGCGTAATTTGAAATGAGCCGTCCAATCGCAGACTCTGAATAATACCGCTCTTCATGATATCTGTTTACGGAGATTGACTTACTCTGACATTGAATTAGAGTTCAGATGTGCCATTTTCATAAATAATCTGTAAATTAATATCTTACTTTGCGATATTTAAAGCATACATACTTTTTTTAATTTATTATTTTTAAGGAATAAAATGGTTTGATAAAGTAAAAATTTATGAGTTATATACACGAAAACACACTGGGTTGTAAATTAAATGTCCGTTTAGATGGAATCTAGATGGTTAGAAACATCATCTGAGAACATAATATGCTAATTCTTTTCAATACTATAGAACAATTAATAGAATCCGGCTGAAAAAGTATATATCTATATATTTAAGTAACGTTAAGTAATTACAATTGGATGCTGTTTCAGTCATATCACCGCAGTCAGTCGTTCGACACACAATCGCTGAATAGTTCTTAATTTCCTTGGGCCAAACTTATAATATTTTGCAAAGACGTACCATCGCCAGGGGCAGACAATTGATTTACTTCATACAGAGAAAGGTGGACGATTGACCGTAGAAAATTTACTTTGATAAAACTCCATGATGAAAAGTCCCATCTGAGCATTAAACCAACTACCCTTGGATTAGTAACTAGGATCTCTGCTGACTGATCTTGGTGGAACTTTTCCAACTTGGCAACAGTAGTTCTTACTCAAACTTTTTATGCAACATTTTTATAACAAAACGATGTAATAACTTAAAACTGAAACAGAAACTTCTCTTGGCAATAGCATCATGTTTCCAAGAAAAACCATAGTTTATGACAAGAAATATTGCATATAATAAAGTTAACATTATACAGACTTGTTAATCTAACTTTCAAATGAATTTTGTCTGCGGTTTGTTATCACTCCAGCGATTTGGTAAAGTAAATTATTCACGTCTTGGGGCGCGATGTGTAAATTAATGAATTCCCAGAACTTCATCAAATATCATTTTGGCCGTACTAACGTTTGTATTATTTGAAGCATTGTTCACATTGGCAAGTTTAGATATTCTCTCTGGTGCTACAATTATTGTATTATTATGAATAATTTATGCATCAAACTCATTATTTGTCAGTTGTTCGTTTTCGAAATACATTATCAATATTTCCAGTGAATCTGTTTTAACCAGTAGTGTGCTGTTAAACCTTCAAGTTAATCATTCAGTGTTTTGCAAAGACAATTTGTTTTGTTCTGCAATGTGTTATTTCTTTCTGCCTTAAGTACAAAACATGATGCACAAGTGCACACAATGCTTGTAAGAACTTCACAATAAATTGGTATTTCAATGGTGTCAAACTTGAAGAATGTAAACATGAAAAAATATATCGTAAGGATACAGTATTTGTTTTTGGTTCTGTGTTAAATGATGTACACACTTATTAAAACTTGGAATGTCACGATCTCTGTAAGATCAAACTAAAAGTGTTTTATTGTTCAAAATCAATACTACTTGAATCCCACTTGTCGTGCCTTTATTTACAAATAGGCGTGCATAGTGCATACCATTGCGGCTTCAAGTTCTATAAGTTTCTTGAATCCTTTTTGCGATATCCGCTATTCTTAGCGTCAAGTGTTCTTCAATATTCTCATACTAGACATCTAGGCGCCAAAATCACAATTGTAGAAGCCAAATTTTATCTCATTATGAACGCAATATGCATTCCCCTCTTAAATCTTCATGTCTCGACTTAAGTTAGATTTTCAAGATAACTTAAATGTTGCATGTTCAGGTGTACACATATATATTCATTTTCTTAATTCCATCACACCAAATGAATAATTAAACGCATTTTCCCCTAGTTGATGATTTTATCTCTTACAAACTCATGGTACTCATAATAAAACGCCCGTATTTTCATCAATTAATAAACAATTAAACATTCAAGTAGCTTGTGATTTGAATCTGCTTCATCAATAAAGTTCAACTTTGTATTTGTTCTATTTTTACTTAGATGAACATTATTAACTCACTAGGGATGTTACTATGAATAATTAGTTGTAATTTGTATTGACCTGCTTTCGTGTTGTTTTACAAATCGATTTTAACATGGTTCTATTTGAGTATATACTTACGCTCGTTGTTCATTCCTTATGCGTATGTTGTTGTGTTAGAGTTGCGTGTTCATGATTGAGAATCAATTGTTTTTGAAACAGTAAAGTTAGGCAATGATGACCAAAAATTGGTCTGTGGATGTTCAAGACGCCAGTAAATATTCAGTTAGGATCAAACATTATATTATGTACAGACATATAAGGCTCTACGAAAGTTAATGGCCATTTTGTGTAGCGTTATGACCATTTTCTTTACCATAATGAACATATGTGGCTTCCTTATGTGCTATTTTCTTTGTCTTTATGTTCTTTCTTATAGCCTAACTAGTCTTGCTGACGCCTATAATAGGTATTTTAAAGCTCTAAACCTTTTCACAATGTATTGGAATATCCAAATAGCCTACTTTATAAATGAAAATATGAGTAGAGAATTTACTTCTTGATTTTTAGATTCAGATTGAGTAATATTAAACACAGTAAAGTTCCGCTTTACGATCATCTTAATCGATGGCCTTATTAGTGAAATGATCTTATGTAGAGACATTTCTTCTCATATTAGTCTTTTGGGACTACAAAGTTGTCTAAAAGCGCATGATTTTGCTATAACAATAGAGATTTTAAAGCGGAACTTTATGGTGTTAATTTTTTAAATGCGAATCTGAATATTGCATTAATTTCCGGATTTGAAGATTTTGTTTCAGTAATTTCTAATATAAATGCGATCAAATATTTAAGCCTGTCACTCACTGACCAATTATACAAGATAGCTTTAAACGGTTTGCCGACAAAACACGATTTTTTTCATACATAAAATGAAGGCTAAGGCGTGTTTTCAAATGTCTGATTTGGGCTATAACTTAAAGGCCTATGTAATAGCATATGAAAATAGAGAGATCATCGGGCATTCGTGTACAAAACAAGTCGATCATACGGGCACGCATCAGCGTTTAATTTGGAACTTATTTATTATAATTTGTAAGTAAAGTGAGTCTAAACTTTTAATAGCTTGACAAAAACAGTTCTTAATTTTCTTCTGCTCAGCAAATTATAGAACTAACCCGCCCTCAAGTAATTATATAAGTACATGGTTGTACATTTCGTATTCCTTATATCATTGAAGCCAAATTTTGACCTCTTGGAAATTCTCAATTTTCAGACACTCTAATAACCACTTTACCAAACATGTTATTATCTGAAGTAGGTTTTTTCTGGGCCATTAGAAAATGAACATATATACAAGGTCATTGAATATAGAAATCGATTGTTTGTTTCCATATCTGACCATATAAGAAAAAGACAAGCAATCCCTTGATCATGCTAGTTAAACCTTTGACCTAATTGTTTATGAGAATGTTATGAAAGCACATAGTTATTTAGAAAATTAGTAATATTCCTTTGACCCCTATGGGAATTCGTTTTACTGTCCGTACAATCGTTTATCTCACGTAATAAAGTATAAACCATCATCACGAGCGAGCGCTATTGAATATTACAGTATTTCCAAGAGTCAACTGGGAATTACAGATGTTTGCCTGAATTGTTTAATACTCTTATTGGTTATATTAGCTGTTAGTTGACGGGTAATATGTTCTGGTGTGATGCCAGCTTTTTCAGATATGTACAGATATATTCAGACATTATATATCTGAGATGTTTGACAACATAACTACTATGTTTGTTGGTATGATGAATGAGAGATGCTTGTAAAATATCGATCAAAACTTTTGTTGTTTCTTTCTTCAGGTCTTCAGGTTGTGTGTGTTTGTGTGACTGAACGCTGAACAAGACGTTGATCAAACAGAGTGGCCTAAACATGGCGAAACTTCATCGGTTTATAAAGCTGAATGATCGTTTTGACTCTCAGGTGTTTACGTTCTTGTTACCAGCTAAACTGGTAACGGAGAAAACTCAAGAAACCTACGCAAAGGATGTTGTCTATGGATATCATAAATGGACAGCGATATTCACACGTACGGATGTACACCTTGGATGCTTCTTAAAGTTGTTGACATGCTGTGATGGCATGAAATGTCAAATTGATTTTTCATACACCTTAGTTAATCGTGAACATTTCACTCGGAATGAATCTTTTATTGAAAAGGGCATAGTGTTTTCATCGGAGTCAACTCAACATGGGCGTAAGAATTTTGTGTCGCTTGGAGAGATGGTTGAGAGAGATTTTTCTCAAGCATCTGGCGAATTCTTAATTGAACTAGAGATGAGGAAAATTAATTGTTCGTTTGAATGTTACGTAAGGTTACCACGTGAGACGCCTAATTCACGGTATAATGAGGATACCAAACTTGAATCTTCTTATTTCACGTATGGCCTATGTGACTGGAGTATATCTCTTACTCCAAATGACGGCTCTGTACAACGCGATGAACATTTTACGTTACAGTTACATCGTCATACCAGCTTTGATCATATATGCAATGTACGTTACTACGTTACTATAGGAGAAACCGGTGCCTTTCAATCTGAAGAGCTGGACCAGCTTGTTGATACGACTGGTAATGGTGAGACGTATGTGATAAATGGTTCACTATATCAACTAGCACGAGGGAGATCTTCATTACGATTGAAAATCACCATGGTCTCGGTTGTTAGTGTAAGTGAGGTTGCATTAAATGTAGCTTCTAGATCAAACAGTAGAGCTCATCTTTATGATAAAGATAAACAAGCTTGGTAAGTTTTATTATCATTTTATCAATTTGTGTTAGATAACTGTTTTAACAAAATTTGAGTTTTAACTTACATGTTATCAGTTAAGTTACGTTACAACTCCTTATTTTCTCTCCAATTTATCAGTTTTAACCAGTAAAACCACAAGTAATTGTGGTGTCTAATTGAACACAATGTTTGTTTAACCGCTCTGCCAACATTTGTTATGGTCTGATCACGGTCATCGGTTGCTAACTCAATATCACTAAAGAGGTTTGGATTTATATTTAACTAGTACTACATGTAAGCATGTGCTTTAGATGATATAGTGTTTGAGTATCAAATGGTCTTAAAAAGTATTTTATGGTGAACTTCACGAAGACATCCTGTTCTGTAATTGCACCTCGACCTATGATTGATTGACAGACGCACTTGCCGCGCACAATTAACTGCGCAGGAACTCATTAAAATTGCGGTCTGTGCTACTGAAAATCCTTAAATCACAAAACGTTTCTAAGATTATTAAATATTTAATTCAATTGCGTCATGCATTCAGTTAAAAACTGTCGCACTAAAATTAAATTCGTGTTTAATTAAATTTAATTCGCATGTTTTGAGTCGGTGAGAATTTAAAATTTTTAAACGCATGAAATTCCTTACTGTGTGAAAAAGAAAGGAGTATAATAGAATAAATGATTCAGAATCGGAATAAAATAAATTACATTAACTCTTTTGGGATACTTTATCGCCAACTTCATCGGTCGATGAAATTAAAACCTGACCAAAGCATTTGATCTTCCATAATTCATTAATAAACATTGATTGGTCTAAAATTTAAAACCTTTCTAGCTAATGCACAATTCAGAACTTATATATCATTATCAATAATTGATAATATGCGTTCATGCGTATCATGTTACCTTTTTCCTGTGGGGATTACGTGAAAGTTCTGTGCACGACACCAAGGGGGAATATTAGTGTTAATATATAAAACCTTTTCTATGGGTTAGTCTAAACTAGACCATTTCCTTCTTTATTTACAAGTAGTTAGACTTTTTCAAATGCACCATATATTTGATGTAAAAACTATAACGACTAAGTTAATTTTATTGATTCATATAAAAATAAATTGGGAAAAAGTTTTTTGCGTTAGGCTGCTGCCCTTTGTATGGGGGCAGCGAAATTGGCCATTTTATTATTTTGAATTTGTAAGGTGAGTCTACCGCTTTGCATAATCTAATACAATGAGTGGATAAAGAACGCACATTAAACAAATCTTCGTAAAATATATTTTTGTGTCAAATTAAGCGAAACTTTATATTCCGTTTCGTAAAATAAATGTTCATCAGAGCCATTAATCAACCGGCATTCAATCGTGTTGGCATGCCATTTAAATGTTTTTTTCTAATTTCATAATGTTTATGTCCGAAGCAAGCAATAAAATCTCACAACTAGCCGCCCATTTCATGGAAAACTCTGCGCATTTTCACTAGTTCCAAACATCATTATAACCAATATCCATAAAATTATGGAAATGATTTCTAATTCAATAGCTAGTTGAATAATATGAAGTTCAATTTGCTACGTAATATCTGAATCTGTTGGAAAAGCAAGAGAACGAAATTTGTTGCGGTTCTGTGCAAACATTTCAGTAAAATACGTTCAAGTAATATTTTCTGCTGCTAAGCTGATATTGGCAAATTGTTTTTGGTAATGTAAGTTGAATGTTAAGATCGCACTATAAAAATACCGTCGCAGACGATAATACTTCTATACGAAGTGACATATCTAACACTACCCTTATACAAAATTCAGAATGTAATAGAAGACAATCTTCTGTGGGTTAATTAGTTCATTGAAAATCTAGAATTATTTGCTGAACCAAGTTTATGTGAAAGCATTGCAAACAATACGAATGTAGCGCTCTTTTGGTAAAGTTTTAAGAGTTTAAGCTCCTGAATGCAAAAAGCCTTAAGTTGGCTCGAATAAATATCAACGGACCATTTTGGTGTGTTTCATGATTAAGGAACGGCAGTTATGTACGTCACGTTATAATTTGTGTAAAATACATCTAATAAAACACAAAACTGACCATAAAAGAAGCAGAGTATACGCAACTTCGGTGTAAGATCTTTTTTATTTCAACTCGTGAACTCAGAGAATGAAATCTTCTCTCGTGGAATAGCTATGCCACTTTGAATAAGTATTAATGATTTGAATGACATACCATAGGCCTATAGTTGAATGTTCTGAATGCATTGAATAGTATGCTCTGTACTTTACCGAATTATTTTATATTGTCTGCATTGTGTTTGAACATGTTATATTCTGTTTACTCTAAGGTCTTGTAATGTCGAAATATCAAAATGTTAGCCAATACAATTAACATATATTTGATGTTTGATCATGATAATGAAGGGTATCCTGGCAATAAAATAAGGTTGTTTATCCTTAGATCAGGCAAAAAAGTCTGATGTAAGCCACCAAGGCTTTTCTCCCACAAAATTGGCGATTGCATCTAAGTCCTGTGGATTGAAATATATCCATTTTATCATAGAAATTACAGAAAATCTCCTGGGGAACCACTTTGTATTTTTTACAGGAGACACGTGGTTTGAAAAATGTGTCTGGTTAATGGCATTATTGGAATTGTTTTAAATAATTCTACAAAAAATTGTTTAAAACCGCCGAGGACAGTTAGAGATATATTCTGTCGTTACTTTGTCTTGACAATCGTGTCTTCTTCTCATTCAATGAAAGCTCCAGACATAATATTATAACATAAACATAATTTCTGTAGATAATCGTCTGCTACCAACATTTTCCCGCCAAAAATTGTATTATGTCGCGGTCATTACATTATAATGTTTGATGTACAACTGCCATGATGTCTTCGAGCATGATTATCTGCAAGACAATTATCTACAATATTAACTTAGCACTGAAATGTATCATGTAATCGAGCATGATTATCTGCAAGTCTAGTGTCTACAATATTAACGTAAACCTCAAATATGTAATGATGTATATTAGATCTTGTCATGCGATAGAACTGAGTTAAATGTGCCAATCATCTTCAGAAGCAGTTAACATTATTATTGTCATTCGAAATCAGTGAATAACAACCACTGTCGTAGTACGTTCGCCAGGTGGGTGAGTTCTTTGTCAAAACGTCTTGACTCTAACCACAGTATTGTTCAGAGAGAAGCAGGTTGTCGTCTCCGTATGGAAGCTTGAGCGAGTAATGGCAAAGAAATTTGGTCTGATAAGTTGGTAAGCGTATTTAAACTAAAGAAAAGTGTCGATAGACGGAATAAAGTACAAATGAAATACAATCACCTAGGACCACAAAGAGATATTTTACTCGATGCAGTAAGGCTAAATAATGTTCTATTAACTTTTTATACTGTTACTAAATATTATTCCAAAATGTATACCATAAGCCCAACAAATATTACTACTGATAATATTGTATACATCTTCTTGCAGGTTGATGGAGGCTGACACTACTGGAAAATATTTATCATTTTGTCTTTACTACACTGATGTTGCTCACGTGCCTAGAAAGTACAGTCGTTATGTCTGCTGGAACATACTAGTGCTCACAAGGTAAGTTTCAGAAGATGTGCGTTGACTTTTTTGTAAGATCGATTTTTATTTCTCTAAATGCTCAGAAAATATTTTGTTAAGAGTGGCATAACCACGAGTGAGATATACTAGTATTCTGTTTCTTTCATGTTTGCACCTTAGCTTCAACCAAATGGTTTTTAGATATACATGTTTGTATATTTTGTATATTACTGAGTTCATGATTTTCTGGTTTTCTGGCCTTTTTCATTATATATAGAACTACTTTAAGAATGTCAAACTTACATTATTACATTAAACTTACAACGTCATGTTAACCACTTCACATTTAACTCTCTTGATTTATACTTTGTGAACTAAATAGTATTTTACAAAATGCGACAATTAAGATGTTGCCCTCGGCATTGCAAATGTCTTGAACAGCGTGTATCTAAGCAAGAACAATTTTTAAATGATTTTCCTCTTGGGCGATGTCAACTTGTTTTTAATTCAGAATTTAAACTACAGAAATCAAATATGTTAGAGTAACAGGTTCATAAAGCGCACCCTTGCGGCCAATATCACTGTCAATATTGGCATTCGTTTTCTATTAAAATAAATGCATTAGGAAATCCCGTGATACCAGTTGATGCAGGTTTTATGATTGCTGTCTGGGATGGTAATTGAGAGAAAATTCTCTAATTTCAAGTCCAAACATCAATAAAACCATGTAACATGTTTTTAAGCTGCAAATGGTCGAGTTAGAGATAATCGGTTCAAGGCAATATAATTAACTATTCCTGATAATGAGTTTTGGTTTCTACATTATTAATGAACTTTTACGTGCAGGGATTGATAGCAGGGTGACATTTTTCTATTTAAAATGAGCTGATTTCGTTTAAATAACTATCTTCGTGGTCCAGCGAAAAAGGTTGCAAGCTTAGTACCAATATAACCTCTAACTGATAGAGTCGCGTATTCTAGCTCAGCTAACGAATATGGGACTTCGTATGATTGAACAGGTAGTTGATTACGTGACATAGAAATCAAGTACTCATGAACACAGAAAATAAAGTATGGCAAAACGTGCGCCTCAAATTACTCTCACTGTTGTAATAGAGCGTAAAATCAAAACAGAACCGAAACTAAGTTTAATACATGTATATATGTTTATGCTACATAATGCTATATGTTTAAATGTTTTGATTTAAGGTCTGCTTTTATAGACTATTTTAGAGTACCAATGTAACCCCTAACTGATAGCGTCGCGTATTCTATCCAAGCAAATGAATATGGTTGAATAGGTAGTTGATTCCGTAAATATGGCTAAACATTCTCGATATAAGCGCTATCAAAATGAAAACATTGGAACGAACATTTTATATATTTTGTTAACAAACCAATTAAAATGATAACTTATCAAGTATATACATGTATTTGTTGCTTGTTCCAGATATATACCAACACACAAAGTGAAAACAAATTATGGTCCATTCAGTAAATACTATGTTCAACAAGAACTAGATGACGGGTATCAGATACTCACCAGTATTCCAGTTGATGAGGTACAGTAGTGTTTATGTTTGTTGCAGTGTCAATACAAGTGATGGTCATTTTACGATGACCAGTTTACCCACCCTAGTTTCATGGACCTTTGTCTATAACTAGTACTCACGTCCCTTTCACAAGTCAAACAGCATACCCATATAGCACATACTTCCCAATAAAGCTTATACTCGTACATGTAAATTAAGGAACGTACGCAGTATTGTCAAAGTTTCCATAAAAGGGTATGGCAAGCCTGAGTGGGTTTCGAAAGGGTGACCCCTTCGGTACACAAGATTCAAAAACCTGATCGTAGCCTGCACGTACCCGGGTTATTATGTACTAAATTAAATAAACTTCGTCTAAAATTTGGAAAATGTTCTTATTGACCTTTTGGCGTTTGTCATTCACATTCGCAAAAACCTAATAATCTCATGATTATATGAAACTGGCTAATGACATTGTCTTAGTTCACTAAGTACTTTGTTAGTGTTTTAATTGCGTTTTCCAAAGTTTTTTATATCAGACTAGAAAGTTCGTCGTAGGTCAAAAACAACATGACATTAAATAACTATATTATATAACTGTTTTTGGTAGAATGATCAAAGAGAACTTGTATATAAAGTATAAGAGAAAATGTACATGAAACTCTACTGGTGGAGAACCAACATTCCAGTGAAATGTTTTGGCACCGTGTAAACAAAAAATGTCGTCTGACGAACTGGCTCAAATCAAGTGTTAAAAAATTTGCAGTTTGATATTAGAAATAGTACACACCACTGTGGACCTCCTGATCTAATAGTGACCTCCCAGTCAGCCTTTGACTTCATTCCACTATATGTTATAGGGCTAACTGGTTGGTCACTATTAGACCAGCAGGCCCTCAGTGGTGTGTACTACTAATTTTTAAATGGTACATATGATTGTTCCAGAATACAGAATCAACGCGTAATTACAAGTTCTTTTTAGTTTATTAGATATCGCAACGAGCTTGACTTGTTGACAACAAAGAACATTGGTTTCGATATCTGGTCGTGCAAACATTTCTGTGTGCAGTTAGTTCGTAAAAAAAATTCAACGACTTGTCTCCCTTCCACCTCTGTCTTCGATAGAAAAGTAGTCATCCACTGACGAAGATATTAGCTTGATATTGGTCAAACACTTAGTTAATGGTTCTATGCGTGTTTAGAAAAAAGTGATCAATTCGACTGACCACCGCGATGTGACCGAACATTTGTGGAAAACAGGCGTAAAGCAAACTACAGTATTTACATCATACAATGTTTTGTTACAACCCGTTATGCAATAAAAAAACTCTAATAGCTATAATTATTACAGAACGGGTATAACAACACCTGTTATGGTAGAATGACAAAACAAAGAGGAAAACTTTAAATGTTACCGTTTTGATAATGTTAGTAAGGAATGAGACATTCAGATTTTAAGTCACAGTAATGGAACATTAGTCTAGGATAGTATAATATAATATAGACAATAACCTTAGATTGCCCTTGACATTCTGACAGAAACACTAGTTGGTATCATTCTTAAATAACCAGACTTTCTGTCGTATGGTGCAGACATTAGTGACAGATTTCTATTGACCAATCATTGCTTCAAAAGATGTTCTGTTAAGATAATTCGACATCGCAATGTTTTTTTCAGACACAATAGTTCCTGTTTCTGTTGATTCATTTTCTAGTTCATGGTCTAAGATGTAGTCCAGCCCTGACTGTATAACCATTATGTATAACCACTTAATGTGTTGTTGTAGAAAAAAACGATGTAAATTTAATTCTGAAAATAAAGTACAGTCATACTTTTTTAAAACAATGAAACCATTAAACTATGACACAAAATACACGCCAACCCATTTTGCTTTCTAAATTTTATTTTGACAACGTGTTCATTTCTTTAAAAAGGGCTTTCAATATTTTGCATTGCGCATGTGTCGGAGTCAGTAAACGTGAATCAGCATGAAACTTCAGACAATACGATGCAATTACTTTTACACATTTAAATATGTTCCATTTTTTTGATTTCAGTTATATGATGATAAATGTTTATATACTGAACCAGACGATCCACGTATTACTGTACATATAGAATGGATAGATTCCCATCTGCTGTCTCAACCAACATACCATGCATTTGATGATAATGATAAGCTACAGAAACATCAAATGAAGTAAGTATACACCACAGATATGTGCTATTTGATGACATATCCTGTATGATACTCTTTGGCTGTGGTTTGGATCACTTGCACTAAAGCGGGCGCTAAATTGTGTTGCCTGAAGAACATGTTATAGTAGTATATGTACAAGGTATAGCTTGAGTAAAGTAAATATCATTTCTTGTCAATATATTACTAGTCTTACATTACGAAATATATTGTACAGTTCATAAAGATAATTTGTATTTCATTTATTTAATGATGGTTTCTATGCCAGCGAAATTATACTTATTCATATAACTATTCTTCTTGTAAATTGACTACTTACTGCCCAAGATTCGTCCTTTATTGTAATTCATTCGAATCTGATCTTAAAAACATTCTAATGTTTCTGCACAGTGTTAATTCAGAAAAGCAAAAAGTTTTATTAGCATCCGCTATTATGCAAAGTAGATTGATTTGCAGTGTATTCATTTCTATCACAATAAATTCATAGTGTGTTTATTACTGGTCTATTTCACTGGATTGGACATTCTCCATTTGGAACTCCTCCATGGTTGTCAACACAAAATTACCTTGGAAATCATAGGGGGAGAAAGAAGCTAGACTTTAATTCCGTAGTAAAAATGAATTTTTATTAATTTGGTTTTAAGGCCTTAATAGTTTACAAATGCGTTTTACAATGTTAATCTGAGTATGTGGAAAGTATGGCACGAAAATGACAAATGGCGTGTTCTAAGGAATTTAGATAATCCACTGCAATTTGCAGATGGTAAGATTTTTTAAGTGTCCCGTATAGCTAGTTCTCAAAGGAAACGTCAGCTTGTAGTAATTACATTAAAAGTAGGTCATAGAGCAGCTGCCTTCCTTAATGGTTTGAGGTCACGTGATGTCCAATCCAGAAACATAGAACATTGATTGCAACCATCTGACAGTCGGAGTATAGTTTATAATATGTATGCAATCTATGTTTAATGTATATTTACCAGTTTCGTTAAGTGATATATATTATATGTATGTGCTTTATCTCATATTTGTATCATCATTTGTTTGTTTGTCTGATATCACTTATTTTGTAAGCAGGTTTTTTTGTTTCAGTTGTAATTTGTAAATGATGATTTTGGTGTGTCCTATATTAGCTAGTTCGGCTCTGCCAACTGTTACAGTCGAGAAGAACAGAGTTATGGAAATTTAGTGGAAGAGTCAAAATTTCTTATCCATGCATCATTTTTGTATTATAATATTTCAAATCGTTTAATTTGATTGTAATACAAAATACCCATACGTTCATGAATCACACTCAAAACCGTTTTTTGTTTCACAAAGCATCTTGTACGACACCTGGATCTGGTCTCCTTTGTCCTTGTTTTTTTTTGTGTCAAAGGTTGCAAGCGCGTTCTCTAGATCTGAAATTTTATCAATATATCACTTTTGCATTTTATCACAAGGCTTAAAACAATTATAAACCACATATTATGACTTACAAAAGTCACTTACATTAATTTTTTGTAGCTGAAGAATTCATCGTCAAAACCTCTATAATCAAAATATTTGCTTGCAGAATACAATAATCATTTGCTCTTATGCTTTTAAAATGATGACTGCAGATTTATATTGCCAGTTCTTATGAGCGGTGCTGGCTGCATAAAATGGCGACCAATTTAATCCCAGACATCAAATTATGATATTAGAATATACTTCTGATCTATGTAATTATTGTATTGAAACCAATGTCTCTATCTAAACTAATTCATCTTTATTATCTGTTTTGGCAATTCTACTAATTCATATATCTGCTGATATTGGTCGGCTTTAGTGTCGACAATAAACCGGTTGTTAAAATATCCATTGAGTATGTATCCACTCTTTCTAGCCGCCTGAGTCTCGTATATATTAAGCTTATTCATTATATTTTGATATGTAAAACCATTTTCCTATTCCCAATACTCTAATAGATCATGGCTCGCCAAAACTAATATGAATGCTTGCCATAAAAACTAATGTTGTACAATAACAAACACTGACAATGGTGTAAGCTTACATATTTGTTAATCATGCATATTCATAAGTTTGTCCAGTCATTTGGGAAAAAGTATAAGTAGTTTAATCATTAACTGATAAACAATAATCCTATATTAATGAATGACCACGATCATACTTGGTACTGTAGAAAATTATCATCAATATCTGACTAATATGACTATAAAAACATCACCAGTTCATTCGCCAACCATTACACCCTTCTCTATGCCGTCCTCGTCTTGTCGTAATTCTGTTCATTTTATATCACCATCCAGAATCATCCCATGTCCCTCCATTTATTAGAATTGATATTTTATCAGTCTTATGAAGTAGTCGCGAATGTTGCCAATCTCATTTTTGGTCAAATGAACAGAGCAGCACTCTGAAACACTCAACATTGGTTCCAAGACGACTGTGTCTAGACACTTACACATAACACAATAAAATATAATTGATATTAAACAATAGACTCAATACAGTTAAGACTGTTCCGTTTTGGATTGACAAATACCTTGTGAGAATAAAAGTGATTCATGCTAAAAATATTTTTTTTTCAATTGTAAATGTTTTCTTTAAAAAAAACAATTACATATTTTCTTAATTCTTTTTAAAGGTTTTGCTAGGTTATCTGTTTTCTCCTGTTTAGTTTTTACTTGTCTTGTACCATTATATATGTCATGACATTTTATGTATAACATTACATAGATTACACCTCACAATAAAACCAATCACCATTTAGTCCAATTTCATTATTATCGCGATTAGAAATGTAAATTGTACTCACGAAATCACATTTTAATGATGAAAGCACATAGAATTGCACTTTTCTGTGAAGATTTCTTCTAATAGAATGGAGATAAATCTTGAATTTTCTACTTTCAGATGGGAGATAAGTTTGAACTTTTCTACTTTCAGAAGAGAAATCATCGCTTTACAATCGGAAAATTTAGCCTTGGAGAAACAGCTCCTCATGTATCAGCAATCATTGGCAAAGTCAGTTGACAAAACCCCAGAAGGAAGACGGAAAGATAAATCATTTCCAATCAGTGCTGTTGAAAAAACCATAACTCGAGAAAAAAGGCTCAATGACAAAATAACACCCACATCAACACCTACACATGCACCAGCTGACAGAAAAAGCTCAAGAGACGAAAGTGGTTACTATAGCGATAAGGCAACTTCTTTACCAAATGGTAGAAATAGCTTAGCTTACAGTGATCCATCTACCAATTATCCTGGTGTAAAATCAGCCAGTGGTAGTGCTTACCCTGAGGACAATGATCGTATCTATGGTGACAAAATGACAGGAGTCTCTCCATATGGAGATAAAATAAGTAGCAGTACTGGCTACGTGGATAGGACAATGGATGGTGGCTATAATGACAAAGTTAGTGGCAGCCCTGTTTTAGTAGGAAAGCATGGACAAGTAGATAAAACACCTTACCAAAGTGAAAGAATAGGCACCACAAGTGCTATTATTGAAGACAAAACCGGTCTTAGTGATAAAGGCAGCTTTGGAGAAAAGATTAGCTTTTTAGATAAAATAGGCTACGGCGATACACCAACGTATGCGGACAAGTTAAGCAATGGAGATAGATTACCTTACCAAAGTGATAAAAGTAGCTATGTGGACAAGACGGGGTATGGTGAGAAAGTAAGCTTCGGTGACACGACAGGGTATACTGATCAGGTAGGCTACGACGATAAGACGGCTTACGTTGAAAAAGTAGGGTTTGGCGACAAAACCCGAGATAGAGCGGCATATGGAGATAAGATTAGCGCAAGTAGCACTGGTTATGACGAAAAGGCAGGTTATATTGAAAAGGTAGGCTACGAAGAGAAGAAGTCATCTCGACACAAAGATAAGACAAGCTATGTAGAAAAGACGGGTAGCAGAGAAAAGTCAAGACGTAGGGATAAGTCTGGTTATAGCGACAAGTCAGCTTATAGTGATAGAAATGCGTATGTAGACAAAACAAGTCTAGGGGATAAAACAAATTATGGAGATATGGTTGACTATGGGGATAGGACAAGCGGTTATCACAGTGACAAAACTAGTGGTGGCATAGATTATGAAAGTAAATCAAATCCTGGCAATTATTATCCTGAGAAAAGTGGTGGTTATAGTCGTCATGGTGAACGTTCAGTTTCTGGTACCAGAGGAGAGATCGTTGAAAAGTCTGGTAGCAGTGGTTACTATAGCGACATCTCTGAACGGAGTTATTACAAGGAGAAAGTCCCTGCTGAGTATAATGATCGACAAAGAAGTGAAAGACCTAGACATGAAAGAAGACGTAGCAGAGATGGGCGAGAAAAAAGTCATGAAAGATCATCGACATCATCTGGTGATCGTCTTTCATACAGATATAGATAATCAAAATGTACAGAATTAACATTAAAGCTTACCCTTACTAGTTGAAGAACGGTGAGCTTTGTGACCACACATATTCCGTTTGAAAGCCAATGGAATTCGAACTCTATGCTCAAACTGTAATGTTTCCATTTCTGCTCCTGTATAATCCCCTTTCAACTTTGTTGGAATAACACGAGCAATATTTTTTTTAATTGTCGACCAAATTGCGGGCTCTGCGCAAAACAGTCGTAACTCACTCTATTTTAAATTGAGTTACGACCGTTTTGCGCTTAGCCTGCGAAATGTATGCACTGGGCATATAAGTCAATGTATCAGGTGAGCCGTTTAGGAACACATTGACTCTTGGTTATTAATTTGATCATTTAATCAGCAGGTGCATTCATGGCTATAAATATATATGATAGTCTGTGGTGCATTAGTGTATCCAAATGGAACATTTCCATTTCATACTTTATACTGAATATAAATGGTTATACATAAAATTGTTTCGTTTTTAAAAGTTGAACTATAGATATGTATCTTCATTAGAGGCCGACGCATAAGTCTGACTTAACTGGCTGAAAGTAGTTAAAGTATGTAGTACAATGACACTGTGTATGTTTCGAGAATGCACATTTTTCCTATGCATCCTAATTGAACATACAATGAATTGTTAATCATTTCTATGCACAAAGAGGCGGAGTTATATTTATTGCTCCGCCTATATGGTATGACACGTTAGCAGTGATATATTGCTGTGGTATGTTGTTTAATATTGATCTTCACATTTTATTATGTAAGATGTTTCACGTGTTATGTATGTTAAAAGTTTTAAATCTTGTTTTACGTATGGTATATCAATATAGACTCTCCATTGACGGTATTTATTTACCATGTTTTATCTAAATGTTTCTTGGGTTCAGAGAGGTCTGGGCTTTCCAGGGACAAATAGTAGGCCGACTGGCCGCATCAATATGACAAAACAATTAGTTGATTTAGACCGACTGGCCGCATCAATATGACAAAAAAGCAGTTGATTTAGACCGACTGACCGCCTTAATATGACTTATCAGTTTGTAAAAATAAGGCACATAGCATCGTACGTAATTTTTATTCTCTTTTCTATGTTATGTAGCTGATTTGCCTGTTTTTTTAAAAGTCACCTTGACTATTGATTCCATTAATGTATTTGTTACTATAGTTGATGCGATACAATAAACATAATCACACTCGGTGAAAGTCTGAAAGATTCATAGACAGAAATAAAATATGTCTGTTGAAATCTTTTATCAATAAAATAAAGATCGATTTAAGTTTCATATTGTCAACTGGGACCAATTAGAATGTCATTAAAAAGGCCACGTGGTATTTCCATAAGGTGTCTGGTATCTCAGAAGTTTTGACAAGATTTTAGGTTGGCGCATCCTTCACTGTTTAAGCAATGTCAAGAGTTCAGCATTTTATTTTTGATTTTACCGATCCTGTGCCAGACTTATATAATAATTTAAGATTCTTATTTAAGAAAATAAAAGTGAATGATCAGTTAATGTTGGACAACCAATTAAACTTGGTTTCTTGGACTCGCCCGATAAATTACTATTTCAAATAATTATCTTGATTGAAGTGTGGCAATGTGGTTATTTTTTGTTTCTGTCAGGCTTCACATAAACTTTTAATGTACCAATTTTAATATGATGGGGAATTTCTCTCTTCTAGTTTGGTTTTCATACTAATGTTGAATGATTGTGTTAAGATGAGTAATTTTTCTGGGGTAGTTTTGTTTTCAATACTAATATTGAATTATTGTATTATGTTGGTTATTTCTGGGGTGGTTTTGTTTTTAATAATAATATTGAATGATTGTATAATGTTGGTTTTTTCTGAGGGTGTTTGTTTTCAATACATGTACTAATATTGAATGGTTTTATCCGTTTCACCACGATAAAGTCATAACATTTGATTATATTAAATTTCTCTAAATCACTTAAATACTTTCTGAATGTTATAAATATATACATTATGCAAACTTAGTTTGTCATACTGAAAATTTGCAATTCATATTGTTGGTTTGTTGATCATGTTTTAAAAATACCTAGGTATCTAAGCTTGTTTTTTTTTAAAGATTTTATTACATAACTGTCTATTGAATCTATTTTCAAGTTAACATATATAGCCTTATTCTTTAAAGTATATACATTGTAAACTATTGTTAAAATTTTCTAAGTTTCTATGTTTTTAAACTCAAGTCATTAACAATAAAGTTTAAATATTGTTTTACTAAATCTTTCACTGATGTAGCCATGTATAATCTATTGAAAATATAAATATATGTTGAAAATATTACCAATCAAATAAAGCACTTCTTTGACGTTGCGTTGTTTGTTTCTTTTTACCAGCCAAGTTAGTTCAGTCTACTGCGCGACTGACTATTTATCCAGTGTTTTAGTTCAAAGAAGGTATTTACATGCCTTCGTTGGGCTTGATGATGAAATATCTTCTACGGTTATTATCCCAGCTACCTCTGTATCTGGTGGAATAGTGAGACCGTGTACCGGGTGCTGAATTAAAAGCTTCGTAGGACAACTGACCACAGCGAGAAGATTGAAAATTAGTCAAATGTGGCGTAAAGAACCAGCGAACGTTTCTTTCCTCTATTCTGTAGTTAAAGGGAGATAATCATACTTAAATGATCACATATGATGTATTTACTGAAGTGATTACGAACCCTGCATAAAAACCGTCGAAAACAACATCTAGATAAGATAAATAACACTATTATCTTATTTTTTTTTTATAAAAAAACCAGTGTAATATAAACTGTTTTTAAATAAAACTACACTAGGATTTTTGTGCATAAGTTAGCCTTCCTTGATTAACAAAAAAAAAAGAAATGACTCGAAGAGCTTAACACATATTAGGTATATGTTTTACATATTTTGGCGCTGGTAGGAGCAGTGGTCCAGTGGTAGGACGCGCGCTTAGGGATCGAGAGGTCCCAGGTTCGATCCCCACTAGGGGCACTGCTAATTTCCTTGAGCAAGAAATTAACATACAATTGTTCCACTCGACCCAGGTGTAAATGGGTACTGTGAGGGATCGCCCGCCTGAGGGTGATTTCAGTGACGAGGAGTTATTGTACAAGATTGTAAAGTCGGCTGAACATGTAGATGGAAGCAGACTTTAAACCGCCCTTTAACTTTTAACTTTAACAATATGTAAAATAAATTTATTATATTTATACAAATGTCGATTCAGTTTTCTCAATCAAATGGATAAATCTATAGCCCGGAGGTGAGAAAATGGTTATCCAATATTGCAATATTGAACTGTTTGGTGACTGAACTTAATAGGGAAATCATGTGTCTAAGATTAAACTTAGGTGTCCAAGAAAGCTGACTATGTGAGGCATCCACTCTAAATAATTTAGTAAAATGCGTTAATAAACGTCGTAAAACTCGAATAAAATGAACAATATCAATTTAAATGAGTATGATAATTACGTATGACATCTTTGACTTTAAAGTCCACATTTCATGGCCATTCGTGTGTCCTTGACTTTGTTGAGAATAGAGATACATGCAATCACGACACAAACTGATAAATCTTGCAGGGCGCTCTTCTCAAGTGAAATTACATTTAGTTTACAAATGTCAAAGAAATCCAATCATTCAGCCTAAAGTTATCTATGCACACGATTTACACCGGATGTTAAGTGATTCTTTCCATCAAAATGTATTTCTTCACGTCTCTACTGTTACAAGTAGGTCTCAAGGTGCAAATACGTGCTGTTGAAATTTTAGCTCACATGAACTAGCTCAAGGAGCTTTAAGGATCGCTTCAAGTGTCTGGCGTCCGTCCACATTTGTTTGTGAACACGCTAGTGGTCAAAGTTTCACCTTAATTTTAAACAAACTTTGTGAGGATGATAGTCCGTGTTATTGCTCGGATGAGTTCGAACATTGGTTAATTAGAATATATAAAAGGTAACAAGAGCAAATAATATAAAAATCTCGTTAACACTCTAGTGGCTATCGTTTTGATAAAAAATATTCTAGAAATTGGTCTGAAAGGTTGTTTTTTTCTATTTCTAAGTCAAGTTTGAACATGGGTCGCCTGGGGTCAAAAACTAGATCACATAGCTCAAATGTAGGAAAACCCTTGTAAATACTCTAGTGATCACATTTTCTACTCAATTGTCGTCAAACTTTGTCAAGATGTTTGTCAATGTAATTGCTCGAATGAGTTCGAACATGAATCATCTTGGATGAAAAACTCGGTCACTGAACTAAAAATAGTTAATCGTTTAACTATTTATCCAGATATCCTGGAAATTGTTCAAAAAGTTTGTTTTGGTTTTAAGCTCATTCATTTATGTATTGCTAGTATTTAATAGTATTTTATATTAATATAAGCACTCAGATGAGCGATAAAGGACCATCGTGGCTCTCTTGTTTTATATATACTAACCCAGTGGTCTACAGCCTGCGGCGATGTTTATGTACCTGGAGGCATGACCTATTTTAAGTATCTTCCATTTATTATCTTTGTTTATTAAAATGGAAAGTTAATATTAGCCTATCTTTGGTAAGAGCCATGTCATGACAGTTTTGTCTGGTAAAATGAATCATTCGGTTTTTTTAAATATTTTCATACAAAATTATGTATGTATATACATGTATTTACACAGTTCACAGCTGAAGTGTTGCAAAACGACGTAAAACATAAATAAACAGAAATTAAGTATTTGGGGTTATAAATATTTATTTTTAGCAGACATCATAAAGACACAGCCGGCAGATGCAGAGACCAGTTTGCTTTACTTCAAATATAACAATTCAGAATAAAACACCGGTCACGACAGGTCATATTCCACTGTCCGTAAAAATTCGACAACAGCGTCGATTTACGTCCGTTTGCAGGGTGTCTTAGTTTCCTTTTTTATAAGGCAAGGACTTAAGGTAATATTTTTTATAATACTGTTCAGAAAGCTGATTAGGTTAAACTATCACCATAATAGACCTAATAAAAATATTAAAATAGACATTATCATCCCTGCTTGATGTAAAAACTTGAAGTAACCACAAAATTCGTGATTTAGTATTTATGTTGAATCATGAATTATGAATTGGAGTAGACAATATGACAATTTAGTCGGACATATGACAATTTCTTAATAATACTATTTTTGGTTCTAAGAAATGTTTACCTGTCACTACCCACGCGTTGAGCATTAGCCATGTGTATTTTTGAAACAAGAACACATTCATGTCCCTCAGTAATTAAGTTTTCATGTATAGAACATTTTCTAATTTAGTAAGTACTTCAGGAGGCTGATATCTGCCTTGATACATTTTCGTACCCAGAGATTGTCAAGATTCACCAAGATTCACGATTTAATCTTGATATCCTCTGGGTACGAGAAAGTACTTGGTACATAGGTAAGACAAAAATTGACCGAAGCAAGTTTTTCATGAGCAATCTCAACGGTGGTGAAAAGATTTCGACCCGGACTCACGAATAGGAATCACAATCACCGGAAACAAATTAAGTGCACTTCTATTTCACATTTTATTTTTAACAATCATTTTATAATGGTATTATACTATGTATATAGTTTAAAATGTGTTGATTGCTAAAAAATCTCGGTTTCTTGACCATGTACTATAATAAGCAAACTTCAAAACTGTTAAACACCTGCTCATCACAATTAACTACACGCAGATGCTGCGGTTTGTTGAATATAATGCTTATCCGATAATACATGAACTAAATATTCGAATCCTCGTGAGATTTCTATTCACTGTAAACCCCTTTTTTGAAAATCTTTAAAACCGGAATTCCCGATGTACCCAATTTTCTTGCTAATTGGTTCTAAAATGGTGTCCTTTTCATTCAGTTGAAAAAATATTCTGTACATGTATATATAATCCCCATAACTACAAACTATCTCATTATATATATGTGGTTTCCTTACAAAATATAAGTTAATACGAGTAAAATAGAGTGACCATATATTTCTCTACGATAGAACATTTTTTTCCGAGTGAAGTTACAAAAAGAAATATGAAAGCATTCCAGGAACAGAAACGGTAAAAAGTGAGAATCTGCTGTAAACATAAAAAGCATAAAATATATACACATAAATCCTAGGCCAAACATTGGACACTGTTGACCATTAATTATATTTGTTTGGCCTAATGGTGTTATATGTTGTGGTGGTCGTTTAAAGAGAATTATCTGTTGATTTAGAGTAATATAAAATAAACAGTGTATGACACATATATACCATTTATCAACTGATACGAAATGTCGTAAACCACCGACCATATATTTCATACGGCAACAGTATAACATTCTTTGTATCGTTCAAGACGTTAAACACTTCAACACCATAACGTGAAAACACTAACATCATGTGTTGGGTGACTTCTTACCGAACTCACTCACGTCTCGAAAAAAATAAACATTAATTAATAATTTTATGGTGTTTATATGAATAATGACAACGGTTACTTAAAGTTTAGTCATCCTCCGAAACAACAATAGCGGTGTTTATTAGATATTAAATTAAAACATCAATTTACGGAGACAAAGAAGTATATCAAACAAACCTGACGTATGATCTTATGATGAAATTTATCACTCTCTTCTACACCATGGGATAATTGTGTTGTTACTATGTTGAGAAAATGCATAGCAAGCTAAATCTTAGCATTGTCTTTTCTTTAACATTGTTAAGTTTCGTTTCGGATTTTTTGTTTTGTCGGATTTAAATAAATAGTATTTGCTTATTTACACTTTTACAAATTTTTTGAAAAACAAAACTCATTTGGTTTCCGTCGTTGTTAAAAAGTGATTTTGAACTATGCTCGTGTATTAAAAGAAACTAACTGGATTTAAAGACATTTGATTCTGCTGGAAACGGTCTCCGACGAAGGAAAAAACATAGCTGTTTGAGTGAAGATGAAATATTGTTGTTTTTCGTGATGAATAATCATACAAATAGACGATATAATCAGCTGTTGAGTACGATGGTTCAAAACTTATGAAGATCCACGTAAAGGTAAGTCTATTTTATTAAGCACAAAGCATTAGCTCATTGTATTGCGCATCTGGCTAGCATATTATCAAAAATGTTACGATACTTTATCAATATAGAAGGATTTACGACAAAATTAGTTCGTACGACCGTTGATAATACGGATCCCTGTTCCAAAAAAATCACCAGTTTCGGCTCTAAGTCTTTTGTCGTAGAGAATATTATTTTTATTGTAAAGTCATTATATTCGGCAGTGGCCACAGCCCCATGCCAAATAAATTGTGTATAATCCGGTGCCGTAAGAATGTCAGAGGTAAAAATAACATACACAAAAATTTCAGACATTTTAATAGAACTCTAGCATTTTTACTTCTAGTATTTTACCTATATTGTATAAAAAATAATATGTATACGGTTTCTGACCGTTCGCATTTTGGCTATCACTTCATGTAAGAACTAAATCATTTACCGAACCCGGTTTGCGGAGGAATGATATCCATACAGTAACAAAAATGATATTTTAGATTTACGATAGTTAGATCCCTTTTAAATGTCAGGGCTACGTATTATCAAGCATCTTACGGCTGATTTTGATCGTAAATCCGTCTATATTGTATTGCTAAAATATCGTAAGATTTTTTATAATATGCTGCCCAAAATACTATGTATCTCTGAATAGTTGAGGTTTCATGAAAATAATAACTCAATCTTCCATATGGTATTAAGCACTTGTGTAAAATCTAGTCCATCTACAAGTTTCAGAAATGTAATTTTAACTATAGCGATACTTTGAAAGTTGATCGCATCCGATTTAAATGACTTTTAAGGTACTATGATAGACGATACAGTATGATTTAAAACTATGAGTGTTACAAGAAAAACGATTTAATTATTTCGTTTTTAGACATTCTAAGCACATTTTGGTTTTCACGTTTATTGTCTATATTCTTCATTATCACTTCATAATAAGTAGTTCTCACCATTGAGGGTCTGATAGTGACCATTCAGCCCTATAACATATAGTGGGACGAAGCCGAAGCCCGCTGCCGAAATATGGTGAAATAACACCCGCTATATTTTATATACGTAATGAAGAAGCAATTTTATGTCAGGTATAATTATATGTAATTGTATGTTGTTGTTTTTTTGGAACATGTATTACAAAGTCTTATATGTGTCTTCGACTTAAACGGCCTAATGTTAGTTACACTGATCTAACTTATTCCTTCAAAACTGAACTGTGTTGCATTAAAACTATACCTCTTTTTTTTTAGTTAGAATAAAATGTCATTTGATCCCTAAAATTTCAAATCTGGCCAAACCTTTCAAGTTGTGTACGTATATCAAAGATTTAATGTACGAAATGCATTTTTTTGCAAACCAAATGGGTTTGACTAGTGTTGCAATAAGCCAAAAGAATGTCACCCCTGTACGCGCAAAGTGTTCGCTTATTTACAGTTCAAGCTCTCCTTAAGCTATATTAACGATTCATCAATGCCTTTGACAGTTATTTGTGTAAGAAAATACTTACTAATTGTATAATCTTTGTGAATATTAGAGTGCTACCTAGTATCACCAAATGAAGCCGTAGTAGGCCTATGTTGTTTTGACCCCAAACTTCAGTTTTTTATCTGAACAGAACAGAACATATCTTTATTCAACTTGTACAACATACACATCGGTACCGCTTTGCCGATAGACCTTTGCTTTACTTTCTTATCAACCTTTTTCCCAATTAACTTCACCTCGTGTTTACTTTCAAGTTTACCACGTCTTCATTCCATCAAACATGATCAATCAAATGTCATCCTTTAAGTTTGACCTCTTCTTAGAGAAGAGTTGTATTAGTATTTGGAAACAAAACTACCTAAGTCCATGGTGCAGTTAGAAATGTGCAGGATTTTGAATACAGTGTCTAGTAGACGATGCTGGTTCAAAACCACCCGAGCTGGTATTACTTTTCCATGAAAAATTGACAATAATGTCGTTTTCGACCATTAATAAGATATTTGGAGAAGTTGTTAGTTTAGTGGTAGACTATGTGATTACTGGTTATAGACAAAGATCCAGGAATGCTAGGTTAGCTGAGTTGGACCTGTAAAATGTCCGTATTGTTTGTTGATACGCCATTGAATCCTACAAAAATATACATTTCTGTGTTGATAAGCTCTTAAAACCAACCACAAATACCGTTCAACCAAGCCAGACTACGCGGAAAACTGGACATCTCTTATGAGAGACATCCAACTTGCCTGTTGAAAAAACCTGAGTGACCGACCTTTTAATGACGACTGGCCATACAGTTAAACAAACGGTGTAGGACAATAATGAATACTTAAAGATATAACAAGGCAACTGTAGATGGACAAGCGAAACATAGTGTTTTACTGAAGAATGCAAACAATACATACAAACCAAAGAACACTACGGTGAAGTGATAAACTGCTGAACTTTGGTTTGGTCTGACCATGTCATCTGGACTAACCTATCAATTACATTGCTCGTTTCATCTTGATTTTATGTCCATATCATTATACGAATCGTGTGCCGAGCGTTTTTATTAACATAATAAAAAACGCTGATGAATATGATTATGACACTATATCCTTGTTTGGCTTGAAACATTCCCCAATATTATTATGTTGATTATTTTAAGGGACATAAAAATATAGATTGACAATACGGTATGGTATATTGTCATTAGTCAGTTAGTCATTGATAGCTTGCATTTTTGTTCGAATATATTTGTTCCTACTTCGTTGATTTTGTCAAATTAGAAAATCCTACTTATCCTAAAATTGAAAACACCTTTAATCCATATTATGTCATGGATTTTCGGTTAAGAATCAGCTCTTTTCAGAATGGCCAAACGATTTTCCTTACTTGCTAACGAACATCAACAAGTTTGATAAAAATGTTCAATGGCGGCCCTTATTGACAAAATGGAAACCCATTCCCTGAAGTGTGCGCTCAATGACGAACACATTTTATGTCAAGGAAAGATAGACGAAGGTCAATGTTTGATACGAAGGTCAATGTTTGATTTCGATGTGTTCATACCAAAGCTTATGCGCTTTATTAAAAAACGGATTCTTATTTAAATTGTGATTTGCCTAAGACATGTATCTCGCTGAATCTAAATTTTGACAAAAACACTAGTGATTTGGCAAATTCTTTTTACTGGACAGTGTAAGCACTTGAATTTAATACAATTGTATTTAAATGGTATACATTTATGAGTGATAGATTACCACACATAATTTTACAATTTATACTTCTTTTTTGGTCACAAATTTAAATGGTCACAGAGTCAAGAACTAGCAAAATTGAGGAGTTTAGTAAAATCGTCACCCTTTTTCGATAGTTCTGCGTTTTACTGTTCTACATCTTATATCTTCTCCTCACAACATGTTTATCAAGTGATAAGGCAATTTATAATATATACAAATAATCATGCACAGTGCTCTTTCTGTTGCGTTTTCCTTTTGACGGTCAATTAAAACACCTCATCCATACAATCTCAACCCTGTCTGTGTTTTCTCACATATAGGCTAGACTGAAACCGGGTTGGTAGCGCAGTTGGTAGCGCATTGGGATTTCGAATCTAGTGTCTGGAAGAGGGTACGGGTTCTTGTTTCCATTCGGGGAGGTTATACCCTTCTATGAAAATTTGACATTAATGTCATTTTCCCTCCATTAATAAGGTATATGGAGTAGTTTCCTGCCTAGTGGAAGGGTGAATGCTGGTTATAGGCAAGGGTCCAAGGAAGCTAAAATAGGTGCGCTGTACGCCGTAAAATAATAAAAATGTGTTGACACGGTGTTAAACCCAGTATAAATATAATAAATAAGATTCTAGACTGTAAATAAAAAGTACTATTCGAGGTCTCTAGTATCAGGACACTGACACAGTTACCATTAAATGTCCTATTTATGTTACCTGAACGGAATGTATTTGTAATACAATGAAAGTAGGTTAAATACATGCATATAAGGGGGTGTGGAATTCCCATTATTTTCCACTTGTCGACGGACTTCTAAAATTCAACTTGTCCGTGCGGGTCAATACTGAAATATAGTGAAAAATATAGTGAACTATATGGTGGATGAATTACACCATGTCGCATTGTTGTCCCGCGAGGCGCCACATAAAAACCCGAAAATACGACATAATGGTCTTTTTCTCGTATCTTTGTCCCGCAGGGCGCCATGGGTTTACCCTGACGCCTTGTCGTATGATTGTGTTATTGAATGGCGACCCGCGGGACGAAGATACGACTTAAATATCATTTTGTCGTACTTTCGAGTTTTTGTGTGGCGCCCCGCGGGACGACAATGCGACATGGCGTAATTCAGCCACCATAGAACTATGATTTAAAATGCATAATATGATAAGTCATAATAAACAATTGAATGAAATAGTACAATCCTGAATATGATTGAAACATTAACATTACAATTTAAAACTAGAATTTGTTAAATATCAATATCATTTGTGCAATGTGTGGCTCAAATATTATTAAATGACAATGCTGGACTGATTGGATATATTTCCTTATTTTTACGATTTCAGATTTAATTTCCCATTTCAGATTAGGTTGTAAATGTCTAATTATGCAAAATTGTGAAAATATTGATTAAATATCTCGCAAAATGCGCAAAGAGCTTGAAGCCATCTGAAAGAAATTTAAAGACTTACGATGAACTTCGTCATAACATTTCTTAAATGTACTCGTATCTAATTTCAAGAGACATCCTGGTCTGAGGTAGGATAATCTGCAGTTTTGTGTCTCTTTTTATAAAAAAAATACATTAGATAAATCTTAATTAACTAAATAACCGACTTCCATTGAATCAATTTTCAAGTTCAAGAGCATTTGCAGTAGTATAGCGAACTAGAGATAGATACATTGAGCTAAACAATGAAAACTAAAATGAATTGACTTAGAGGAAACTATATCACATATATTTTAGTTTTTATACTTGAGCTTTAATACAAGGATACAAGCTTGGTTCATAAGACCTATACTTGTTCAAGAACTGTAAGCAGACGATTTGACAGAAACAAATGTTGAAATGTGAAGTAAAGCACCGTACATAGCATTACGCTCTATAACGTCAACTAAATAGTCTTTTACAACAAAAATACCAAAATTTGAATTCGATATATCATAATATTTTCATTTACTTTATGATTGTGTCTAGTCTGTCTGGGTGGTGGTTAACATACCTGTCTTTGTCCAGATATGTTGTGTCATTATACTTAATCATTAAAACATGTTTTAGTAACTTATTTGTTAAATATTCATGACAATCAATGATTCCATTCAATAATGTTGAAAGTACAGTAATACCTTGTATACGATAGTGTATACGGGACCGTTTAATAATTGTGATCGTTGACAAAATCATATGTGTGCGTATTTAACGAGTTCAGGGACTTTGGCACTGTCTTGGCCGGAAATCAAACCAGGGACCCTTGTACTCGAATTCCTGAGTTTTAACTCTGCGCCACAGAAACGATTGTTTTTACCAGTCTCCTTTACCTTATTTACACAAATAATCTTATTTCTACTGAAATCTTTAATATAATGAACAATGACAGTGACTACAGAAACAATTGAAAATAAGATACAGAAACAATCTTATTTCCAATGAAATCTTTACGTGTACCTTAACAAGTATACACCACATACTTACTGTCAATTTATAAGAAATAATTCGTCAGCAATTATTATTGTACTATCATAAATGTCACACCTGTCTCGTTTTATTTGACCTCAACGTTTTATGTGAGAAAAAATACAAACTTTATTATTATATTGACACTGTTTATACCTGACTGTAAATTTCAAATCATGACAATTTATTGTCTTTTTGTTTTATTATGCAAATAATTACAGACATGTGTTTGTTTGATGTTATTTTTATTATGAAAGAAAATTGTTTCATTCAATAACTTCTCTGTTGTAAAACTCACTCATTGTGTTATTGCATTCATAATAATTCTTGTTTAATATTAATGAATGGTTCTGTTTTGAATCGGTTCTTTTGAGTGTTTAGAGTTCAATATCCGTACGTGTTGATGAATCAAATACAGTGCCATCCAAAATTACCATTACAGTTGTAAAACCTGGCTTTGCATTAATACACTCATTACATTAATACACAGATTGTATTTCAGATATTTCACATTATGATATCTATTATAGATTGTAACATTTTACAAAGGAAAAATTCATACTTTATAAAATTTTAATTGTAATACATGCTCATCGAGGGTTGCCTGCAAGACTGTAGTAACTGGCTCTTTAACACAATGCACTTGCTACAGTTTTGCAGGCAACCCTCAACATGTATTAAATATATGTTCATAATTTCTTATGTATTTGGTAAAATATTTAAAACAAATTAAATATTTACATAACTATAAAAGTTATAGTAAGTCAATTTTATTAATTTTGCAGTTCAATGTCAAAAGGATAATAACTGTAACTGTGTCATGATATTTAGAATGTAAAAAATATTTTACATTTAATTCAATAATATTTGGAATTGATTGGCCAAAAAAGTAACCGTAATATGCGTGTTTCTTGCTTTTGACTTACGATAATTTTTATCGTAAGAAGGTTTGTGAAAAACGCCACTGATGTTTGCTTATACCGTTTTTACTTTATTTTCAGATGATAAAACTGCAGTTATGTGTGTTTATTTTACTCAGTACTATCTTCCTTTCATCCACAATGATTCAGAAACTAGATATGCCAGGAGGTTTACAATCCTATTTCAACGAAGCCAAAGTTCAACACAACATCTCTGACATCACAGGTAATGACCAACATAACAGTGGATTTTAAAACCAATTTGAATCAAGGAAAAAAATATATATTCGTAATTTTAAAATTCTGAGTTAAAGGGCTAGGTTCACTTACTCCCAAATTTGGACATGTTGCAAAACCGTCCGATATTTTGACAAAATGACCAGACATAGCATACTTTATCTACCTTTATAAATTCTATTTGAAATATGTTCCCATTGCAAATAGTTTGTCTGAATTTAAAAATATTGACCTCTCTCTACAAACCGATTTACTAAATATTAAACAGGACCAGATTAACTGTATCTGTTATACATGTATGTTTTAACTTGTTATTGCTATGGATAGTCTTTTTATTGATAGAAATGTTAAAAATACCTGAAAAGTTTAAAGAAATGCTCTTGAAAGTGGTTGACAATCAACATTGTTTTGAATTTTTGATAAAAGATGATGACTATGTTGATTCATTTGATATAAATGATTAAATCGTTGATGTTGATTTTTCCAATTATCTTCGTTAATTAATTATATGTAAACCCCTCCCCCAGTAGCCTTGCTTGTGTATTAGTACTTCCTTTTTTAATTACCAAATGTTAATTTGACCGAACCACAAAACAGTCAAAGACTCAATTGCCATTTTTGTACATATGTATCAGTCATTGTTGTATTTGATCAATGCAAACTATTTAACAATGAAATATATTAATATATTAAAGAAAAGTAGTTGACAAAGTGACAAGGTTTGTAAGTACAAAATATGTTGACCAAATAAAACAATAAAAAAAGGATCCAAATGAGTCTGATTTAGTTAAATATGAGTGTTTACCATTATGATGTTGCTATTATTTCACGAATTTAAAATATAAAGTTCATGCATTCATTACATCAAGTTTATGCATTCAATACATTAAGTTCGTGCATTCATTACATCAAGTCCATGCATTCTTTGCATGAAGTTCGTGCATTCATTACATGAAGTTTATGCATTCAATACATCAAGTTCATGCATTCATTACATTAAGTTCATGCATTCAATACATCAAGTTCATGCATTCATTACATTAAGTTCATGCATTCATTACATGAAGTTCATGCATTCAATACATTAAGTTCATGCATTCAATACATTAAGTTCATGCATTCATTACATGAAGTTCATGCATTCATTACATTAAGTTCATGCATTCATTACATTAAGTTCATGCATGCATTACATTAAGTTCATGCATTCATTACATGAAGTTCATGCATTCATTACATTAAGTTCATGCATTCATTACATGAAGTTCATGCATTCAATACATTAAGTTCATGCATTCATTACATGAAGTTCATGCATTCATTACATTAAGTTCATGCATTCAATACATCAAGTTCATGCATTTAATACATTAAGTTTATGCATTCATTACATTAAGTTTATGCATTCATTACATTAAGTTCATGCATTCATTGCATTAAGTTCATGCATTCATTACATTAAGTTCATGCATTCATTGCATTAAGTTCATGCATTTAATACATTAAATTCATGCATTCAATACATCAAGTTCATGCATTCAATACATTAAGTTCATGCATTCAATACATTAAGTTCATGCATTCATTACATTAAGTTCATGCATTTATTACATTAAGTTCATGCATTCATTACATTAAGTTCATACATTCATTACATTAAGTTCATGCATTCATTACATTAAGTTCATGCATTCATTGCATTAAGTTCATGCATTCATTACATTAAGTTCATGCATTCATTTTACATGTATGTTTTCATTGTAGGTGAACAAATATTTTGGGAATGTATGCAACGTGTAATGTGGCAGATGGCAGAAGAGATGGGACATAACGTAACTAGGGAAACACGTGATTACCTTGACAACATGTTAAGAATAGCAGTAAATTCGTCTGCTTCTAAAATACCAAGAAGAGTAAGAAAGGAATATAGGATGTTAACTGACGAAGAAAGAGATAGATTTCATAACGCTATTAAAGCTTTAAAACAAGATACAGTAAGTATATGTTTGACTCACGGTGGTGAAGACTGGCAAAGCTAGTACATGTATGTTGGGTAAGAAAATAACAGACACAGAAATAGTATTGAGTATGGCGTAATTTATAAAGCCGTAACGAACAGCCAAAACTGCCATGTAAAAGTAAATTGGTATAGATACACAAATCATTACAGTAATATGTATCCTACAGCTATTTCGGATAAAAGTGTAATAATCAATGGTTTTGCAGAAAAACGCGTAAAAGTCATGGTTTGATTAATTAGTGCAAAATCAATGTAACAACTTTAAATAATGTAATAAAATGCTAAATTAACTACAGGTTGTTCAAGTAAATATTGTGACTATAAAAAAGGTCTGTTCCATGTTAACTATTTTTTTTGTAGGTGAAAATGGTTTGAGCCTTTTGGGACAAGTCTTAGGTTGCTGCATCCTAGAATAGAGTTTATACCCCGTTGGCTATCCTATTAAGTTCTTGTTTTGTTGTTACCTTGTGGTGTCTCATTTTAAAATATTGCTTTACCTGATATTTTCTGAACCCTTTTTATACAACAACTTAATAGTTTAGTTAGTTTAAACATATTTTATTGTCATAACAACAAATACAGTTTACATAAACAATTTTCATAACAAACATGAATGTCAAAGAGGAATGTTCAAATCAATATAATGAGATAAGCGCATCAACTTATTTACCGATCGAGAGGGCAAGTCCATTATTATTATAGTACAAAAATACTCATGATCTGTTATATAACCTGTCAACTATGTTGTATTGTTTCAGTCTCTAGAACCCAATGTTTATACAGCTATAGCCGAGTTACATGCTGGAGATATTATACCTATGGCACATTTTGGTGCAAGTTTTCCTGGATGGCATAGAGTATTTCTTCTAATGTAAGTCAATATCAGAACATATATTACCTATACTTTTGTACATTTAACAAAAAATACGCTGCAATATATATTTCACTCAGTGATGACCATAACTTTAAATCGCTTACATAGGACCAATGACCACGGTGGCGTCACAGGTACATGAAGTCATCAGCGAATACGTTATATAGGCGATTTTAATCTTAAATTTACTTGTCCGCCTATAAGCTATATAAGTATTTACTTAAGGCAATGTTTTGTAAATGGGATAGAACTTAAAACAATTCTTTAAAAAATCATTGTCTTAAACAATCGTATGTCAATTTGCACTAAAATTGTCAATATCAGGACACTGCTAAAGAGAGTGAACGATTAGCTAAAAATGAATATCAGAACAACTCTGTGTTGTTCACGATAATCTCCAGGCCTGCTTTTGTTCATAAGCAACTGTCATCGTAATGCTATATTACGTAAAACGTGTGGACGCTCTGCAAATGTAAATGTAATTTTCTTGTGTTCTTTTTTCAGTATTGAAACAGCCCTTAGATTAAAAGATCCCGCTGTATCTATTCCATACTGGGCATCAAATTTAGATGCAGAAATGGAAGATCCTACTAAATCTATTATATGGTCGGACAGATTTCTTGGAAATGGCGATGGTTTTGTTACCACTGGACCATTTGCTGATTTCAAGATTTATTCTATGGATTCATATCTTACAAGAAATATAGGTTCATCGGGGTCCTTGATGACTAACGAAGGCATACATAACATACTGTCGCGCAATCATACATCCCAGATTGTTAGCCCCGATGCCCCACATAAATATAACCTAGAATTACAACATAACACAGTGCATGTATGGATAGGAGGAAACATGGAAGACCTTAGTACGAGTGCTGAAGATCCAATATTCTTTCTACATCACTCGTTTGTGGATTATCTATGGGAAGATTTTCGTACGAGGCAAAAAATGATGGGCATTGATCCAGAAATGGATTATCCAACAGAAAACTACGGTTCTGAAAACCACGCTCCAGAATCAGCACTAGGCTTTGCTGATTTGAGAAATATAGACGCTTTAAGTAATTATCTCGCAGACATGGTTCACTATGAAGAAACGCCAACCTGCACAAGAACGCGACCAACTTGTGATTCTAAATATTTACGTTGTGACGTCACACGTTCTTATCCAGTCTGTGTGAGTTTATCGCGAGAGGAAGTGGAAGGAGACGCCGGAAAAGACACTGAAATATGCGTAGAGGCTCAACTAACACGTGCTGTGCAAAATACATTCGCTATAAACCAATATTGTGATATTCGAAAGTGGGCTTATATTCCAGTTAATATAGTGCTGCAACGTCCTCCTGAATTTACAAACTATAAAGCATATCCGGTATTTAATAATCGTCCGGTAAAAACGGCCGATGTATTTTCAACTATATCAATAAACAAAACTATTAGTAAAACTTTAGCCGCATATCCAAATTGTAAATTTACAAGTTCAGTAGCGCGAAAAATTTATGTAGAATCTTATGGACTAAATTACTACGGTAAATATAAAGATTTTACCATACTTGACCAAAGACACGCGCTTTCGTCGGCTACAACTTATTTGGGCGTTAAAAGCCCAGAGTCAAATTTTACTGACGTCATTGTGTATGCTTTTGATTACTGTGGCAGAACATGTCGGCCATTTTGTCTTGATAGGTCGACTAACCCGCCGAAATCCTCGCCGTGTTCAGGTGTGATAAGAATAACTCCGGATACACCAAAAATGTACGGAGATAATTATGCAGGAGCTGTAAATGGCGTGTGGAGTGCTGAGCATGCGGATGATTTACCGGAAATTGAGTCACATCCGGCTTTTATCACATTTTACTGTGACTATTCAGGCGTTTGGCCTTGGGATCATGAAATACAAAGTAAAAATACAATCAGGAAAAAATCGACGTCCAAACATATATCTATGAAACCCATCTTGCGTGAGGCTAGTGGTTCTGTAACAAATGTGGTGCTCAAAATGAAAGAGAGAAACAAACAAAACAAAGCTGGGGTCAACTCCAGTAATATCTTACGTAAATCACCGAATACATTTACAACAAATAATAATTTTCTAAGACAAACAACAGCTCCGAAACGAAAACCTAAAATAATGTTATTAGACTTGAGTTCTGTGACAACTCGTCCACCGAGAAATAATCAGAATGGACCAACACAAGGAAGAAATAATTTTAACAATAATAGACATGAAATGTTTGGCAGGAGACAATCACTTCCAAATAAAAGATTATTTATGCATAGAAATGTATTTCAAGAATTCCAAGCACCAAGAGTTACTCCAAGTCGAGGAACAAATAGATTCCGTTTTCAAGGTAATTAAGTTTTTTGTCAACCCATAATATCATTATTTGATATGTGATTTTGTCTTAATGTTTCCCTTTTGGCTATTTGCTATTTGTTAAGCATTTTACTGCAATTGTTAATTAGTTATTAGTGAATATCGCTATTTTTACAAAATGCTGATAAGTACGCACAACCTATGGTAGTGACTAAAGTGTGTTGCTGTCCTAAGGTTTTTGCTCAACAGAGGTTAAATTCAATTAAAATTACGCCAAAGGGAAAATATCAAAATCTGATGTGTTCTGTTTAGGGCTGCTCTGCAGAGGTTATGCACTGTTAATGAAGTTTAGCGAAGATGATTTCTACAGCAAAACGCCGTTTCTAAGGTTTCCTCTCAATACTTGTACGAAATGATTTGCTTAATGAGTAGTAAATATTATGTATAACAACATTTCATTATATATCTCAATAATGGTTCAGTTTATTATCTTGCAATTTAAAAGTTATTTTATTAGCAGGGACAGCTTTTAGACCACTAACTTACAGTAAAGGGAACAAACCTAATCACAAATTTTGACTCCCTTAAAGGGATTTGTACCGATTAACCTCCAAACAAATAATGTTTGAAAGTGGTGTATAATATTTTGTAAGCGTTTTTTGCCTTTTGCTTTATATTATTTTGACTTACATGTATATTAGAGTATATTTAGCATAATATGCTTGTCAAAAGATACACCAGTTCTTTGAAAGTTTAAGTATAATTGCCAAGTTGGCTTATTCAGTGTACATGTATATTATAAATTTTGGAGTTGTTTTCATGAGTTATATGATTGCCTTAGAGAATTTGTCAAACTGACGTCCGGTGTAAAATGTGATGAAAAATAAATTAAATCGACTTAACTTCAGGGAAATAGGCGATAAGATACTCCTTCAGTAAATGGAAAATGCCAATTTACGTTAAAAGATGTGTTCAGTATGTGTTTCAACTGATATATCTATTGTTATAAGTGGCCACGTTCACGTAATGATATATTAAGCTAACCATTTACCTCTTCAACTTCTATTTTACCAACCATAGGTTATATGGCTACCACATCCTGTGATTAGACAATACTGTACAAATTGTCCATTATTTTGATATTTTCTTTGTCTTTGAGCAAAGACAGAACATGTATTTGTGTATTGTGCATAAACAACAATGAACAATACAGTTGAGAAGTATTGAAATTGCACTCAACACTTTTCTGTTAGAAATCGTAATACTGACTTCGTTTATGCTCGTCGCTTATACCAGTAGCCTGTTCAATTATTCCGAACGTTCCGTAACGTTAGGATCGGAACAACTTAACCCAAAGACAACTCAACCCGAGACAATTCAATCCCCAACTAACGGGTTGAGTTGTCACAACTTAGAGTTGACTTATCCAAGGGTTGAGTTGTCTTCGGGTTGAGTTTTCTCGTACCCGTAACGTAAGCTAACAGTCGTTACTGAACACGCTGCAGATAACCACAAGATATTGGCTTTAAACCTTTATCCGATTTACAAAATAAGCAATGATTTAGTTCTGAATTCAGATCTACAATAACTTTCGAATATACATTGGTTGTAAAGCTAGTAGTGGTGACTTTAACATCGTACTACTGTTTTAAAGTCGATTATTTGAATCTAGTATTATTACAAATATATATTGGCGAAAATTAGATAGCAATCCGACGAAAACTTACCAATTTGATGGACTCCCATACGAGAAACTTGCAAGCGTTAATAACATAGAAGCATGCAACATGGTCGACAAAACCAATATGGCCGCCACAACTGTTAAAGTGTTTGCTAGATGATGAGAAGTACGTGTGCTCTTAACATTACACTGTAGACTTTCTCAGTTACATTTTCCTTGTTTTTGTTTTGTTTCAAATAATTTACATTTCTGTGATTTTCTTTCAGATAACAACTGTCGGCTGAATCCCGGCTGTTATTTATCAGTGCCGTGTTCACCATGTGTTTATAAATCAAGACAAAGATGCCGGGCACCAAGTCGTCTGATTGCAGTATGTGTAAATGGATTATATATGCTTGAACCAGTGATATTTAATTTCATGGGATAAATCTTTAATTTGATTTTTCATTTTTAAAATAAATTGTTTGTAAAATGTAATTTGTTAGAACAGAGAATAAAATGGCCATTTTTTGTATTGAACTGTCATTTGTTTATTGTTTTAATTGTATCAAAAGATATGTCTCTACACATTATGCACTAAGTACAGTTTATATCTTCGGAAACTTGATGTAATGTATGTAACTTACCAATTGACCGAGTGCTCCAGTTCTGTTTCTAACAAATGGTTTTGCTAAATGTATTTTCATAAACGCATGAATGACAAAGTACATCTGCATATAGAAACGTATAATCTATACTGTCATTGTATATTTAATTGCACATTCGACATAATAAATGACACAGTCAGACTGAGACTTACTTGAGTGATAAAAGAAATATAATAATTATGTTTTAATGGTCGACGACCTACTTGCCTTCTACATGTAAATGTAGTTTTATGTACATTTACATTTATACAGACTTTAGTTATAAGAGGTAACAGTGGAAGAAGGCAGAAACGACAGATAACGATACCTACGAACATGTGTCACTGATATAAACAGATATCCTATAGAACGTTGTCGTACAGGATATGTAAGGTTCCCATGGAGGGTCACGTCGAGATGACCAATCAATGCTTAGCTCTCATCTAGACGAAACACTATTAATAGCATTTTGATTTTGTAATTTCTATTTTTAGACCAATGTTTACTAGCTAATTTGACAGCGGTATTATTTACAGTCTGCGACTGGACGGCTCGTTTCAAATTGCGTGACGTAGACTATGTAAACAAGTTACTAAACATAACGATTTCGTCATGAATATCATAATGAGAAAAGGTCACCTAAACGCGACCCTCGTAAGAAAACGGCCAGATCTAAATTGGCGAGGGGAAATTTTAGATCAGGTTTTAATCAGATGGCTGTAAGTATCGCTATAAAGATCATCCTTGGGCTTGCAAAAGAACGATTTCTGATAAAACCACGAGTCCCAAACGAAAAGGTGGTTGTATTATGAACATGGCGATCCATTTTAGCGGGATTGGCCGTAACATTAGGGAATGATAGATTTTTTTCTTGTCCCGAGGAAATAAGGATACTTCAGCATGTGGTTAAAATAATATATCCTCCAAATCAAGATGTCACGATTTGGTTTATAAAAATCAAATTATCACATATTATGATCAATATAAGTCTAGTTTTCTACCGTTTTATGCAGGAAAAACATTATACAGATAATGTCGCACTAATTACTGTATTAAATTGGTATTTATTGCCATAATTACATTATATGTTATATTAAGGTATAATAGCTATTATAAACTGCTTAATGAGGGTAATAAGACTGTGGTTAAGGAAATAGAAAAAAACTGATGTTTTAAACAGGGACAGAAACAGACAGTTTTTCCGGTTAGGTCGAATACAGCATTTCCGAGTATCAACAAATCATTAAAATCGCCATCTTCAAAAGTTTGCTAGTAGAGCTACATGTATCGAATCGAAAAAAATAGAAGGGAACATCTGAAATGAGTGCGTTTAAATACTGAAAATAGGAATATGTATGACGCAGTTAAAAAGAAATTGAAAAAAACATAACTCTGAAAACTAGCAACATATCAAACTTTAAGGATCAATCTCCATTGTGAAAGTCCAAGCATTGATAAAATCCCAAGTATTGGCAAAGTATTATGAACCATGAGTGTAATTTTCTTTTCAACGGACATTAACATTTTCACGCAAGTATTTTTGATCGGAAAAAAGTAAAATTTACCAAGATAACTAATCAATAGTAAATAGACTTGTTCAACGAAATCAATATTTATTTTATATTCATAACATCCACCTCGTTAGCAATTGAATATTAACCACAAAATACGTATATACATCTTTGGAGAAGACATCAAACACGGCTGATCGTTGGTTTCAAGCATTTTTGGAAATGCCAATACTTGTATCACTTTCTTAAATTGGTTTTATCATCGGACAACACCTGTGAAACCCAAGTGTCAACCCACAAAACCACTAAGCGTGGCCTCTGTTAACTAGCTGTGGCAAGCGGTTTCTTCTCATATACACCATTTACACACTTTCGAAAGCGAAAAGCCACATCGATATGTGTATGCATTCATTAACAACCGCAATGACTGTCTAAACATCTGTCAGAAAACTACATGCCAAAACATAGCTATAAAGTTACGAGTCTGTGGTCAAAACATAGCTATAAAGTTACGAGTCTGTGGTCAAAACGGATTCCAAATCATGAAAATCACATTTTGTGGTTTGGTGCACTGACAGATATTTCCATAAAAGCTTTTGACAATGCTATTGAATAGTAATATTATAGCCACACATTTAGAGATAGCGGTACTTGGTGCTATGATGCAATAGGACGCGCACAGAATTTCGAATCTAGAGTCTTGAAGAGGTTGCTTACTCGAGCCTCACCAGGGTTACTCCATTAAAATTCGACGATAACGTAATATGGTTTGATAGTAAAGATTCGTCCCCCTAAATCCTACAATAAATATGTTAACAGTCAGATATGCTTTATTCTAGAAAATGCTGATCAGTGACATACATGTCTCTTCATGTCCCAACATGTTTACCTACTGATATTTAATTGTTTTTGGCAAGACAAAAATATGCAAACGAAATAATTTCATTGTATTTGTATAATACATTTTGGTGTATTACGAAAATTGGTTGCATACATTCTGTTTAAAACTTTGATTGGAGGCATTCATTGTAAATTAGCTAATTAGAATAAATGCTCCCTGAATAAGAATTTTTGTACTATATAGACATTCAATTTAAATACATTGTATAAGATATAATGTACGTATCACGTGATAAGTCAATCGTTCCTAGTGTTTCCAGTCCTGTTTTATAAATAACTTGTGACTTATTAACCTTTATAAGTGATGGATGGATTTCATTTAAATAATGCATATTTCAGAACATTTGAAAATAAGAGACACTTCTTTAATTTACCTGTCATCTAGTTTGTCAAAATTTATTCTAGACAACGGTTTTCTTTTTTTCTATGATGAATGTAATAAAAAACAATTATTGAATTTTATATGACAATTGCTAAAAGTACATGTACAGTCCATGAAATTAACTTGATCAAATACAGCCCATGGAATAAACTTGATTGAAGACAGAACCAACAAGTCAAAAAGTATTTTTATTTCAACTGATAGTGAAATTCTCTGATAATTCCCTGATTTTAGGCAAATTTTATAATTCCCAGATTTTTCCATGCAGGGAATTCTATTTTGGCATTTCCCCTGTTTTCCGGAGTCTGTGCTCACCCTGACAAGTTCCGGTAAGAGGGTGTATGTAGCAGACGTCTAATACAATACTTGTACTCCCTTGCCTTCAAGAAAGCTTTTCTGGCCACTTTGTTAGGTTATCTCATCCAACTTGAAGAGTGGTGGGTTTGATCCAAACTCAGACCAAAACGTTTTTACAGGTTTCAGGAATGCATTTTTACCTCTGGTATTTCACCTCTGACATTTTTGTTAATCGCATTTTTCCACTGGCTTTTTTAAATTTTTACTACATACTGGTTAGAGGAATAAGATGCACAGCAATGAATCAAAACCAAGGATCTCCAGATTCAATCAATCACTAAGCAATTACCCAAGGTTGTTGCCCAAACCATATTATGTATACATTTGTATAAACAAAAACTACGAATAAAGAAGCACACTATTTATTCCAATACAATTATTACAATAACATTATAAATATAATACAAACATTATACAATAATGTAACACACCAAAGAATATAACCAATAACTCATACAATACAACATAATATAAGTAAAACAAGGGAGGCAACTGTTTAAATTTCATAGCTTTATAATATAACTGTCAGAGCATTGGGTATACCAGGTGACTAAACAAACAATATTAAGGCAAAAAATACATCTGATTGCTAAAAACTAAATGCCAATGCACTTGCATTGAACATTCTCGTACCTAGAGGTTGTAAAGATTTAGAATCTTGATAACATCTGGGTACAAGAGTGGCACTAAAAGGAGATACATAGAAACTTGATATTTTAGATCATGAATACAAGTTATTAACTCGTAGGTGTAAGAACAAATTAAATCTGAACCCCCTTCTGACATTATTGTAGGTGAAAAAGTTAAATGCAACTGATTCAGAAAACCCATCCCTGGGATGAAAAGGACTTTGGGAAATATCTATAACATATCAAGCCATTGTGTGCCTACACAAAATACTTAGAAACTAGCTGCACATGAGATACAAACTAACTGCACATGTAATAGATACTAGCTGCACATGAGATACAAACTAGCTGCACATGTGATAGAAACTAACTGCACATGTGATAGAAACTAACTGCACATGTAAGAGATACTAGCAGCACATGTGGTAGAAACTAACTGCACATGTGATGCTTTTATGTTAGCATACAGTAACAATCACATGGATTTTTAAATATCATCGAGTGAGCACATGTTCCTACATGGTCATGTGTTAATTATCATGTCTGCATTGTGCACTCTTGTTATGATGGCATATGCACAAGTGTAAGTAAGCTGCTGTTTATCACCAGTTTAGCGCAAAGCTGTTGTTATCAATACAAGGCAAGAGTGAGTCACAACCGTTTAGTGCTAAACCTGTGATATGTGAAACATATCCCATATCCCATGTCCATTCCAGGCCACCATAAAAATACAAAACCAAAGGAACACATAACACAAATAGTACAAAGTACATGTATACATGTACACATAATACAATACCGGTATTCTACAAAAATAATAAAACTAAACATAATATACACGTAAATATTGCACAAAATTATAAAAAAGCAAAATATGAGTATTTACATAATGATATAATAGTCTGTATTGAGACATTACATTTCACACTTTATATATTTACTATCAGAGGTGTCATAATTATGGGTTATACTTGTACTTTAATGGTTAATGCCTATGTCCAATCACCTAACTGGCAGGTTAAAAAAATATGTAGGCTGTTTTTTGTGAGAAAATTGTGAGAAAAAATTGAATTTCCTCTAGTATGAGAATTGATATTTTCAGAGATGGTCTACTGGTCATTAAAATGTAATTTTCTGGACTCCAAGTTGCAAAAATCAATGCTACATCAGAGATGACAAATATATTGTAATTTTACGCTATCATTACTACATGATTTATTGTTTTTTCTTTCATGTTGTCATTTACATCGCAGCCAAGATCTTATATTTAGTTTATTTAATTAAAACCATATAATATATAGCCATAAAACAGTAAAGAATAGAAAGTTCATTGCAATTTAAACATAAATACTGCTTACAGAATAAAAAATAGACTCAACTTAAGAACTAAACATAAACATTTTATAGCATTAAAGACATATAGAATCTACCTCTCATTGATAATCAATACCCAAAAGACAAAAGTCACATGACTAGGTTACCCTGAACAAAGCAATACAGCAAAGAACAAAATAGTCAATAAAAACAAATACGGTATACAGTCAAGATAATTAGTACACCACTTTATAAAATGTGTTTGCATTTATCATTTTTTATCAAAACATCATATATATTTGGTAGTTACTAATGCCCTTGGCTCACAGAAAGCTGACCCAACCTAGCTTTCCTGAACCTCTGTCTATAACCAGAACTTATTAACGTGTCCACATAGCTGACCCAACCTAGCTTTCCTGGACCTTTGTCTATAACCAGTACTTATCAACCCTTCTACAAAGCTGACAACTTCTCAATATACCATATTGATGAAGGAAAATAAGCAATACTGTAGAATTTCCATGGAAAGGTATACCCTGACTAGGCATGGTTCAAACAAGCAGTCCCTTTCAGGCACTAAGATCAGAAATCCTGCTTGAAAGTCCATTGTGCCACAGTATCATGTATCCAGCATTTCTAACAATGGTTGTTTAAATGTCTCATAAACAAATTGAACACTATTACATATTAACTGTACATTGTGTAGAACAAGTCTGGGATTCTTAATGATATATGAAATGGCAGTAGTATTGGAAATTCAAGGTCAGATCCAGCAGTAGGGGTCATGGAAGGTCAGGGTCCTGATCCCTTAGAGATATTCTTACTGTCTTAGCATATAGGATAAAATGAAATATTATTTAGTCCCTAGACCCCTATTCTCTGAAAAAATCAGTTTGACAATTAACCAATTTTAATATCAGGAACTTGACTGTTAAACAGCAGAACCATGTTCCATACAGAAATATTAACACAAACAAACAGATCAATGAAATGATTATAAGGTGACTATGCATTTATATATCACAGTTTTTAAGTCTCACATTTCTTAAATACAACAAATCTAATAAGTTTACCCAAGTATGTTTGATAATATTCTGGCAAGTTGACCAAATGAAGTTTCAATTACATTGACAGTCTTCAATTAAAACTACAATTTGATTTTTAATGTTATCATCAACAATACTCCAACTCCCGAACAATCACTCCATCTTTAATTTAGTAAACCTTATCATAGTCTCCGTAGAACGATACACATACAGTAGTTTAGAGAATAACTGTTCCTCCAGGCGGTACTCACTACATTCTCTGGCAAGGTAGAGATTCAAACATAAATTTAATATACCGTCAACGTTTGGTAACTCCTCAAACATGATTCTCTGTGATCCACCGCTGAAGAAAAGACGTACGAATCTACCAATCACTAATACCAGCGATACATAGAGACCAATTATACTGTAAGTAAAATGTAGCATATAATATTATGTTATAATACATATAATGTACATGGACCTAGTCGAGTAAGGGTATCACTATCTAGCACTACATAGCGATTTCCAATGAAATGGTTTGCTACATTGTAGCAATATTAAGCCAGTTAGATACACATATTCGTATCACTATTAGCACTACATAGTGACTGTTTATTTCATTGTAGTACTAGCCAAGTCATTTTTGCTACCACTTTTATACATTCATAACTCTCTTACATTTTCACAGGTAGCAATCTTGGTTTTGCTACCTTGAAGCAAAACCATATCATGGTATTCGGCTAAACAAAAAGCAATTTTTGGAAGTGCTGGGTTGTGATTTCCTTATGCAGGTAGCTCATAAGTTTGTATTCATAAGTAACTAAAGTTTTTCACAGACTGAATGACATTCTGTTTTAAGTAAAATATCCCTATTGTCAATTTACAATCAATTATAACATTCAGATACATGTGTATAATGTACATATGTAAAAGCATTTAATCATCATTCAGATATAAGAATGTGACCAACATAATTTCACATGATAATGATAATTACAAGATTGTCCATGTCATCTAATTATTGCAATTTAAAGTCTTAAGTTTCATGCCCATACATCATCACTGACTTTACAGCTATACATCATGTAGAAAAATTACAGAATTGTCCATGATTGAAAACTCTATTCTCTAGACTTAGTCCAGTCAATACAAAATTATAAATAAACATTGTTTGTTTCTTAAAAAAGAAATGCCATTGCATGGAATGGCAAAATATTTCAAAGACAAATAAAGTCATGGCTAGGTCTCAAGCATTGGAGATATTAAGTCATATCCAAAAATGAAACTATAAAAAATGATACAAAATCTAACTAAAATAGTAAATCCTCAAGCAAAAAATTACAGTTCTGGTATTGTTCAAAATATACAATCAAAATCTACTACAGTCCGACAATTTCAACTTGATACTGGTCAACTTTAGACAAAATTTGATCCAAGGCTTTCAGCTACTTCCATAAAATTAAATTATGAATGATGCAAAAATATTAGATATAAGGTTATTCTTGTTTTTGGTTTTACCCTATAGCAACACATATCATAGCGGTCAGTCAAGCTACACACCATACCTGGAAAGGCTTAATCTTTGAAGTTAGCTGTTAACCAGTCACTAGGTGCATACATGTACTTTCATCAGTGACTGACAACTGTCCCACATGATTTAGAATCATTGGTAAGAGAGAGAATTGCCATACACATTTTTTATGACCAAGCTCAATGAAAGTATGCCTCGCCAGGCAATCAAAATTAGGACCCCTCCATCGATTGACTTAAACTCTACCTACTGAGCTAACCAGGTCGTACCCAATATAGTAACAATGGGTTATGAATTTATGATGTAAGAAATACCTACATTAACCAAAGTGAAATATAGAAGTTCTGAATAAAAGCTGAGTATCAGGCTAAAATTGTCAGACAAAACTAATATATATTGACAAAATATAATGATATGCATACTTATACAATATACACTACCAAATATACATAAATATATACAATGCCATTATATTGCAACTAAATCCTAAAATGAAGGTAAAATTGGTTAAACATTTAAGCAACAAATAAGATAAAACATTGTTCATAAAATGTCATGGCTTAAAAAAGTCAGAAACAGTTTCATTTGAGCGCAAAAAATAGAACACAGCACTTGAATGGCAACAAGAGCTCCGCTGGGCGGGGCATTATACGCCCGTGTGCAGTCCATGCTGTGTTCTATCTCATATAAAGTCCCTGTGACCTTGACCAATGACCCCAGGATCTCAGAATAGGTTCCATTCTTAACAGGAGGGCTATCCAAAGCAAAGATTTTGAGAACCTAGGTACAGCCATGGTTGATTTATCACCGACACAAAGTTTTCCCATACAAACTTCCAGTGACTTTGACCCTGGGGCCTCAGAACCAAAAGTTCTCGCCCTTGACCCAAAGAGTATTGATACATAAAATTTGGTGATCTTAGGTAAAGTTGGTTGTTGGACAAGGTTTTTCCTCATGATTTTTCTTTTGACTTTAACCTTTAACACAGGGACCTAAAACCAAAGGGGCATATGCTAGACATTAAGGCTACCCTTAAATAAGATTTGGAAAACCTACAATGTAGGTACAATTATTATTGAGTTACTGTCCGGAAAATGTTTCAATATGAATTAAGTCCCTGTGACCTTGACTTTTGTCCCTGGGGTTTCCAAATCAAAAGAGAACATCAAATACCAAAGAGCTATCAACACATTACATCTTGACAAATGGGCTGATCCACATAAAATTTGGTTAACCTAGGTACAATCATTGTTTAGTTATTGTCCGAACTAGGATTGTCCATATGATGCCCCTGTGACCTAGATCTTTGACCCAGTTTTGACCCAAAACCAATTGGGAACATCCTTAACACATGGGCTACCCTCACATAAAATTTGGTGAACTAAATTCATTTTACTTATTAAATATAGCATTATTTCCATGGTCTGCCATTTTGACTTTGTTAACATATTGATTGAACATTTGAAGTCTCTGCTTGGTAATATGATATCTTCTGGATGATGGTTTAAACTTGACCCAGGGGCCCCAAAATCAATAGGGAACATCCTTGACACATGGGCTACTCTCACATGAAATTTGGTGAACTTAAGTGCAGTCACTGTTGATTTACTACACATACAACGTTTTTCAATATGATGCCCCTGTAACCTTGACCTTTGACCCAGGGGCCCTAAAACCAATAGGACATAACCATGACACATGGGCTACTCTCCTAAAAAAAATTAGTGAACCTAGGTACATTGGTTGTTCAGTTATTGTCTGGACAAGGTTTTTCCATATGATGCCTCTGTGACCTTGACCTTTGGGTCTGGGGCCCCAAAACCTATTGGGAACATCCTTAACACAAGGGCTACATTCACATAAAATTTTATGAACCTAGGTACAGTCCTTGTTGAGTTATTGTCCAAACAAGATTTTTCAATATGATGCCTCTGTGACCTTGACCTTTGACCCAGGAGCCCCAAAACCAAAAGGGCATATCCTTGACACAAGGGCTACCCTCACATAGACTTTAATGAACCTAGGTAAATTGGTGGTTCAGTTATTGCCTGGACAAAAGTTTCATTGTTTGCCATTTTGACTTTATAAACATATTGATAGAACATATGAAGTCACTGCTTGGTAATTTGATATCTTCTGGTTGAAGGTTTATACTTGACCCTGTTTCCCCAAAACTGATAAGGCACATCCTTGACACATGGTCTACTGTCACATGAAATTAGGTGAACTTAGGTACAGTCATTGTTGAGTAATTACCCAGACAATGTTTTTCAATGTGATGCCCCTGTGACCTTGACCTTTGACAAAGGCGCCCCAAAACCCATAGGGCATAACCTTGACACATGGGCTACTTTCATATAAAATTTAGTGAACCTAGGTACATTGGTTGTTCAGTTATTGTCTGGACAAGGTTTTTCCATATGATGCCTCCGTGACCTTGACCTTTGGGTCTGGGGCCCAAAAACCTATTGGGAACATCCTTGACAAAAGGGCTACCTTCACATAAAATTTTGTGAATCTAGGTACAGTAGTTGATGAGTTATTGCCCAAACAAGGATTTTCAATATGATGCCCCTGTGACCTTGACCTTTGACCCAGGAGCCCCAAAACCAATAGGGCATAACCTTTACCCAAGGGCTACCCTTACATAAAATTTGGAGAACCAAGGTACATTGGTGGTTCAGTTATTGTCTCGACAAGGGTTTCATTGTTTGCCGTTTTGACTTTATAAACATATTGATAGAACATTTGAAGTCACAGCTTGGTAATTTGATATCTTCTGGTTTAAGATTTAAACTTAACCCTGTTTTCCCAAAACTGATAAGGTACATCCTTGACACATGGGCTACTCTCACATGAAATTTGGTGAACTTTGGTACAATCATTGTTGAGTAATTATCCAGACAATGTTTTTCAATATGATGCCCCTGTGACCTTGACCTTTGACCAAGGTGCCCCAAAACCAATAGGGCATAACCTTGACACATGGGCTACTTTTACATAAAATTTAGTGAACCTAGGTACATTGGTTGTTCAGTTGTTGTCTGGACAAGGTTTTTCCATATGATCCCTCTGTGACCTTGACCTTTGGGTCTGGGGCCCAAAAACCTATTGGGAACATCCTTGACACAAGGGCTACCTTCACATAAAATTTTGTGAACCTAGGTACAGTAGTTGATGAGTTATTGCCCAAACAAGGATTTTCAATATGATGCCTCTGTGACCTTGACCTTTGACCCAGGAACCCCAAAACCAATAGGGCATAACCTTTACCCAAGGGCTACCCTCACATAAAATTTGGAGAACCTAGGTACATTGGTGGTTCAGTTATTGTCTGGACAAGTGTTTCATTGTTTGCCGTTTTGACTTTATAAACATATTGATAGAACATTTGAAGTCACAGCTTGGTAATTTGATATCTTCTGGTTTAAGATTTAAACTTAACCCTGTTTTCCCAAAACTGATAAGGTACATCCTTGACACATGGGCTACTCTCACATGAAATTTGGTGAACCTAGGTACAGTCATTAGTGAGTTATTACCCGGACAATGTTTTTCAATTTGATGCCACTGTGACCTTGACCTTTGACCCAGGGGCCCCAAAATCAATAGTGCATATCCTTGACACATGGGCTACTCTCACATGAAATTTGGTGAACCTAGGTACATTGGTGTTTCATTTATTGTCCGGACAAAGTTTTTCCATATAATGCCCCTGTGACCTTGACCTTTGAACCTGGGGCCCCATAAACCTATAGGGCGCATCTTTGACACATGGGCTACTCTTACATAAAATTTGGTGAACCTAGGTACAGGCGTTGTTGAGTTATGGTCCGGACAAGGTTTTTCAATTTGATGTCCCTGTGACCTTGACCTTTGACCCAGGGGCCCCAAAACCGATTGGGAACATCCTTGACACATGGGCTTCTCTCACATAAAATTTGGTGATCCTAGTTAGATTGGTTGTTAAGTTATTGTCAGGACAAGTTTTTTTCCCATATGATGCCACTGTGACCTTGACCTTTGACGCAGGGGCCCCAAAACCGATAGGGAACATCTTTGACACATGGGCTACTCTTACATTAAATTTGGTGAACTTAGGTACATTGGTGGTTCAGATATTGTCCGGACAAGTTTTACCTATTTTACGTCCCAGTGACCTTGACCTTTAACCCTGGGGTCTCAAAATCAATAGGGAACCTCCTCCACCCAAGGGCTATCAACACATAAAATTTGAGGAACCTAGGTTCATCCTTTCTTGAGTTATCATCCGGACAAGCAATTGTCCACGGACGGACAGACGGACAGACGGACAGACAGACAGACGGACAGACGGACAGACGGACAGACGGACAGACGGACAACAGCATAACATAATACGACCGTTTTTTCAAAACGGGCGTATAAAAATCGCTGGTTTAGTGCAAAACAGTTGCAACTCACTCTTCTTTTATTGAGTTACGACCGTTTTGCACTAAACCTGGGAAATGTTTAATTACATATAAAACCAACAACCAGAATGTCAAACTATTTGCATAAAAACCTAGCAGATTTATAAAAGAGAGTACATTTCCTTTCAGATAGCACTCACATAAGCAGTCTAAATTTTAACAACTCAAATTATAAAGGAACATAGAATTAAACCTCAATGATAATTTTTGATAATGAAAACTGAAAAATTAAAACTCTAAACAACCTAATAATAATAGCAAAATCTTCACACTTCAAACAAATTGAGCTTAAAAGGCACAAAATATACAACAAAAACCACTGTACTAAAATTACCCAAAACATATTTTTTTAAAAGGCAAGAATAAGCATTCAATAGATTTAAAAAAATCAAAATGTAAAACCCCTCTTCATAAATTCTGGCAGCCTATATGAATTAATGAAAAAAATTTCCATAACAGCTATATATGAGTATTTGTGTATAGATAATTGAATCAAATTTTTATTTCATAGTCTGACAATATTAATCTGAGGTTGACCTTTATGCAAAATTATAATTACTAAACTCAGAATTTACGGTCTATTTTTATCTTCGTTTGTAAATCACGCATTTTTGGAAGCTTTTGGCGAAGTATGCCTAATGAACAATTTGTTTTCACAAGAACAGATACTTTGAAACTGTGCCACAATACTGCGGACTTGGGTGTTTCCCATTAAACAAATGATTCCAAAATTATAATAAGTACAATAACAAGCCATGTTAAATTTCAAAATTGATTTATAGGCACACAGGTTGTTATAATTGTATACATGCATACAGAAACTCACGATTTCATGTACATGTAATTATTATAATAAGGAAGTTCAAGGTCAGGTTAATATTGTCTGATTATACATACATTCCAATGCAAGATAACTAACCACTCAAGCTTACAGCCTCAAAATGGTTACATTACTATACATTTGAATTCAAGATAGTGAATAGTTATTCACCAACAAATCTGGGTAGGCTGAATTTTAATTCCCAATTCAACATGGGAGGAGTTACAGTTCTTGCACTATTAAATTTTATTAAGCATTCAGTGGCGCAAATATTAACCCCCACTGATTTAAATACTCATTAAAGTACTTCTAAACTTATGATCAATTTAAAATTGGCAAACTTAATATATGACCCACTGACAATTGAATAAAATTTAGCAATACAACATAAGCAGCTTATTGACCCTTTGGTCACAAAACACAAAAATATTTTAACTACAATTTTCATCCCTTTTTTTTCTTAAAAATGTAAAAAAAGTGAAGTAATGTATAACTTTTCTATACATTAGTACAAAAGCTTCTTCATGAACACAGTCTGAGTGAAGATAAACCAGTATAGTCAATAGGAGAACCAGCCTGACTGAATCATCTTTTAGAGATCATTATCACTAGATCTGATGTTGAACATGTTGATTTCCCCTTCCAGTCGTTTATCACTTAAATCAAACCAGTCAGAGCATTGCTTACTTGATCAATATTAAAGTCAGTTTTGTTTTCATTTTATCACAAACCATACTTAAATATATTAAAAATAACGATTTTAACAGATTAACATCAAAATTCAAGGATTGTTGTAAATTTCTTTTGTCTCCAAACTTTTGGTGGGTACTGTATAATATGTATAATTGTATGTGAATAATATACTACATTTGTATATAACAAGACTATTTTGAGAGTAGGGGCACATTCATACCTACAGCCTGTGTGTCAAATCTGAGTAGAAATGTGATCAGTACTTTTATAAAACACGTATCAAACTGATACTTTATACCATGTCAGTTTCAGATCAAATAATAACAACCTCTTATGATGAGATGAATTCAATCAGAGTATATAAGTACAGTACACAAGCATACAATGTATCATATATATATATACATAAATATACATTATACTAAAATACATGACAATTGTTATACATTATAAACACACTATATCTATTGTAATTTCTTCTTTATTTCTTCAATGTCTTTCATCCTAAGTCGTGTCCACTTGATACGAGTCTCTGCTGATCTATACACGAATATAAGTTTAGCGTACAAGTCTTCTTCCAGCCGGAACTCACACATTTCTCGTACCAGATAAATATCAAGGCAAAGTCGGATGATATGATCCACATTGGGTAACTCTCTAAATGATATTGTTGATGCCATACCAGTTGTACTGAGTCGTAACATACGACCAATCAATAAAATGAAGGTAACATAGAGACCAATGATACTGAAATAGTAAGACAAGTTAAACATTCTAAGCATTTATAATATTTTAGTAAAGTTTGGCTACACAGAGCATCTTGATTGCAGCACAATCATGCCAATGGTGGTCAGTTATTTCCCTTTACATGCTCTTCAAATAGCTAGGTCCAATCAGTTGGATTACACAGATTTTACCCTTATTTTTCAATGCCAATTTGACACAATTAATCTTAAATACCTTTTATGTAAATCATTCAATTTGTTTGAAATCAAGTAAAATATTGTTTTGTACAAGAACTATCTAAATTTCATCACTCTTGTTAATATCTATGACTTAACAAAAAAGATATTTCATGAATCATTTCATTATCCTTACATAAGGACTTCAATAATAATTGCTGAGGATTCCAACTAATAGAACCTACTTGCCAATTGGATTGCTTCAGACTTTATCAAGGAAGGATAACTGGCGAATATCCCTAATTTTCACCATTTTTTAGTCCCAATGCTTTATTTTAGGCCCCTATATAAAGACTGTCCCGCTATTCAGACCATACAATTCTGGGGTCCCAATATTGGAACTTTTAACAGTTAAAAATATAACCAATGACTTATCAAGAACTTAGAATAAAGGTTAAATAAAGGCATACATGTAAAACCAATCTACAATTTGTCTAAGCTTTGCATCCAAGCTAAATACATGAATAGCTTTAAATGTGCACTATTGAAATGAAAAATCCAAAATCAAATAAAAATTCATGCTTGTCATATCAGCATACAGCAGTTTAAGATGTTAAAATGGTAGAACTAAGTAGGTTAAAAGTAACAAAAAAAAAGTGCAGTCAAAATACTACAGCTGGGAATAAAATGTGACTAAATCAAAATATGATTATCTATATTGTGCAATCACTTCATGCTAATTTTTATTCAGCAATGCATGTTTATAAGGCTATGCCAACACCCTTTGACCAATGAACATGTAAAGACATATTTGTCTTATTTTACAAGATTTTAGAAAGTCTGGTTGTCTCAACATTATAAGTGACAGGCTAAAAATAGTTTTAGATAAATGTCTATTTAAGCGTTGCAATATGTAACAAAGCATTGTAGCAATAGGGCATATTGTTGTTTGTTTATATGTATATGTATACATATCGAGGGTTGCCCCCAAGACTGTAGTAAGTGAATTGTGTTAAGGAGCAAGTTACTACAGTCTTGCGATCAACCCTCAATATAGTATACTGTAATGTTAGTTCAAGCAACCCAGAGATAGGCACCTTGTAATAGTCAACCTTTACATGATGCATGTTTGTCAACTTCTTGTATTAGTTCCTTTAGGCTATAATGAGACATTGTTAACACAGAATATTGTTAATTTGTCTCAAGTTATCCTAAATGACCTATGTTGTACTTCTGTGTTATAAATTGTCATAAGAGTTTAACAGGAATATTGTAAATTAATGTATACATATTGTTATGATAATTATTCTTATAATATACCATTAGTCCCAACAATAAGTATGATTTGCAATTTGTATTAAACTATTAACTAGCCCTTTCTCTCTACATAATCCCTTCACCCCCCACAAAAAAGACAACATCATAATCACTAACGTGCAGATGTCAAAAAATAAACAAAAATGTGTAAGTGTAAATAAACAAAATAAATCAAAGTACAATGCACTGAACAAGTCAAAACTAATGTAATTTGGATACAGCAATTAATTTAGTTCATTTTTTTCTCAACTGTCAAAGAGCGAATAATTTCAAGGCATCTGAATATGTTCTTTTATGAAATACATAGTCATTACCGCGACGGCCCCAAGGAGAAAAGTAGTCATTACCACGACGGCCCCAAGGAGAAAAGTGAGTTAGACAGTAATTAGGCAGTAACTGCCAAAAAGATCCCCATACAGAGACAGTATCAAAATCCATTGCATTAAGCGTGCAGGCTTTAGTCTGCGCTCAATAAAAAAAGCAACAGAGGCTAATCAAACAGGCATTAAAGCTATTTGTCTATTCCACTCTTCATCTAAATCAAACTATATGAATAAAAAGTTGGTTCCACAATGAACATTACTGCACAAAAGTCAAGGTTAAATTTCATGCTTTGACAGTTGAGAAAAAATAAACCATGTATAATGAATACATAGGTGCTAAGGTAACAAAAAATAAATAATAATTATACAATTACATATATACACTAAAGTGCAACCTTTCTACATAAAACAATAAAATGATCATACTCATAGACATTGTGTATAAAACTTTAAAGAAATCTTTGAGTTCATGAACAAAATTGATGACTTATCTTTGAAGGATAACTTTATTGAGAAATGCACAAAAAGCAATGTAAAACTATTGTACATGTAATTGAGAAATAATTTTCAAGGAAGGTTGCAAGTTATACAAGTATGATGTTATATACCAGACCAATATGTTAGCTGTACAAAAATATTAATTTTAGTATATAGAAAGAAAAAGGCTATAAAGAAAGAAACTTGTTAATTTATCAACTCTGCCAACTCTTCTAAAAGCTTTTACTTTGACTCAGAATAGTATGCATAAAGTTTCTACGATCAATTAACTCTATATAAAACATAGTATAAACTTGACACTCTAATTCCAGAGGGACAAAAGTCATTTTGGCAATACTGAGTGTTTGGTACAGTTTTTCTTATTTTTTAAAGCTCTACATGTACATGACTGTAAGAGCTCCTTCAAACTTTCATAATTCACTCTGTACTGGAGTTTTAAAAAGTTGTAGAGCATTTACAGTTTAATGATTTGTAATTTTGTTTGTTTATGAAATCAGCACATTTTTTTTATAAGTATGAAATTAAAAATATATCTCAAACTTGATATAGTTTCATTGGGATAAATTGACCATAGCATTGGAGGCTTGATAGATAACTTTTGCTGCAATCCAACAAATGTAATGTATCAATTAGTTACATGTATGTTTCCATTGAATGAATAATGAATAAAAAAATAATAGCATAATCATTCTTCAAAGTTGAACTTGCAAGTATATGGGATTCATTTAATTTTAGAGCAAATGAACTTTTGGAGGGCAGTGTATTGACAATAATAAAACTAATTATAAATAACCTCTATATCATGCGTATAATTAAATCAAAGAATATTATTAATATAAATACGTATTTGTGCAACTAATACAGTTACAAAGCTAATATAAAATAATAAATGTTCTAAAAAAATCAATAGATAAAACAACTCAAAATGTATCATGGGACGTTTTGCCTGAGCATATCGCTATGTATAGCTTTGCGTCCTGGTACCTTAAATTTGATATCAAACACTTATTTCTTTAGTTGTAAGCGGGGTACCAGGGCACAAAAGTGATACCTAGGGATATGATTAGACAACTCACCCATGATTTGATTCAGTCATATCAACATGCAAGAAAACATACAGTGTATATAAGTAATACTTGAAAGCTAATACATAGGTAATACTAGTCCTAAATATAAGACCCTACATAACATTTTTATCATACGGACGTTCTTCTGTTATGTAGGGTCTTAACAGATTGCTTCAAAAACACATAGCAAAATATCTTTTTCAAAAAGTAAATGAATATTGGTCAAATAAGCACTAATCGATAGATAAAAGTGTTCTTTAATTCCTTCCATAAAGCAGAAGATAATATTCAGTTTTTTCGCTTATAAATAAAAACACCAATAATTTTTCTTGCTATTCGGTGTTGTCACCGCTGTCAGCCATTTTGAATTGAATTCATGTCGGTAAATTAAGTTTCGCTTTGCTTGAACGAATTTTTTTCTATCCAGAGTAGTCGTTCTTACTACCAACTGTGTCAATATTACACCCGGAGTGAACCGGATAGTGGCTTTTATACCCTATTATTTCGTTCAAATTCAATTCTTACAAATGCAATAACCCAATTCAAATTCGGATTGCCTTGGGCGATTATTGCACGGTCATTGTTGCAAACTGAAAGTACTTGTCAATGAAGGAGTTTAAATGGATTAATTGACTGTCTAAGGGTAGAAATTGAATTTAATATACTTTTATCATGTGTATTTTTCATTTGTCTTTCCATTGGTGTATCGTTTTATTGTGAATTTTTTGTATTAAAACAAGTAAAACATTCAGACCTGGATCGATGTCTGTATGCTATAATTTTTGCTATGCATTTTTGAAGCAATCCGTTAAGACCCAATGTAACAGGAAAATGTCGAAATGAAAAAAAAGTTATGTAGGGTTTTATATTTAGGACTAAGCTAATACAGGCAACAAACCATTATCTAGTGCTAAATATGCAATATTGTCTAAAAACTTTGACCTGTTACTCATGTGAATCATGTCCCTAATTAGGTTCTCAGGACCCTAGACAAGTCCCTTAAATCAGACAGGATATTTCAATGTAACACTGTAACCCTCAAGTAAACAACAATAGAACACCAAGGGCATAATTTTGAAATTTTTCGGAGAGGACTGTCTTTAAGGTGATATGCCAAATTTGGTAACTTTAAGCCATATGATTTTTTTTAACATTAGATTTTCAGTAATTCATTGTCTCAGGTCAAATTTCTAAGACTGTACAAGTGCAAAAATACAAACTATACAAGCAAAGTAAACCAAACAAATGCAATAAAAGCAAATAAACTTGAAGTAGTAATGGCCACAATGGATTTTTATAATGCAAACCTTAGAAAAAACAAGTAAATTACAATATATGGGCTAGTAATAACTGAAACCAGAGTTAACAACTCTACTTTACTACGACAATTTCAAAATGTGATTTATTTATGACGTGTGTATACAACAAAATTTCAAGTAAAAGTAACTCATTTTAAATAGTCCAGCTGGTTGAAAATTTGCCCTTAACAATATATTAAAACAAATCAGATAAATGCTTGAGAAAATTTAAAGGCGATGAATTTAAAGTAGATATAAGAGGCAAACCTTAATGAAAACATTGAATGTATTAAGTTCAAACATTCAAGATATTGAGTTCAAATATTAGATAATATATCAATTGTAAACATACCCATATCCAGTAATGGCTGATATTGAAGCCGGGGCTACTCTCTCATTGAAGGTAATAAAGGTTAGATAACCTTGAGAATTACGTAAGTCTATAATCTCCCACCAGGAGACATCATCTGTTCCATTATCAGTCTTTAATGATATATTTATATCTGTATATTTATCTTTACCTACAAAAAAAACAACAACCAATTATTACAAATGACATATGACCTCATATTCAAGAACCATAACTCTTGCATCTTTGATTTTTCTGGCTAAGTTGTTGGCCCTGATCCAATAACAAATTTCTTCACTTTAATTGGCTGATAAAACAGGGCAAATATCAAATCCTGGTTCATAAGTAGTTATTTAATAAAATTGTCATGAAATAAGTGAAATGAAATAGGCCCCAATATTCTTCTTCGGGAAAAATAACAGGCCTACTGGTATATCCAATCACTTATTTAATAACATACAAGGAAAATAATGTGAAAACCACATTAAGGTCCGATTTTCTTCCAGTTAACGCAAAAGTTACAAAGGGAAATAATCCAAAATAAAGCCAGGTTAAGTTGCGGTTACTTTCTAATTCTCTTCAACACCTGGGGTGCGTTGCGTAAGCAAATCGCTACGTATCGCTTCTTACAACAAAAAGAACAAGTGAGTGACATCAAATTAAGAGTACCAGGGTACAAAGCAATACATAGCGATTTGCTAAAGATCTGACAATAAATGGTAGAAAAATATGGTAAATAAAAAACTTTTAACACAATTCTTAACGACACCAGACAGCCACCAGCCAGGGTTGAAAACCTAAACTATGAGCCGAATTTTTTCGTTGAAAAATCTGGCTAATAAAATAAGTGTCAGACATAAACTACTCTGAGCACTATGCTACAGCTCAGATAGGGTAAAAAATAGACAAGTTACTAAATACTTACCGGTACCAAGCAATGATGTAACTGGACTTGCTTTCTGACTAGCTAATCTTATAAATGATGGGAACACATGGGCTACCATACTGTAAGGTAGAAAAAAAATGTATACAATAAAACATGAACTACTGTCCAAGCTGTTCATGGTCGTAATTGTAAATGGCATTTCCTAGCAAGTCATGAACCTGTTACCATATAATTCAACATAATGTGTGCTGCTTACACCACATTTAAAAATATTTACTCAAGTTTTTTTACCAAATATTAAGCACCTTACCAGCACTTACCTTAATGAGTGGCTGACATCTGCCCTACTTGATACCAAATTCCATGAAAGAGGTCCACTGCTAGGACGCAAGCTTAGAGCTTGAGAGGTTATGGGTTCAACCCCCATTCAGGAACTGCTAATTTCCTTGAGCAAGAAATTTACTTAAAATTGTTTAACTCCACCCAGGTGTAAATGGGTACTGTGAGGGTTGCCTGCCTGAGGGTGATTTCAATGATCAGGAGTTATCGTACAAAATTGTAAAGTCGGCTGAACATGTATATGGAATAATTACTTAGAACTGCACTTAACTTTTTTTAAGAAGTAAGCTTAGCAAATTGGTTACAAACTTGGACTGGTAATCATTGCATAGCCAGAATGGCCTAGGTTTAAAAACTATATACCAAAGCTCAATTTTTTTCCTTGAGTAAGAAGCTTTATTCTAACTGCCCAATATCAGGGAACCAGAGATTTGACTCAAGAATGTAATTAAACCAGTACATGTATGTCCTTGTGTCACATTGGAATAAAATATAATATACAAAATACATACACTTGTGTTTGATTGGCTTTCATTAACATTTTTAATGTATCCCTTTCTTCGTCTACAGTTAAAGTCTTCCTATATAATTGTGTTAGCGTCTCACCAGCCTGGGAATTTGGTGTCCTGGAAAAATAGTACATATACATAACAATGATAAAAAACAACTTTATTAAGGACATATCTGGCAAAAAACTGATTATCAATATGGTCCACAATAGTACAATTTTATAACATAGTTGTATGGAATTTATTTTGAATACACAAAAAAATACTGTACACACAAGACATGACAATAGATTCACACAAAAAATCACAAACATTGATAACAAAATGTCTCTAAAATTGACAGAAATGCTCATTCAAGACATAAAACCAAAAATGCTTCTTTTAGACATTGAAAAAATTGGGACAAGAATGCACATTTTTTATACTAGAACAATTCAGACAATCAAAATTTAACACTCAGTAAATTTTCCACTAAAGGGAGAGAAAGTACAACTCAGTTTATCACACTCTTTATTACATTAACATGTGAATCATAATCCCCATCCACCATGGTATGTACATTTCTCTATTATCTTTCATTTCATTAAATATTTGCGTTCTAAATCGAGTGTGTGATAAACTGAGTCAAAATTAAACAATAAAGTATAATCACCTAGAGAAGACAACATAGAATTCTAAGTTGACATCTGTACCAGTAGTATTAAGATCATGTATAAGTTGTTTTAAACTGGGAGGACTGATTGTCCATATAGATGTTGATTTACCATCTAATTGTATTTCTGATATGTCCTCAGCTTCATAATTACTTAGAAAACCTGTAGCAACCTGTTAAAATAATAACATACATATGTTTTATAATCATTAAGTTAATGAAGTGAACTGAAATAATGTGGTATTGCAATAAAAGCGACTGCTCATGTAACTTTTCGTTGCTGAAAGTTCAGACACTGTCCCACTATGATGTTCTATAAATAAAATAAGAAAAATATATAATCTGATTCATTTCCACACCATGACATTAAAAAAACCCACTAATAGTCACTAAATGTACTAAAACTTGCATGCAGAACTGCTAACCTACTATACAAGTACACTAAAAAGTTGATGTAAAATTTTTTACATTTCAGGGTTTCTTGGAAAAGAAAACAGTTTACATTACAAATAATACAGGTTTTTCTCATTTCTAAATATTTTCTTAGAAAAATAAAAAAGTATTACAGGGTTTTTGAAAAAAAGTATTGAAAAGTTTTAAAGGTTGTAAAAAGGACCTTGAAATTGCTACTTACTGGATCTTTATCATAGTCAGATTTTAGTTTCTTATATTGACTTTCTGTAAATGTTGATATATGCTGTTGTATTCCAGATATAGTAAATAATGGCTGAAAATAGTAAAATGATATTGAAATATTTGTATATAAAAACTATATTAAATTTTTGAACAATAAATTCTAAAAGTTAGTCAGAAATTGGTTGGATTAAAAGTCTATTAATAGATCTATGTGTAATTTTTCCAACTTACATTAAAATGTAAAAGATGAGCACTATCTTTGTAATTCCTTTAAGCCAGTGTCACTGTTACAGTACATTCAATTGGTGGATTTCGTACATACATGTATACTGTTTCAGCAAAGAAGAGTTTAACCAATGAAAACTCACCTGATATCCAGCAAGTGTCACTGTTACAGTACATTCCATTGGTGGATTTGGTACATATACTGTATTAGCAAAGGAGAATATAACCAATGAAAACTCACCTGATATCCGGCTAGAGTCACTGTAACAGTACATTCCATTGGTGGATTTGGTACATATACTGTATTAGCAAAGGAGAATATAACCAATGGGAACCATATTATAAATATAACAACAAACAATAGAAGACCTCCAACACCATATTTGATCAATGCACGTTTTGGTTGAGCTCTGGGTGTAGGATATTTCTGAAAATGAAAAAAACAAAACAATTGTGAAATATATATACACACAGACTGTTGAGGTTTAAAACTTTGTATCTTACACTACTCAAGATTGTACTGGCAAAACAGACTTGTACTCAGTTCAAATGGCAAAAAACTTGCAGAATAAGGTTGCATCTAGAATGAGGCTTAACATAATCTAACATCAATACTTACATTACAAATTCTTTCCTTGCATATATTACCAAATCTAACATGAAATGGATAAAAGACTTTTAAAAGCTGTCTTTATTCTTTACCTTCAGTTTTATGCAAAATGCTCCCTGACCTCAACCTAGATCTATGTAGAATTGACAGCAGTATATAATATACCAAAATGAACCCCTTGTTTAAAACAAATACACTTGCTTGAATTGGTAATTAAATCATTTGTGAATTCATATCAGTATACTCAAACTTTTGCATGTTTCATTACGCAACAAAACATAGACTAATGTTATACAATTTGGCCATCTATGACTAAAACGTACCATTTCTATAACTCTGAAGCATTTTAGTATATAGATATTAGCATATATATCTTCCATCTGTAACCAGCTACCTATAGCCATCGTTGTATTAGTCCACATCCAGTCCATTAATGTACGCAATTCTAACAAGAATGGTATAGCTAAAAATCTGTAAACAAACAAGTGAAACATATAAATACAACACACCAAAAACAGATATAAATAAAAACTTTAAAAATATGTGTGAAATATTTAAATGCAGCATATTCAAACAATCAATAAAAATGTGTAAATAAATACATAAAAAGTTTAAACATAGCATATAAAAAGGGCAAGAAACCAAGAAAAAAGTTTAAATGTATCACATAAAAAAGTCCATCATAAAACATTTGTAAGATACAGATATAAACAATGTGGTCTGATAGATTGTTCACTGGATTTTGTTATCCAGAAAAAAACAGATTCTATTGTGGCTGGTCAGTGGTCATTAGCTTCCTATAAAATTTAACAAATAGTATTTTTTAGATTAATTTAACTAAAAAACATGAAAATTCAAAACCTCCAGATTCTGGTTTTCTCAGGATTTGGTTTTGTACTGAGGAAAGGGAACACATTTGCATTGGATTGGTTAAGAGATTTTAAAAATCTCTTTGAATGGGCCGGACAAAATGTAGGGGGTGTGGCTAAGTGGTTATGACCATGGCCTTGTAATGATTGGATCACCAACCCTGTGTGGTTAGAATCCCATACAAAACCTAACTGTTGTTTCTTTAAGCAAGAAACTTTATCCTGTTAGTTCAGTACTGGGAGACCAAAAAGCAAACTTAAAAGTGATCAATCTAAGTGTTTCACTATAAAAAAGCAAAAATAAATTAGTATAAAAACAAAACCCTTACTTACCCTTTAAACAAGAACAGGTTAACATAGTTATATTTCTTGGTAAGGAAGTTGCCAAGAATCTTTGTAGGATAAGCTGATCTGATCTGATAAGCTGATAGAGCAAAATATACACATTTTATAAAGTACCATAGTTGTACAGGCTTGTTCTCTATAAATGGTCTGAAATAAATCACATATAATTAAACTTAATATAACATCTAAGTCTGAATTTCTTAATAAATGAATAAAACTAGCAATTGAAAAATGTGGAAAAAGTAAAAAAGTAATTGCATTTTCTAGTTTCATGCTGATTCCTGTTCAAGCCTTTACAGCTATTACCCCTGGCCAAAGGGCTATTAGTATCTATCTATTATTATCCCTGGAGAACCTTTAACTCAGCTTATTAGCAACCAACAAATTAGCCCAAAGAAATTATATCACCCTTGCAGGGACACATTTATACCAGGGTGAAGTGAAGCAATTGCAAGAAATTTTCAAGCTCAAGGAAATTAGGGTTTCAAACCCAAACCTTTACCCATTAGTGCTACTAATATGTTTCCTGAAAGTTAAAGAAATTATAGTGCACTTACAGTCTACTTCCATTCACATGGTCAGCTTACTTTACAACTTTGAATAATGACACTTGATCATAGAAATCACATTCTAGCAAGTGACCCTAACAATTCCAATTTACTCCTAGGTGAAATGAAACAAATGTATGTAAATTTCTTGCTCAAGAAAATTAGCATTGCGGCCTGTGAGATTCGAACCTAAGAACTCCCCACCCCTAAATGCCCCACACGACTTCTTCACCTCCTTTGAAGAGTAAATGAAATCTACTTACTTATTTGTAATGTATGGTAGTATAAAGAACAACCAGATATGTAACACAACAACCAATAATATCTGGAAGACAAACTTTCCTAGGACGTTCTTACGTAGATATAACGCTCTATCTATTACTATCAATACAAACTGTGCTAGTAACATGATCAAAAATAACACTGGCACCTGAAAATATATACAATAACACAATTTATAAACATATGATTGTAACCAGAACAACAGAAGGGAATGGAATGGAACTTGACAGCAGGAAAGGACAGGACAAGACAGAGCAGAACAGAACAACCTTTAATCATGATACATAAGTAAATACCAATTTTACAGTGACAGTTATAAACTTTCTTGAACACTTGTTTGTTTGTTTGTTTTGTTGGGTTTAACGCCGTAGCAACACATTTTATAGGTCATATTACGGTGGTCAGTCAACCTACTCACTCCTCCTGGAAAGGCTAAATCTCTGGATTTAGCTGTTAACCAACTACTAAGCACATACTTTCGTCAGTGACTGACAACTGCCCTACATAATTAAAAATCATTGGTAGGAGGGAGAATGGCCATAGAAATAATTTCATGACCAAACTCAACGAAAGTATGCCCCGCCCGGGAATCGAACACACGACCCCTCGATCAGTAGACTTGCGTGCTACCAACTGAGCTAGCCAGGCGGCTTTTCTTGAACACTAGCCCGATTCATTATTATGATATATTTTAACAGGAAATTTTTTTCAAGTATTATATTTGGTTAGAACAAAAATCATATGTATAAATACAAACTAAATATATAAAACTTTATAAAACTCACCCTGTTTTCTGATATATATGATGTGACATCACCACCACCAGCAGTTTGCTGTAAATAAAGAGCGAGAGAACATTAAATAAAGCACTTGTATAGTATAACAGAATAACCTGAGCTTGAACTACCTAATTATAATAATTACACACTTTACTAACATTAAATCGTGAGTTTCAGTATGCGTGTATACGGTTATACACGTGTATAAAACCAATGTGACGATAAATTAATTTATTAAAAGTGGCATGTTTTTGTACTTTTAATCTTGAACACATTAGTTTTTGGGAAACAAGTAAGTCAGCAATATTATGACACAGTTTCAAAGTATTTATTCTTATGAAAACAACAATAATTGTTCAGTATGTGTATTTTGCCAAAAGCTTCCGATAAAGTGTGATTTACAAAGGAAGACAAAAATAGACAGTAAATACTGAGTTTAATATATTCATGCATAAAGGTCAGGCTCAGGTTAATTCTGTTGGACTATAAGACAATTATAATCAAAGACAGAAAGCATGGTATACATATAGTGTTTTGGTTCATGACCATGCAGGCTGCCTTCTGTTCTAACAAAGCTAACAAACGACCCTAGACTTCTCACCTGCTTGACTGCCCACCAGAATTCAAACAAGAAGACTTTTAAAATATACTCCAACATAACACTGTTTACTCCTAAGGAAGGTATTTTACCACAGGGGCATTTTACGAACAATCTCTAAAATAGCCTTTAGGAGAGGCCACAATCAAGCAGAATGTGACACCAATGGCAATGTTAAATCAATGTGGCTCCTAAAGAGAGGTAAATTCTGACCCGAGGAGCATAACTTTTAAAATTTGTAGATGCATGACCATTAGGTGATGCAACATGCTGAACCTCAACAAAGCAAATGGTAAATTGTAAAATCTAGTTGCTTAAGTATACAGGAGACTAAAGTGCACAGATATCAGCCAATTAGCTGAGGATTGGTGACCCAGCTAAAATATTTTCTTTTACTTTGCTCATGACCAAATATGTGGAAAAGTTCAAATAAAAATTATTAAAGTCAACTTACTGAAGGACCAAAAGCTTGGTATCCAAACACTATGATCAAGAAGTTGATAAAATCACATATAAACATAGGAGCATACACATCTGTAGTAGCACTGTAGTCTGGACATGTTAATTGTTTATAAAAATTGGTGAATGGTAGAAACAAGGATTTCAATCTGAAATATACAACATGGGAATTATATTTTAAATTCCTTTATTGCAATATAATGGTCAAATTGATGACAGCAATTTTGAAACTTGTTAAAGAAAGTCCCATAAACTGCCAACCCAGCTTCAGTTCTGGGGAATTGAATGATGGGTAATTAGTTGTTTTTTTACAAATTTATTATAATATTTCCTTTACAGTCCATTCACTTACATATTTAACAATGTACAATTTATAATAAAGTTCTGCTATAAAAGTCACTATGTTCATTACAAAATCATGTAATTTTGTCATTTGTTTAAGTCTAACTATTGAAATCTCTTGTAATTAAAGAACACACAGTTTTTAAGTCTGAAATGCTTAGTTTTATAACAAAAAAGGGTCCTCATAATAATACCATAGACTCTGATTGACCTTACAGGGGTGATTCTCTAGTGTTATAATAAAAGAGTACATACGGAGATCTAGATTCTTTCTTCTCATCATCTTCACCACTTCCTGCACTATCTTCTAGACTACTACATGTAGGTGATGTAGGATCACGTGTTATATCTGTTTTCTTAGCAACAACATCACCATCATCAGTTGCCTAGCAACAAATAGAGAAATATTTAAGTTATAGTTATGTATCACTTATCTACAGTTCAATCTATGATTCAATCCAATCCTAATTTTACTTTTTATCTGCTGTAGGCAGCTTGGGAGGCTAGATCACCAGACATTTGTTCACCACAATACCAGATCAGACAACCAGTGACCATGAGATTGCATGCTGTTAGTTCATCCTTTACACACTTGGATCATGTCTTTCACGTATACCCACATTTTCCAGGGAATTAAAAAAGTATACTTTCATTTATTTATAAGTAATGTCATTACAATATTTTCAGTGTAAACTTTAAGAAACTTCAGTTTAATTAGCTTTTGTATGTTTAATGTTCCTTTACATCAGACAGCAAGCTTACCTAACCATCGTTTCTTGATTATATCAGTGCTGGATTTCTAGATTATTCTCTCTTAAAAAGAACCATAATCTCTGTCACAGGACTAATGTATTCTATAGATAATAAGTAAGTGATTTGAAATAACGGTCTTTTACCAAGCCCTAGACCATGGAATAGGGTCAAATGCATCATGTATTTTATTCCAATCAACAATCTTCCATTAACATTAATGATAGGGTAACTCCTACCTCAATAGAAGATTTAGATGATGATATTTTAGTATCTGTTTCCTCTTCATCTTTCCATAAACCATAACTCTGAAATAATTTATATATACAGTTGTTGTTATTCTAGAACTAAGAAAACAGAAGCAATACAGAAACAAGAGCTGTCAGAGGAGACAGCATGCTCGACTAAGTAAGTATTTGTCACAGGAGATGTGGTTGATATTAAGGAACATACATATTTTTTGAAAATATAACCAAAACAAATTAAAAGTAAAAAAATTATAAAAAAATTAAAGAAAAGTTTTAATTCATAGGAGACAATTTTGAAAAAAATGTATTTGGAGTTATGAACCTTGTCACATGAGATGTGGTAGATAATAAAGAACATATATTTACAGTTTGCAGTCAATACCTAAAGAAATAAAACAGTTGCAGTAAAAACAAACATTTTTTTAAAGAAAACTCTAAGTTCGAGGGGAGATAATTCTGAAAAAAAAATGTATTTGGAGTTATGAACCTAGTCACATGAGATGTGGTTGATGATAAGGAACATATATTTAAAGTTTGAAGTTGATACCTCAAGAAATAAAAAAGTTAGAGTAAAAAATATTTTACTGCACAAAAACTTTAATCAGAAATGCAGACGCGGATGCCGATGCTAGGGCGAGAAGGAGAGCTCTCCATTTACTTCATAAAGTCAAGCTAAAAAGTTATAGTAAAAAATATTTTACTGCACAATAACTTTAATCAGAAATGTGGACACGGACACCGACGCTAGGGCGAGTAGAAGAGCTCTCCGTTTACTTCGTAAAGTCGAGCTAAAAAGGGACAGGTCACATCAGAGATGAAAAGTTTTAAAGTGATTATTTCTGCAAAGGGAGGAGAAAACAAGCAGTGAAGACGGAAAAAGAGCATTGCCTACTATTCTGCTAAAGAACAATCACTACTATCAGACACAATTAGAAATCTGAGATATACTTATTCTTTAAGAATCAATACCTTTGAAATCATACAAATATTTGAATTCTATATTTAAATGGATTTCTAAAGACGCTCATCGTCATATCATTGATCCAGAAAATCTCTAGTGACACAATTGTGCAACCAGCTTTAAAAAATCATCTTAAACATAAATTATCAAAACACATACCTTAAGTAAAGTTCTATGTATAAACAATGCAAGTAGAAGTACAAGATCCATTAAAGCAAATCTTTCCTTCTTTTCTATACCAAGAATCTTTGGTGGCCAGAATGGATCAGTGTCGGGAACTTTACCATTCCATGGGAAGAAACCAAATTGGAACAAATATTTAACTACTACTACTGCCTGTAAGAAACAAATGGTGTAAGAAATATATAAATAACAGAGACATTCTGAATATAGTATGTACACGTGTATTAAATGCTAAAAAGAACCAAGAACTGAAAAGAACATTGTAAAAATAGGGTGTAGACTTCAAGTTAAAATATTATTTAGAAATTCACATAACCTTACAGAATCCATTGTTCTATGCTTTTTTCTATCAATAACCCTTTCCCATCACAAAGGACTAATTAGTCTTACAATTGCATTTAATATTAAATTCAATAAAATCCTAAAAATGTACATATTCTTTTTCATGGAATTTAAAAACATAAAATATTATGACTTAAGATTTTGATTTTTGTAGTGGTCAGTCATTATCCATTCAAGCAGGCGATATTGCCATCAGGCCCTCCTCTGCTGTGAATTAACCTCAAAGTAACCCGAGTTACACCAAGAATGAATGAAGTGCAAACCAAGTGCATTTAGGTAAAGTTTAAAGTAAACACAACTAGTAAAACTAGGTTTAGTCAAATCATCCAACGACTGATTCAAACATAATTTATAGTACAACCAATGGCAAATCAAGTCATTTGATAATTTGACTTACACCCAATAAAATGTCATATAAAATGAGCATACCTCAGTATAAGTGATAACAGTAATCCAGAATGTTTTAGTAGGTCTTGGTACAGACAACATTCCCCATAAGAACACAAAGAATGGTAGAGGTAGTGATAGTAAACTAGCAGCCAATATATGATTTAATATCATCAAGAAATAACATACTAGTTCAGATCTGTAAAATACAAAGATGTATGTATTATAATAATAAATTACCTACTTCTTTTCTAACTATCCAGACTGACAACAACTAACATGCACTTGTCCTGTTAACTCAGGTGATAAAATGTCTGATAAACCAGAAGTCAAGGTTCAACACCTGTCCAATATCAGCATACTGGAATGTTTGTGGATTTTGGTCTGATACACTTTTTACAGCCATTTTCCTACTAACCCCCAAATCCAATGAGGACAGTTTATAGCAACTAACAAAGATATACATATAGCACTATATAAAATCTGTTTAGAGATCTAATCTTACTAAAGATCATTAGTTTGTCAACATACCACTGATGTATGACTAAACAATTCTGTGCCTCAAGTACACAAAACTTGACATCATTTCAGTGCATTTAAAGTCACCAAAACCTTCAATAGATGCATTCGGTGAATTTAGCAAAAATCGTACTATGCTGATTAACAAACTTGTAGTTCAACAAAATGTACATTCCCTACTGCAGTTCTAGTTTCCATATGGTGTATGTTCTTTCTGTCCAGAAAAAACTGCCATTATTTTACTTTACCCAACATCCAGTATTTTAACAAATAGTTTTGTAAAAACTGTTCATGACATCAAATAACCATAAATTAAAACATAAAATATGTTACCTAGCAACTATAGCAAACAAGAATGCTATAAATAGTTTATAAACACATGTTTGATTTTTATTGAACTCTTCTTCATCCTCATCAAACTTTTCTATATCAACCTCTGATAAACTGAAAATAATCAAATGTTTTATACAAATACAATGTACATACATGGGTGCAATATGAAAATTTTGAAAAACCTAATAACTGTAATTTGAAACCATTTTTCTTCATAATTTTATAGCAAAACATTGTTTTATTTGTTGTGAAAAACCTGAATTTCAGGCATATGCCAGAAAACTTGCGCCCATGTACAAAGAAATAAATTTTCAAATAAAATAAAATAAATGTTTTTCAAAAATGCTAGATATAAAAAATCTATTTTCATAACTGTCAGATAATAAAATAATATAAACCATTTCATATTCAAATACAAGTGTTATTGAGTTATTGTCTGAACAAGCAATTGTTCATGGACACACAGTAAGACAACCCCATTAAACATAATACAGTCCGTTTTTCAAATGTAAAAAGTAAATTAATATAAAAACTAAACCTATCAATGAATGTGATAAAATACCCCCCCCAACTCAGTGTTTGTCACTCGACTGTTTGTCAAGAAATTGGGTGCTGAGAAAATAAGCGGACAAGATTTTTCATCAAAGGGCCATGACTCGGCAAAAAATCAATGGACCTTAACCAAAATGGAATATGCACAAGTGTGCCTGATATTTGTCAAATCTGTAAAATAGGTGCTAAGAAATTGAGCAGACAAGAACAGCTACAGACCGACTGACAAGCTGACTCCTATATACCCTCTAAATTTTTTTTGGTGTGGGGTATAAAGACTTAAAAGTTGGACATACCTTAAATCATCTTTAGCAGTATCTATGTCATCAGTAGGTGTAACAGGTTCTGTTGTCACGACAACAAGTTGATCAGCTTCATCACCACTGTAATATATAGTAATAGTTTGAATGTTAATACTTTGTTTCTTAGGCCACAACAAGTTGATGATATGTTCTACGGATTTTTCTTGAAAAAAAATGGGGCTAACGAGCGAACAAAAAAAATAAAAATAAATCTTAATTCAGTTGCTTTATACAGCGGTTTGACCAAATTTTTATGAGCAAGCGAGGAAATAAAAATATATTTTTTGTAAAAACTGTCAAAATTAAGGTGGGAGCAAATCCATAGAACATATGATCAATTTGTTGTGGCCTTACACACATTTATTATATACAAGACCCTTCAGAAGTCATTGGACTGTTTTTAGAGATAAACCTATTTATATTAACTAATAACAAGAGCTCTCCGTAAGACGGCACGCTCCACTTTTCACCAGGGTTATGGGCCTTGATAGTAAGGTGGAAGTAGTGATGATAAATAAGTATACCAAGTTTGAGTCGAATATCTTTAATAGTATTGAAGTTATTTAAATTTGTAAAAACTTTAAACTTGATTTGCAACGTCAAGGCCAACACCGATGCTTGGGTGACAGTATAAGTTCTCATTTTCTTCAAAAAGTCAAGCTAAAAAACTGAGTCATCTGAACAAAATTCCAAAATCAGTAGTGATTACTTTATTAACATGTGATTCAAACAATGTTACATGAATAAAAGATGCAATATAAACTTAAGAGAAATTTAACAACGAGATACATTATCTCACAGTCAATGTACATTGTTCATAAGGGTTAAATGATTATATATCAATAGACACCTTTAAAGGCCAGTATGAAATTGGAATTCAAAAGGTAGCCCTACAATTATACAAGTGGTTCAATACACTTTACTGTTAAAGTAGTTTTAACTTACGTAGTTTTATGTTCTGTCATTTCTTCTTCAATCACATTCTTTTGTTCATTCTGTAAAACAAAAGCATGTATAGTTTATTTAATCAATGGTCATATTTGAATAACATCATGGAAACTTAGTACATTCTCTCATGTAAGTAAGAAGGCACTGTTGACTCAGAAACCAGAGCTATTTGTCTGTTTTATTCTACCTGATCTTCAAACTTGCCGTGACTGTATAATTTAACAAATCAGGCTAGAACTTAACAAATTTGAGGCAATGACGGAACTTGCCAGATTTCAATGCTGATCATGGAGATTTTCAAACCAGATTATATCATGCAGCATAACACTCATCATAGATATTTTGCAATTAAAGACATAAGGCCACAACAAATTGATCATATGTTCTATGGATTCGCTCGCATCTTAATTTTGACGGTTTTTACAAAAATTTTTTTTTTATTTCCTCGCTCACTCATAAAAATTTGATCAAACCACTATTTAAAGCAACTGAATTAAGATTTAAAAAAATTAATTTTTCCTAGCTCGCTCGCCCCATTTTTTTTCTGGAAAAATCCATAGAACATATCATCAACTAGTTGTGGCCTAATGTGGAACATTTCATGATACAAAACAAAACAATTTACATACCTGGATTTGTTGTTTAACAAGTATATGATTTTTCTTCATTTTCTGTGCAACACGTCTATAATTATATGATGTTCTATTAAGTAGATCAGTCAACCAATTAGCTAAACTAACTAGTAAGGATAATAGAAACTTGAGGAAATTCTTTATCTTTGTAAATATTCCACCTGTAATAAAAGTGTACGGTGGTTAGTCAATACTATTGCAGAAGAGTTCTGCACAGGGCTAAGAAAAGCCAGCATTAGATGTATCAATTAAAGAGACATAGATAATAATAGAGGCATCACAGACAAAGCCAAATTTTCCAATCTTAAGATACTCAAATAGTGGTCTTTTTACAACCGAAATTTGGTTTAAAAACAGATTCACTAATGATCCACAGTTAATGCCGAACCTATACAGTACACTCTTTGGTCTAGTGAATAAGAGCAGCACTACGAATCAATAAATAATGGTTCCACATTCCACAAGGCTGTTCTGAACACTGTCACAACATACTATGATTCAATATTGATATCAAATAAATTTGATAAAGTAAACAACTGATCAATTTTGGTTGGCCAAATTTTGAAAAAAAGTTTCATGTTGAAAACACATGTTTTTATCTCAATGTTAATGGCTTTCTAGAGAAAGAAATGGTTTTGCAAAATAAAGATTTTTAACATTCCTAAACAAAGACTAATACCTTGCTCTTCCTCGTCATCTTTATCAGAGCACTTAGCTTCTTTATGTCCATCTTTATCCTAAAATAATATAGATTCTAAATAGGATCTATTTCGATATACAATGTGACATATAGCATACATCACAAAACATACATATATTAGTTTGACCATCAGCTTCAATTCCAGATCAAGTTTTCTATTTTTTGTCAAAATTGTTTATCTGTTGCTATGGCAACAGTTTTTATTCTACAGTTATATACATACAACCATACAACATGTATGAATTACTGAAAAGCAATACCTAACAAAACTATACATCAAGGCTGACACAAAAAAGAGTTAAATTAAACTATCATTTTCATTAATTTTCAAAACATACATGTTATTATTTAATACATGTCAAGTCATGGAAAATATTATATTTGCATAAACTAAGTTGATTCCTTAGAAACAATTTTCTATGTCCACATCACTGGTTTCCCAATATGACTATCAGTTTCATATACTTGAGACATCCAACAATCATTTTGGTATATAATAACATAAATTTGTTCAATTTCATGGACAACCAGCCAATGTCTTAAACATACATGTAAGTCAATTGTCACACTACTATTACAATCAAGTTCAATTAGATTAGCTAACAATTTTATTTAGGTCAACACATTGTCAACCTATTACTGTTTCTGGAAAGGCTAAATCACTAGATTTAGTAGTTAACCAGTTACTAAGCACATATTTCTTTCAGTGACCAACAACTGTCCTATATGATTCAGAATCAGGTACTAGGGTGAATGGCCATAGATATTATTTCATAAACTAACTCCAAGAAAGTTTGCCCCGCCTGGAAATCAAGCCTACAACCCCTTGACCAGTAGACCAGTGAAGCTTGGTCATGAAATTATTTCTATGGCCATTCTCCCTACTACCAATAATTTTTAATTATGTAGGGCAGTTGTCAGTCACTGACAAAAGTATGGGCTTAGTAGTTGGTTTACAGCTAAATCCAGAGATTTAGCCTTTCCAGAAGGAGAGAGTAGGTTGACTGACCGCCATTATATGACCTAAACAATGTGTTGCTACGGCCTTAAACCCAACAAAAACAAAAACAAACAACTGTCCTACATGATTCAAAATCAGGTACTAGGGTAGAAATCAAGCCTACTGCCCCTCAATTAGCTGACTAGCATACCACCATAAGCTAATAAGAGACAAACTCACCTCAGCTTCTTCAGCTTGTTTCACAGCTTCATCTGTACCCGATGTAACAGCTGTAGATATCAACTGTAATGTATATAAAAAATAAAGTCAGTATGTGCAATTGTTATATATTTGCCGGAAGTGTCACACTGTGTTATTATTATATGTGTATTTTTGTATTTCCCCCCTGTTTGTATATAATTGTAATTACTTGGGAGAAATAAGTCAAAGTAGAAAAAAAAGTAAGCACAAATTAATCAATCAGTAAAATATTTATATAAACATACTCTAAAATTCAAAATAACTTGTGGGTTATTAAGTTGTTTTTATTTTCAAACTAGCTGAATTTTGAGTAAAGGGAACAATTTGCTATTTTTATCATACTATTATTAAACTTTATTCAACTGTCAGTGGTTAGGGCTGATTGAAATATTATATTACTGATGGCGAGTGCAAGAATACTGTCAAGAATATTGAAATCAGCCGATTTCCTGTATGTGTGACCACAGGTGACAGACCCAAATTTGGTCTGTCACCTGTGTGTGTCACTGACAGTTGAGTAAAATTCAACAATCTATTGTTAACTTACACAACATTATAAAACAGGTATAATAATACATGTTTTTCATAATTTGTAGACTGCCAAAGTTTTGTTGGCAGAAATAAAATCATAGTTCATTTTGAAAAAGCAGAATTTGGACACTGTAGAAATTACCAACTATAAATTATCAACACAGCAGCATTGTTAACAACCACATGCTGTTTTACTAAATAAAAGTCAGAGCCACCAATTTAAAACAAGGCACCGTTTAGAGTCAGACGTCCAGTTCTCAAAAGGACAAGCTAAGAGTTAGGTTTAGTGTCAAAGTAAAATGTAACATACAGCAATAGGAGATGGTCCAGTTTCTTCAGATGGTTCATCTTGACCAATGGTCAATGTGGTCACTCCTTCATCTTCTTCTATTTCCTCATCATCACTGTCTTCAAACAAATAGTAATCTCCTGATCTGATTGCTGAAATAATTATAAAATATCTTATTTTAAATCAACTGTACAAATTTTGATCTAGGTCCATCTTGAACAAGTTTCTTACAACTAAGATAAATAACTCTCAAGTCTGCTTCTATTTTAGAACTACATGTACTAGTTCTTACTAGTGAGATAAATAACTCTTGAAATACCTCCTCCCCCCCCCCCCAGTACATAGCAGTAAGTTTCTTCCACAAAGAGCTAACAAGGTAGGGTTTTTATGTAATTTCAGCCAATATGGTTCTGGCGTCCTAACTCTAACCATCAGCCACAAACAGTCTTCAAGACAGCATTGTTGTCAAAGACCATATTTGTAAATATTCCAGTGTTGTTATACAGAAAAATGATTTCCATGGAAGGACAATAAGAATAACTACATGTACATACTAACAGCTTTAAACTCTACATTGGCTTTCCTATCTGTTTTGATTCAATTTCCTGCATTTTTACTAATCATATCTAAGTTTGACTTTACAATGACACTTCACATTCTAACAGTAGAAACACACATACCTTGGAAATGATCTTCTGGTTCCACAAAATTCTTCTTCAGTGCAAGTTGTCTTTTCTTTAGAGATTCCATCTTCTTCTTTATTTGATTTAGAACAAACTTCTCTTCTTCCTTCTGTTTAGCAACCTCTCTCATCAATATACGATTGATTAACTGACAACCACTGAAAATAGCGTAAGAAAATTATGTGTTGCTATTTATAGTAACATGATACTATAAATAGTATCAACATTCTAAATATAGAAACCAGTTAAGGCCACATTATAGAATCATCTGCCATGCCTCTAGCAAATTTTAGTCAATCTGTAATGTTGTTATTTTAACATTTTCTTTCATCTATAGGCTTTCGTAAAGTATTTTTAAGTTCATGAAATGCTTAACAAGTGTTTTCCAACCAAGCACAATTGTTTAATGTAAAATCAATTTAAGGTGGGTTCAGCAATGTTTAGACATAGCAATAGACATAAGGCAGCTTTTTACCTTTTTAGTATTGTACATGTATATTGCATTGGATTGTTGTGGATTGAATAAGGGACTTTAGTCAGTTATCTTTCCCTGATAAAATCTGAAGCAACCCAATTGGTAAGTAGGTCCTTACAGTTGGAATCCTTGGATTTTATCATTGAATTCCTATGTAAGGATAACAAAATATTTCATTTAATATCTTTCTTGTTAATAAAGATATTAAAAAAAGTGAGGGAATTATGATAGTTCTTTATCCTAAAAATACTTAGCTTGAATTTCAAACAAATTAAATGATTTACAAGAAAGTTATTTAGGATTAAATTTGGCAAATTGACATTGAAAAGTAAGGGTAAAATCCGAGTTATCCAACTAATAAGACCTACCTATTTGAAGAGTATACAAGGGGAAATAACTGACTAAAGTCCCTAATTTATGTTCACTTTTTATACAGTCACAAATGAAATTTAAACTTACATAGATGCTAGTCTATTTTTAGCTTCAATGTCAAGTACAACATATCTAAAATAATGACTCATGTAGATACGTCTCTGTAGCAACAAGAATGTAAAACATATAACATCCCAGGCCATACCAGTATCATCTGTTTCTACAGTACAATCATTGGTCACCTCTGAAAATAGAAGGTCAATAATCATAACACACATGCTTTTATTACTTTCAGTTTTGGAGAGTTACAAATATTTTGAAATGTGATGTACTCATTTTATAGTATGTATTACTCTATGTTCTGTTAAAAGTTGAAAAAAATAGAGTGTGGTTTAATATGAAGTCTGCTTCCATAAACATGGTCAGCCAACTTTACAGTTTTGTCAGATAACCCCTGATCATTGAAATCACTTTCAGGTAGGTGATCCCTCACAGTACCCATTTACATCTGGGTGGAGTGAAATAACTTGAGGTAACTTTCTTGCTCAAGGAAATTAGCAGTGCCTCTAGTGGGTTTTGAACCCAAAACATCTTGATCCCTAAGCTTGGGTCCTACCACTAGACCATTGCCTCCTTTAGAACATGCTATTCAACTGTACAGGTTGCAAAAGAACCTAATGAATGGTACTAAAGATAATTGTAGCACTATATAGTTTTCATACATACTTTGAAAGTATCCAGGTCGCAGACAAGTCAGACCAAGTAATTGAAGCAACCAACATGCTTTAGTTTCCATTGTTTGTATATATACACATACTGGTAACTGAAAAATAATAAACATGATATTAAGTACTCTCCAAAAGTGCTTGGACAAATGAAATTTTGAGGCAATTTGATTATCATTTTTTTATGCATACCTCAAGTTGTTTTACTACCAGGGTAAAATTAAAACTTATTTATGTATCCTAGTTTGAATCATAATTATATAAATGCTGATTTAAGAATTTCCTTAGATGACACTTAGTTGTATTTTTCCTTACAAGTACTTGCGAATTTATTTATTATAAAGCATACAATATCTGCACATAAAAATATAAAAAATAAAGCCTATTCAGATTAAATCTCTGTAAACAAATATCCTACAGACCGACTTCTTTGGATCTCTAAACATCGCATCTAAAATCAAATTGTCAATATTTTGAAGACCTTAAAGGACATACAACAAAAGATTTAATTAGCAACAAAGCAGATACTATACTATCTGATACTATAGGACCCTACAGCACATCCCAATTTCAGAAATTGAATTTCTGCCATCAATAATAAATCAAGACATGTGAAATTTTACCTGTAACACAGCTTTCAGTAATAAAACTATGAAGCAATATCCAATGAGGAAATTCCATCTGAAATAATTAAGGGTGTACTATAAATATAATGTATAACATAAAAGCACTTTTACAATTTGGAAACATCATACCTACACTCAATATACTCCTGGTTTATAGATGTTCGTTTGTTCCTGGAAAGGATAAATCTCTGGATTAAGCTGTTAACCAGTTACTAGACACATACTTTTGTCAGTGACTGACAACCACCCTAAATTATTTAGTGTCAGAGGTGGTAGGGAGAAAATGGCCATAGAAATTATTTCATGACCAAGCTCCAGGAAACTATGCCCTACCGGGAAATCAAACTTAACACCACTCGATCAGTAGACTGTACTAAACTGCTAGCTCCACCTAGTGTGGGGGGAGATAATTCACTTTCAAAACCAAATTGAAAATACTCAGATAAATAAATAAAAAATGTATATATACTCACGCTCTACAAAGCTTTCTTAAAGGTTTTGTAAGGAATTCTTGTCCAAACCACATGAAACAGAAAACAGCTATAACATATCCCATACTGAATAGATTAACTCTGAATGTACCAGCTATAAATATTATAGCTAATGTTACCCAGAACATATATCCAAATAGAGCATTCTTTGCTACATCCAAGAATGACCTGTAACAAAAATATAGAAAATTACTATACATTTTAATTATTACATAAAAAAGGAATTGATTCATTTATAGACTTAATAAACATCTCAGGTCAATGACTTTATACCATGCAGGTATAAACATGACAATGATAAATAGTTCGTTTTTTCTCAACTGCAAAACTTAAGATATTGTGATAGTGTGAATTCATACATAATGAAATTATTCAAACTTCGACATTTGAGAAAAACGGACTCTACCAATGAACAAGCTGTGGTTTTTGTTGTTGTTTTAAACAAATTCTCAGCCAGTATAACAATTTGGTACCTACTTGGAAAAAACTAAACTTGAAATATAGAAGAAGTCTATTCTTATTACAGAAAGACAGAAAAAGGCTTATCAGACAATATGACGTGTATGCTAACACTTAGATCCATGTTATAATTAAGTATAAAGTCAAGTTGTTCACTCAATGAAAAATGTCCAAACTATGAAATTTTGATGGCTAATTAAAAATGCATTTTAATGAAGAAGAAAATAGATGAGAGATTAGTTAAAAAACCAAGGGCATGCTTTGTTTTCTCTGTACCTTTTAGTACCACTGACACCTGAATAGTTATGTATTAACTATATGTAATTGTTTAACACACTCTAACCACTGCCTGGTGGTAGATTTGTAAACAAGTACATGGTTTGATTGCAATTCATGTTAGAAGTGTAAATTCATGTAAGTAATCGTGCATGCAAAGGTTTCCGTTAGTTAAATATATTATACAACTAGATTATCTCCCTTGTTTCAATTTTAAAGCTGAATTACAAAACTAGATTATCTCCTTTATTTCAGATTTACAGCTCAAGATAAAAACAAGTTTTAAAAGAGTCCAAAATGTTTATATGTAAAACAGTTCAAGGATAAAATACTGAAATAATATGACTAGCAAAACTCAGTGTGACTAAAAGAAACTTACATCAACTAGCATTTAACTAGAAATTAAGAAAAAAGTTGCATGGTTGTTTCAACAAACAACAAAACTAAGTAAAGTGCTTTTGATGTATACTAATTAATGTTCATGAAAGAAATAATATATGCCACACAAAGGATAACTGAAATATTGTTTAGAACACATCCTTAAAACAATACTAGAATTTCAAATAAAAATTATTTAATGAATTATTTTATAAATTTGAAAATCCTAGTACACAAGACTTAATTACAACACTGTTCGCTACATAACATTGGAATATGCAATACATTTTTCAAACAATACCTAACTTCAATATTTGTACATGAAAGTACCAATAATGCTGATAAGTCAGCATAAAACCAGTCTAACTAAGACTAATCTTGCACTGACCTATCAAGTTGTGAACTTGCAATGCATTTTTTCAAATGCTATTTTCTTGGTGTCCAATTTGGATTGTTTTTTGGTTGGACAACATTAAATTTGTCATGAAAGCTAGTCTGTTTATATTACTAAGCAGACATATGTACAACAAGAGACATATCTTGATTACAGGGAACAATACTAGGGTACATGTATTGTGCGTGTAAAATGGCTCCGGATTAAAACAAAATTATACTTAATGAGAGTAATCGTTCAGCAGTAGAATGGTGTATGGGAAGCTAGCTGTAAGCAAATATGGAAAGTCTTGGGAGTTCTAAAAATGGAACTTAAGTGAGAATTCTCCTAATTCACAATTAAAACACTGTTTTCAAAAGGTATGATAAATGCTTGGGATAACCCCTTCAATAGAATTTTTTTTAGTTTTTAGTTAGTCTACAAAAGTTTGTATCAACATAATACAGTCTACGAAAGTAGTGGGTGTCCAGTTGCCTGGGACAACCACTTTTTTTTTGTTCGGGCAGCCAACAATTTCTTTTGGGCAACCAAAATTCTACAAATGAAAGATAGTGCTTACTTTTAAAATAATCTGTTTCGGACAACCACTTTCATGGTGAAGTTTAAAAATATAATGAACAATAAAATTTACAGTGTTCAAAATTTTTGATATTAGAAGAATTCAACCTTAAGGATAATGGTAAATTATGTACTGGTATTATCTTCCTTTTCTGTGAAAGTCTGACAAAGGTGTAGTGTAAATACAAGACAATAGGTCTAAAACATTGCAGTTTTTACATAAACCAGGTATACACTAACTGTTTCCAACCACCATGGTCTTGGAAAGAAAGAAATGAACCCAAGATGGAAGATGGGCAATTTTTAAGCTATCTTGTTCAAATGTTCAAATGTAAGATTGCTTATCAAGTCGATTTATCATATTTATTTTGCTTTATATTTTGTTGTATAATGTTTATGGGCCGGAAGCTTGAGTTCCAAGAGACAAAATTACAAAACTTACGAAGTTCTTGGATTAAATTCAAGATAAGCACATGTTTAAGAAATTATATGCAAAACGGATCTTTTTTTCATAAACAAACAAACTTTAAAAGCACATATACATGACTTCAAAACAATTCACTGAATAAATAATAACAATATGAAAACTGATGATCAAAATTACTAAGCAGACATTAAAACAAGGACTTTGTGTGATGTACTATAGCACTAGCAGATTGGTGGCCATGGTAACAGAAGCTAGATACACTCTGAACTTTTAATATGCATTTCAACAAAAGTATTTTTAATAAGAATATTTGACCAATTTTAATGAGCTTGATTTCTCAATTATTTTTTACATTTTAAATTATAGTCAGACTGAATTAAACTAGGGAGGTTAAAGTTTTGAAGAATGGTCCTTCAAAACTGAATGTTATGCTTCTTTCATTTGAAATTAGTTAATCTATAGCATATTAAATGTTTCAACAAAAACACAAGTTTTCAACAACTGCTAAGTATTTTAAATTTGAAAAAGCTAAATAACAGACATGAAGTTGTATCAAAAAATAAATTCAAATAGAATCTACAAGAATTTGTTATTTTTTTGTAATTTTCGACAATCAAACATAAATCAGACACTAAAATCAAAGTACTGACAGCACTCACTGTTGAAATGCAACTAAAAGTTCAGAGAAGGAATGTTTTGATAGAGTAGCACAATCCAATATAAATATAAAGTTTTGTTGGTCCCATTGTAGGCACTATACCTGTCATTTATCTCTCCATGCATTCTATCAGAGGGGTATACATGTGTATTAATATAATATACAATCATATTAACACAGGTCATTTCAAAATAAAGTTAACAAAATAACATAGTAGGATTGAGAATAAAAATTTCTCCCGCTTTCAAAGGCAAGGGTTAAACCAATTACTTGACAAGAATGAAACTCAAATAGGCATATTAATGCCATTAATTGCTTTCTGTAAAATTCCATAGTGCTGTAGATCAGGGCTGTCACAATTATTAAGTTATCAGTTTAAAATGCACTTTAGAAGTATATTTGAAAACTAATTTGGAAATATGAAAATCAGTTTTCTTTGAAAACTTGATTTCAATTCTTTTTCTGCTAACAGAAAATTGTTTTTCAGTGAATATACTGCACAGTGTTTACAAACATTTAGATTTGTGATAACCATATATTTCATCATTTGAAAATAAAAACTGTTCCTAAGAGTTTTTAAATTTCTAAGGGATGAACAGTGGGGAAAGATTGTACATGTGGAAATATTTTGATTTAAAGACTAGGAATTGAATTTATCATAAGGCAAATGCAGCCATGTTTATCAAAAATAAACAATAAAAATTAATTTTGTAAAATTGATTTCACTCACTGATTATAATGCATAATGGTCACTGATTTATATTAATCAATTAGGATGCATTTCAAATAAATATTTAACAGATTTCAGAATTTTTAAAATTGTGACAACCCTTCCATTGATTGTTAAAATTAATATATTAATGTCCAATCAAACATTATGAAGTGAGTTATAAATCAATAAAACCAGTAGGATTGGTTAGACAATTAAAAGGAAAGTAACTCAATATATTAAAGGGGAGTAACTCAAATGATTGCATAGATTTTGAAGCAAAGAAATAGGAAGTCAGAATAAAGCACTACCAACTATCAAATAAACATGATATCATGGTTCTGTGATATGACTAACAGTGTATTCCTATGATCATGGTCAAGTTAACTTACTGAGGTAAAAACTAACATACATTGCCCTCCTAAAGTTTCTTCCAAAAATTCCTAGTTAAAGTTTTAAGACTTATTATATCAATGTTTATTTTATTCATTTCCATGCAATACAAACAAATTTTCTATTGGGATCTTTCATTTTTTGAGTTGCAGAAACAGTTTTCTATCAGTCTCCAAAACTATGTTCAATATATTGAACCAGTATCAAGTTTGAGATAATTTTGTTATTTCATATCAATAAAAATGTACCAATTTAAAAAAGCAAATCATTTTACTATAAACTGCTTTACAACTTTCTGCAACTCCATTTAGTACAATGTAAATTGTGAATTTGTGAAGAAACTTTTGGAGGGCAGCTTAAAAGCTTATGGCTGATTTGGTTTTGGATTTTTCAGGTGAGTTATGCTTCTTTCTACTATTTCCAGTTGCAATGTAGTAGTCAGTCTGTTTGTTTTGTTGGGTTTAACGCCATAGCAACACATTGTATAGGTAGTCAGTCACCGTATACACTGTTCCTGTGAAGGGCAATATCTCTAAACTTAAGTGTTTACCCAGTACTAAGCAAAACTTTTGACAGTGACTGCCAACTGTCCAACTTGATACGGTAGCCGATAAGAGAACGGCTGCAGAAAGGTTTTCAGATCAAAATTATATGTACACATAACTCATAAGCTTGATAACAGAACAGAACTGTGTGATATAAGGCTAAAGCCAGACCAAAGGTGTGTACATCTCACACTTAGTAGGCTATATTTCTGCAAGCTATAAGCATAGCTAGGCATTCTGTAACATTTCAATTATTCAGTTTGAATTTTATACTTTGAAGCAAATGCCAAATGAAATGAAGCCTTTTTACATGCCTCATAGAGAAAGTTCCTACCAACGACTTAAATACCTATTTCAAACATAACTTTAAAATACCTAAAATATGAATGCAATGGCTGCAAAATACTAACGTGATCTTAGTAGTAAAGTCAGGGACAGGTATCGGAAGTCTAGCCTCGACTTCAAGTATGATGTCATCATTACTACCTCCGTCTGGTTCTTCTGACCCAGATTTCAACTCTTGTCTAAATACCCGCCATTGTAGACATACAAACAATAGTTGGAAGAAATCAGCTATAAGTTTATAAGAGCTTGGTGGATGGTTGTAGTCTGGTAGGTAGAGCCATCTTTCTAGTTCAAATCTTTGATTCACCTTTAACAAGGAGAACGTTCCTTTCCAATCATAATCTGAAACATATATATATATATATATTTAAAAGTTAAAATGCAGTTCAAAGTCTGTTTCCATATAAATGATCAGCCAACTTTACAATTCTGTATATTAAACTCAGATCATTGAAATCACCTTTAAGAAGGTGATCCCTCACAGCACCTATTTACATCTGGGTGAAGAGAAACAACTGAAGGCAAATTTCTTGCTCAAGGAAAAAAGCAGTTCTCCTAGAGGGGTTCAAGCATGGGATCTCTCTGTTCCTTAGCATGCAATCCATCCATCCGCCAGAACACTGTTCCTACATACCATATGGTAAAAGTCTAAGTTCATAAAACTTATTACTTGATACTCAGATTTCACAAGATATACATGTCATGTACATTTATCAAAGTTGTTCTTTAAAATATTTTAACTTATACGTATATCACCTTTTCTAAAGCCACAAAACTTGTACAGAAACATTTAGAATTAAAATTACTCCTCTGTAATTGCAATTAGTAGATCAGACTCCCAAAACAGATGGAAGATTTCATATCAGTATTGAAATTTTTGTTAGGTCGAGTAGGATCTCTTCCCAAGGTGTACTATAATCAATGAATAAAGGGGCCTGATTATGTGTTATATGCTGTGTGTATACAGCCCTAGGAGAGGAAGGCTGATGATAGTATTTCATGACCAAACTTATTTCCTGAAGAAGGCATCATGCTAGGATTAGAAAACTTTTCTACATTTAATATAGATCATACAAGTTGAGGTTGATCATTTTATTCAATGAACAATCTCCTCAAAAGTATTTAGGCCCTGTCCAGGATCTGCATCCTTGACCTTTGTAATGAAAGCCAAAAGTGCCACCTTTGTACTAACAAGGTGGTCTAAAAGAACACCAAAACAAATAACAAAGTTGTAAACTTACCATGACAGAATATCAATGGAAGTCCCAGTGCCAGTAAGAACTGTACAGGTAGTAGAATGACCAATATAATAGTATATATAGGCCAGAATCTAGCATTACCACGACGACTTAATAACAACAATATTCCAAGTAGTATGGTATATAAAACTGAGAGGACATCAACACGTACACTGATTGTGATAGCTGACATTATATAACATATCTGAAAAAACATAGAAACGTTTAGATGACAACCAGATTATAAGACTGGCTTTCCAGGTCTGAAGAGCAGTTGACAGCCCAGCCGGATATGAATCTAGTGTCTCGAATGGAATATAGGTTCCAATCCCACACAAAGCAGTCATACCCTTCCATGAAAATTTGACAATAATGTCAATTTTCCTCCATTAATAAGGTATAATTGAAGAAGTTGCCAGCTTTGTAGAAGGTTAGGTAAGGAATGTTATAAACAAAGGTCCAAGAAAGCTAGGTAAGATTAATTGCCTCCCCAAAATAACCTGAATTGTGTTGACACAGCTTTAAAACCAGCATAAGATAGGTGATTTTTCTGAAGTAGAATAGCAGGGCAGTGCACCCTGCTCTTTTTCTCTTCTCCCAGCCAATATTTGCTCTGAGTCCTTGCTATTTTTTGATTGATGCAAATACATCAAAAACATAAAAGTCTCAGTTCTGACTAATATAAAAAGCCAAATTAAACAAGTAAATCTGTGAGCTAATGCTCACTAGTGATACCCCCGCAAAAATCTAAAAATATGCGACAAACAGGAAGTAGATGAGCAAGGAGCATGAAATCGCTTTACACCACATGGGACTATGGGATGAAGCAATATGCAAAGTATTAGGCTGGTGCATGTTATAGTTGCTGACAAAACTGCAATGGAAATTTTGTAACGGACAGACGGACGGACGGACGGACAAGGGTAAAACAGTATAACCCCCTCTTCTTTGAAGCGGGGGTATAAAAATGAAATCAGAATGCTGAAAAAAACAAAATCAACCAGGTAACTTGTGAAATACAAAACTGAGTCTGGAATTATCAATCAAAACTTTTTCAAAGTTAAGCCCAATGCCAGTACCGTCTCAACTTACCTCAAGTCCAAATTTGTAGAAGAAGAAATTAAGGAAATATTTCATACAAGCTATAATACCATTATCTGCTTGTTGTCTCTTGATATCAGTAAATATAATACCAGTTTTAGGTTTGTTTATAGCTGGATTGTTATAATACTGTGTCTGATGATAGACTACTATACGTTCAAATACTAGTATCAATAATATACCTATATAATTCTGAAAATACAAGAAAATACATGGTTGTGTAAGATAATGATAATCATATTAGTGACAAGGTTTTTAAGTGAACTTTATGCAAAGCATAACCTTTTGGCTGTGATGAAACATTTAAGCAAGTGTGAGCAAACCTGAAGTGTTAAAGACCTGAACAGGCTGAGAAGATTTTGTGTGACGACAAGACGGCGAGAATGGGTTATGATACCCCGGGATATCATTTAGACTAACATAATCTCAATGTGAGCAAGGTGTCCTGCAGTTATACGAGCTGAAAGTGGCAATATGCATTATTGATGTGAATTTGTATTTTGTTGTTGTCAATATTGTTACTGCTTATAAGAAGTCAGTTATTTTTCAATTTATGTTTCATTTTGCTAATAAATGAAATATTATTTGATAAACATTTTCTACAAATTTTATATCAATAGCTTATGTATCAACCAAGTTATGCCCAAATATATAGGTGTATACTTAGAAAGGTTGTTATGTCTATTTCTAGATTTTATCATTTATTATAAAGAAAGGGCTGAATGAAACACTATTGTAGCTCCATTTGAAAGAAAAGGGGGTTACATAGTGTTTCGTTCAGCCCACGAAATATAATAAACCCATTTAATGGAAGGGTAAGGCCTGTAGGGGCTTACAACCAGACCCTGACTGCAAGGTTTGCAGACCAATGTGATAACCACTACACCATAACTTGTCATTTATTTATTCTAACCAGCGCTTAATCAGTATCTAGAAAAATATAACTAGATTAAGCATTAAGCATATATCATATAATTTGTAGCTTTAGCCCTGCATTTCATAATTTGTTCAGTCATATCATTATGCTCAATAGATCTACTTCTTGTATGCCCAAAGATGCTTAAATCTTAAGGGCCAAGCTTGCAGCTAGTACAAAGCATATTCCTTAGCTACAAGCTATTATCTACCCTTCTTGATACAGCTGTAGGAGAATAGACAGCAGAATTAATTAAGATCCATATATATATTAAGGAAAAATCTGTAGAAACAAAAACCTCTCAGCCTGAGTACTGTGCTATGCAGACAGAGAGTCTAGGAAATAATCAAGACAAATTACACTTACCCTCAAATAGTACGATAGATTGTCTGATTTTGTCATACCAGCCCAATGTGCATTATCTGCTGTCATATTTAATGGATATGGTAAACTCTTGTTGCCCTAGAAACATATAAATAACATAGATATATGGTAAATATATAAGATTTTCCCTACAGATGAGTAACAGATATTAGATCTATGAAGATATTCTCACTACTGACCACTTAAAACATAGACTAATTCATCTTGTCAGAAACTGTCTATTTGGTAAGTTCTTCAATACATTGATCAATACAGTACCCACCAAAAGTATGGAGACATTTTCACTTTGTAGGCTTTTTTTCAGGTGCTGAAGTTTATTAATGTGTTACATTCATGAAACTTATTTTCATTTTTATAACAAACCATACTTAAATAAATCAAATTCAGTATTTATACAAAAATAATCATCAAAATTTAAGAATTGTAGTAAATTCCTTTTGTCTCCAAACTTTCGGTGGGTACTGTAGATAAACATAGTATTTGGTAAATATATCATGCTTATGTCATAATTGACAGAAAAAAATAATCTCATGAAAGCGAGACTAAGGCCTACTTTATGTTATGCTAAATTTCCACAGTAACAGTAGCATATTGTGAGATCACAAATATTTAAATTTTGCACTAAAACAATGCACACTTTACAAACCACTAAATATTTAAAACCAATATCATATCATGGTCATTTCATAATGACAGGCCTGAATAACCAAAATTTTTACAATTTATTTCAAATGAATATAAATTGAAAGTCAGTTAATACTGTTCTTTTATAACAATTGGGGGAATGCAATTTTTGTTGTTTGACACTCACTTCTAGATTAATATTCATCACTGATGCTATCACAAGTTGTTTATATGTTTCAGATATTATGTTTGATATTGCCATTTAATAATTAAATGATGTTTACACTCACAATACTTGTGGCTTATTCCTTGTTGTATTTGTACATGTCTAACACAAATGAACTTACATACTGAGTATAGTCCATTTATTCTCAACTGTCAAAGTTTGAATAATTTCTTAGCGATTGAATACACACTATTATAATATCAAGAGTGTTAGACTAAGAGCAATAAGTCACTGTGAAATTTTTCATGTTTGACAGTTAAGAAAAAAAACCTTTATATTGTGTAACACTCTTTTGATTGCAAGGTATGGCCATTTGTTTATTTATTTTACTAGATTCAATGCCGTGTCAACACAATTTAGGTCATTTTACGGCATCCAGCGCACCTAACCTAGCTTTCCTGGACCATTGTCTATAACCAGTACTCACCTACCCTTCCACAAGACTGGAAACTTCTCCATATTATCTAACCAATGGAGGAAAATCGACATTATTGTCAAATTTTTATAGAAAGGTATAACCTCCCCGGGTGGGATTCGAACCCGCACCCCCTCGGGCACGAGATTCCAAATCCTGGCATGCTAACAACTGTGCTATCGACCCGGGTTATGGCCATTTGGAAGGGAAGAGATAAATGTATCACTTACTGTTTCAGTACAGTTAGTTAACCAGCTACTGTTGTCAACTAGACCAAGTTGATAAATCATCTTAGCTAGCAATACAAGAGCAGTCCAGAACTGTGCTATATGTGAGAACAAGAAATAACATCCTGTCAATGGTAGAAACACACTTAGTAATATAACATATACTGCACTCACTGCCGTCACCTGAAATATTGAAAGAAAAATTCATGAAACAAATTTAGATAAAGGCTTTGACCTAAATATTGAAGAGAATTTTCTCATTTTATACATAACATAATAGTTCTAGTTGAAACATTCTCACAGGGTACTTAAACTTAACATCATACACAAAAATGCAGAAAATTGGGATATTTGATGGTGTTTTTCGTGAAAGTGTACAATATTTGAGATAGGTAGTGTACATTAAGATTCATAATGGCTATATGAGTAAATACAAAGGTATCTGAAGAACACAATACTCAAGAAAGTGGTTGAAGCTACCAAAATGATTCATAAACACCTGCTTCCTTTGCAACAAACTGCTATCTGCCATAACCAACCAAGGTGTTGCTAAATGCAGTTTTTTCCCCTGCAGAGTCTGTCATTCAAATTGTCAATTTTAATACAAGAATCTTCAAAACTTATAGAAAAAGTTGTGGGACATTTATCTATAAGCTTTTGTTACATCCCTTTGAAAGACTTATCTGTCATAAAAAGAACTTCAGGAAACATTCTGATTGTGCTTCAAACATCATTGTGACCAAAAATTCTCATTCATAGTAAAAATAAGATAATCTTTTGTGATTTTCATCATTTTCGATTCTGAAAAGGCTGATTATCAGCCTAGGGCTACGTAATGCAAAATATTTTTTTTTTTTAACGTCATAATCAATACATATTTAGGTCATATATATGACGGCCAGCTCTTCATACTATAGGTTTCCTGGACACTTTTCTATCACCAGTACTAACTTACCCTATCACGAGGCCCACAACTCATGTATAGGGTATGACCTACTGCCACAGGGCTCAAATCTGCAATCTCCGGATTTGAAGTCAGACATGATAACCACTACACCACGGCCTCGGCTTGAAAAAATATCACCAGACTGTAACTCAAGTATATATTGTAAGAAGTAATACAAACCTCATATGTTGTTACCATGATCACTATAAATGCTACAACTTTAAATACATGTATTTCAGCAAGTCTCCATAGGAACCAGGTCAATTTCTCCCAGGCACTACTTGTTTTCAACCAAAATTTACGGAACTTTCTTTTGAATGCTTTCCCCATAGCTGAAATAATCATGATCAACATTAGTTACCAAATCTAGATGTATATAAATGTATAGAACAGTAAAGATCCACCATTAAGACCACTTTTGTTATTTCAAAATCATGCGGTTTTTGAAAATTATAAAGACCCGAGTGCTTAAACTGTGAACGAAAGGGTCTCTATAATAAGACCATTTGGCTATCAAGACCATCAAATTTGCTGGTCTTAATAGTGGATATTTACTGTATATGCTTAAATTATTAGTGAATTATATTCATCAGTCTGATAAGCTCAGTTGGAAGAGTGTCTGCCTTGCAAACAGGAGGTTGTAGGTTCGTTCCCTGCATCAGGCACACACTGCATCCTCCCTCTATGCTAACATTACAAAAACGAATGTATTCAGTCACAATGAGATTATTTCTTTGTTTTTTATTGTTTTTATTGTGTTTTACTCCCTAGCAACACATTGTATAGGTCATATAACGGCAGTCAGTCAGCCTGAACTCACTGTTCCTGGGAAGGGTAAATCTCTGGATTTAGCTGCCAACCAACTACTAAGCGCATACTTTAGTCAGTGACTGAAAACAGCCCTACATAATTAAGAATATTGGTCGAAGGGAGAATAGCCGTAAAAATAATTTCATGACTAAGCTCCATGAAAGTATGCGCAGCCCAGGAATCAAATCCACAACCCCTTAATCAGTAGACTTGCATGCTACCAACTGAGCTAGCCAGGCAGCTTATGAGATTATTCAAACTTGACAGGTGAGAAATCTACTGATGATATCCAGATTTGTATATCAATAAACTTGTACACTGGAAAGAAATTAATTGGTATATTTCTTAAACATAAAACAATTATCACAGAAAAATATAAAAGCAATGTATAAAGATGTTAAATCTAGTAAGATCATTCCTGTTATAACAAACGGAGAACAGACACATGTTAATACAAAACATCACTTACTTTTCTTCTTTTTATGTTCTTTAGTTTCAGTAGAACAATCTTCACCAGTAGTAGCTGTCTCAGATGTTACAAGTTCTGGTGTAGTTGGTGCTTCATTACCACCATTCCTACAAACAACATATACAACAGTAAAAACATAATACTTTTAAGGTTCTCATTCACAGATTTCAACTTAAACATCAACTTTTTCTGAAACTATCAAAATTGTATGGAAACATTTTTGGAAGCAGGAAAGAAGTGTTCTAAAAATGACAATTTTAGTGCAAATGGACATACAACTACAAACGATAGCGTTTCAAGTAGTAAAAATCTACCCCGTAAGTCACGGTATAGACAATTATAGTGCATTTTTGTGACTTTTATTGTATATTGTATATGTCTGGCAATCTATAGGTCAGTTTGTCTTAAATATTAAGAATAATATTTTGACACAATTACAGACACAGAATTAGTATATTGAAAATATAGAAAAATCTTAACCAAATCTAAGAATTAGTGCCTTTAAATAAGTCTACAGTGGCTGAGGTTGCCATTAACATACCCAGTCACCATAAAACATGGCAGACGGACAGACAAATCCTGTAAAATAATAGATGGACTGTCTATGTCTGCAGGATTTCAGGACCGACTGTCTGGCAACAAGTCTGATCTCATCAACACAGTTTTTGATTAATCAAAATATGTTAAATGTCTCTGGTCCTGTAAGACTTGGTTTAGTCCTGTAAAATTTTGAACTTCTCAGGACTTACTGTTCAGTAATAAACTGTTGAATTTCACTGCGACTGAGCATACCCAAATATAACGATTCCAACTAAAGGGAAAGCAGTATAATGTCACATGAATTTAAAATGTATAAATCTTATAATGGTCTTACATCCTTATGGGCCACTGCATAAAAAAGTTTGGCAAAAATCTGTCACTGGAATTTTACATCCAGTTTTTGCAAATTTAATGTTACAAAGAGACAATAGTAGTATATAGATCCAAATGAATTTGTGTATGTGCCAACAGCTTTCAACAATGCAAAGAAATTGAAATTAAAGAAGGATTACAACACATTGTATTTATTTATCAAATTTTATTAGGAATAGATTGAAGTATAAAGGTGAAGGTCACTTACTTATATCTGTCAAGGTCACACATTTGTAAGAATGGAGTATGAAAGTAATGTACTTGTATTATTATAATAATAAGAAAACTTGTTGGTGTCAACAAACTTCTAAATAAACCAGCTGTATCAAACTGTTCTAAACCTATATCTGCCAATCTGAAACAAACAGAAATAAATGAGTCTGGTATATACAAAGTCAAAATCCTGTTTTTAGGAAAAATAGATTATCATTTAATACCAATTAAAAAACAAATATCAAAAAGAGTCATGGAATTCAATACCTTTAGAAGTTCAACAATCTGATTTTCTCAAGAAATTCAAGACAAATTATCTAAAATGGAAATACTCTGGTAGTGCTACGTAAATAATGTGGTCCCATTGTTGTAATATATAGTGATAGTCATTATATATTTGTCTCATGTACATATTTCAAACTATGTTTTCATCACATTGGTGTATATTACAGTTTATGAGTAACCTATATGTTTTTATTTTATTTTCATGTATTTTGTACCATTTTGTACCACATTTCAGTGTGGACCATATTGAAAATTGGTTTTAGCCAAATATGTTATCCACATTAAATAAAGTTATTATTATTATTATTATTATTATTATCATTATTATTATTATTATTATTATTATTATTATTATTATTATTATTATTATTATTATTATTATCATTATTATTATTATTCACAATTCAAACTATGTCACATTAAGTATCACCGTATAATTACATGTATAGGGATATTAATTGTGGTATGCATGTTTAAGTTTTTCTTAAAATTCCATTTGTCCAAGAACTTTCAGAGGGCAATGTATATTATTTGTTATATATTTGTTTTGCCTCGTATCGCATGATTGTCGTAAGAGTAACTAAATAACAATTCCAAATGTAATGTCAATATTAACTTCACTTTTACAGTAGGAGTTGCTTCCACCTGGCTTTAAGTGATACATTGTATCAGTACTTTGTGTTGTTTCTTTTTTCTAATGGGTTTAATGCCATGACAACACAAATAATGGTATATTCACGGTAGCCAGCTCAACTAATTTAGCTTTCCTGAACCTTTGTCTATAATCAGTACTCGCCTACCCTTCCACTGAGCAAAATCGTTTTAACCTTTATACATGATTAATGCATGTAGTCTATTCAACACAAATGTTTTATTTTAAAGTCAAAATGTACAGGACTTTGCAATTCTGGTTTAAAGCAGTTTACTTTTTTTAAATTTACTTACGTTTCTTCCGATAATTTTGTAGAATTTTTCCATTGCTCAGCAACCATATCAAATTGATAAGTATATAATATAATGAGTACTATCATAGAATAGATTATAACAACCCACCAGAATAACTTCATTGTTACACGCCATAGTCTGTATGCATACTGAATATATAAAGATAGAGTCAAAACATCCAAGTGTTTATATGGAAGATTGGATTTGTCAAAATGTGCAGCATTGATAAATAAAGTCTTCACTATGATTATCATTTAATTCCAGATTTAATAATAGCACATCAAAGATTGTGCTATACATATGTAAATTGATAAAATATATAGAAATGTAAGTTACTTATTCACTAAAACATAACACTATTTAATAGTGAAAGCTGTGGTCCAGCGGCGGAATTCATGCATAAGGATAAAAGATCTCTGGTTTAAGAACCCAACAACACATCCAAAACCTACATAGTTGTTTCCTTGAGCAATAAACTACAATGTATATCCTACTAGCTCAGTACTGGGGGACCAGGATGCTGACTCAAAAGTGAATAATATAAGTTGTAAGAATTTGTTTCACAATAGAGTGAAAATACATAAATTATAAAAAACCAGTAACATAAAAACTGCCAAAATGAGGGAAAGTAAGAAACAAATACCATACCTGGAAGGTGAGTATGAAGGCAACAAAAAGGAACATATATATAATTCTATATACAACAACTTCTTGTAGAGATATACCCAACAACATAGCACCACATACAAGTATCCAATATTTACATAATAAACACCAGATATATTCCCCTGTAAAATAATACAGAACTATATTATAGTATACAAATGTAATACAATAATAAACATATATTAAAATAATTAAGTATAAAAGATAACCAAGTTTGTGTACAGTAAAGTGTGGCTATAAAAATTGCAGTGGACATTACAAATTTATGCAACTTTTGACCATATTTATGTTTTAAATGCTTAAAATTAGAAGAAAAATGTCCCTATGTTAAAGCCATCTATTTTTACAGTTCTAAGTGTGGGACCTTACTGCCTCATCAAGTTTCTTTTAATATACCATACAATGGAATTATGAAAAAAATCCACTTGAATGAAAGATGTTTGTGTTACTAAGAAATGTCAAAACTTTGTGTACACATGGGTACACATAAACTAAAATGTCATCAAAGTTGTGGTAAATTTGAAATGCTAGATACAAGACAATCTAATTATACTAACAAATGCAATAAAAATCTTATCTTTTTCTTTTGCAATTCAATTTAATAAGCTGAATTTGACATCAGTTTTCTTAACAAGATTATACATTCATAGAGTGTTAACTTCTTTTACCTACTCTTTACATCAAACCAAAATGATAATCAGTTTCAATTGTTGAAATCTCTAGGGAAATCATTAATCATAACATTCTGTTTCTATACACTTTAATATAACATTATAGTCAAATGATCTTTGAACAGAGCCCACATGTACATGTAGATAAAGAAAATCTTTTTCCATCCTAAAGGTTGAGTTCACTAATGATCACATTTAAAGGTAAGGAGTCCTTATTATTTCACAGTGTTTATTTTCACTCTTAGGGGAAAGGTGGCAGGGCCCTTTTTGAGGAGAGAATAGCGACAAAAAACAAATTAGGGGGAAAAAATTTCCTTTATATTCAATACTTTAGATAACATGGATCCTCTAACAGAGTATCATTTCTGTCTTCCAATAAAATATAAAATTTTAACTATTGAACCCATTCATTCATCTGTGATTTCACTGTAATGCTTGAGGAATGGGCAAAAATGTTATAAAAAAATACAAAAGTTTTAGGACACTGACAGGGGAATTTTTTACCTTGGTAGGGGAAAAATACATACTTTTTGGAGAGGGGAATGGGGCCCAATTTCGGCCCCAAAATGGCCTGAAAAAAACACTATTTCAGGTCTTACAACCAATTATTGTCACAAGTTTTTCTATTATGACAATACCAAATTATCATAAGAATTCTGATACAGTCTAATATGGTCTGATGACCTAGACCTGCTAACGCCAAAATTAGTATTAGACATTATTGAGTACACATTAAGGGTTTTTGTAATAAAGGGGATCTACTGCTGCTTAGGCAAGAGAAAAGAAATTGCCAGTGCTGCCGCAATGCATTTAACAAAAATTTCATCATTTTAGTCTCAAACCACAATCAGCATACTTCAAGTATAGTCTAATAACTGAAAATTTATCTTTCTTTGACAAGTTAAAGTTTAAGGGAATATATTAATTAGCATGAAATACACATGAAACAAGCATGCTAAAAATCAAGCTTTTTAAGCAGCAAATACACAATACATCACATAAGAATTACAACAAATATGTGTATCATACGATAAATAATTCTGTAAAGACTTTTAGAGTTATTTCATTCAATAGATCATTGTCATTCCTGTACTTTGACAACCACAATGTATGGCAAAGTGTGGAAATCAATGCTTAAGAAGTTTTTTGGTACAATATCAACCATGCTTTAGATAATAAAACTCAAAGGAGGCAAAAATGCAGGAAAGGAGTAAAAACTAAAACAAAGAAATAAATTGTAACAGAAAAAATGAAACTTAAAATTTACATGAAAAGCTTGCTTACAAAGGGGAGGTGATCAGCTCTTTTTTCATTTAAAGGGAGATAATTTGGTAACAAATGTTTACATGGGTTTAAAACAGAATGGAAATATATCATAAATCCCGTTTCTGATTTATACCATGAAATTTCTATACAATAATTTTGTTACAGCACAGTGTTTTGAATATTTCATGATTAGAAAGTAACATTTTATAAATATGATAATATCTATGAAATCTTTACTGTCCCAATTTTCATCTTACTAACAAATCATTATATCATTATAAATGTTAGTAAGCTTATTGCTTCATTTACTTATTTTGTTATGTTTCCATCAATTAAGCTCATAGTAACCAGCAATGAGCCCAAGTCAATCGTTATTTTTAAGGCAATGTTGCAAATAAGCATTGTCAAAATCAGGAAAGATTGTGATGGAAATGGCAACAATCTATGGCAACAATCACTTTAAATGCATCTGAATACAGATGGAAAGTACATGTCAAAAAGCTATCAAGGAATTCTTATATAGGTAATCACAATGATGTACTTAATATACATTTAATTCATGCTTGATTAAAGACAACAGATAATTGTTTATATATTTACTCACATGCTAAATGACCTAGATAATTATAATGATAATAAATAAAAAAAGGTTAGTACTGTTAATTTTTTGTTAATACTTTTTCTTTGGAGTAGGAGCCTCCAACTTCATATCTAAGGAAATGATACTTTCATTATACTCAGGTCAAAGGTCAAGGATTATATATACAGTATTATAGTATATGTTTTCATATTTTATGTTATGAATAAAGAATTGTTAGAATAATATATATTATGTAAGGAGGATGGAGTAAATTTTACACTGTTTTATGGAAGTTACTGTCCCTTCTCGAACAAGAGTATTAAATTTGTATTTCATCCAAAATGGGATTTGGTAAGTTTTCTGCATTGTTCAACAAATTTTACATTTTTTCTGCCAACTTTGTACAAACAGTATCAAGGAAATTTAGACAAGAATTTGTTTTCTTTTGCATTTTAACAACTGTAATTTAGACTGCAAATTTTGTTTAAAACTGTAACTTTGCAACATTTTTTGTTAAAAATTGTTTGTTGCTTGTTTAGTTAACAGCTGATTGATTGCTGCTTTTTTAGATTAACAGCTGATTGATTGCTGCTTTTATGGTAAACAGCTGATTGATTGCTGCTTCTTTGGTTAACAGCTGATTGATTGCTGCTTTTATGGTTAACAGCTGATTGATTGCTGCTTCTTTGGTTAACAGCTGATTGATTGCTGCTTTTATGGTTAACAGCTGATTGATTGCTGTATTTATGGTTAACAACTGATTGATTGCTGTTTTCTTAGTTAACAGCTGATTGACTGCTGCTAATTTGGTTAACAGCTGATTGATTGCTGCTTTTATGGTTAACGGCTGATTGATTGCTGCTTTTATGGTTAACAGCTGATTGATTGCTGCTTTTATGGTTAACAGCTGATTGATTGCTGCTTTTATGGTTAACGGCTGATTGATTGCTGCTAATTTGGTTAACAGCTGATTGATTGCTGTCTTTTTTAGTTAAATGCTGATTGATTGCTTTTTTGGTCAACAGCTGATTGATTGCTCCTTTCTGGTTAACAGCTGATTGACTGCTGCTTTTATGGTTAACAGCTGATAGATTGCTGCTTTTTATAATAATGGTTAACAGCTGATTGCTGCTAATTTGGTTAACAGCTGATTCATTGCTGCTTTTATGGTTAACAGCTGATTGATTGCTTGCTATATGGTTAACAGTTGTTTGATTGCTGCTATTTTGTGTTCTGCTTTTTACTGCAATAAATGCTGCATATTTGGTTAACAACTGAATTTTTTTTTAATATAATATTATATTTGTAAGGCTTACTGTGTCTGGTGCATTAGTGATTGCATATCTCCAGATACAATATGCTTGCCAGCAAATGGTACCCTAATACTTTCTAAAATGTTGCAGAAAATAGAATGATACCATTTTTTATACTACATTGTTTAATACAATAACCCAAAATAGGACATCTAAAGTGCAATCATGTATTCAAAGACAAAATATCTCATTTTCTGACATTTCTGAATTGTTTTCATAGCCATTTGTTGCAGTTCACACGTCTTGTAAAAAGCAAAACCACACTTTAAAAAAACAAATTAAAGCAAAATCAAAACTGACCAAACTTCATGTAAACTAGTTGCAGTCATCAAATTCATGTAGATTTCATCAATTACATGAATATTATGTAAAAAATATATTTAATACATGTAGTAATATATACAACATGTAAAGGACTCACAAAAAAACTATGTAAATTCATGTAAATATTGAAATAACGGAGTAACAAAAAACTTATGTAAAATAGCAACAACAGAAAAATTCATGAAAAAAAACAACAAATTTTGAAGTGAGCTATAAAACCTAACATGCTGCTCAGTGTAAAACTCTTTAAATACATAAAGTGCTCAAGTGTTAATGAAATATAACAAGATGTAAAAATAAAGCATATATATATATTGCCTACCTAACCAGATCATGGTATTACTATCATAGCCTTCTGAAGTATCAAATCCCAGGGATATGTCTGTGTTATATATAACAAAATAATAATAAAAAAGCTTTGTTGTTAAGTATAATAAGTGCTGACTAAATATGCTACCATCACAAAATATACATTGTACATATATATATATATATATTATAAACACTGGCTATTTCCTAACATGCAAAACAGTTTTAGTAATTTTAGTCTTTTTTGTCATTAAACATGTATAAGTAGATCTAAGTCAAGTTTGTTGTTGAGATTTTGTCCCACGACCTATACACATCTTCATAGTTCGTTAATGAAACAATTTCTATGACCATTCAGGTGCCTGACCTCAGTATCATGTCTGCTACTAGGGAGGGTAATGCTCTAAGAATTAGGTTAAAAGTTTGTCAAGCAATCTAGACCTTTCCAAACATAGTAAGGAGGACAATAGACCATTGAGATGTATGTAAAATTGTTAAAATGCAAAATTAAGCTCCTCAAATTGCATCTTTTTTTAAGTTATTTTAACTTTTTGTGTAATGCAACCAGACAAAAAATTCAAACCAAAATAAAGATGTACATAATTTAAGCAAAGAAAACAAAGGTAACCATGTCAAATCAAAGACATTGGATTGAAAAATATCATGATTTCTGAAGCCTCGGCCATGGCATAGTGGTTAGCAAGTCTGACTTCGAATTCGGAGATCGCGGGTTCGTGCCCGGTCGCGGTAGGTCATACCCTTTACATGAGTTGTTGGCCTCGTGTTAGGGCCAGTTAGTACTGGTGATAGAAAAGTGTCCAGGAAACCTATAGTAGGAAGAGCTGGCAGTGGCTGATAGACAGCAGACAAAACTGATAGCCTAGCACACTGTGTACTGAGATGAGCCAGACTAATGCCAAAAGCAGACAAAAAACTTGTTGAAAAAAGTACCCGAGAGCTTTATAGTAAAACAAACAATATCAGCTTCTAAAATGTCACCTTACAAATCAAATTGCTAGGAAATAGCCAGGGCTTAATAACCAAGTACACCCAAAATGCTACAGAAAGAAAATACTATTAACATGTTTTAGTCAATGTTTATGTGGCAATAACGCTCATGAAGATGTGAAACATTTTATTGTGCTCATGGTGATGGAGACTGGCAAAGGAAGTGTAATGTTGGATAAGAAACATGTTTAGCATCCGTTGCATATGAATGTCCCAGATTATAATCTTCACCTTGGTGCTCAAGGATGGAAATAATGCACTGCACATTTAACATAATCTTGTCATAAGGAAAATTGGACCAATTGTATAAAATTAATTAAAATCTGTACAGAAATGATAATGCTTCGTAACTAGGACATGAAATGGGACATGGAAACAATACCAAACAGATTTAAAGAAAGCAAAAATAGAATGAGCAATGAGGCAAACTTTATAATGACTTAATTTAATGTGGCTACACATTGAGATAAATACGATCCTCCATGTAGACCTCTGGATTTAATATATAGAATCAGTACAAGCTAGAAGTTTGAAATAAGATCTGAAAATTATAACTATTCGAATATTTAATATGAAGTTTCTTGGAAAATTTGTGAAAAATAAAATGCATAGAATATGCAAATATCATTTTCAAAAATTGATCCAAGATGTAAAAAATCATATGGAAAACCAATATAAATATTTGCAGCTGAATATTAACTGCAGCTTTATATGGATCTATAGTTTATTTCAAATATTGCTTGATATTGATTAAAACTGGAAGGAAACTATTTGCTCTAAATGCTCCAAACAATAATGTGATTAAGATGCTTTTTCCTTTATATGGGACAAAAGATAGTGCCACAGTCTAGGGCCAATCAAAGACAATATAATTACTACAGACTTAAGGACAGTGCCAGCCATGTTTTAGTGAGATAGTTGGTTTAGGTTACAGGTATAAGGACCATGCCAGCCACATTTTAGCAAGACAGTTGACTTTTGTTACCATAATAAGGATTGTGCCAACCACCGCCTAAGTGAGACAGTTGATTTTGGGTACAGGCATAAGGATTGTGCCAGCCACTATTTAGTGAGACAGATGACTTTTGTTCCCAATATAAGGATTGTGCCAGTCAGCATTTCATGATTTTGTGAGACAGTTGACTTTTGGTACCAGCACATTGGGCAGTGCCAGCCACCATTTAGTGAGACAGTTGACTTTAAGTATGGGTATAAAGATTGTGCCAGCCATTGTACAGCCATGAGTATCACTTTTCTGTTAGCTAATTGGGTATACAACATATTAATAATGTTAATACAATAATAGATAATAATAATAGATCTACCATGACCATTGTGACATGCAACATACTTGTAATAATGAAATTACACCTCTCTAGAGGGGTGTTAATATTGTTATGGGAATAGTATTGCTAATTAATTCTTGTAATAATAACCTAAATATACTCATCTTCATATGGTCCCTGTAGAGTCAAATCCTTGTAACTTTACTTTTTGGGATTGAAGTTAAAAAGTTTTGACTCGACGATGACAATAAGACAATGGAATGATCTACAGTTTGTTACCCACAATTCATGGTTGATCTATTGTATATCATATATATACTGCGGGCTTATCACAAAACCGTCGTAACTCAACTCTTTTTTTTAAAATTGTGTTATGACCATTTTGTACTAAGCCCACATCATTACATGTATTTCATAGTCCATAGACAATAAAGTTAACTTTGTTTATAAACAAATATTCAATAACAAGTAGCAAACACTAAATTATTGTAAACATTTGTTTCTAGCCACAAGGCTATATCTATACATAATATACCAAACATTATATAAGACCAGTTATTGACAAGAAGCCAGTTAATAAATCAAAGTGCTAACAGTGCCACCTGGACATGGATTCAGCAGGGAAAAATTATTAAATGAAATTAATAACAATAACTTATTTACATATTGTGTGTTAAAAACAAGATAGCATAACATCGGCCAATATTGTTAACAATGGAACTGTTTTTCAGGTGTAGATGTTAACTACACACCAAACATTGCTCTAAATCTGACAGCGCATAATTATTTACCAAATGTAATAGTCCACAACATTTTGTGATATGTTTCACAATTTGTGACCTCTTAGACCTGAATTGCGATTGTAATCCATGTAAAAGATTATTAACAAGTCATATCAATAAAATGCAGTAGCTATAAAAACCAGTCACTCTATCGTCTATGGATTTCATACAAATATCAAAGTACTGTCAGCATTATAAGTGACAGTAGGAGATGGACATCAATATCAGTGTCATTGTATGACAAAAAAAGTATCTGAATGTACATGATTCTAACTGCTCAAAACATAGTTTTATTTTCAAGATGTATTTTTCAATACTATAAAACTAATTAATCAATTCAAAGTAGTATAATGGAAATATTATTGAATACTTATCACAAACGAGGGTTTGGTGCCAAACTGTGGAAACTCAATGCAATTAGAGTGAGTTATGACCGTTTTAAGCTAAACTCGCGATATGTATATTAGAACAAGAGCTCTACTTATTGGGCAGATATACTCCAGCACAGTCTGAGATCAAAATGTACCATCCAAAAGGATATTCATAATAAAGATATGGTGATGTTATACTTATTGGTTGTCAAGTTTTCATACATACAGGGTCATCCATTTGAAGGCAGAACAGCCCTTACCTTTGAACCCAAGGCACCATAATAATTAGTTTAATATCAATATGGTTACTGACTTAAGTAACCCATAAATTAGATTTGATGACCATAAATACAAAACCAACTGTTAATAAAATTAAGTGCACAAACAGCAACAATGTGTAAAACTATCAATGAAAACTAAAATATGACAAACAGTATGCGTATGTTAAAATTTTCAACTCTCAACAATCCACTATTAAAGATGCCCACCTCATTTTAGTTAACATTAGTAAATTATTATTTGTTATTGTGTTATCATATGGTGTATGTCATGAAATTTTGTAAATGATTCCGAAAACAACCTTTTATTATCAGGACACTGATATAATTCTTTATTCATTTTTATCATTTGTCTACGGTCTAAAGATTGACAGCATCTATATTCTAGATTGAGCCTTTAAACAAACAATTTAAATGTCTTCTTTCACTTAAAATATGTTTGGATCAAGTTGTTAAGGTAGATTACCCTAAATGCACTTGACATGGCATTTTGTCCTAAGTCTTTTAACACCTAAAAATAATAATTATGTTCACAATATTATGTTTCTATAATTAGGCTTCTTTGAATCAATTGCTAATAAGGGCAATGTCACATTTAACATTTTGCAAGTTTTGCAAAAAAGCATTATGGGTATTCTACCTTAAAATGTATTTAAACCACAAAAGAAGAGGAAGAATGTAAAACAAGGAATTCCATCTCAAAGATTTCACAAATTTAGCCAAGAACTCCCCATGTAATTAACATAACATAAATATTAATAATAAAAACAAAATTCCATGACATTTGGCAAACTTAGTAAAATTTAAATAAAATAAAACACACACAAAACTCAAATTACCTAATAAAGCTATAAAATAAAAAGAAAACAACAACAAAATATTATTTAAAGCATCAAAATAATATGATTCAAATAATAGTAATAATAATATTGCAGTGCAACATTAATGGCGCCAAATTAAAAGCTGAAATAAAGAAATTGGCAAAATAATGACATTAACATAATGAGATGAATTACTAAACTAAAGACACAAAAATTTCTCAATAAAAGAAATAATAAACAAGTAACCAATAAAAGCATATCGAAGACATTCCATTAATAATAAAAAGTGTGATTTATAAATTAATGCCAAGTTTTAAGACTATTCAATCAAGGAGTAATCCATTCTAGTAAAAACCCAGACTCTTAAAAGTTCGGTCTAACAAATCAGCAGAAAAGTAATGGTTTTGTTTTCTTTTACTCTAAATTGACAAAATTTCAAACTCCATCCAGACTCAAAAGACACCAAAATTTAACAATAATATGCAAGGATCAAAATAAAAAAAACTTAAAATTTCACACTTTGAGTATTATGTTATGAAATTCCTTTTGGACATTTGAAACATAAAAGGGCCAAAGCAATGATTTTTAGCTTCAGAATACAAATTATACAATCCCATCAAAAAGCACCCATAAGAAAGCACCCAGAACATTATAGAGTATATGAGAAGGAATAATTCAAAGAAAAAAAAGGGGAGGTCACTCTTATTCCACTTTTTACCTATTTGTGCTACAAGTAAAAACCAACATAAAAACTTAAATTTCTGGCCTAAAATTGAACTGTATACTTTAATTAATAGAACTAATTTGATATACATATGCCGTTTGAGATATCTAATCAGGAAATTACTACAACATGCTCTGCATTTCAAGTTGTTTGAAGAATCAAATATTTTCATTCATCAGTTAGTACTATAAGAACTATAGACCATTATTTTACTATACAAGGAATACTAATGTCACCGGGTCATTAGACACCATTCCTGATGGATGAGTGTGATGAGTGTGTCTTCTGTATGAGTGTATGATTATGTTATATATATCTGTTTAGCTTCTTATTATCATCTTTATCCTTTATAAATTCATTTTCATTCTAACCATCTCATCCTCACATCTACATTATCTTCATATGTGACGACAACGATGCTGTAAGTATTCGTTGTCCACCTGCACTTTCCGCACGCATGCGCACTTCGCCATAGACACTGAAACGTGCGAACGTTCTTCTCGTCTTTATTTCTTAATTTGTGCATTCTACGTGTATTTGCAGGTATTTATGATATGTATTTATGTCGCATATGTTTATTCTTCATTTAGCATTCTCTCATTATTGTTGTCATTTTGTATTTTTCTTATCTTTTGCAATAAAACGCATGCGCACTTCGCCATAGACACTGAAACGTGCGAACGTTCTTCTCGTCTTTATTTCTTAATTTGTGCATTCTACGTGTATTTGCAGGTATTTATGATATGTATTTATGTCGCATATGTTTATTCTTCATTTAGCATTCTCTCATTATTGTTGTCATTTTGTATTTTTCTTATCTTTTGCAATAAAACGCATGCGCACTTCGCCATAGACACTGAAACGTGCGAACGTTCTTCTCGTCTTTATTTCTTAATTTGTGCATTCTACGTGTATTTGCAGGCTTTTGCCATACATGCTGTCAGCTTTCTCGACTACAACTCACTTGCAGACTTCATATTCATCATAATCTGCGACATTTGGCGCCCAACGTGGTTTGAGATTGTCAAGTTTCCGTGGTACAGAATCGGAACGGACGGCATTGTTTTTACACTTCATGTTTAGTGACATCACAGCCAATCAGATTGCACCGTTGTGGAAAATACCTTCTTTGTCATCTTGTTGGAATTCCGTTTAGTATCGTGTGGTTTGTCATCTTTATCATTTCATTTATGAAATTATGAGCTCTAACAGTTATTTATTTTAAGTTTTCTTGTGAAACTGAATCATCATATTACGGGTGAGGATCAGAGGAGTTTTAATCAGCTGAATTTATCTTTATTTGGAGATTTGTGACCTTGTGATCGTGTTTGTTTACATTTTGTTGGATCTACAGACTACAGTCGAACTGTTCATTTTGTGTCCATGGATTTGAACTATTTAATTATTTTGTTTTGGACTTTAATATTGTATTTCACATTGAATATATTATATGATTTTTGAATGTTTTTGATTATTATTACTGTGTATGTTTGATAATTGTATTTTATTATTGTTTTTTTTAGGAATTTAGGAAATGGTTAATTTAGATTTTTGATTTTTGAGATTGATCTTGAATATTGGTGGAACACTTCACAGCACAGTAATACAAGTATAACATATTAACAGGTTTGCTTATACTAACATTATCATCTAACCTTAATCTTTATCTTTACTAATAATATACTTTAATCATCATTCATTTTCATATTATATGTTTACGGTATTTATATTATTGCATATCTATATACCAGTGTGAAAGTGTGAGTGTATAAAAAAAAAAAAAAAAAAAAAAAATATAATCCCATCATAGATGTGATTTTTCCATCCTGTCTCCTAGTTACATTTTACATCCCGTCTTCTATTTTACTTCCTATACTGTCTTTAAGTCTAAAGTGAATAGTCATCCCGACTTTCTTGTATAGTATAGTAATTAGTAAATCTGTAGTTATTTACTTATAGTAGTATTATGTTTGTAAAGTAATTATAGTCATTGACAATCACATTTATATATCTTGTTCACATGTTGCTATGTCCTTAATAAGTTTATTTTCAGTGAAGTTAAATCAGTGAATTTGGGATGTGATATTTATTAGATATTGGTATATATATGTAAAAGTGAAGACATCTAAAGAAGAAGTTAAAAGGTAATTGTTTTATTAGTTACATTTTGATTGTTTTCCTTAGTCCTGCTGGTTGTCGTATGTCTTCTGTCTGGTGTTGTTCTTAGGTGCATTTTTACTATTCTGTTTTGTATATTACAACTGCTTTGTGTATACTCAGTTGTTGAGTACTATATTTAAGTTATATTTATACTTTATTCACTTGCTCAGTGTAAAAGTGATTCATTTATTTGTTTATATTTTGTCAGCATATTTTCAAGATGGCTAGTAATATGTCAGATAAATTGTTGGATTACTATGCTGATATTTTAGACAAATCTGGGCGTTATAAAACGACCCGTACTGTTACCAGTACGCCTCATGATAGGGCTGATACCCCTGCACCCCCAGTTCTAAGTTTTAATACACCAGAGCAGGAGTATATGGACAGGCACAGTAGAACTATGGATCATAATCAGTTAGTAAATGAATATCCTCCTACCCCTGTTGCTCCTTATCCCGCCCAAACAGCCCTCCCACCTTACCCTGTTCATTATGCTGTGCCACCAGTTAGGCAACCTGTTTATGAACAGAACAATTATTCTCAAAGAGTGCCAAAACTCTCAACATTTCAGGGAAATGAAAATAGTGAGTCTGCATTCGAACTGTGGTTGTTCGAGGTTAGGTGCCTCATTAGGAACGGTTACTATCCGGAGCACCTGATCTTCGAATCAGTTCGAAACAGTCTCAAGGGAAAGGCAAGGTCTGTTTTATTGAATTTGACAGAGGGTGGTTCTGTCTTTGACTTAATTCACCAACTCGAAGGTATCTATGGTAATGTTGCTAGCAATGAAAAGTTGAAAGAAAAGTTTTATACCACTCAACAGAACAAAAATGAGTCTATTGCTGATTACAGCTTAAGATTGGAACAACTTTTTATGAAGGCAAATTTCCCATTTGACCCTAAGACTAAAAACAATATGTTATGTAGTAGACTCTGGTCTGGTTTGCAGTCAGCAGAATTTAAGAATTTATCACGCTATAAATATGAAGGTATAAGTGACTATAGTGTTTTAAGAAAAGAGTTAAGACAGATGGAAATGGACATGCGGACTGTACCAAATGTTCCAAATCCAAACCCCTCAGTCAAACCTGAACCAATACCAGTTAATTCAAACATGACTTCTGTTGAAAGTAAGATGCTTCAACAGCTCCAGGAGCTGACTCAACAGATGAGTCAACTGGTTAGTCGTGTCAGTACCTTGGAGAAACAGGTAAGTGACCGTCCCAATCCCTCAAACTCAAAGAAGCCGTTAAACTAGGTTCGACCTTCCCTGATGGGCCAGTAGAAGGTCAACAGTTTAAGTGCCCAATCATTGCACCTCTTGTTGGTTCAGAAAACGAGGTTGATTTGTTATTGAATAATTGTTTGAAGAAATGTTTGTTAGATACTGGGAGTATGATCTCTTCTGTGAGTGAATCCCTTGTTGATTCTTTAGTACCTAGACCTGATATTTTACAGTTGTCTGATTTTAGTTTGAACATCTCAGGTGCTAATGGACAATCTGTTCCTTATATTGGTTATGTACTTGTGGATATTAAAATTCCTAATGTTACTATGAATAGTCTCTCAGTTCCAATCCTAGTTGTCAAGGATACGAACTATTCTAGTTCAGTACCCATTATCATTGGAACAAATGTGTTGAATTGTTTTAAATCTTGTATTAATGTGGATTGTTTTCCATCTGAATGGAATGATGTTTTATCCTGTATGCCTTGTGTGAATACTTTTTCAGTTCGCAGTTTAAGTGATGCCAGCATAAGTATTCCCCCTTTCTCTTCGAAAGTTGTTAATGGGAAAGTACGAAATGTTGGTACCATGAAAACTGGTGTAACTGAGAGTATGGATAATTCAGCAGACGTTGCTGTTTATCCTCACTTGGTTAACCTTAGAAGTAGTTCATTCAATAGGATAAATGTTAAAATGTATAACATGTCTGCTTCCTATGTTGTTATAAAGCCTAATTCTGTCATTTGTAGGCTTCAAAATGTTGATGTTGTTAGGAATATTGATCCTTTGGAAGGATGTTCTCAGTCTTCCACTGGTGAGAAGTCTCTTGCAGACCTTGGCATCAGTATACCTACAGACGTTTTAACTGTAGATGAGCATGCCAAGGCCAAGGAATTTTTCTCTGGTTGGAAACATGTCTTCTCATCAGGTCCTACTGATTTGGGACGCACCAATGTTGTTGAACATAAGATCAATTTAAGTGATCCTACACCGTTCAAAGAACATTATAGGCGCATCCCACCTGGATTGTATGAGGAGGTTAGAGAACATTTGAAGGAAATGTTGGATGCTGGTGCTATTCGCCCATCCAAAAGTCCTTTTTCTTCTAATGTGGTTCTTGTTCGCAAGAAAGATGGTTCTTTACGGTTCTGTATTGACTATCGTAAGTTAAATAGTCGTACAGTTAAGGATGCTTATGCACTTCCCCGTATTGAAGAAACCATAGATAGTTTGATTGGGGCCAAGTACTTTTCCAAGTTAGATTTGAGGTCAGGCTACTGGCAAGTGGGTATGTCTGAGTCCAGTATCCCATTTACAGCTTTTACTGTAGGGCCTTTGGGCTTTTATGAATGTAACCGTATGGGATTCGGTCTCACGAATGCCCCCGCCACTTTCCAACGTTTAATGGAAAGAGCCATGGGTGATCTAAACCTCAGTGAATGTTTAATTTATTTGGATGATATTATTGTATTTTCAAAAACTAAAGAAGAGCATTTCAATAGACTTAATTCTGTGTTTCAAAAATTAGAAAGTGCTGGTTTGAAATTAAAAGGTTCAAAATGTGATTTTTTCAGTACAAGTGTTAAGTATCTTGGACATGTTGTCAGTGAAAAGGGGGTTGAAACAGACCCAGACAAAATAAGTATTTTAAAGTCTTGGCCTGTGCCTACATCACTTAACAGTTTAAGGTCTTTCCTTGGTTTTGCTGGGTACTATAGGAAATTTGTCAAAGGTTTTTCACAAATTGCTAAGCCTTTAAATGAGTTGCTAATTGGTCATGCTACCTCTAAGTCTAGCAAGTCCAAAAAGAAGGGCTCTGCTTGGACTTGGGGTCCTGATCAGCAACAGGCATTTGATACCTTGATCAAGTGTTTGTCAACTCCTCCAGTATTGGCTTATGCAGATTTTAGCAAGCCTTTTATATTGAATGTGGATGCTAGTGGTGTTGGACTTGGTAGTGTTTTGTACCAGCTTCAGGATGGCAAGGAACGGGTTATTGCTTATGCTAGCCGTGGGTTAAAACCTAGTGAAAGGAATTACCCGGCTCATAAGTTAGAGTTCCTTGCCCTGAAATGGGCTGTGACAGACAAATTTAAAGATTACTTGTATGGAAATACTTTTAAAGTTCGCACAGACAACAACCCTCTGACCTATGTTTTGTCAACTGCGAAATTAGATGCAACGTCTCATCGTTGGCTTGCATCGTTAGCTAATTTCAATTTTGACATTAGTTATAGGTCGGGGTTGTCCAATGTTGACGCGGACATATTAAGTCGTCTGCCGTCAATAAAGGAGTCTGTTGTGTTCTCAGACGTTGTTAAGGGTATTTGTCTTGGTGGTCTAGTTACACCCCAAGAGATGCCTAGTTTTGAATGTATTTCTTTATCCAACTCTGTTTTACAAGACACTGGGAATGATTTAATTGTAACCAGCTTGAGTGATATCAACTGGTCTACAGAGCAAAAGAATGACCCTACTTTATCCCGTTTAATGGAACTTGTTTCAATTGGTCATAGACCGACGAAAAGACTTAGTAGTTTGGAAACTCCTATGGTTAGACAGTATCTTAGGGAATGGTCCAATATTTTTCTTAAAAATGGTATTCTTTATAGGAAAGGTTTTGTTTCTGGTTCTGATGTTATCCAGTTGTTACTTCCTGATGTTTACAGGGACATTGTATTTAATGGTCTTCATGATGAAGCTGGCCATCAGGGAAGAGATCGAACTTGTAGTTTGATTAAATCCAGGTTCTTCTGGCCTAATATTGATAATTTTGTGGAAACCCACATTAAGAAATGCTCAAGATGTATATGTAGGAAGACTCGCAGTAAAGTCTCTGCCCCATTAGTGCCTATTGTATCTTCATATCCCTTGGAAATTGTTTGTATGGACTTCTTGTCCTTAGAAATGTCTGCAGGAGGATATGAAAATATTTTGGTGATCACTGATCATTTTACAAGGTTCGCACAGGCTATTCCTACTAAGAACCAGACTGCTCGCACTACTGCAAAAGTGTTGTTTGAGCAATTTATTTGCCACTATGGGTTTCCTGCCAGGCTACATAGTGACCAGGGCCGTAACTTTGAGAGTATGGTGATCTCGGAGTTGTGTGAGATTGCCAATGTTGACAAAACTCGCACTACTCCATATCATCCACAGTGTAATGGAATGGCTGAACGTTTCAACCAGACATTGTTAAATATGTTGGGTACCCTGGAAGAAAACCAGAAAAAGAATTGGAAGGCACATATTCCAACCTTAGTACATGCCTACAATTCTACCCGCCATGAGAGTACAGGTTTAACCCCCCATTATTTAATGTTTGGTAGACATCCAAGATTATGTATTGATGCCTTCCTGGGTATTGAACCTGACTTTTCCTCTTCTAACAAGGCCGAGTATGTATCTAACCTGAAGAAGCGTCTTCACTTTGCTTACAAAGTTGCAAATCGTGAGTCGAGGCGTCAGTCTCAGCGCCATAAGCGTAGATATGACTTGAGAGTCAGGGAAGCAAAGTTACTGCCTGGAGACAAAGTATTAATTAGAAATGTTGGTTTGAAGGGAAAACATAAATTGTCAGATCGCTGGAATAGGGATGTTTACATTGTGCTATCTCAGCCCAACTCTTTAATTCCTGTTTTTCAGGTACGCAGAGAGCATGGAAGAAGTGGTATTAAGACCCTTCACAGAAATCTTCTGCTCCCCATTATGGGTTTACCAGTGCGTAAGGAACAGTTGAGAGGTAAAGGTGAGAGTGTAGAAGATACGGTTCAGACTGATCTGGGTCCTTCTGTGCAGACAGAACCCAGTGACATTGTTAATCACTCTGGTCCGTCTCTCCCTTTAACCAGTTCAACATCCACTCCAGTTAGCCCTAAAAGGTATGTTATCCCTCAAAGAAGAACTCCTGAATTGGACCCTACTGTACATGATTTTGTTCCTAGGAGAACAAGTAGAACCAGAACCAAACCGGCTTGGTTATCTAAAGACTGGATTGTTTAATACCAGTGTTTTATATCATTGTTGAGTATTTGTTTTTACAGTTTAATTTTAATGAGGTCTGAATTCCACATGATACTTATTTCCCACTTACTGTGTGCAGCAGTGTTGTGTTTAAGCATTTTTATCTTTAGATTGATAATGTTGCTGTAGTATACAAGTTTTTATACTTGTCTTGTTTTCAAAAATGAACAAGATTATTTACTTTTTCCTATGTTTATTATAAACATTAGGTATTTATTATTTTACATAAAATAAGTCTTTAATGATGACTAAGTATTGTATCATTGAAAATTGTTTTATGTGTTTGTACTCATGTTTAATACATTAATGTCTAATATACATTGGTGTACTTTAAAGTTCAATTTCAGCTTAGTAGTTGATAGAAATTATCCAGTAGGTAGTGTAGATGTAAAGTCTATAGTTTACTGATAGGTTATGAAATGTCGGGACGACATTTTACTTTGTGGGGGAGTATGTCACCGGGTCATTAGACACCATTCCTGATGGATGAGTGTGATGAGTGTGTCTTCTGTATGAGTGTATGATTATGTTATATATATCTGTTTAGCTTCTTATTATCATCTTTATCCTTTATAAATTCATTTTCATTCTAACCATCTCATACTCACATCTACATTATCTTCATATGTGACGACAACGATGCTGTAAGTATTCGTTGTCCACCTGCACTTTCCGCACGCATGCGCACTTCGCCATAGACACTGAAACGTGCGAACGTTCTTCTCGTCTTTATTTCTTAATTTGTGCATTCTACGTGTATTTGCAGGTATTTATGATATGTATTTATGTCGCATATGTTTATTCTTCATTTAGCATTCTCTCATTATTGTTGTCATTTTGTATTTTTCTTATCTTTTGCAATAAAACGCATGCGCACTTCGCCATAGACACTGAAACGTGCGAACGTTCTTCTCGTCTTTATTTCTTAATTTGTGCATTCTACGTGTATTTGCAGGCTTTTGCCATACATGCTGTCAGCTTTCTCGACTACAACTCACTTGCAGACTTCATATTCATCATAATCTGCGACACTAATTTTCATTTATATACATGTAATACAACTCTTATGATACATTATAAAGACTACGTCGTAAAATGCTCAATAATAACCAGGGCTGCCAGCTTGAACTTTTAAAAGCAGGTGAAATTTTAACATGAAAAGTTTCAATTTTGGTAAAATTTCATCTAATACATGTATAAGGATTTCATAAAACAATGAATTCACAACGATAACGCGTAAACTATAACATTTATTTATACCAAGGTTTCAGTAAAAACTTTTGCATTTTTTTAGGTAATACAAATGAAATAAATATTATTCTGCAAAAGTAACTTAATACAAAAATGAACAGAGTGATAGTTACAGAATACTATTTCAAATTTATCCAACTTTTTAAGGGTTTCATTAAATGTTCATTGCCTCAATTGTATTTCCAATTTTTAAGCAAAGGCTAACACTTATAATAATTAAACTGCCAAAAAGATTTTATTCCATCAGTAGTAAAAATCTATTAACTGACGTTAAGAAGGCTAAAATCGACATAAATCAGCTAATTTGTTAGAGATTGGCAGCCCTGATAAGCTTTATATTGTCTTGGCAGCCAGAGGTTCAAACAATAAGAATACTAATACTTTGTTTAAAAACAAACACATTAAAGTTATAATATAAACATGTACTACATTCCATTTCATAAATAATTTTCATCTCTTATCATTCGTTAATTCAGCCCTATCATACACCATGGATATGTAAGCATTAAAGAATTTCAAAGACATTTTAAAGCCAATCCAACATTTACAGAGTGTTGCTAGGTGACAGAAAGTTTATATATTACCATACATAAATCCCTTTTGTTGGTTTAACTGTTTCATTTGAATATTTTCAGCTAGAAATATGTATAAAGATTTCAGAATAAACAGTTGACCAACAGCTGAACAGTTAGGGGAGAGACTGACCATTACACACGGACCAACAATTTTCCATTCTGATAACTAGAAACTTTCCTAGGACAAGCATGAGTTTGCAAAGAGGTAGTACAAAAACATTTCAAAAGGTCGTCTAAGGTACCCAAACTTAAAATCTTCAATACTGAAAAATTATTTTCAGTACCAAAACTAACATGGTTGCAGTAAGCATTGCCAAAGTGATGCACAGAGGTTTTCATTAAATTTTAAATGGTGTGAAAATTGAGATCTAAGATACATCTAAATAAGCTGCCTTTTGCATTTGCAAAAGCTTTCAACTTGAGCTTGCACAATTATGTTAAGCATAGGAGATGATGTCTCTAGTAGCTTATAGACCAGATTAACTAATTATTTGACCTTAATATGGTTACTATAACAGTTGCATTATTAAAGGGAAGACTTACAAGACAATATCACAAATAATTTTGTAAAAATATCTTAATTCAGAAATTTACAGAGGGAAAGTAACAAAATAAAATTTCAAATTTGTCAAAGGGATTTAAAACTAACTTCTACATGTATATCATAAATATGACCATTGTACCCAACAAACAAACCTGCATGGAGAGCATGGGGCACTAAGCCCTCTGGTCACTATAATATGTGAATGACAGAACCTATGACTTTGCCAGTATTATAAAAATTAAATTTGGATTAACATTAAGTAAAAAAAAAAACATTAATAATATAGGAACAAAATATAAAAAATACCATCAAAATATATACACCAATAAAGCTGTCAACTTTATTTAAGCCACTTCCAGCAATATACTTTTGTCAAACTTGATCTTTTCTTATTTTACTTGTTGGCCTTAAAGGTTACAAGCAGTAGCAAGTTGCCTGAACCCAAATATAGGTTGTTAGGGGCAATAGGACAACCTTTAATGGCAAGCCCTGAAATGGTTAGTCAGGTAAAAATGGTGTGGAGTTTTAAAACCCTTTCTAGAATGGTAAATTTATGTAAAAATCAAGTTTATAAGTATTGCATAAGAAGTGTCTGCCTTTCAGTGTATAAATAACTATAATTATTATGTGGAGAGGGTAAACCTTAACAGTTCTAACAATCTGATTGTATTTCAGCTGATAGTGAACTTCCTCACATGATCAGAAACTGCCCATATTTTAATTACCTTCATAATGAATTTACTTTAACCAATCAGACCTTGCTTTTATATTTGTAAACAAGCAGAAAATGGCTATTTTTAATGATTTCAATGATGACAATGACACTGATATTGTTTATGATAATGATCATGGCATTATTTCAAAATGCATAAGATAAACCCAATCTTCCATGTTGACCTTGGGAATTAGAATTACACCAATATGAACAAATGACCATATATGGCTTAAAATTGAATATTGTTAAAAATATGATCTCTTATTGACTCTTAATTAAGGAACATTTTGGAAAACCAAATTCTAAAAATAGAAATAATATGTGTCAGCTTCAGAACTGAGATAACTAGGAGCTGATTTCAACCAGATTGTGATAGACTAAATCCTGAATTCAAATATATGGGTTTTCTCATGCAGTGTGAACAAACTTTCACAGTAACAATGATAATATGCGTACAAAGAACAATAGGATTTAATCTGTATTTGGTGCTTCTCAGCAATAATGTGTAACAAACTTTTTTTTTGTACCACCAGTGCAAGGAAAACACACATATTTGAGTTCCAAATGAAGTCTATTCTATCTATGTTCTACAACAATAAAACAGAAGTATTAGATCACCAAGTAGGATAAAGACATATATTATATACATACGTATCATCTCAGATATAGATCTCGGAGTTAATGGAGAGCTGGTACTTGGTGAGACTTGTTCTAGAGGATATTTCTCATAGTCTGCTAACAATGATTGACGTCTTTCTCTGATATATTGTCTTAATGTTAACCAGAACATCAATGTGTACAACACCTAGAGGGTTAAAATAGGAAAACCTTAGCTATGTGTACATATTGAGGGCTGAAAGAAACACGATCGTAACTCCATTTGAAAATAATGGGAGCTACAATAGTTAAGTGTTTCATACAGCCCTCAATAAAACATGTTTTAACTGGTGAAATAGAATGATTTATAATGGAGAAAATGGTCAATGACTGAACTACTATTTTTGAAGTAATAAACCTTACATCTATCCATAGTGCTTTCTACTTGGGACTTTGCCACCCACCTTTGTTAACAAGAACATTGCACATTACTGACTTGGAATAGGCTGAAAACTGAAAAATATCTTGTTTACCAACATTGGGGCTTCTGATCTATCATTTGATGGAGTAAACAAACAAACATATGCTCATCTTTTTCAAACCATTTTAAAAAAGGAAAATCACAAAATTCTTCTAAAATGATATGGTAATGTTCAGGATTTAGCATTATGAATAGGACAGAGCTTGAAAAAGTGTTCTTGTATATTACATTTTTGTACATGTACAAGCAATGGGTTAAAACTAACAATCAAAATTGGTCAAAAGATTTGGAGTCGAGTAAGATAAAGCATATGAAGAAAAAAGAACTTCTTAGGGCGCTTATACAGAGAAGTGATGTGTCTTTTGTGAATTTGATGAGTCAGAGGCAAAGGACACAGAGCTATATTAATCCCTGTACAAGAAACAAGTATACAGTCTGATGGTTTAAAAATGAGTCACTCTGGAATGCTGGTAGAATTCAATGCAAAATCCCGCACTATAGACATGTCAAACAGCAATTTTTACAGAATTTGAAACAAGTAAAGTCACACCTACCTGAAGGGCAAGTTGTAAACATGGATATGTGAATTTCTTTAAACCAATTTCTCCGAGGTTCACACCATTCTTGGTTATAGGTAATTCAGTATCTGTAAGGTTCATACCATAGATATACTGCATGGTCAACAAACCAATACCATAGAACAGTATGATGGGTGATACAATGTAACATATACGACGAGAGTTTGGACACATCCATATACAACATGCTGCCAGAAGTAACACAAATGTCAACCAACTGTGGAAAGTTATACTCCATGCCTAAAATATAAAGTAGAAATACATTGATTAGACAATTTGCTATAAATAGTCAATTATTTCCTTTTTAGTTGTATAAAGTTCTATAAATAGTAACAAACTGCTATTAATAGTAACAAACTGTTATAAACAGCATCAGTCTTCTATAAATAGTATCTATCTGCTAAAAATAGTTTCAACGTGCTAAAAATAGCAACAATATTATCATAGCTATACGCTTACATTAAGAGGTGCATGCTGTGTTTTGAATATGAAAAGAAATAGATTACCTAACAGAGTATGGCTGAACAGTAATTGTGTATCACTCACTCCTTCATAAATGTAATTTCTTCAAAAACCTTATGCAATAATTCATAATAAGTGCAGTCCAGCAGTCCCACTGACCGAAAGACATTTTCAAAGATGGTTTCATAGAGGGTTGTCAAGAACCTTATAAGATTTCATAAAATAGATGATACAATTAAAACCAACTAACCATCATGGCAATCAATGAAAGAACATAACTTTTCCTCATGATGTACATTAATACAGTCATCCATGCTGCTCTTTTCTCTTCTTTTTTCTCGTGGGCATCATCTGTTTCATCAACTGGTTCCCCATCACCAGATGTAGCTAACATTGTGGCAGAACCAGCCTGATCATTGTTGACTGGTTCTATACTACTATAATCTCTGACTTCTGCATCAACCAAATGCTACAAAAAGACAAGTAAATGGTAAGTACATTTGTAAAAATCTGAAAGCATCTTGTATCTCCCAAGAACTTTTTTAGTTTCAAATCTTTTAAATAGATAAAACACTTAGGAGATAATATATTAATTAAATGCTAAGTCATATTTAAGATTCACAAATTCAGATGTTTTTCATAAAATATGCTACATGTATGCAATTTAATACTTTACACAATATATTGAAGAAACTGTGAGGCTCTTACAAATGTAGGGAAGTCAAGATTGAGCTTGCCCGGCTGAGCTGCCTTAACTAAATAGAGTTATTAATATTATTATTATTGCTACTAATATTTACCCCTCTGTCATTTGGTAAGGTTCTAAGGTTCAAATTTGCCGGTAATATTCAATCCATAATTATTTGATGCCCTTCTACATTCATCTACATTTAAAGACTTAATAATAATGTTTAATCACTGGGTGTTTAGTTTTAAGCGTTTTTGACATAACCTTGCTGATTCATATTACATCAACAGAATTGAATATAAACAGTTATACAGTGCTTGTCAATTTACATTAAACAATCATGATAATATTGTGGGGTTCAAACATTCATACTTATGGGGAAAATATTTCAGGTTTTTCCAGTGCAATGTTTGGTTCAAGCCACTTAGGGAATTCTAAAGTAATATAGCGGCAGTAAGTTGACTAATTCAATGTGCCTAGAAAGGCAAATGTCTCCAGAGCTAAGCTTTTAACTAGTTCTTGAAACAAAAACCTTTGTCAGAGGCTTACAACTTTTATATAATATATGTCAAAGTCCCAGTATGAAAAAACTTGGACATATAAAGTAATATTTAATATACCAAACTACACAAAGGTATTCAGGCAACCTGGAAGTTAAACCCACAGCTTCTGGATTGACAGTTAGCACACTACCAACTGAGCTAAGTAAGTGTGCAGACTTAAAATGGGCTAATAAAACACTGATCTGTTTGTAGAATGGATATGGGGGGTTTCTTCTTAACAGTGAATGTATTGACAAACACATGAATGGTAAATGTGTTGGTTTTAACATAAGTGTTCTATGTGACAGGATTATATAGTGTGGTTAGAATGAGAATACTCACAATTTTAGAGTTCTAAAACCAATAAATTATAATAAATAAACAACTATCTACATAATATGTAAAATAATACTCATGGATTACACGGTTAATGGATTTTGTGAATGAATATTTATGTCAATATTTAAAAAGAAATGTCAGATTATAAACAAATATAATGAACCTAAAAATGCTGGTTTTCCAGTAAGATGTGCCATATACAAGTATACTAAATTAAGAATTTATAAAGACTGAAAAGTTCCACTATTAGGACCATAAAAAGTGATGGTCTTAACAGTGGATCAGTCTAAATATAGGGATATTTTTCTTCTCAAAAATTATGTGAGTTTTGACAACTAATTAGTTCCCAATGCTTAAAGCTACAGTCCCATAAACGTAAAAATAGCCATGAAGGCATTGTATGGGCGCCGTACGATCAAGCTCCGCAAGGACCGGTACGAACTCTTGCGTACCTGTACGGACTGTTACGTTTTTACCAGGGTCCGTGAGATAAGCCCAGGATACACATATCAGTTTCAGATCGTGAGCAAAATAGTGGCAGAGTATGGATTAAACATGCATATATTCCAGCTACGGCTACATACGGGTGTGTAGTTTTGTACCATGTGTGTACCATCACCTTGATACGCAAAGCTTCTCACAGCCTACGACTGTCTGCACGTACGGGTCCGTAACAAGCCACAATTTTATGGGACTGAGGCTTAAGCATTGGTAACTAATTAATTGTCAAAACTCACATAATTTTGCTATAACCAAGAAACTCGATATAAAGGAACTTTAGTGTAATATTCTGAGCCTTTTTAAGCTACCAGTAAGCTTATATAAACTGTATTTTAAGTTAAAGAGACAAATGTTTCATGCTACAAAAATAGCTTGGAAAGCAGCAAGGTTTCACTGACTTAAGCATAACATCAATACCATTATTTATCAAGCTTAGATTGCAAACTAAATGTTTTTTAAGCATCGAAAGTGTATCATTCTAAGGGAAACAATCACAATATAGATTTCTTGTATCAACATATAGCAGAATAGCAGATGCTTTTTCTTTAAAGCCACAAAAACATAACATGAAATATTAAGTTTTCATGAAATAATTTTTCAGGCAACAAAACAGAAATATAATTTGGTTAAGGAAACAACATAGACTGTGTTGGGTAGGTATCTCAAATATTTTCCCTTTCTATGTGAATTGTGGTTCAACATTGCTTGGGGAGTTTTGAGGACCAAACTGGGGAAAAAAGAGTCAGTTTTGTTAGGGGAAGCAGCCTATATTGGGCTTCTGCTTAGAAGAGTGTTTTGGCCCTGGGACCTAATCATTATACTCTCACCAGTGGCTGGAAACTGTCTTATTTCAAACAGAGGAATGCTAGAATTTAGGAGGTATTACATTATTCCAATTCCATGAAGATATGAACATGTTGCTCCTACCAAGAAATCAAACTAGCTACCCCTTGATTTAAAGTCAGACAGGTAGTCTGAAATGCTGCATGTACCAGCTAAACTCCCCAAGCAGGTTATAGGTTAACAAATATAGAATTTAATTTTATGGACTATACATAATACAACCTGTTTTTCAAACGGGCATATAAAAATCTTGTGTATTGGAAAGTTGTATCTTTTAACATTTCTAAATACATAAATAATCGTGAATAATAAATAAAAACAAAACTAAAATAACCAAAAATAAGGCAAGGTGGAAAACATAATCAAGGTTGGTAAAACTTGACTAACTATATAAATGAAATATTTTAATGACATTTTTTACTAAATTTTTTAACTAAGGTATCAAATAGAAGCATGCAATTGTAACAACCTTAACATTCTTAACACTTCATGATAAAATTATTGAATCATAATTCATTTTTCATCAACCATATCAGCATCCTTATTACTAAGGCTGTCACGATATATCGGTATACAGTTATATTGCAATACGCAGCAGCGGCAATACGTATCGCGGTACGAATTTAACGTACCGGTAGTTGCAATACTTTTTATTTCACTGGAAAATTCATCCCTTCGCAAAACAAGTGACAAAATGTTAGTTTTTCCATTTTTCATTGACTATTGAAAATGATCAATACTAATGAACTGTGTTGTGTTTTAGCAAAACATGGCCAAATCCAAGTCATGTGGCCACCATTTGGCATCATTAAATTTGTAAAGATCTATTACTTCAATAATATCCAACCATGGTATGGTATATTGCTTCATATGTTTAAGTCACCATTGACCTTAATGTATTGTAGAATGGGATGTATCTGACTAACAGCTACAAATGGTGTGTCTTTCCCATCAATAAATACATTGAGCTAATGAACATAAGATTAACCCAATAAGCTGCAGTCACAAGTTTGTATTTTATACTTGGATACTAGGCTGTTTATTAACACTCCTTACAAGTAATGTATAGAGACCAAGTCATCTACCAGCTTTCTTGGACAAATATGCTAACCAGTACTTGCTTACCTTTGTACCTAAAGCAAGGCCGTGAAATTCTTTCTATATGGAATAAGATCAACATTATTGCTGCATGATATTTACAATGACATAATGGATGACTGACAATAGAGTTACTTTGGTTAAAACACTGCAAAGAATACAGTACAACCTCTCTTGAAAAACACACACTGGGAGACACTCAAGCATGTTGCTGTTTAGAGGTCATTGCTCTGCATAAGTCAAATTCAATTAAAATTACGCAGAAGGGAAATATCAAAAGCTGTAACAGTTGTTGTGCAGAGGAGTTGTTCTGTAAAGGGCGCTCTGCAGAGGTTATACTGTATGACTTTAAACGAATTACACAACAATATTATTAATCTGTTTCACATAAAGTCACAGCAACTCAGTGCACATGTACTATGATTAGTTACCACGGCAACAACACAATCTATAAATTACCCCTTTTCCTTCCTCCAAAGCAATTTCCTAAGCAAGGCCAAAGTGAATAAAAAATAAAATAAAAATGTTCATGACAAGTCAAAAGCAATTTCTTCAAAATGTGTCATATAATGCTAAATGTATAAAAGCTATTAACTTTAAATATATCACAGCTCACCAGATAAAGTGCATCCTAAGTACAATGCATGAATAAATGTATAAAAAGCAGTGCATAAAATAAAATTTATATCAAAATGCAATAAAAATGCTATAAAAATAATACTTCATTACAACATCAATGACAATATATAAACTACATTGCATGCTTCTGTTTGATTAAATAAACATGTCTGCAGCATCTGTCCTAAAATCAATACTTATTCACATCTACATCCTGATCAATGCATATAATACAAGCAAATTTATGGGTTGCACAGATATCATTAAATGGAAATTATTTCCAAACCAAATTTACTTGAATACAGTTTTTGAGCACTACTCCTGAAGTCTTTTAAAGGAGCACGCAAATAAAAATCTAAGACACTTGCAATTAGAATAGCACTAATAAAATATTGCCCCAGTAGCTGGCACAATGTACTGATGTACATTATATTGATATACCAAAAGAGAACTAAGTTTTATGCTAGTATGATAATAAAACATAATCTGAGGTTACCACTAACAATCATTTAAAATGAAGATATTTTGTTTTTTTACTTAAATTTAATATCTAGGCTACAACATGTATCTGTTTTCCTATTTTATCTTCATTTGTCGGATTTCCAACAGTCATTGCCTTAACCCACAAGCCCTCAGCCTGAGACTAGTGAACATAAATTGACTATGTACATATTGTATGTCATGTGCAAAAATGTTGGTGGCCTATATCTGAACTTACGTATTTATTCTTGTACTAGTATCAAGTCTGGCTAGTTAAACATTCTTGAGTTCAGATAGTCAGGCTTGTTGATAATCCTGCTCATGCTTACAAAAATTTAAAATCTGATTATAGTGCTTGAGAAAATTAAAGGCAATTTAACTGAACAAATGCTTCCAAACAATAGACACAAAGATTCTACATAGTAGTTTTTATCTAACAGCCAAAAACAATACAAAGTAATTTAAACAAATCATAAATCATGCATTCATATGATAGAAAATTTGTTTTTTTCTGATTGGTAGTTAGTCAACATTTTAATCAAAAGAAATAATCTACACAAAAATTTGATTTCATAATGATTAATCACTAAATAACACAGGACAATGTATACAAATACTGCAGACATGTTTATTAATATTTTTGTTATAACTATGAAAACAAGCTAGACTACGAGACTCCTTGGTTGGAAGATATAAGATTTAGAAACCAGTCTAAAAACTGTATATTCTGATTGGTTCAACTTTAGCTCAAACCATGATTGACTTTTTAAGTTTACTAATTTATTTAAGCTCATTTATAAAACAAAGTTCTTACAACTTGTTTTCACGCTGCTTTTTATATTACTCAATCTCAGGTCTGTTCCCATGTCTCCAAAAAATAAGTAAGTTTAATTCTATTTGACTAATGAAAAATGAAGATCAAATTGACCTATCTAATTATAACCAAGCTAATATTGTAACAATGTTTTGTTCAGCTATATGCCAGTTCCAGACAAATACATTTCAAATTTGATAAACTCAATATTTCATTAGCTGAAACTTGATTGGCTGACTCTGGGCTTTTTCACTAAACATTGACCAATCAGAATATTCTTAGACTGATTTACAAAATCATATTACAACCTAAGAACCCAATTTTTACCAATCAAAGAAAAGTATCAAAATATTGAAGAGCTTTTCTTCATGGGAAAATATGAAATTAATATTGTGTTAGTTTTATATGTCGTCTAATAATTTATAAGTGATGACAACGATATACACATCACAATAGATTTTCCACCCAACCTCTTTTTGGCTCTCGTCCAATTTGCCTTCTACCTGCCGTTCAGATGGTTTCTGTCGGCGGCGACTCACTTTTCTTCCGTCCGTCTGACCGTCAGATGATTCAAGAATAACAACCTAGTTTGATGATAACAAAGCATGCTTATAGAAAAATGTAAGTCTGTTGTTCAGTATACTATAATAATAAAGACTTTATATTCATTAGGCAGACCAAAAACCTGAGATGACCTGGTCAAGTGTGATCAACTAGAACTTTAAACAGATGACACCAACCCTCAGGACCACCAGTCACGGAGAGGAAAACATTCGATCCAGACAACACAGACACTACCTCACTCTTGCAAAAGGATTATTCAACGGTCTGTATAAACTAAAACCGATTATGATGATGATGATGATGATGATGATGATGATTAAACGAGGCTACATATTTGGATAAATACAATCTTCCATGTGGACCTCTGATATTCAATATATCTCATTTGTTTTGTTTTGGTGTCAACTGTCATCGGTTAATCATTATCATGTTTGGCTTTTTTATATTCCTTTTCAATAGGCAAGAGTGACATAACACAGAAGCTCACCTTATTATCATTCCTGGAAGTCACCAGTACAAGAACGCCATCTTCTTCTTTTAATTCCATAACAATAAGAGCCATGGGCGCTTGGCTTGAATTTATGGCCCTCCATAATGATTTGTGGTCAGCTATGACATAATCAACTCAACCAGGGAGACATTTTGAATGGTCAGCACAACACTAGTCAACATCCTTCTTTATTTATGTAACCCAATAATAACCCATGGTTGAAACTGGGATCCAACACAAATCCTTCTGTGAAAAAAGTGGACATGTTCCCAAAAAAGCTAGCTTTAAGGCAAGAAAGTACAAGTGCCATATTGCACAGCTCTGCTACATTTGCAAGTAGATAAACTAGTTTTGCACCAACTCATTGTTTAATACATTAGTGTCTGATTTAGGTCATAATACATTGAATATTTGAAGTCTACAGGGAATTATCAGGCCAATGTCCTTTATGACTTAAAATATCTGATATGATCCATTTAAATATTTATACTGAACAACAGACTTACTACAACAACATCAAGAGCAATCAAGCAAACAATTAAACAAGAAATACAGCATACACTAGGACTCTCATTGTCTAGACTGGGTCAGCGCAAAACTAGTTCAACTTCATGTAAATAAGGAAGAATGTAGAATAGTTTTGCACTGATCCTTCAAAATAATACTTAAATACAAATATTGAAGGCTCAATCAGGCAAAAGGATATGAACTCTCGAAAAATTATCTGAAAAGATTCAATTTTTTTATGAATTACACTGGGGTCCAAAAGTTTCTTTACAAATTGTTATATTTTTACGTTTTGGAACATATATAAGCAAACTTTACTAGTCGTTATTAGTTTTACAACTAATATACAGTTTATTATTAACTGTCAACTATGTTCTATCATATATATTCTTATTATAAACTAATTTTGTCTGCATTAATTTTTGCTATAAAAAGATAAAAGAAAATATGAAACAAAATACCAGTGTAAAGAAACTTTTGGACCCCAGTGTATTTGTTTCCTGAACCATTGAGATATGGCAATGCTATAATATCCATGAAATTATTGTTCATTTTTCTAAACTGGTAAAACATGAATAATTTCAGGGTGACTGAGAGAGTTACAATCAATCATGTTTTAAGATAGGGTATACAAATAGCTTAGCAGATTAATGCCTGCCTGCGTGCTAAGTATTTATATTTATAGGAGTTAATGCCGTGTCAACACAATTTAGGTCATTTTACGGCGTCCAGCGCACCTAACCTAGCTTTCTGGACCATTGTCTATAACCAGTACTCACCTACCCTTCCATAAGGCCGGAAACTTCTCCATATTATCTAATAAATGGAGGAAAATCAACATTATTGACAAATTTTCATGGAAGAGTATAACCTCCCCGGGTCGGATTCGAACTGCGCTATCGACCTGGGTAGCCTGCTAAGTCAACCATATTTTTATATTAAGAGAATGTATTTAGTCATAGTGAAACTACATGTATTCAAATTTTGACAATTGAGGAAAGTAGATTATTGTAAGTTTTTAAATCAATGAGAGTCCTAGGTACAAAACAAACAACAACAGACAATTCTCACTAAGGCAACATTGAACATAGATCTATACTGTATACAGTGCAATGTACAGACAAACTCAAATATCTCTAAAAATTATAAAATCTTAAAGGGACTATTCATTATACTAATCTATATTAAAGGTTCACTCTTACTTTACTTCGTTATACTAAAAGTCTAAGAAGGTCAATAATTTCTGATGTTCAGACTAAAATCCAACATGCAGTAAATGATCAGTAGAGATAGAGACACACACAAAGTAAATGAGCAATCATTTTTTACTTTCATTATTTGCTACCATAGATGAAAATTCGAAATTTTCAAAATACTAAAATTCCTGAATTTTTACAATTTCAGCCATTTTAACAGAGTTTGAGAGGATATTAACATGTTCACATCACACAGAAATCCTGAACTTCATGATTATTCTAGGAAATTTTCAAATTATCAAAGAAAAAACAAGAGACTTCAATAATTGGAGAAAAGTAAACTGTACAAATCAATAAACAAAACATTGAACAGTCTCATGTTTATTTAACATGAAAAAGATAAATCTTCAGGGACATTCTAAAAATTATTCAATTTAGCTAGAAAATCATTTCCATTTATTTTCTGATAAAAACTGTTCTTGCCGAAAGAGAAATTTCAACAATGGCAAAACACAGTCTTAAGTAAAATGTTCAATTAAAGTGCAAAAGGAAAGTATCAACAACAAATTCAGGCATTCAAAACATAAATACTTAAAAATCAGAGTCAAGTCTCACATATCCAGCCCCTACCTTCTTAGAACAACATCTCCTACATTCAAATGCCAGTATGTAATACAGTACTATCAATATAGCTGGGTTAACAAAGTTCGGCCATTTAGTTGTATCATAAAAGAAGACTTGTGACGTACTGTAACATTCTGTAACCACGACAGCTGTCAGTCCCAATACCCTGAAACATATAGTGACAAAATACATTTAAAAAGATGAAAGTAAAAATTTTCAAAATCTTGAAATTTATTACATTGTATTTCAGGAGTTGAACATAGTAAAAGTAGCTACTCATGGATGTCATAAGTCAGCACAGAGGCCTGTAGTATCAAGCATCTAATGACCGATCTCAGTCTTAGATCCCACTATTGTACTGTTAAATCATTGTAAGATTTTTGATAGTATGCTGCTCAGGACTTTCAGGACAAAATCTATTCAAAAACTTTTAGCCATGTAGTAATTATGCAATATCTGATAAAATTCAGCTTTTTGAGATCTTAATTTCTACATCTGAGGGTCAACAAGCTTCAATTAACCAATTAACTTTTGTATGTCCATTAATTAACTAACCAGAGGCTTGACGTCATATTCATAAATGAGAATGAAGCTGCAATTTTTAGCCATTACCACAAAAATATGTCAATTTAGTTCAATGTTTTGAGTGCAGTCTCAAATATCTCTTGAAACAGACTCTCTGATTGGCTGATGTTACCCCTCAAAGGTTGTGGGTTGAATCTCAGTTCTGACCAAGGATTTTCAATCAGGTTACATTATAAATAATAGAGATATATTTTACCTTGCAATGAGATCAGTTGGTTTCAAGGCTTCCTGGAAAAACTGGAATTGGTATAAATGTAAAACTAAGATATGAAGAGCAGAGTAGATCAACAATATGATTCTAAAAATGTTAAACTTTCGCCCCAAATGTCCGTAAAGAGACCAAATAGTCGCAAGCACCACAAAGGAGAGAAAGTAGACAGAAGATAAAGCACTCGGTACTATTATTCCACCAGCGGCAAGAAACAGCACAAGGAAAGTCTCTCCGAAGAAGTCAACAACATGGCTGGCTGTTCCACTTTTCTGGACCCGCACAGTTGGTAACTGTGGCGACACATTCTTGACTTCTGGTAGTAACTTGTAGCAGACGATATAAATGATTAAACCAGTTATAAATACAGCAACATCAGGTAATACCAGTCTGAATATATCAACTAGAGCAACATCATCTAACCTGTAATGTAAGAAAGATTACACTGAATATAAAAGAAAATATTCTACAATATTTTACATTGAACTTGCAACAGACTTAATAATATAATATGTCTGATATGTTTGACTTTACTGGGGGTCCGTCTGCTCCATACAGATGCATTATGTGCATACCTCTGAATATGACTTTTCATCCCTAAAAGATTGACTTTTGAGACCAAATTGAGTCAAAGTTAAAAAAATTCCAGTTGTAATTCATATCAGAAGTGTTACACTAGTCTTACTCAGGAATACTTATTTATGGGGTTTTCCTTGCAGTGCAAATATAAATTCACTGTTTAAGTAATTACTATACGGCTAATTAGGTGCTATTTATTCAAATATACATGCTTTCCAATAGTTCAAGTGCCAGATTACAAGTCAGTATCACTTTTTAAACATCTCATAAGGGGAATCGATTTCAACCAATCAAATGTGAGAAAAGACAGCAAAAAAGTAAAACATTTGCACATCTTTTGCCAAATTTGTACATTCCTGAGGTACATGAAGTAAGAAGTTATAGTCAATAAATAGTTTATACTGATTTATTAAGCTCCATTTTGAAACAAATTCTAACAACTTAAAGATAATTCACATTCAAGTCTGCTTCCTGGTCCTCCAGTTTTGAGCTAGCAGGATAAAGTTTCTTGCCAAGGAAACAATGGGGTAAGTTCAAACCAACGCACAGCTGGCTTTCCTATGATTACCAGTCCAACATCATAACCACTCAGCCACAACTGCTAAGAATGAATAAAGGACAAGATTAATAAAAACAAAATTACCTTTCCACCAAGATTTGTCTGGCCAACTGTTCATTTGAAGAACCTAGAAATAAGCAAGATATATTTGTAAACATTTTTTTTTTTTTTTTATTTATTGGAGTTAATGCAGTGTCAACACAATTTAGGTCATTTTACAACGTCCAGCGCACCTAACCTAGCTTTCCTGGACCATTGTCTATAACCAGTACTAACCTACACTTCCACAAGGCCGGAAACTTCTCCATATTATCTAATCAATGGAGGAAAATCAACATTATTGTTAAATTTTCATGGAAAGGTATAACCTCCCCAGTAGGGATTCGAACCCGCACCCCCTCGGGCACGAGATTCCAAATCCCGGCGTGCTACCAACTGCGCTATCGACCTGGGTTATATTTGTAAACAAAAGTTATATCATCTTCAAAGACAACCTGACATACATTGTCATGAAAAGTTAATAAGTTCCGACTGTCATCCATTCCCAATGGTCTTAAAATTAAAGAATTATGATTACTGTTTCAAGCCTAAATAAATTAAATATTCATAAACAGACATCAAAGGTTTAATTATTTCATATTTTGATAAACATCACAAATGAAGCCAACTGATACATCAATATAACATAATTATATCTCATAATAACTGTTATTAATCACATAACCACTTGCACAAATATGACTTTTACCATTTCATATAATGAGACAAAAAATCCTAAATGTGTTGTGTGACTGATGTATAGAAACCATGGTGTGAAAGTGACATACAGCTTGCCTGTGGTATGGTTTCTGAGATGGCAAAGAGGAACGGTTTCTGACATGGCAAAGAAGACAAAAGCTTGATACTTCTTTGCAAGATTCCCCAAGCTGCAGCTTACAAGGTCACCTAACTGTGATGACCTTGCAATCATGCATTTAAATTATGCACTGACTATGGATTTTAACAAAAGCTCTTGTAAGGCTACAATGCCATCAAAACCTGTAATGCTTGCTGACTATTATTATATTATTATTAAGGTCTTACTTTTAAGCTGGGGATTGGAACAGTAGCAAACTCTTTGCTGCATGGCGGCGGGTTTACATTGCAAGCTTACTTTGTAAGGACTGCAAATCTAACAAGCTGTCAAATCTAACTACACTTTAAATGTGTTTAAATCATTTGTGAATGAATAATGAATACTGACTACTAGACTACTATAATTCAAAGTGAAATCGTTCTGATCATTTTTCCCTATATGCTGTATAATAATAAGATTTTCCAGACAAAATCTATGTAAATTACAAAACGTCAATGGTGAACAATCTGTCTTAGAAATAAATCTAACAAGCAATATTATCAATAAAACAATGTAAATGACCAAGAAAACACTCTTTTACTAGATACATGTAATACATCTGTTTTACAATCTAATTTTCAATTGTTCGGAAGGAAGGGTTTTTGTCATGCCAAAGTACTACTTTGTACAATTTTACCATTCAGTGTATGGACATGTTTCATACTAAATTTTTAATTGAATTTTATACATTTATTAACACTTTTCAGGGTATGGTTTCACAGCTGTAGCAACACAATGTATAGGTCATATCACAATGGTCAGTCAAGCTACTCACTGTTTCTGGAAAGGCTAAATCTAAGGATAAAACTGTTAACCAGATACACATGTACTAGATGCATACTTCTGTCAGTGACTGAAAACTGCCCTACATGATTGAGAATCAGTGGTAGGAGGAAGAATGGCATAGAAATCCTTTCATGACCAAAATCCACGCAAGTATGCCTCACCTGGGAATCAAACCAATGACCCTTCATTCAGTAGACTTGCATGCTACTGACTGAGCTAGCAGGGGGGGGACATTAACCCTCTTTATCAAGTTATATATTATGGCGACTATATTGACTTCAAAACCATATATATCAGTCAAATCTAATTCAAAATACAAGACTTAAGACAGGAATATGCCCATGTGCTGTTCAGTAAAATGGTTTAAAAAATATTGTTTTGGCAGAGCGAAAAAATAACTGCCAACATTATTAGTTATAAAACTAATTTATGACCAAATGAAACAATGTGTTAACTAATGTAAGACACCCTGATCTTCCAAAACGAATCTATAAAATCAATAAGCTCAATAAATTAATCTTGTGAAAAAACAACAGTAAACTGTTGTCAGAGTGCCAAAAATTGCTGAAATTTTTATATCAGGGAACTTAACATTCTTTTTGAGCTACTAAAACTTTACAACCGTTTGGATATATGTACAAAGTGTTGGAAATAAGAATCTGAAAATGAATAGATGGCACAGACTGTAACTCATAGACATATAATCCCAACTGCAGTGCATAATTGCAGTAAAAATAATTATATCAGATTGGGTTGACATAAAAACAATTATAGATTACATGATAAGGAACCAAAAATATATAAAAAGACATTAATTTCATGAAATAACTTTGAACATCACAGCAGTTATTGCCTTATTACCCATTTTCCCAAAGCCTGGGGCTAGTAAAATATTGAATCAGACAAGTGAAAATATCTAAATTCATATAGTCAAGCTACATTATACTTTTGCCCATTTCTAAACATACGAAAATATACTAAATCAGTCAAGTGCTCAATGAAATTAAAGGCAATGGCTGTCACAGAATGTCACCTTTAAAAAAAGACCACCAAGAAGGATCGAAACATGCAATGTGATGATAAAAACTAAAATAATCATATTCTGTCAACAGAACAGCAGACAGCTTCATAGCCCAATTCCAATAATAGTAAATCAGTTTTAGAGATTCCTCTACAACAAGCAACCATCAAGAATTGGCTATCAAACCAGCATTAGTTCTAATAAAACTGCCACAGCAGTAAATGTCATCATGCTCTCGTGTCAAGTAACTTGGCATTTTGGTGTAAAACTAAAATGTTACATTCAAATGACACAACAAAAATAGTGAATACTGTTGAATATGACAATATTCTAATACTGACACAAGCTCGTTGTGAGAGATATAAAAACTACCATGATTGTATGTACACCTAATATGACATTGTGTTGTTTCTTTATAAAGTAATATAAAGGCTTGAAAGGTTGACCGGTGTTTAAATTAGCATTTATTTCAAACTTTAGTACAAAACAACCAGAATTGTTTGGTACACTGTATTTCTATAGCTAGAAAATCTCCATAAACATATATCCAATACAGTACAGTCATAGGATATTTTGGCATTGCTCAGGCAGGATGGGGGGGTCTTGTTCAGATCTCATGATCATTGTGTCACTTTTTACCAATCAATACGTAGATTTTATCTACATGAAAATTATTGGTGGGCCCTTCATGAAAGAGAAAAACATCATAAAAATTTAATTGAGCAACATTTTTTATTGGAAAAAAAACACTCCATTTTGATTAACTTAAATAAACAAAATAATTTTTACAATGCTTTCAACATGGCATGAATGCAACTTTAATAGGTAAATGAGCCAACTCCCAGGAGCATTAAAAAACAAATCATTTTACCAGATCAAAGAAAAAACTAAAATAAACTCCACAAAAAAATGCAATTATAAAAAGAGGACAATTCACATTTCCCCATAAAAATCAATAAATGTCAGCAATCAATATCAACCCATATTGAAACAAAATAAAGAAACACATGTCAAATGAGCAAAAACCATGTTGATTGCATGTTTTGTTTCATAAACAACATATGGTTGATGTCACAATGTAAAACATAATTACCAGTCTGCATGTACATTGAACAACTCAAGGCTTGAAATATGGTTGTTGCTTTTAGCTATTGTAGTTACATAGTCTTATGTTGTATCGATCCTGATTTATTATAAAACATCATCAGTAGATTCTAATAGTCTGTTTTAATTCTTGTGTAAAACCCTAAGTTAAATCTATGATTCAATCTTAAAAGAACTTGTTTCAACCAACTGAACAAACTGCCTATTTCATGAATGGAATCATCCATTTCTTAAAAGCCTTGGTTTTAAATACAAATGTACATCTATAACACTTTCAATACATGTAGATTTCCTAAGTGAGTTTTATAATGGCATAAAGTGGTTGGTAGCCAAAAATTCTAGCAGAAAGGTAGAAAAAGAATAATCTTCAAATCATAAAGTACAAAAAATTTACAAAAACATGGCGGCAGAATCATATATTTTAGGCGGTTTTTTTAGGTGGGAAAATTGCAACCAAGTTATCAGAGACTGTTTCTTTTACTAAAATCACACGGAACTGTGTGTATACGAGTTACAGATAGCAAAACAAGGTTGAAAAAATGCTGTTTAAGAACTACAAAGAAAAAATCTGCACTATTGATATGCTGAGCGTTCATAATATTACATCAGTCAGAATGTAAATTGTATGTTAAACCAATTATCTGGATATGAAAGCTATTAAACCTTGTAATAAAATCTGTGAGAACATGATTGTATACTTGATACAACTATTCTACTAATTATCAGCATGGAATTAATGTACAGTCTAAGTTCTAGGCAAGGTCAAGGTCATTCATTTGATTCAAGGTCATTCATTTGATTCAAGGTCATATACGAAGAGAGAAAACATAATCTAGTATTGTGTCATCATGACATAACTACAGCAATTTACATATTATATTTGTATATTTTGACATTGATATGAACATTTATTTGGTGCTTTATTAGAAACATAGATACTGTTGTTATCTATTAGTCTCAAACATCATAGAATAGTGTTTGTAGAACTCCATTTAATGATAGTTTTCACATAAATACAGCTACTAATTCAACTTAATATTTCAAATCCAAAGGTCCAGGGTTCAATACAAAATAACAGCATGTTTTACCCTTTCCAAGAAATTTGATATCGAACATAGATAGGTCAAATTTGTTGAGTCTGCCATCATATGTAATTTAATAAAAAGTGTTAAAAAACAGCATAAAATATTACTCCAATTCCCTATCAACCAGCACATCAAACATTACACATATACATTGTAATTAAACATTGCAATAATATTTCCCCAACTTTCTCATGCAATAAAATATCATAGCAGAATTAAAAACTAAGAAGTAATCTAAATCAACTCGCAGTTAATCCAATAGACATAAAACTTCTCAGTGGAATTACTATATAAAATTTTATTACATTCTTCCAGACAAATATAATATGAAGGCAAAATTACTATTAACAGGTCATATAGTAATATCTTAATATAAGTCTTTAATATTTCTTCTGGCAATACAAGATTAAAACTAAAAATGTTGGTCCACTTATATGCACGAACTAAAAGATATTTCAATAATATAAGGTAACATAAAATGGCATTAATAAATTTTTAAAACTTTTAAGATTTAAAAATTGATCAACGCCATTTTATAGCAAACTGAATAGCTGGTTCTCATGATAATTAGCAGACAAGTTTAAAGTATGAACAGTTATGGTGACCTTGACCTTAAACCGAATGACCCCAATACATCGTGACCTATCATGACCATGGCCTTCATGCCAAGTTTGATGTAAAACGGTGAAGAAAGATATCAAATAATGGACCTAACATAACAGAAAACTATCGACCAGCCATCCCAAAAATAGACATAACCAAACCAAATTACCAGAAATCTTTCTTTTAAAATAAGATATAAAAATTTGTTGCCATCACAAAAATGAGAATGTCAGCCATAAACCTAGATCAACTCCAAACATATGAATAATAAATGTTGCTTTTATCTCAAGTTCAAATAAACCTATACCATGTTTAAATCAAATTAGTAGACATTTAGATCCTAGCAGATACTTCGAAGAAATTATTGAATAGAAAAAAGCATGGGCTGAATGAACCCTGTGATGATAGTATTTCACATAGACTCAGAAAAACAACAGGTGAAATTTGAACCAAGGAAATAACCTTGGTTAGTGCAAAACGAGAGCAGTCAATGAACTGTGCACTTGGCTTTTAACTAGGGTAGTTATTTATAAAGAAAGGTAGATATTGATTAGTCTATTAAAATTGATGGGATTTAAAGTTGATACTTTGCATATATTGATGTGCTACAACTTGCATGCTAAATTTCTAAGAGTTTTTTTAATACGGTACATGTAAAAAATCAAGAATGAAAAGACCATAATTCTCATCCAGAACACCTCGACCATATATTTAATGAATAATCTCGGCAGGATTCCTGAGGAGTTCCACAAAGAATACTAGCTTTTTTTAACATACGCGAGGTGAAGCACCTAACAGTTATGCAAAATAGTTCAAATTTCAAGCTAGAGTTATGGAACTTGCTATATGTTATAAAACACTGTTTATTTTCATTTAACTACATCATACATTAAACAAGTATATATATATATATATATATAAACCTCACTCCTCAGTATTTAGAATGCCTGCCTGGCTAGATCGGTTGGTAGCACACAAATCTTCTGATCGAGCGGTCATGGATTTGATTCCCTGAGGAGGCATGATTCCAGCCAGTTGGTCATTAAACAGTTTCTGCAGCTATTCTCTCTCCTATCACTGATTCTTAATCATGTAGGGCAGTTGTCAGTCACTGATAGAAGTATGTGTCTAGATAATGGTTTTTAGCTAAATCCAAAGATTTAGCCTTTGCAGGAATGGCCAGTAGGTTGACTTATCGCCTAAATATGCCCTTAAATACAATGTGTTGTTATGGCCTGGAACCCAACAAAAAACAAAATCAAACTTGATATTTGACCTTCAATGGTTACAGTATATACTTACAGTTAGGGAACATTGAACCATAAGGATCATCACTGGTAGCTATAGCTGATAGTGTAATATGGAAGACAGCATGTGCTAATACAGCCAACAAACCAACTATAAACACTATACGTAGATATATCCCTGTACTTCCTGTAACAGAGTGAAAATATAACATTATTAAATTAATCAACTTTCAGTGGCACATACATCAAGCCTGCTGATTTAAATACTTGATATATGTTAAATTATAACAATACATCATGTTTGACAGACAAGTTAAAAAAGAGTTTACTTGGAGCTAAGAGCAAGAGAATTTGTCCAAGTAGACCAAACCCTGCCTAATAAAATTAGTACATTAGAGTATAGATCTAATAATTTTTAGACTGATGTAATAGTAATAGATGGAGTGACTGCAAAGTTAGACTTCATTTTTTGCTATCAAAGGGTTAAATGTATACCAAGTACTTAGTAAAAGCAATGAAGCATGAAGCATGAAACTGATGAAACAAGTGCCCTTCACTAATCTGCTTTGACAGTAAATCATGATTTCCATGGGTTAAGTCAGAGAAGGCACACTTTTCTTGTTTTTAATTTCAAATGTTTATTTTATGACACTAGTCAGTTTGTACAAGTATTTTAAGTTAGATTTTATTTCAACTATCAGAGAGGATTCAATGTTTCAATGACAGGAATGCTAGTTTTCATATTTCAATAATTCACTAATTTTTTCTTGCTAATTGAAATAACTGATTTTCATCATGGGAGTTCAAACAAAAAGGAAATTATAACAAAACAAACCAAAGCATAAGGTTATCCTGATTCTAGGACATTTGCCCCTTCCCCTCGGACATTTGTCCCCGTTTTTGCCAAGGAAACATTTACCCCCTCATGTGTTTTGAAAGGTCGGACAATTGCGAAAAAAGCAAGTGATTTTTCATTTTTTGAGTTAAAATAAATCAACTTGCAAAAATTTGCAAGTCCAAATTTTTATTAAATTTGAGCCCTGATACTTGTTACACATGATCATATTTGGTAATGTGAAAATAACACAGAGTCCTACAAACATTATCATAATGTACAGTACTATAGAAGTCTTACCTCTGATTGTGACACTGGTTGGTGAAGGCAGTAAAGGAGATATCAACAAGAACACAGCATATATAAATGATACAGCATTATATCTGACTACAGCACCTGAAAATATACAGAGATAATTGTTAAAATTGTAATTAACTATGGTGCACACATTAACCCTGCTGATTTAAATGCTCCATATTTGTTTGGAAATCCCCAAACATAAATATGGATATCTATTTTTATCCATCATAAGAACAGAAGTACTGAAGTGAGTATTTAAAGCAGAAGGGTTAATGCAATTTGTTAAGACATTACATCTAGAAGGTTTCATTCAAATAAACAATTTGCTAAGAAATGGGCAATGTTTTGGAATAGGACGCTACTAAATTTTCTTTATAGAAAGATATACACAAACTATTGTGTAATTTGATAACGTCTATTCACAGAAATATATACCAACATTTAAAGGATAAAAGCACATAAATAAATTTCAGACAAAGAAATTAGGATCTAAAAGTATCCCATGTGTCACTTGAAATGCCTTTGTACTTGTTTGTCAAAGAGAAATGTGCATTATTCAAACTTCATTGCAGTTTTCTGCCAAATAGGTTGTCTGTCAATGTTTGTCTATCAAGTTGGTTGTCTGTCAAAGTAAATAGTGCCTGCCAACACGTTTGTCTATCTAAGTGATTGTCTGTCAAAATGTTTTTCCATGACAACTAGACAACTACTTATTTTCAAAATGCAGACTTTGCTGAAAGTCACTCTAAAGAAACAGCTGCAACATATTTTTTGAGAATACCTTACTTTAAGGCAACTTTGGCGAAAAGGAATTCAATTAAGCCAATCAATTTGGACAACAGACTCAGTGAGCTCACTGGAAAAAATAAATTACTTGATGATTACAAGAGATAAAATATAATTATTAATTTTATGGAGAAAATATGGCAGACATTTTTTTATCTATTTTCTATAAAAAACAATATTATTTATAACAGAATCTACAAGTCTATTATGTAACAACATAATCAATAAAAGCTATTAGAGACAGTGTTGATGTAACAACAACAGTAAAACAACAGTTACAGTGTTTTTTTCATTGTTTCTGGTTATTATATCGAGGATTTCTAAATGTAAAACAAATGTGTGAAACATCACACTGTATCACGTCTGCAACACATTGCTAGTTGTTTTAACGATCATAAAAACGTTAGAAAATAATCAACATGCTTCAATAATACATCTATTTTTGGTGTAAGAATTACATTTTAGGAGCAAGACACGTCTATAATGCTAAAATCAGGACAGACTATAATGGCTTGGAATGTGAAACCATAAAACAGGGATTGGAACGGAGGTTTGACATTATATCACTGCAGGGAACCATAACAAACTGTAAAAGCTGTGGAATCAGTAGAATGTATCGCAGTATACATTGATTCCACCAACAGACTCTCACAGTGCAGACTGGACCAGCTGTGTCTTTTTTAACAGTTCTTAAGAATGAGCCAACCAGTCAAGGCTTATGTATCATCAAACAATGGCAAGTTCACAATTAATAAAGCCATTGTATGAATTTTTTGGGAACTTGTCCAGTGGTACAAATTGCTGACTATAGCCAATAGACATAGTTGTGTATATAGGCCAATGCTTGACTGACTTTAAACTTGGAACCAGAACTAACTCTCAATCTCCCGGGAACCAGTGATCAAATGCTATTATTACATAACATAGAAACAGAACGGTTCCCATGAGGAATATAAAATAAATAATTATACATAATGGTAGAGTACAATGGATGGTATGAAGGTATATTTATATTAACACTGGGAGGTTACTCAGTCTAGTGTAACAGACAAACTAATCAATCAGATTTGATTTAAATGTCAGGGTTTGCTAATTTAGCCCATACATATTTATAATTGATTCATTAAAGTCAGTAAAAGGCTTCCAAACTAATAAAGAGCAAATATATGCATGCCTAATATTATGTCAATCTCTGTGAACTGATACCCTATAGACCACTGTCATAATTATAGGATCTCTAATGGTCGCTCTTAAAGTAACTTCCTGATGAACTTTGTGTCCACCAATCAATGCATAGCTTTCATCTAGACAAAACACCATTTATTGGATCTTGATTTTGTAAATTCTTTTTCTAGACCATGGTTTGCAAGCTAATTTGATGGTGGTATTTATAGGCCGTGATTGGACAGCTCTTTTCAAATTGTGTGACGTAGATGATGTTAGCAAGTTACTAAACATAATGATGGATCTCAGGTCACAGAATTCAAATGAGTCAAATGAGCAAGCCATTGAACCCCAGTCCATACAATAATGTCAACAATGACCTATTTTCTCATTACAACAGCAACAACAACTTACCAACAAGTAAAACTGCTGGAAGCAGCAGACGGAATAAAACTCTACAACAAATATCTTTTATAATCTCAGTCGCCATCTTTATTTCTCTCTGGTTACTATAGTAACAACTTCAATATCAAACCATGGTAACTATGGCAACAATCACCCTGAAAATAGAAGAGTAACAAAATAAAGTTAAATTGCTCTGAAGTTTCTAGGTTTCAAACTGTTGCATGATCACAGACTTCACAGACTATTAACCCAGGTAACTGGGTGTTTATTAATCATTTATTGCTGGGAAGTCTTTCACTTCATTTATTTTGCAACCAAATGATGCAAAAGAACTAAATCACCCTCCTAACAACCCAACTCTCGATGAAGTAAAGCTATCACATGTTTATTTTAGGCAACAGGAAATAAGCAGTGCAGATGGCAATACTATCTGGGCTTCTGAATAAACCAGTAACTAGACTTTTATTCTCTCAAAACAATCATAAATGATTCAAACCCAACATGTTTGTAACATGAACTAAAATTATTGAAAAAAATTAAGTTAAGCCCATATAATGTCACTGCATGTATAGCAGGTTTTTGTTGCATAAACGATTCATGCTGCATTTCTGGAAAAAATAAAAACATATCAAACAGAGGTTACTAGATCTAACAGACAAAGTCTTAAAAAGATAAAATACAGAGCAGAATATCCACGATAAAGTTGACCAAGAGCATAATATCCATGACATTTTATTGCCAATAAAAATACAGTCACCTCAGCAACAAAACTTAATAACCAAACAAGGGAATGCATAAACAATGCACTCGCCATCATCATAATAAATTATTGCAATTGGTTGGCCTTGAAATATGATATGATGTTTACATATGGAGTACCAACACTTCATATTATGATAAACTAAGTATTTTCTATATAAAACTAAACAATTACTGTAGCAACTAGGATAATAAAACATTGACAATAATGTCATCATCTTACATTCCTATAAACAATTATATCTACTGTTCTTAGCCAAAAAAGTCTTAAGTATGCTGATATAATACTTCATCTATTGTACATTACATTATACACTCAACTTGTCATCATTTACTTAAGCAATTTGAAATGCATTTTAACTTGAGTAAAAATAAACATAGTAATTTTGTAAGGGCAATTGCGTAAACATACAACTTTTACAAATTGCAACCCAACTGAAGAAGCCAGCTTTTATGCTCAGAATGTAGAACTTCAGACACATAATGATAGTTCAGCAAGGGATTTTAAGGTTAGTGGTTGGAAATGTGACTACAGGTGATTGCCATTGGTTAAGTGCATTCATGATTCAAATCTAATTTAAATGGAGATAGAAAACTTTAGTACACAATGCCAGACCCCTGCAACCAACATTTTTATCTCTGCAGTGCAAGTCTGATGCTCAGACAACAGTACTTATCAGGCTATTAGTTTAATGCCATTGACAAATTCCCCAAACATTTGATAATATCTAGACCTGCACTATAATACATGGATCAATGCTAAACAGTTTTATAATCCTGAAATTCTTGAATATAATGAATTCAGCAGCTTTTACAAAGAAAAGGAACCTAATTTCAGAATCCAAAAATCATCCATGTGTATATGAAACACTCAGACTTCAATAGTTTATACAGTGTAATGTTATACAACATATATCGGTAAAATACACATAACAGTCAGTGGTAGAAACATTAACAGATCACAGTACTTGCATCCTTGAAGTTAATGCACATGTTGCGTTATATTTGTAATAAACAAGTAGACAGGTAAGCAGAATTTACATGATGTAATATTGTGTAACAGCTCTCCATGAAATTAGTGTTTTCTCTAAACTATATTCTATGGTCTATAGATAGTCATTTAGTTTGGCAGAGAGATAAACTTTATAGATTATGGCTGGAAAACAAATAAGTAATTAAAATGTTGTGAATGGCATCACAAAAAGCAGTGTACTGTTAAACTACAACTTTAGCATCCCTGGTAAGCTCAAAGTCTGTAGCAAGTAACAAGTGTGTTGCAGTATCTGGCATAACTCCTTGATGCAGTCTTTTAAAGCAGTGGATGCCCACTTTATATTTTGAACAACCACAATTTCTTTCAGGCAAATAAAAATCTACAAATGATACAATGCTTGCTGCAGAAATCACCTGTTTGGACAATTACTTTCATATCCTTGTTTTGTACACAGCCTTGATGAAACCTAATCTAGCTCATGGAGTTTGGTCATGATATGGGGCCAATCTCAGCTTCTAATGAAGGAACTTTAGCAGACATGTTCATCAATTCGTGAATGGGATTGTGAAAGCCAGCTTTCACAGTCAGCAGGTAGAACATTGTACTCAAATCATAGTTAAGCAAAAAACTGCAAGGTTTAGCAGGGCTCCACATTAATGTATAAACTATATAGCCAAGTTGGGCAACCAGTTGTATGTTTCAGTTGCCCACACTCAAATATTAGTCATCAGGGTCAATGTTGATCCCTGGTTGGAGGTCAGTTGGGTGACAACATGGATTTCTCATGGCTCAATGCATGCAACAGAAGTTTGGGCACCATAAGATCTAGAGATAAGCATTGCCAAGAGAAGTTACAACTCCAAAACTGCAAATAAATAAAGGTTTTACAGTAAATTGATGTTTTCTGCATATCAGCATAACTGTATTAAAGAACATATGAATGATTTTTGTACACAGGAAATACTGCATGGTAAATTACTTAACAATAGAATTATCATGACAACCTTGGCATCCTGCGAAAACATTTTTACATGGCAAGTAAAAATAGGTTTAGACAAATGATATATATTTTGAAGTTAGCAACTTGTACTGTGATATTAGTTGCTCTGTTATAATACTTAAGTTTGTATAACTAATAAAATAGGCTGCCTACCTTGGGTCAAGTAGCTGAAAGTTATGAGTAACTATACACGAAGAAGCATACAGAAAACAATTATAATGAATATTTAATGCTTAAATCAGGAAAGAAGTACTATATCCACATTTCAAATACCGATTAGTTCCACCATACAAGTGGAATGTCTTAATATAATGCACCCTTTCCTTCTAAATAAATCATTTAGGGCCAAAAACAGTCATCAAAAGTCTGATGATTTTGCAAAAAGCAAGGTGGTCTTTCTTACAAAACTTTGCTGTATTTTTTTTTTTGTTAAACTGTATGAGAATGAATATACTTTGTAGTCTTTTTCAATAAAATGAAATAAACAAATAAAAATTTTGAAGTGTTCAACTCTATAACAACACATTGCATATATAGGTTGTTTAATGTCAATCAGTCAACCTACTCACTGTTCCTGGAAGTGCTAAACTTCTGGATTTAGCTGTTAACCAACTGCTAATTAAGAGCATACTTTTTTCAGTGACTGTCAACTGCCCTACATGATTAAGAGTCATTGGTAGGAGGGAGAATGACCGTAGAAATAATTTAAATACCAAGTTCTACAAAAGTATGCCAGCCCTGGAATCAAACCCATTACCCCTCAATCAGTAAACTTGAGTGCTACCAACTGAGCTAGCTGAGCGGCCTATTATATACGATCAACCATTAACATTGACATGATATGTCACTGTTAACTCATCATAATCAATAATCAAATTAATTGTATGATGATAACAAACACATATTAAGTAGTCTATAAGTAATAACACAGGAAATCATCAAGTCGATTTAAAAGTATGATAAAGTTAAATTAAAGAAAATTTTATATGGTATCTTTATATACTGTAAAAAAACACTCTGATTGAAATTACAGTTCTTGTTAAACTCAAATTGAACAAATCAAAGTTCATTTAGTATTGTATGCTTTCCAAATCTTCTGACTGCAGATGGTCACCATTCTCGTACCCTGAGGTTATCAATATTCTCCATCTAACTAGTATCGTGAATCCTACTAGACCCTGGGTAGGAGAATGATGGTCATCTACTCTGGTCAAATTGCTGTAAATCAAGGACCATTGTTTAAATAAATGTCCAATTGATATTATGATTCCATATATTAAAACAAAAATTGCCCCACAAGTAAATAAAGATGAACATCATTTTGCACATATTTTCAATATCTAGATTAAATTAAATATTCGACTACAAATGTATATCATATATAGGTCATGACCTGATAATAAAATGACAAACTTTTACAACATTTCATTAAACAAAAAATGCAAATAAGTATTCACTACATAAATACCTACATACATTTTACAAGTAACTTAATCATGGGTAAAAATTTAAAACTTCTGTTTTATGTTCCCTCATAAAAGCATGTCAGTCTTGTTAAAAATAGTAATACAGCATCAAGTATTCAATTTCAACTCAAATCTTGTTTGGTGTCAGGCTAAGGGACCATTCCCACCCCACTGTAAAAATACAAGAACTATGAAATGTAATTTAAAATTGCACAATTTGGTGATCTGACCTCTCAAACAAATTTTTTACTTGGACCCCTCCCCCAAGAAAAAAACCCCAAAAAACCTTCCAGATCCAACACTGATCTTTATTTACCTTTTCACACACAAAAATTTAGTCCCATCAAAAATAATTAGAATGGTGTTATATTCTTCTAAAAAAATGTACTAAGCTTTTTTAAACAACAAAGGAGTAGGTGCGATTCGGCCCTGTAAAATTGCCGATTTTTAAATTTACGATTTCAGTCATAAGATTTCTTAGGCAAATAGATCTATCTTTAAACTTCAAGAAAATGTAAATTATGTAAACTTTCGGGTTCCCTTTGACTGCTTACGGGGCCCTTGATTAGGGTCAGGTGCGGCGAATTTCGCTAATTTTGACTGATTTTGACCTCTTCTTTCGTAATTTTCAATACGAGTGCAGCATTGCGAAGATATGAAATTTTCAGGAAATGTGTATTTTATCATATTAAAAAGCTGAGCAAAATATAAAATCTTCGTCTTTTTGCACTCATATTCAATTTTTAAAAATAGTCTTTAAAAATAGTCTACTGAAATCCAAGGGACGCAACTTCGACTTCTTTGTACTGGCGTCCTTAACAACGATTTTGTAACTAAATTTGTGTGTTTTCTAGCCTCAGTTTAGAAAAAAAATTAAATAAGTTTTTTTATGTATATATATACTATTCACATTCACAACTATAAAGGGAAATCACAAGTTATCAGCATTTAATTCATTTAAATATATTGGGCTAAAAATAGCTCATTTACCTGAATGCATGAACCAAGATGGCAGCCTCCATGAATATGTCAACAAAGTACAATTGCTTAACTTCTTGGAAAAATACGAAGTAAATGGAGGATACTGTAATTGGAGATTTAATGGACTAGCTATCTGGAAGTTTGTTTAAGTTGTGTTTTGTTTAAGTGTGGATTAAGTCATAAAGCCGACAATAAAGGAGTGAATGACGTCAATACACAGGTTCAATAAACGGCGACTTTGAACTTTGATCAACATGAAATTATGATTACACTGTCTATTTTACGTTATGCAGATAGGCTGTATGATTGACTAGTCTATCTGTATACTAAGTAAATGGTGTTTGTCACATCATCATAGAACAAGTGAACACATGGATCCAATGATTTTGCCTGCTATGTAACTTGATCAGAATTTTACTTCTACTTTCGGTTTCAAACCAGCAGAGACATGTATATAGAATTTCCTGAAATCAGGTACTTGTAGATAATTTTAAAATTTTCACACAACTTGCATTATTGCTATATTATTGGTATGACTTGGCATTGAAACTAATTACCATACATGTATATACAAGACATGAACAATGCTTGGGTCTGATATAAAATACATATTAAATTACAAATATGATTGCCCCAATTTCTCTAAACTATAATATGTACTGTACATCCAGTTTGTTAGAGGATTGTTACAGTAGACCATACATTGTAATTACACAACATAAACATGTCAAATGTCAATATATGCTGCATGTTGCCATAACTTGCAATCTACTCATTATAGCCCAGTTGTAGCTTGCATTATTGCTTGTAATTATTTGATGTTGTAAATTCAGCAGGGCCTGTTAATATAATCAACTTCCTATGACAATTTTCTAGAACTTGTTAATACCCCACAGGGTTTTAGATCTATTATGTGAAATAAATATGCAATTTGAAGAAAAGTTGTTTATGAATATAAGGAACAAAACTCTTAATTTAGACTACATGTACAGCCCTGTTAGTCTGTAAATATGTTGCAATGAATAGCTTGTATTTGAAGCCATTGTGAATTTCAATTTATTTTCTTGTGTTCAGATTTCCTCTACTTATACATCATGCTTATAAATAATGTACTATTCAAAACTTTATCAAAAATACACAAGGTATCAAAAATATAGTGGAATGAAAATATTTGCTTTTCCTTGGGCAATACAAATGAGCCAAAAATGATATTTAATCTGGGACTTACATTGAGTATTTGTACACTAATGATGTTATGTACAGATGAAAATCAGACTTCCATGGTTAGGAGTAAAAATATTGTAGAATTTTGAAATATGTTTTGTGCATTATGATGTACAGTTTTACTACATATCAGTATATACAATGTAATTCATATTCTTTCCATTTGTATATGCATTTTACTGTGATGTAATCCCTGATTTTGGACAGTTTTAATAATATGAATTAGAAGACAAAAGTATGACTGATAGACCTTCTTTGTTCCACATATATACAAGTTAAAAGCTTTATGACTGACTGTATGTTGCATATGACCAAATATAAAAGTCTATCTGGGCTCTCATAAAAAGTCATATGAATTAAGTTATATACATGTATGTCTTAACCATAGACATACTAATATGTCTATGGTCTTAACACATGAGTGCAGCTTGACAATTGCATCTTGAAAATGTAACCTTTTGCATGGACTTCCTGCAATTGTTTTTTTTCATTTGCTTGGTAAAAGGTAATAACCTCTTTCACTTGCTATTTTGTGTAACATTGGTTTAATAATTAAAAGGATTATGCTTCTTTTGGCTCTGTACCAGGAATAACATGATAGATATTCCAACAGTACTGGGTTCATTCAGGAATTTCATAAAAGATGACATCTATGTGAGGATACTTTGTGATGATTAAAGTTTATTTTGTACATTTTTTATCACTGTTGAGCACAATGTGAGTTAGATTAATTTATTTACACATATTTTTTCAACATTAAAATAAATTCACTGCTGGATTCTATTCTCAACTACCTAGACCATTTTTGTTTCAAATGCTGAATCTGCTTTAATATGATGAAGAAATTATTGTCTTAATTAAGAACAAATAAAAGAAACACTTTATATCTTTCCCTTTTTACATATTTTTTTACCTTATTCCAACATGTTCATATTAAGTCATCCATTTCTTACAAATGCAATGCAATTTGTAGAAAATATTGTTAAAACCTTGTTATTCTATTGATAACCTTACACCCCAGTGGTGTTATCCTATTTGAAAGCTTGGAAGCTACATCTCTTTTGCAATTTTCCTGAACTTTATTGTATCTTGTTCACCTAATAGAACTGATTTACTATGTTTGCACATTTCAGAGCATTTGTATTTTGGAGAAATTAATACAAATTTATTTTTATTTTGTTCTGATCTTTTTAATTTCGATGAAAAAATTGGTACAAATCAGATTTCATAGTCTTGGTGGTTGTATTTTAGATTATTATGTTCTTATTTTCTGTTACAATAGCAACCACAGCTTTCAATAGAGAAGAGTTGCATTTGATTGTGGTCTTTATACTGTGCACATCATGCATACAAAAATTCATTAACTTGGCTTATGCAGTATTGTAGCAATAACTGAATCTCATTTTTAGGACTGTATTTACTAATTCCATTTTCATGGCAACCACTCATTAAAATAAATGACATTTAATAATAGGGTGTAATGTTTGCTTACTGATATGATACAATTATTAAGCACTTTTCACCTCAATACATTTTTTAATTTTGCCTTTTTGCATAATACATCCTCTTCTGACAGATTTAAGTAACATGTTTGAAATGCTCAAGAACTGCTATATTTGTTGCCTTAGAAACGACCTTAGCAACGAGTAACTAAGTCAGTGCCAATGTATTATATTTGCTGTTTCAATTCCATTAAGTGGTAAATGTGATAGAATTAAGAATCAAAATATTGTCAAAACTGTGTATTTTTGAATATCATAATTTTACTAAAAATGATAAAGTTTCCATGGCAACGAGAACCTATCTACTAAACTTTTATTTCTTTATTTGATTTTTTTTCGATCATAGATGGGATAACAAGAAAACTAAAAACTATTCATGCATTTTGAATTTAAACTTCAACTTCAAACTTCACATTCTTAGCGAGAATATAACATTCCATTGTAAACATGTTATTTCTGAGTGTAGAATACATTTATTTTGTTTCCATGGTAACAAATAATACAATAAATGAGTTCAGAGTGCTGTGCAGTTACATTTGTATAATTATATCAAAATAATGTTCCAATGATCTTTCATAAGAATTGCAAATTAACTTGTTTTACAAAAAATAAAAGATTTTCAATTTCTGAAATTGGTTACCATGGCAACCAAATTTTAACAACTCAAAAAGAAAGTGCTTCTCTCATGTGACAATATGTGACTATAAAACTATCAATTTTGAAAGTCAGTTTGAAGGGATATCAATATTTTCAAATTAAGCCATTTATTTCGTTCCGTTGCCATGGTAACAGACTTCACAGAATTCACTTAAAAATGTTAATTCTGGGTAACTTATTCATTTCCCTATCATATGACATAATTTGAACCACTTTGGCAACAGGGCCAAATTTGGGGGTAAACGCACCTACTCCTTTAATGTGAAAAATGAAACCCAAATCTTAGAAGCCCCCCCAACACACACATTTGTGACTCAAGCTTACCCCATAGCATAAATTAACAAATATCAATGAACCCAAAAATCAGATAATGAAATGCAAGTAGGCAAAAACAAACCACAAATTCAAAGTCCCCAAGTGAATAGTTTATAATTCTATAAAATTTTCATTGATAAATTTTATAGGAGAAAAAAGTTTATAAATGTATGAGAATTTCCAGTCTATTTGAAATGGTCTTACAACATCTGCAATCTCCTCCCACACATATTTACCATCTTATAGATAAATAAATATGATACATGCAAAAATCTTACATACATATGATAATTATGTGGTTTTCTCAATTTTTTACAACAGCAAACTGATCCTGCTTAAAATAAATTCTTTAAAAATATTACATTAATTAGTTTGGTTTTTACAAAATTTAACTTTAAATACTTGGAATGTAAAGTGATACAGCTTGCAGATTTAGATTTGAATCATCCTCAAGGGGACTTTAAATATCTAGATTCTAGGTTTACCATAGCCGCCCGGCTAGCTCAGTTGGTAGCATGCAAGTCTACTTATCGAGGGGTCGTGGGTTCGATTCCCGAGCGGGGCATACTTTAGTTGAGTTTGGTCATGAAATTATTTCTACAGACATTCTCCCTCCTACCAATGATTTTTAATTACGTAGGGCAGTCGTCAGTCACTGACGAAAGTATGTGCTTAGTAGCTGGTAAACAGCTAATTCCAGAGATTTAGCCTTTCAAGGAGGAGTGAGTAGGTTGACTGACCGCAGTTATATGACCTATATAATGTGTTGCTACAGCGTTAAACCCAACAAAAATAAACAAAAACTAGGTTTACCAAGTTAATAGCATGCAATTATAAATTCATGTGAAAAATTAAATAGAATTTCGTTTTGAATGTGAGCAAACTTTTATAGATCTAAGCCAGTATTCTAAAGATTGACATGCAGTCCATTGTTTTTGAACTTTGCTCTATCACTCTACAATAAACCATATCACAGGCTTAGTGCAAAACGGTTGTAACTCGTATTGCACGAAGTCAGCGATAATATTTTCAAAGAAATATTGCTAAAGCTCTATTAAAAATACATAGATTTGGAAACTACCGTAGATTTAATACAACAATAAATACAAAACTTGAGGTAAGTAAAACATACATATATCCTAACACATGTGGAGGCAATGAAAGATACATTATTATAATAGTATGTTATAAATTCTCCAAGAATTCACTCACATACATAACTTGGCAAGAAAAAAATACATAATTGAAAAAAAACCAAGTAGCAAAATTGATAATACAGTCATTTAACTTTACATTATGTAGAAAAAGCTTAGTTATAATACTATATATATATATATAAGTTTCAAGCAAGTTGAAGGCTGATTTCTAATGTTATATAGTACAGGACAATTTATTTACTTATCCAGACTACATAAAATATGTTATTTCTACTAGCTCCCATAAAAGTTTTACTAGACCCGGATTTGGGGCTAGTGGGTCAAGGCATTGACTGCCATAAACACTATATTACATGAATAAAAGCAAAAACTTCCAAAAAATTATAAAAAGAAACTCCACAAAACGAAGCTAACAAAGCCTCAAAACAATCAATACCTTATATTAAGTTCTAATCCTGATTTATAGAGAATTCTATAATCCACTAATTACAATGTCAAAGTAATCATAGAAACAATCAACACTCTGACATCAAACACTGTATTTCCTATCTCCCTCTCACTCTGACAGTCAGTCTATAGATAAGTCTAATACACTGTAACACAGCATGATGCATAGATTCAACCTATCATAAAAACACAACTTCATTAGAGTCTGTATTACTAATAGTCAGGCTGACATTAAAAGTAATGTTGGTTATTAAGGTCACAAGTGAGTTCTAATATAACTTAAGGCCATATTTTAAGAGGCCATTAAAATTGTATGTATTTCGTATTGAAATTTCTTCAAAATCATGCATATAAAAATTTCATAAAAAATTTCATCAAAATTATGCGGTTCACCCCAAGAAGGGGGTGTAGGTTTGAATCCCATCCAGGACAGTTATACTTTCCATGATAATTTGATGATGTCAATTTTTCTCCATTTATAATAATTAAGAGAAGCTGCAAGTCTTTTGAAGGGTTGCTGAGAACTTGTTATAGACAAGAGTCCAGGAAAGCTAATTCAGATAAGATGGATGTCATAGAATGTCCATAATTGTGTTGACACCTGAGTTTAATACACCCAATAAATAGAGGAAAGTGAAAATCATAAATATAAGTATCATCATGTCGATACAAACTTTAAACACAACTGAATACAAGTTGATGTTCCAAACCACAAAATTTGATGTTCCTATAGCCAGAAACTTAACATTTTTTATGCTGGCCTTAAAATGATGTTACTGGAAATCTATATTATAGTCTCAATGAGAGAATCCTTTCACCATGTAATTAAACTAACACCATCATTTTATGATTCATTCAACCATAGTCTATTGAACTTCAAACATTATCTGTCAAGTGTTAATTACTTCTAATGAAAATCTCATACTTTCTAATAGGGAACCAGTCATGCATTTCAATTGCTGGATTCCGGTTTCCGGCTTTAAAGCATCATGTTCACAAATACAACTTGTAAAGCAAAATGAAGTCATCCTACTATATCATGTTTTATTGTATTTTTAGGAAGTTATGTTATACAATATTAATCATTGACCAAACTTCTAAGGACCAAAGTATAAGAGAAGACTCTCAAAACATTTAGTTTAAATTCAAATTTCCAGATTCTCAAAATACTCCGTATGATTTCTAAGTTAATTGTCTGTCAGGGCCCACACACTTATTAGAAGATTCCCACAGGCCCCACTGGAATACAACCCAAGGATCATCCCCAGCAACACTATAATAAGTTAAAGTTTAAGTCAAACAACATTCATTATCTTATGAAACAAAGTTTATGCACCTTCCTATGAAATTAACATACACAACATTTGAAAACAGTGTTAGTCCAAATTTAACACATGCAACCATCTATAGCATTTTCTCCAAATGTTTATGGCTTAGAAAGCTATGTCTGAAATTGACATAAACAATGTTAGATACAGGAATAATAGTCTCAATTTCACACTTTTTGGCTATTATAGGGTTCTCCTCACTTAGAACATTCTCGGAGTCCTCACAGCTTCAAAAGCTACATGTCATACAAAATATAATAAAACATAATATAACATAAAATAATGCCAACCATATGAGTTGCCAGAGGTACGTACATTAACAGCATTGAGTCTACAGAATAAGTTCCCTTCCATCAGTTAATTAAATAATAAAACCCCAAGGGACCAAAATAAAACCTAAGTGAGCTAAATATATTCCGTGACACAAAAGAACAAACAAATGGAAATTGGAACATAAAAAAACTAACACAAGGAAGATATCATGGGATGTTAGTTTTATCTTCCATCAAATGATGAGTAATAGCATGACCGACGGTGATAAAAATATTATATGAATTTTATTTTAGTTCCACAGTGATAACCATGTCTTTTGATGGCTACAATATATTCATTTTCCAGCTATTTTGGGAAAAGGCCCCCAGGTTAAAATTTAGCAAAATTTGGATGTTTTAATGCAAAAAATTAAACGAAATGCAGTTTACAAGCATCACAGTGCAGTTTTTGAGAGAATCTGAGTTTATATTCATGAATCTTAATAAATTTTACTTTATTTTTTTTTTTTTCAAACAGTTAAGATATTTTGTCTTCAAATTGTAAAGATGAAGATTTTGCATTTTAAGGAATTGAGCTTTTATTTGTTATTTGTAAATACAATGTACTAAGAAGAATGTAGCCTGGTTTTATGTTGACCCAACAATTGGAAACCACCTCATAGTGTATTCTGTAGCAACACTGTTGATCTGCCAGGAACCAGGAAGTGGATTTAAACATTGTAAAGTCATAGGATGTTTTATAATGGGGAAGCTAAATAAGGGTTCAATTGTCATAAAAATTCAGGTAATTGTTTTATTGCTCAGAAGGAAGCTTTATCATAATTACTTGATATAATACTTCGGTAACAAAAAAAAAAGAACAATTGAGTATGCTTTATCTAATATTCACTTGTTTCACAATTGAGACACAATAAGTTGATGAATATATTATTTTGTGTACAGTACAAGTATACATCAAACAAGTGAGGTTTTTTGTTTTAAATTTTAAAGGGGGCACTATTTAAATGCAAGATGCTATATACTATAGAAATATTACCATAATTTAATATGAATTCTTTAAGTAAATTTTTTCTGTCAGACTGCACCCCAAAGTTGCCAGTATTTTAGAAAGGTAATTTGGTTAATACAGGTAAGAAAATAGTCATTGAGAAAACTCCCTACCATGGTATACAATTTTAGAGACAGAAATGTAGTTAAAAACAAAATGAACCTACAAGCAACAATTCAGCTATCTTGTAAGTACTCAGTGAGGTAACTATGGCAACCTGACAGAAACCTTCAACAAGCAAAATATCAAGTGAAAATTTGTACTTTGATCATTATTGTTATTTATCATATTAATTATTTTGTTTTGTCAATTTGCCATCACAAACATACAATATACATTTATATATATATATAACAAACAACTCTTCCTCTAGGCAATACATACTTCAATATTGGAAACCTGTCATTATACTTAGAACATATGTACAACGTATATGTACAACATATAGACAATTACCATCTACATATATAACCAAGTATGAACAATGGAAAACACTTGTTTGTGGGAGCAGTGGTCCAGTGGTAAGATGCGTGCTTTGGGATCGAGAAGTTCCGTCTTGTTTGAATCCCACTAGCGGAACTGTTAATTTCCTTGAGCAAAAAATTTCAAACAACTGTTTCACTCTACCTAAGAGTAATGGGTATTGTGAGGAATCACCTGCCTGAAGGAGATTTCAATGATCAGGAGTTATTGTACAAAATTGTGAAGTTGGCTGAATATGTATATAGAAGTAGTCTTTAAACTGCACTTTAACTTTTAAGAAATAAACCATTGTATGATCATACTTCTATCAATGAGCAATTTCAGTCAAATTTAAGTTAACCAGGATAAGAATCCCAGGAAGGAAATTATGTACTTAAATACAAGTCACTAAGTCCAATGATGTTTCTTAGTTGAAACTGATTTGTTATATAATAGAATTTCACCATGACACCCTGTTTCCCAGATTAAAACTCGTACAATATTAATTTTAGCAATACGGTATACTTGAACATCAAGCTGAAGCTGAGGCTTTATAAAAATTAAAATCTATAACATTGTTATTTAAGTATCACATAAATAATGAATGTATTAATTTTATGTTCTGCAATGAAATAACAAATTTTAATCAACAATTTTGTATCTATGCCAGGATATACATGAAACATTAATAAACATACAGATGTATATGATATACAAAACATAATATATTAGTCACTTTGATAAAAAGGAGCTGCGAGTAGTCAAATTTGGTAAGACATGCACTTAGAGATCAAGAAGGCAAGACTTGTAAACCCCACCAAAGGCTTTTAAGCTAGTTTTGTAATATTCTTGTTGAGCAAGACATTTGTAACCTATGATTGCTAAAATTACTTCAACCACTTTGAATGGGTACCAGGAATAGTGGTATAATTCTACAGCACAAATTAGACCAGTAAGACCACTAGACATAAGGAGAGTACAAATACTTTCTAGGAATACTGTTAGAGAGATATCAGTAGCCAGGCAATCTGAGTAAACACATATCCAGTAGACCACGGTCGTACTGGATCTGTACTTTTTCCCTTTGAGGTCACGTCGAGATGAACTTTGTGTCGACCAATCAATGCGTAGCTTTCATCTAGACGAAAACACTATTAATCACATTTTGATTTCGTAATTTCTATTTTTAGACCATGTTTTGCTTGCTAATTTAACCGCGGTAATATTCACAGGCTGCGATTGGGCGGCTCATTTCAAATTTCGTGACGTAGACGATGTAAACAAGTTACGTATCATAAGAATTTCGTCATGAATATTATGATGAGAAAAGGTCACCTGAACGTGACCTTCGTTTGGAAAAGGCCAGATCTACATTAGCGAGTATGCGAGCGGTAAAATTGTAGATCGGGTTTTAATCAGATTGGTAGCCAGGTGACCATGCAGATCAGGTAACAGCTAACTAGTCCATGAACATACATCAGCATAATGCTGTAGTCCCATAAACATAACAAAAGCCATGAGGGCACCGTGCAATCAAGCTCGGCAAGGACTCATACGAGCTCTTGCGTACCCATACGAACTGTTACTTTTTACCAGGGTCCTTGAGATGAGACGTGGATACACATATCAGTTTCAAAGTCAAATAGTGAACAAAGTTGTGGCCAAGTATGGATTATTTGCATATCTTCCAGTAACCCCTCGGTACGTGTGTGTTGTTTTGTGCTATGTGCATACCGTCACATTAATATGCAAGGCAGGCTTCCCACAGCCTACGGCTGTCTGCACCTACAGGTTGGAAACAAGCCACGATTTTATGGGACTGAGGCATAAGACTTAAGACCATAAAAATGCATTTGATTTTTTTACATCAGCAACTGATTTTTTCTTGTTTTAATCTGAATTCAACAATTTTGTTGAATGCTGTGAATATGGATGCAGAGAGCAGAAATATGTCACATTTCATTTATGAAGATGATAAAACACATTATTTATTCATGTTTTACAATTTTATGAATAGTTTAGCATGTTTATGCACATTCCATTGAAATAACAATTTCACGGATTCACACTGAGTATGACACTATGATGTTTTAAAGGTTATAAAAGTAAGAGTAACATCTCCCAACTGAATCTAAACTCAAATCTTGATTTTTAATCTTAAATTTCAAGCTAAAACCCATTAAAAATTACAATTCAAGTTTACAAAACATTTTCATGTAAAGTGTCATATGAAAAATTCTATACACACCAATGCAATTACACCACATGTCAAATAAAGTACATATTTTGCATGAACTGATATGTTCATTACTGAACAAACTACCACTTAACCTGAGGGTAGAAATGTGGTTCATCATTTTAAGAGAATGCAGTGTGGGAGTCATCGTCGGTAACCCACGGTACTCATACAAATGAATACCGTGGGCAAATCAACTAGCGAAACCGGCTCTATCGAAATTACGACATGAATATTCATGTACAAAATTCGACCAATGAAATACATTCTAACAAAAATTTAGAATTCTCCGCGAAGAAGAGCTCTCTATTTTCGTTTACAACGCGTCTGGGGAAAAAGCCGAACAGTTACGAATGACAAAATGGCAGCCTCCTCATCTGACGCCACTAAAACATGCTGCATGTGTTTTGGACTAGTTAAGGGTCGGACATACAGAAGCGTCACTTCAGATGTCAGTAAACATCAATGGGGACCAATATTCACCCAACTTGGTGCCAAATTAAACGGCTATTTGTGTAATGTTTGTGTAAACAAGTTGAACAGAGTGAGTCGTCTTGAAGACGAGTCGAAATCGAAAGTGCAACAAATCCTTCTTGAGAAGGAAAAGCTTATGAATATTCTTAGTGATATGTCGGGAGTTAAACAGTCCAGAATTGATTTTGAGCTAACTTCTAAACTACATGTACCTGCTACGACTCCTAAAGGTAAATTTTTGATAATTTAAGTTTTAGTTAACTAAAATGAAGTACAGTACACATGTGCAAAATTATTCAATTAACTTAGTCATAGCCTTAGTCACAGCAGTCTGTTTCACATTCACCATCTGATGTCACTTGTACTGAAAGGGATTACATGTTGTGATGTAAATCTAGGATCCTATATATGTCCTTGTACAAATAAAGTTGACAATGTTTATGTTAAAATAAAACGATAATGATGGAATAAAATGATTTACACTTTGTTCGGGTGTGGTTGATTGTTGATGTCTTGGAGTCTGGTAATGAAATGGTTCAAACATTGTGTGTCTACTTATGGCAAGAAAAAGTGATCAACAAAAAATAACCTACAATAGTTTCTTGGAATGCTCTCGAAGTCAAAGATTGTCCCTTTGACATTGAAGATCCAAGAATTAGATGACAAATTCCTTTAAGGATGGGTTGTATAAAGCTGATGTATGAAAAGGCACTTGTACTCTTTTGCTTTAAAGCCAGCTTTTTATGGCAATATATGATACAGTGTCCAATGGGTTCATTCCCGTTTTGGGCTATTTTATGAGATTACAATGTATTACTAGGCAATCATTTACTAAAACAGTCTACATTTGAGCTGATTTAGTGATTACTGAGGATTGTCAAAATATTCTTGGTAATTTTTGGTTATCACTACGTCATTACTTTGTCTCATGTTTATTTAAGAATGAGTGTAGTATTAAAGTCTTATACTAACTTAAGCCTCTTACTTATGTATTTCTATTTCTATTATGATTTAGTGAATCATTATTGTGCAAGTTTAATTTAATGTAAGCAAAATCTGAATATTTTCTGCTCCTATTTACAGAAAACAAGAAACGTCCTCTTCACATGGCTTTGACACCAAATACTGTTACCCCTAAGAGTAAAAGAGGGTTATTTGTCACCCCAAGAAAGAAAGTTACACCAAAAGTTTTGAAACAGAAACCAAATCTTGAAGATAAAAGCACGCAGACCAAAACTATTAGTTCAGATTATGTAGTTAAGGTATGTTCTACTTAATTGTTCTGTTCTTCTTTAAGTCAATTATATTTTGTTACATGATCCATAAGTGTCCTAAATGGAGATGTGTGTCCAGTAATTTTCTCTAAAGAAAACATATTTGCAGTTCTTATAAATATGTACAGATTGTTTTGGGTTAGAATATAGATCTGTTGGTTTTTGCACCTATATGATTTTACAATAGCCTTCACATTTTATAGATGAAGTACGAAGTTAGTGGTTAGGGACCAGTGGTTAGTATGTTCTACTTTAAAACAGCCAACCAGGTTTGATTAGCCTTAATGGCAAGTCAATTTTAAATGCATTATAAAGTAAACAAGTGAAGAAAAGTGCATGCTATCTGGCTAAGTAAACTGGATCCTGTAAAAATATAAATGTTTAGCATAAATGTTTCAGCATAAAACCATACAAAAAGTAAATTGTCACTCTCTTAAGGAAAATCAATATTTTATACCATTTTTTTATGGAAATGTATAACCTGCCATAGCAAGAAATTGAACCAAGAATGTCCAGATACATATTTTTCTGCTCTACTAATGCAATTTTTTTTTGCTCTACTAATGCAAAATGTATCACTCTTCTGATTTCAGGTTATGGTAAAATCGATTCATAAGGAACATACATATATTGTACATGACACGCTGCAACAGAAATTGATTAAAGTCCTAATACACAAAGGAACTGAGTCTGCTTTTTGTAAACACTTGTCTAAGAAGCGTGCATACAGGGCAGCCATGACAGAAGTGGTCCAAAGACAGATCATAAAAGAAATGCAGGAGATAGTGAAGAGAAGAGAAACAATTTTAAGATGTTCCAACAATGAAGCTCTATTTAATTTTGACTGGAATTCAACCCACAGTTTACTTGAGAAAAAGATGCCAACGTTAATGTCTATGCTCAAGTGTGCAGTCATCAGAAAGAAAAAATGTTCCCCTCACATTGTAATGGCTGCTAGTATTCTTCTGTATGCAAGGAATCAAACAATTAACCTGATACAATATATTTTGGGCATTATCCTAGACAGCAGTGGTTTGACTAAAGAGGTAAGGAATAAAATAAGTATTTTTTTAGAGTCACAGGCTACGTCTTACTATAGTAATGATATATTTACAAAACATGCTTTCGTGTAGTAATAACTAGTCTGTCACTCTGTGGTCAGGGTATCTGCTTTTTTTGTTACATGTATTTTATATTGTATCCTTATCAAACCCACCTTGTTGCTTCCTTGAGATTGAAACATAATTTTTATTGCTAATTATGCGGTAACCATGTCAACTAGAGTGAATAAGATAAGTTGTTTAAACTTGTTTCACAATCGAATTGAATTCACATAAAATAAACTAGTTACATAATAATGCTGGTATTACAATGTAATCAGAATGCATTATTATAACATGCATTTTATTCCTTATTAGTTTTGCTCTATTGTTGCTTTGGCTCCAGTAATTAGTTAATCTTGATGTCTTATGCTGGTCCTGTTTAAGGCCAAACTCTGTATATAGATTGAACATTATAAAGAAATACTGTATATGTGTGCGATTTAGTGATTAGGGCTTTTGATGACTATCTACATATATAATATTGAAGAAGGCTTTATTTGTAGTTACAACTTTTATTTTACAACATTGAATGACTATGTATTAAGCCACCATACTAAGGTACTTTCATTTACAGCAGCAGTTATGGAAATAGTCTACAACTTTAAAGCCAATTAAAAATAACATGTTTTAGCCACTAAACAATCATGCAAAATATTTTTCTTTCCAAGTTTAAGTAAAACAAAGTGGCCATTTCTTAAAAAGGGTGATGACTTCTGACAAAATATTATGATAAATTGACATAACGTCAGTTGTCTTCATTTTTTTTGCTGTCCATGTATATGATAGTCTTTATAATGGGGCTTTAAATGATTTAAAAAAATATTTTCAGGGCCTCAATATCGTTCATCAAATAGGGCTTACAGTATCCCATACAAGTATTTACAATAAAAAGAAGGAGTTGATCTGTAAACAAGAAGAAAATATTGAAAAAGTTGTGAAAAGCTATGTTCAAAAAGGACTTAGTAAAGCTGATGTTAATGAACTAGTTAATGTCAGTGATGAACCAGTTCCAATTGAAGTACTTGGTGACAATCTCGATGTAACTGTGTCACCAACAAAAATGACTTTAGACCATCAGAGACAAAGTTTGCATTGGTTTTTAACAATGGTGAAACAAAGACAAGTTTTATATGAAAATTCTGATTTGGTCAGTGATGCCATTATACAACCCAATATTTTGACCATGTCTACAAATAGCTGGGTTCCAGATCATTGTCAGCTAGAAGATCTCCATAAAGATATGTTGTTTCATATAGCACATGTACTTATAAAGTACATAAAGCCATTAGAATTTCTTGGCTCTTCATACCCTGAATACATTGTGCATCCATACATTGAACAGACAAAACAAAAATCTGTTATACTTAATTGTGAATTAGTGGATGCTAGTGAAAATTCATCACAAGGTATGATTGAAATTCTTCAACAAGTTCACAATTTAACAGTACCTCATAAAGAAGGTACATTGATTGAAAAAGTTGTTTTTGGAGGAGATGTTTTGACAAATGAGAGGGCATTTTCTGCCCAATCTGCGATGCAGAATAACAAAAGTGATTTTGATAAACTAATGGGTGTTATCCATCGTCCAGAAGGACTTCATAGACAATTCAATTTTCTACTCGTAATATTTCGTTTCTCTTGCAAGTTCACTGTTTCTTGAATAGTTGCTCTGTTCTGTTCAGTTGATGTAAGTTTGTTTTGATTTCTTTTTATTGACTTAAAAATATCTGTTTGCTAAACCAAAGAACTGCAGCTACATTCATTGTAGAATTGTTTCAGTAATTAGTCCTTGCCTAAACACAAAATTTCTCTCATATGTGGAGTTTCAAAGGCAAAATCACAATTATTTTAGTGCTGTCTTGTAGATTTTCATTTTCAATGTTAATATTTTACTAAGTTACCTATGACAACTAATTTTTTTTAACAAAGGAGTGAAATCTTGTTTGGGAATGGGTTAAAGGAGTTTTATAACATAAAGCATAGGTTACATGTAGGCAATGACTGACTTAAAAATCACAAATGTTCTGGTAGTATTTTTGAACAGAACGAAAAGTTATGACATTTTCAGACAAATTAAAACTGCGTTATGTTTTAACAAACAGAAATTTTTCACTTTGCTGCATGAAACAGTTCATAGTTTATTATAAGTTTAGTTTTACAGCTCTTCACTTGGGTCCAAGTTTCTTTACACATATTTATTTTTGATGATTTAAAGTATACTCTGATACACTTCACATACAGTTATTAGTTTCATAACTGAAATACAGATTAACATGAACCATCAAAAATGTGTTTTTGAATTTTGAATATGAGATGAAAATTCTGATAGAATTGTGTCTGCAATAATTTCTTCTATACTAATAAAGAGAAAGTATAAAGAATATATGTATAAAGAAACTTTCGGACCACAGTGTATACTCTTTTACCTATAGCAATTTCTTGTAGGGTTGGCATATTGACCGGGTCAGTGATCAATACTGATTTAACCATCCAATACAGTTTAATAGTAGAGCTGTCACGATACGCCAGATGCATACCGCGATATATTGCAAAACACTGTCATTGTATCGCAATACATACCACAATATATTGTGAGCTATTATATTTGTTGTTCCTTCACTGTTTCTTACAGAAAAAAGTGCAGCTAATGTTAAAATCAAGCCTCTTTAGTATTTACGGTCATTCAGGACTGAGATGCGCCCCAATCTGTTAAATTCTTGCAATTTCAAGTTATATGGAATGAACAATGGAAAAACTGGAGTGACGCTGTTTAATTTCCTTTAAGGAAAACATTTTCAATGAAGTAATAATACCGCCAAATACTGGTACATTACAAGTACCGCGGTACGCATTGCTTCAGCTCTGTATTGCAATATACTGGTATACCGGTATATTGTGACAGCCCTATTTAATAGTGGTCAATAATGGCCAATTGAAAAAAGTCAGGTGCTTTAATTAATTCTTGATAATGAAAGAAACATATTCATTGAAAAAATATTGACCTAATTATCCAGTATTGACCACTTTTAGGAGATTTCACCTGGAGGGTTACCCCCCCCCCCCAAGTTAAGACAGTCCTGGTCAATACTGAGCCAACCCTAATTTCTTGACAAATACCCGCTAGGGGAGTATTCATATTTTCTTTTTTTAAAGTCGCATTCAACACATATGTAAGTCATATACACGGCGACTAGCTATTTGTATTATAGGTTTCCTGGACACTTTCTATCACCAGTACTAATTTAACTTACCACCGCTACCGGGATTCGAACCCACGATCTCCAGATTTGAAGTCAGACATGCTAATCACTACGCCATGGCCATGGCTTCGTTATATTCAGTAATAGGCCTAGTTAGTATTTAGATAGTTTTGTGTAAAAAATGTTATAAGTACATATAAAAACCATTTACCAGTATCTAGATAATGGAAAAAGAAATTGGCAAAATGAACTCGATAAAATTAAGGTGCATTGATTTGGGTTTTTCATGCATTGTACTTTCAACTTTACTAATATTGATAGTCGTGTGGAATAATCCTTCAACATAAATATTAGGGATGAGGCAATACGTACATCACATAGATACAAAAGGAGAGGATATCATTATTTACAATACAGGTAGTTATTGTAAAAAGATTGTAAGCAAGCATTCAAAATATTCATATTGCTTTGTTTATGATCTCCTTGAAAATAGACTCATAAGAGAAATGCTTTCATTAGTCTTTTTGAGAACTCATTAGCAATACATATTGATATATCATTGATTTATCAGCATAATGTCTCATCCCTAATGAGTATATGTTGTTGTTTGTTTTCTTTGTTTGAAATTAACTTTTCCCATTGCCATAATTATATTACTAGAAAGATCCAACATGCTGTTCTTGGACTGCTCATGTTTATTTGTTTAAAAAAAACAACAATTACATACATTTTCAGACCATTTATCAGCTATTCTATAAAGAAACAAGTGCTGTTGATAGGGGATCATTGTATCAGTTAAGAAACTTAATTAACCGTCGTGATGTTAGCGGACCTAAAGATGTTACTCAGAAATTTAGGTAAGAATACTGATTTACAAATATTTTCAGTATATTTTTCTTCTTTAATTTTTACAGACTCTTAGCTTTACTTTGAGACATATTATGGCATGGCGTTTATCTATTCGTCAGTCTGTTTGAAAGTTCATGTCTGCTTAACTCAACAACTATTTGTCCTACAATGATTATATTTGGTAGGAAGGTTGGTCATGGGCAGTAGATGATCCTTATTGATTTTAGGGTCATTTATCAATTTAGTGATAAATTTGAGACTTGTGACAACACCAACTATGGACGTCTAATGCTTATGGAGCTCTCATACTCATATCTATCAAGAATATTGTAAGAATGTTCAAATGTGTTCTCAAAAACTAGATCTATGGCCTAACCATGAAATGATCTTACGAACATGTGAAAAGCTAAATCTATTATACCTTTTATTTATGTAAATGTATAAAATATAGAAAAGGCCAATCAAAGGTATCTCAAAATGTCAGGACATCTGATTTACATAATATAACTTATTTAGATATAAAGTAGCGTTGCCCAAAGCTTTCCTACTGATATTACTTAAACATTGACCCTTTTAGGACCAAGCTTGTTTTATGAAATATTTGAAAGTTATTATTGGTTGTGATTATGTAGGTAAAAAACTATAATGACAAATGTAAATCTTAAACATGCATTCCACGAGAAATAAAATCTTTTTTTTTTCTGCAATGTGGAGTGCATTACATTGACATTTTTTTCAGACCACATCAGCACTTTATAGAAGATGTCACTGATGCATATATTCTTGCATCTTTTTGGGAGGTAATGGAAGTGGAAGAAGAGGATGGTCTAACCCAGAAATTGCCAGTGTTTTCAATTATGAATGATGAACAACTTAAAAAATGGATTAATGATCTTTCCTTAAAAATATTTGATAATTTGCATCTAAGGGAAGTTAATAATTTTGGTCAGATAAATCAAGATTTGCTTAGTTTAGGTGCAGAAGATGAACAAATAGAGAAAATGAAAGTAAACAACCAATATGTATGTCCATTTTGTAGTAATAGTTTTTCATTATTAACTTGGTTCAAGAAACACCTTAAAAGCAAACATAATTGGAATTTTCATGATTGTAACAAAAATGTTAACCCTACTTCTGCTGTAAAACACTTTGTGTTCATGTCACTAATTTTTAGAGACACTTGTGATGCATACCGCTTAGCTGATGGTAATAGAATCATAAGAAATGCATATTTTGAATGGTTGTATGCTTCAGCTGTAAAACATTCAAAGTATAAAATCTGGCTCTGGCGTATGATAAGTTATGTAACGTCCATTCTTAATGTTAAGGATAGCTTTGAATACAAATGGAACATGTGTGTAAATCTGAAAGGAGGTATTGGAAATAGTATCCCAAATGATAATGCGGTGGAAATTCAAGTGTGTAATATAAAAAGAGAATTAAACACTCAAGGTGCAAATAAATCATATCAGTCGGCTAGAAAAATATGCATGACAACCCAAGTCATTGATAAGATAAAGAATGAATTCATGCGTACAACTAAGACTGCTAGGTCAAAACGAGAGAGGCCTACAAAAGATAAAACAAAAGATATTTACACCATGGTTCAATGTTTGAGACAACAAGGACCAATTAGTAAGTTTCAGTGGAATAGTTTTAGTGAATATAAAGATCCTATAGGGTGTATTGACAGTGATAACCTCCATACATGGATAAATTCTCAAAAAAAAATTGCAAGTGTGTATCTTTAGACCAACCAGACAGGCTAGACTTAATCTTAAAGGAATATACAGCCAAAAGTTAAACTTCATATTTCCTGATTTTGAATTATATTTTATCTGTGAATGCAACAGTTAAACTTCATATTTCCTAATTTGAATTATATTTTATCTGTGAATGCAACAGACACACTGTTATATTACTTGGCAAAATATTTATTTATTTTCTCGCAATATTTCGGGTGTTTTCTAACTAGACCCATGTGGGTCAGATTAGCTAAAATATATAAGTGTTAAAATATGCATTTAATGATGAGAAGATATGAGATCTTATTATAGTTCAACATAAGTATAATTCTATTTAAAAATATATCCAAACTGCCTAAGAATGTTGAAAAGACAAAAAGTGACCAATGTCAATGTTTAATTTTAGCAAGTATGACATATAAATAATGTAAATGTTTATGTTAACTGTGATAGTTTCTTCATACTATAATTTAATTGAACATAATTTTATCAACATGCTTTTGTCAAATACACAGGTGACAGACTCAAATTTTCCTAATTATAGTATGTATATATATTTACTACAATAAGGAATACTTATACTACAATAAGAAAAATTTGAGTTTGTCTCCTGTTGTGAAATATTGCTCTGCACTTTTTTTATTAAACAATGCAAACAAATTTAAGGGAAACAAAGCATCATTTAGTCCGCTTGACTAGTATGCAAACACTCAAGTGCTTCAAATCACTTTGACATAATTTCAATTTCACACTCATAAGAAATTCCACCTAACATAATACATAAGCGACTTGTAATTTTGATATTTAAGCACTGTTGAGCACTTTTGACATGAAGATAGTTAGAACTGAAAATGTTTATATGAATCAGTAGAAGAAAATTCTGTCAAGCATGTTACAGAATATTATATATTTCATCTTGAAATGGTACACATGTGTAAATTGTATGTTTTTATTATGTAATATTGTAATTTTGTATGGGTCAAAGACCTTTAAACAAATAAATATTTGTCATTGTCATTATTATATTTAAAAGCGAGGTATCTCTCTGTTTATTTAGTCTGAAAGTTAGTGTGTACCACACCTTCAAACTTCTCTCAGAATTCTTGTCTTATGAACAGGAAAACATTTTGAAATATGTTACATTATAATATTGAAAATCCTTAACAGGCATCATAACGATTCAACACAATGCCTTGAGATCATGAAGGATATAAATACTTTAGTGTTTTTTTTCTTGCCGTGACAATCGTGAGAATGTTTTTATAGATTTGCACATTACAGTGTATTTAGAAGTCATTTATGATATATGTCATTCTTTTTGGCTATGCAAATGACCAGGGATATAACTAGATAATAAACTGTGTGTATGCTCTCATTTTATTGTTACATGCATGCCAATTATTTATGGAAGTTTTTTTTTTGATAGCATCCTGTCATGTCTCTATCCTGTAGTCTTCTTCACACATTTATTCCATAACTTTTATATGCCTTATTATTGTCCGTTTTTTTTCTCAACTGTCAAAGCTTGAATAATTTCACAGTGATTGAATGCACTGTTTTTGTACTGGGGTCTGGGGGTCTAATTTCCATTAAAAATATCTTGACAAAAACTCATAATACGGCATAAGAAGCTTTACTCAATCATATTACACACTTTCCGTAACTCATGGATGTATTACGACGATAATTCTAACAAACACATTCACGGTGAAATTATACATGTTTTGACAGTTGAGAAAAAAAACCGAACAATAAATGGCCTGGTAAATTTAATGTTGCATGCATGCCTTTGTATTGTTGCAATAGATGTTACCCAAAAGTGTTGTTTCTATTTATTTTAATGCATTGCATAATATTTCTGTAACAATACCTTGGTTACTTTTGATTTCTAGGTATTGTCCATTTTCTCAACTGCAAACAATAATATCATGGTGACTTCATGTTCTTTGTCTTATGCTCGTGATATTGTGATGGTGTGTATTTAATCATCATAAAGTTATTTAATCTTTGACAGTTGAGAAAAAAATGGACAATAGGTGGAGTCACAATAATGCACCATATATGTATATTCAAAGATAAAAACAATTTTTACATTCCATAATATCACTTTATTTGTTAATACATAGTTCACTATTTATGTATTCACTATTCATGTATTACAACACAATTACAATTTAACTGTTCACTAAATATTGTAATAAAATATCTCCTTAATTAGGCTACAGATGTCTATCAGCTCAATAAAACGTGGGTTACATCCAAATATAAACAAGGCTTTCATAACAAGTGTACTTTGAAAAAATACTGTTTTTTACAATTAAAAAACAACAGTATTCAGTGGTAAATTAACATATGAAATAATTTTACTTTTTGTTTGGAAATATAGTTTGCCTCCTAGTTATCTTTAACATGCATGATATTGTTACTTTCTTGTACTTAATATCTTTCTATATCATTCTATGTTGTATTAAGAAATGTTGTGCTAAAAGAAAAGATTGCACTTAATTGTTTTGTCTCTATAAGTAAAATATGTATCACTGTATTTATTGTTTTTGTTTTTTATTTAAAGACAAAAATACATAATTTAAAACCAGTATATCATGACTATATAACCTGTACATGAACAGCAAAATAAACAGATAACTGGTACCGATGTATGTTGAATCCATTAACCTAAGTCATCTTAATATTTTTCAGCATTATTAATTACATTCCAAATTAGTGAAATTAAATCGAACCTGAAAGTTGAAAGTTATTTGCAAATAAAAAATGAAACTAACAATTGGTTGAAAAATATTAATCAAGCTAAAGCAATATAGTTTATGTAATTATTTATCATAAACAAAGAAATTTGAGCTCTTAAAAAGAACAAATGGCAACATTGTTTAACTAAACCTTTGGAAGCAAAACAGTTTCCTTAAGTTATTTCTTGTCTTTCATCCAGTATAACCTGCATTAACAGTCATCTGCTATCAGTGGTCACCAGCTGTAAGTGGCCAAACAGGTTTCCTTCAAATGAAAATCACCTTTGAACTTTTTCTAAGTAGCCTTCTGCTGTATGTGGCCAATGGTTGCCCATTTCCAAACAATTGCCACAGTCAATTAGATTAAGAATTAACCAAGTATCCCCATCATTGTATAATGGTACAGACCATTGAAAACCCCCCAAGTTAAGTTGTTAACCAATCTAATTATGTCAACAAAGCATTATCACATAAAGTAAGACTTCAAGTAAACAACTGACAATGTCACTTGAGTTCTTTTCTGAAGATAATTTAATAAAAATAACTACAAAGCCTGCAATTAGCGGCCACCTAATGATCTCTTCACTGTAAAATCATTAATTTACCAGTATAAAGTCTAGAGGTCAAAGTTGATGGATTTTGAAATATCAGTGCAGTAAATGCTGTAAAATGGGTTTTAGTAGTCACCAGTTTCAAGAGGCCAATCAAGTCATGTCAGGTCACTTGTGTTTTAATGCAGGTTCAACAGCAGCTTATCATACAATTTCATTGTAGAGAATGCATGGTATTTACTATTACATTGCATCATGTGCCAAAGTGTTCATAAATAATTGAAAGAAACAGTTCAGGGTGTGAAATTTTGTATATAAGAACATAAATACAAGGCTTTCCTTACCATAACTACACCCAAGACATACATTTAGTAAGAATTGAGAGTCTATCACAACAATTTTACCAAGTCCTAATAAACAACTTCAAGTAAATGCATAATAGATTTAAACAATGTGTGTATGTTGAGGAAAGCCATTTTACATCATCCTATGGTGACAATTTTTAACAATGAATTTTGAGCACTACCTATGAAAGTATGAAATAGTGCAATTTACTTTTTTTAGCAAAAATGGATTATTGTACACAAAGAAAATGAAAATTTATGTCACTTTTAAGTATATTAGCCTCGATTATTAAGTATGTAAATACACAACATAGAAGGTCAGTCATTTATTTCTTAAATAATACATTTGATTCAGATTTTAAGTTTAAGAGGTCCCCATTTCTAATACAAACATTTTTTCACCATAGAAGTTTTCAAACTACAGTGCCTCGAAACGTCCATGGACAAAATCTTGGGACACCTATGCAACAAAGAATCATCTTTGTAAATTCAAAAAATCATATTTAATGCCATTCTAAAGTTTTTTGAGAAGTTAGTATTCAGAAAACAAAAAACTATTAACACATTATTAAAAGTATGTTAACCATTACTGTAAATAAAACTTGTGATTTGCATGATTAGATTTCTTTCATCCAAGAACTTTTGGAGGGCATTGTATTATACACTTACGTAAGGTTGGTTATATCAAACCAAGTTCAATATCAAAACACACAATATACTATGTAAAAAACAGTTGTCAAGTACACATTCTTTAAACAACCAATAATATATCCAGATAAGATTTCTTTACCAAATTTAACAAGTTGACAAATGCTACTCAACTCATGTTAATTTTTTTAACATACATAATTTTAAAGCGTTCAGTATTTAAATTGGATATAAGCTTTCTGATTTGCAACCAAATCTCTCAAGCCAGATGAGTCTTTCTAAGCATTATTCCAAACTCAGATATGACAAAAAGTGGAAACAGAACTCATAATTAGAAAATGCTAAACAACATTTGATATATGACTTTAAAAAATAAGAGTTTGCAGACCCTAAATGTTGTATTTACAAAGACTCAGAAAAAGATTTATCAGGTGATTCGGAAAACGAAGGAATTTCAACGTCAAAATATGGATGATTAAAGTTTAAACAAGATGTGTCACCACAATTACAATCTTTATCACAAATATCACAGCACAAATGCTTGACTGATTGTCCAACATGAGCATCATAAGAGTTCAGTATAAGCTGTCTTCTACAAACATTAACATTTAAAGTATACTCCTTCATATCAGCATCTATACTCTTTGTTTGTTGGCCATTGTATAGTAACATTTCAGTAGCATACTTGCCATCTCTTCCAGCCCTTCCATACTGCTGAACAAACATATCCATGTCCTTGGGTGGGCCAAAATGAACAACATGTTTCAGTCCTTTAAAATTGACGCCCATTCCAGCAGCACTTGTGGCAATTAAAATTCTGATAGTACCATTTGGGTCATTCATGTTCTCTTTCACATCATCCTTGACAGTTTCTGTTGTTTGAGAATGATACATTTCAACATGTTGCATTAAGGTTTCATCTAGTTCTAACCTGAACATAGTGTAAACTTCACTACAGGTTTTTATTGTCTGACAAAAAACAATAAATCTTTCACATGATTCCCTTTTTCTAGTAATAAAATCAATTAAGAAATAGAAGACTTCTGATAAACTACTTATAGAACTTTTACACTTCTGCACAAATAATTTTATGTTATGTCTATCAGGATTATCAATATTTTCATAGCAGTTTTTCATACAAAAGGTCCCTTTCAGCTTCTTTCTTGCAGCATTGTTGGCAGTGGCTGTTATTAGCAACATTGGACAGTTTAATAATGATCTGATTTCTCCCAATTTACTGTACCAAGGCCGAAATGGTGCCATGGAATCTTCTGATTGACCCCTGAAAAGAAAACATCATACCATTAAGTTTTAGTATACCAGTGAAATCAAATTCAAAAAAATAAAATAGCTCCAGAATATATACTAATTTCTTTTATTTTAATATTGATGAGCAGCTATCATATCATATCTATGCAAGTAGTATGATGTACATGTACTATGATATAGCCCAAGTCAATTTACTAACTAATTTTTACTTACTAATTTAGGTCATTGCACATCTTAATAGGAAAGCCTTTCATTGTAATAGCAAGTGTTGTTCAGTTTATTGACTTATAGTAATACACATGGCATGTTAATATCAATTTACATAATATAAACATAGCAGCTATTCTTGAGTATTATTATGTAACAATGTTCAATGATATCATTTACCCCCCCCCCCTGTGCTTTAACCTGACATAGTAGGCTTTGGTGAATAAACTATAATGGTGTACAGTATGTTAGTTATCACAATAAGCAATATAATGGGAAACTGTTTTCAGCAGACCACCAATTGACTAGCATTGACCTGTTAAAACCAAAATTGACTGCCAACCCAAGTGTGTATTCAAGTTGTAAAAAGAGCTGATACAAAATTTAGTTTAAAAACAAAGAATCAGTGCCAATGTCCGGTCAATGCAATAGCTCTCACTGTACAGCACTCACTACCACTGCTGCAACAATCATCCCAATGTGTATTATTAATTAATATAACCTTACCAGTGCAGAACTGTGTGAGCTTCATCAATTACAAGAAGCTTAATAGTGTCTGTACTTCTCAACATGTCATTCCATTTACTAACACCTGAAATCAAATTAAAGTTTATAAATATTTTAATAATGAGATTGAATAGCAATTGCCCATATTTGTCTGCAATAGGTAATATTTATTTGTCTAAATAACTCACTAAGCATGGTTGGAAACTGCCTCTGGTATATAAATTAATCGGCTTTTTCTACACAGATTTGGAATTTTAGTCAGGACCAGCTTAGTCCCAAGGCTAAAATTGATCCGCGGAAAAATGATGGATGATGTGATTTCAGCATTTTTAGAACATTTGCTCCGGACATATATCAAAACAGAAAGAATATTTTCCAAAAATTTGGCTGTTTGCAATCCGTAATAAATGCAATTCACTAGTAAACTAAAGCCTGGGATTTTCAGTCTACTTTTAACACATCTACAGACTACTTACCCAGAATTAGTTACACTGTGAATGCCATGTAATTAATATCATGCATATAATGCAATGCTTGTAGAATGAAATAAGGGTACACAAATACTATTGTGGTTTATTTATAACTGATTATATTAATTATCAGCCACCAAGCTAGCTCAGTTGGTAGCACACGGAACTACTGATCGAGGGGTCATAGGTTAGATTCCCAGGCAGATACCTTTGTGGAGCTTAACTAAGTTAAGTTAGTCATGAAAATATTCTTTGTGGTAATTTTTCCTCCTACCAATGATTATTGATTATGTAGGGCAGTTGTCAGTCATGGACAACAGTATGTGCTTAGTAGTTGGTTAACAGCTTAAACCAGACAGTAGGCTGACTAACAGCTGTTATCTTACCTATACAATGTGCAGCAACGGCCTTAAACCCAACAACGAACAAACACCTTCATTTTTGTCGTAATAGTCATCCTTGAGCCAATTCTTGACCCCCTGATCCTAGAGGGTAGCCTAGCCTTGAACTTAACCTGTATGAGTGAGTACACCAATTTACAAGGGAGCTCTTGAGCATCATGTCACTTGGACTTTCAAGGACTTTAGCTTGGACATTTTTGGTAGGATACTAACTTTTGGATGGAAAGAATTCAAGAAATACGAACTGTTCGTGAATGTGATTGGGCATGAAAATAAGGAAATTTTAACAACATTTACCTAAAATACTTTCTGGAGAAGTAAACACAAATTGAAAATTCCCACTCAAAATCGTGTCATCTTCAGCACTATCTCTCCCAATGTATGTCGCCGTAAATCCAACTGAAGTTAAAAATTCACTTTGTTCTTTCATGATAGAAATCAGTGGACTGACGACTAGCACCTGACACATTTCACCATGTTTTAGGCTCCAACAAGGCTGGAATAACTGGTAACACAGAGATTTCCCACCTCCTGTCTTCTTACACAGAAACACGTCTTCCCCTTTCAACAAATGATCCAATGTTTGTTCCTGAAACAATTTCAATTTATCTATTCCGAACTTATGTAGAATATCCATGTTGACGAGCGTGGAGGCTGCCATCTTGAATGAAACTACCGAACGCGATATGTAAGCTGCATTTTCATTGGACGCTGTGCGCTTCATGAGTTCATGAAGAAACCAATCAAACGTCAGGATTTCGGGTTATGAATAATTCATTAGTACAAGAAAAATGCAGTCGTATTGCCCAGGGTATTATCGTTGACGTAATACCCTGGGTTACCGAGGATGAGGGTATTATCGTTGACGTAATACCCTGGGTTACCGAGGATGTGTGGGAGTAGACATAAAACATTGTTATAATATTACCAGTTAGTTAATTACTGATAAACCTTACTTGAAGATGAAATGAGGCCATCTTGATTAGTAATTGCCTACCAGAATATTGAAGCTTAACTTCCTGCTTTTGTTATAGATTTCATCAACAAAAGAATCATTTTACCTTCTGTCAGCTTTAAGTCAGAAAGTATCTTTTTTTAAAAAAATAACCTTACAAAATTAGACTATTTATTGCACTCTTTATCGATCTGAAGATTTTTCTCTACAGGTCACATTTGGTTGAACTTTCATTCAGTTTCATTGACATGCAATGATGTCACACTTACATATCTTTTCATGAATCTATATCTTAAATGGTATGATGCAGTGGCACAATATAAGACATTTTTGGAGGAATGGAATTGCAGCAAAGTTTTTAGAAATTATAAAATCACTAAAATACAGCCAAGGAAATTAACTCATTGATTTGACAGAAAAAGTATGCTGAAATAAAAACTCAGAAAATGCCCATTTAATAATACAGCAGCAAGCAAACATACAATCTGATTTTGCTTAACAATTAACTAATTACAAATTGTCTATAGTATTGGCTTATACCACAAATAGTATAACAATAACATTTATGATAACTCATGGGCCATTAAACCTTAACCTTTGATAATAAGTCAAAGAAATATCAAGTTTACATTGTTTGAAAAATTTAACCCTTTACTTTATCAATACAAGTTCATCATAGGTATAATATTTAAAAAAAAGGTTAATTGCTACAATGTTAAAGACAGTTTAGTTATATTGAATTCTATTTACTCACTTTGAAAGCAATTTGATAGGTCAGTGTCAATCTGATTAAAACCCGATCTAAAATTTTCCACTCGCCTACTCACTAATTTAGATCTGGCCTTTTTCAAACGAGGGTCACGCTCAGGTGACCTTTTCTCATCATAATATCAATGACGAAATTATTAGGATACATAACTTGTTAACATCGCCTACATCACGCAATTTGAAATGAGACGTCCAATGGCAGACTGTTATTAATACCGCTGTCAAATTAGCATGCAAACCTTGGTCTAAAAATAGAAATTACGAAATCAAAATTTTATTAATAGTGTTTCATCTAGATGAAAGCTACGCATTGATTAGTCTACATAAAGGTCATCTCAACGTGACCCTGCATTGAGAAAAAAGAGATCCTGTACGACAACGCTCTACAGGATATCTGTTTACGGAGATTGGGTCAGTGCAAAACTAGTCTACATCTTTCTTTAATTACATGCAGTTAGACTTTGACATCAACACATTGAAACTACTTTTCCATAAATTAAAATTACAACAAAATGACAAAACCTTCATTTAATGTTACAATGCAATGACAGTGTATGAAAAAACATACAGCAGAAATCACCACACATTATTTAACACCAAACCAGCAAATGCTTTCAGCCCTTTGATTTTGTATAGTTTTAATTTATTCTGACACCTTGAAAGTAATTAACATGATAAACAAAATGAAAAAATCAATATACTGGATTCAATGCCATTATGGAACACTTCATTTAACATGAACAAAGAAACATATTTTACATGTACAATGTGCTTCAATAACAACATGAAAGGTAAAATACATGAAAACACCAGCATGAGATTATTGGAAACATGTGACCAAAAAAACTTCTCTTTGTAAATGATCATCATGGAAATATGTAAATTTTTGTTAATGAAGAATGAAACAGATGGACTAAAAGAAAACTTTAAAAAATCTCATATTTCATTTGTGTCACACAAGAAGACCACCCTCTGAGCTCAAAAAGTATCCTAAGTTACAGATGTTCTCAGCACAAAGCCACCGCACATGCTTGAATTAATTCTACTTCTATAGTGACCATTCAACACATATGACCCATTTTTACATGTCAAAGATTTCATTGATATAGAACTACAGACCATGTCACCAAACTATTAGCATTAAAGGTCGTCCGATTGCCCCTAGCGACCTATATGTGAGTTCGGCAACTTTTTACTGCTAGTAAACATAAATATGGTGTGAGTAGTTAAAACATATAGCTGCTTGTCTGATGCGCAGGGATTCCAAGTTATCACCAACCATGTATATATTATAGGTTTATATGGTTGGTGATAGCTTAGAATCCCTGTGGTCCAGCCACAACCTACTTTAAAATTAATGTCAAGCCCTGTGACACATGAAAATTGAAGCAAAAATGTGACATCTAAAGTGTTCACAAAGTGTGGACTGATGACAGGCACCAGACACTGCACAGACAAACAGACAGACACTCTCCTAAAAGTACATGCCCAGCTAAAGCTTAAGTGAGCTATGAATTGGCCATACCTCAGACAATATACAGCAAAAATCATCGTGCAACATATTTATAGGGCTCTTTGATGTGTTAACTGTTCATTTAAAAACAAATATGCAAATTTTTTGATTTTACTGTAATACAGCATGGTGATTTATTCTACAACATGGTGATTTATTCTACAACATGGATGCAACAGATGGAATGTTTCATGCAGTACAAGTACAAATAACAAATTAATCATCAAAATGATATTTTAACTTGAAGTATTAATATCAGACACAATGTACAGGTCTCAACATTAAATGTCCTCCTATTGCCCCTGACAACCTATATTTAGGTCCTTGCAACTTGTTACTGCTAGTAAACAATTGCTTTCGGACATTAATAAATATACAGCTAGTTGTCCTTTCATGGCCTTAACCTAGTCTAAAATTAAATAATGTTGAGCCCTGTAAATGTGCAAAAAATTACATCACAAAAGTAAAAATATTTCTCTATCTCTCTTACATAGAATATTGAATAACAGCTTTCAACAATCATGCAACACATCTCAATACATCTGTAACACAACATCTAATCTCTATAGTAAATAAAAGTGAAATATTAACATTAATTCTCCCAAGACAGGCAACCAAATAGATTAATTTAAAGAAATCTCTATGATATCAATGCAAATAATCATCAATAAATAAACATATATCATCTAGTATTCTATTTTAATGATATGAATCTGCTGAAACTGGAGTTTTAGTCAACAGATACAAGACTGTAGAACTTGGGACAGTCTAAAGCATCCCTCACTCCAAATTACTTACATTGTAGATTGATTAATTTTTGTATAGAATACAAATTTACAAACAAGCATTTATTAACCACAGTAATTTCCATGATAAGGACTATAAGAATGGATAAATCAGTCATAACACAGGGACTTTTTTCGCAAATTAAGCATTCAGGACTTAAAATTCATCAAATATTGCATGATTTTGTCATAATCATGGTAGCTTTTTAACATCAAAATTTTCTCTGTAACAAAATAATAGAATTGTTCCAATTATATTGAATATACGCAGGATGACATAAAATGGGACTAAAGCCCCTTATTTCCATTGTGGTCTTTGTGGTAACCTTCTGCAACTAACTTGGATGATAAAATTGTTGTTTCTTTCCCACCTTGCAAAGCTGTCCATCACTGCCTTATCTATAATGCTTCCTATTGTGTCCCTGACATGCAACATTAGTTTAATAAAGGTGTAAACTTCAATGAATAAAACAAATCCATTTATTATTCAACATTTCAATGAATAATTCAAGAATGCACATTAATAATGGAGCAACATTGTCAACAAATCATTAAATTCTGATCAATTGGAATATACATACTGGGATATAAATTTGCATTCCCATGTTTATCAATCAGAAATAATTTACTGAGAATGAGCAGATGGAATTTTCTAGAATTTTACGGGAAAATCCTAAAAATGAACAAGCTCCAGACCAGTATTGAAAACTGATTTAATGCTTGTGTTCATATGGTTATTTTTGTGTTTAACAGCACACCAAACAAATGCACTTCAATTGTGGGTAAGTCAAGCTTATAAAAATTTCTTTGATAATATCATCAGGCTAGTTGAAATGCTGAAACATACGGCACAGACTGCAGCCACAGCATATAGTGCTTTGGTGTGAAGCAATTGCAATTAAATTTCTTGCTCATGGAAATTAGCACAACTCCTAGTGGGATTCAAACCCAGGACCTCTTGATCCCTAAGCTTGATTCCTACCACTGGACTACTGCTAGTAAGACCGTTTCACAATTAAGACCATGGACTTGATGGTCCTAAAAATGGAACTTTACTGAACTTTATTGAAAAGCACAACAAAAACTGGTAAAACTATCCATTCTCTATTATACAGAAACTACTAAAGTAGTACATGTAAAATCAATGTACCGGTAGTATAATTCAGTTTCTAGACAAATTTCAATCAATACTGTGATGTAATGAGACCATTAAATTTCCAACAACATTATAAGATGATCTTCCAGACAAAACAAACTTTCTCTAATTGACAACATAAACTTTATCATTACTTCTCATGTACTAATCATCACTTACAACATGTTAATGATAGCTTCACGGGATAGGGTCAAGTGTGGGTGTGTGTGTGTGGGGGGGGGATTCTTGGATTCTTCCCCAAGAATTTTTAAAAAAGTTTAAAATGGGATTTCAATATTAAGTGTAACTGCCAGACACCCCCAAACTATGACCCAAAAAAAAGTCCTGCCCAAGGCTGAGCCTGGTAGCATATCAGGTACCAGTTGTGACGCATGTCCTCATTCATGATTGGGTAGAATTGTCTGTGGTTAATAATCACCAATGGATTAATAATTCTGGACAGATTAAGTAAAGCATACACAAAATAAACTGCATAAAAATTAAAAATGTGGTTCAAATTTATTAATATGGACCCTAGAAAAAAGCATACTTGTCCCGCCCATGTATGTTTAGTTGTCTGTGGTTAGCAGTCAGTATGTGGTAAATTAAAATACTGAAGGAAGTAAAACAGGTGTTACAATAAAACAGTTATTTTATGTGGGTGGGTAGCTAAAATGTCAGTAATAATTGTCTAAGTGCCATCTTAAGTCTATATGGTTTTTACATCAAACTGGCACCTGAGGATTTGCTTATTTAAAAAGTTAAGTTATTTAGTCTGGCTTCAATAATAAATAAAAATAATCATTAATTTTGCAACTCATTCAATCTGATTAAATCCCAATCTAAAAGTCCCCGCTTTCAACATATTAGTAAAGTTTTCATGGTAAATATAACCAGCCCAGGTAAACCTCGTTGGGACACTAGATTTGAAATCTTATTGACTCATAGCCTACTGGATCATAACACTAGTTGGAGTAAGGTAATATTTGTCAGACTTTACAAAAAGTATGATTTCATTTGTGATATTAACAAGAAAAAACTATGTCTTCTACTGTGAAAACAAAAACTCATTGATGATTTGACAGACACTTGTATAACTATAACTGATTTCTCAGTATTTACGCAAGAATATGAATGGACTTGATAAAAAAGCTATGGAGAAATCTTTAAGGAAACATGACATGTAATAATCAAGCTATCATATCTAGGACTATAATAACCATAATGCCATGAAATTAATGTCCACTCAAACATAGTTGATTGACAAACAGAGAGCAGTTAATATCTTCATACAGCCATAAACTCCCAATAATCTATGTATAGGCATAGATAAATACATCTCTCAGACTCTGTGATATTAATGTATAGCTTTCACCAATGATCTCTGACAGAAGTTTATCTAACTGTCTCCCATATACCCCTAAAGAACTTCTAATAAACTATATTCAATAGAATACAAACAGTAATCAAATCAAAAGATGTCCATCTAAGTGTTTCATTCAAGAGTGGTTCAAGAGAGGATCCAGTCAGGTGGTCACAAAGTTTGGAGTCACTAGAGTTTTAAAAATGCACTAAATATGGAACTGTTAAAATTTTCATTCAACTTGGGCTTTTGTGTCCTGACTTCTGCCAAAATTATTTTTTGCCGAACTTCCTGCAACAAAATGGCATGTGAGCTGTAGATAGGAGACAATTCCAAGGAAAAGAGAGTTCAAACATGCCATAATAACAGATTACATCAAGCATCTATAGCAACTCAGCTAAGAAAAACACATTGTTAGGATATACATTTAATAGCTGACTGAGACATTTGACTCTCTAGGGCATCATCCCATATAGGCAGTAATAGACATAGTTATGGTAAGAAGGTTATAGCTGCCAATAGCGATCCAAATAAATAGAGGATATTCGTCAACTTTGGTGTAAGATCAATTTTTATTTCACCAAGTGAGCTCAAAAAACATATTTTCACGAGTGGCATAGCCACGAGTGAAAATGTCCCTTTCTGAGTTCACGAGTTGAAATAAAAATCATCTTACTTCAAAGTTGACGAATATTCTGTTTCTTTCATGCTTAGTTTTACCTTATATTTGATGTATTTTACACAAATTATAACGTGACGTCATTTCTACTCCAAGATGATGTCATTTATCATCTAATATGACGTCATAAACAATGAAAATATAAGGTTATATTTTCACTGTGATGAAAATATAAAATTTATTTTTTCATCGAATAACGTGACTTTTCACCGTAAAGCATGAAAGAAAATGAATTCTTTAATAATAAGTTAGTCTAACAAGTAAGTAATTTATTCTTTAATGTACAAACAATGCTGTACATAGTAATCCATCACACTTTCAGGTTTTAGTTATACATTGTAGTTTCAAAGTCAAGGGCTTAGAATTTTTCAACTTAAGTCTTAAAACCTTCAACTTTAGCAATTTCTTAACTGGAATCAACCAGATTTGAAATTAATTTATTTTTCAACAGCAACACTTTGTAGTTTTTGTTTTTTCTGTTTGTGTAAATTTCATCATTTATGATATTATTATTTTTATACATGTATGTAACTTTGTACCCTAATTACATTACTTTACTACGAAAACTATCAAGTAGTGATAGAGAAGTTTTGACTCCAATCTTACCATTAAATAAGAGTAATAATCTTAAAACATCAAACAAAAATACTTTCATTAAGTTGAAAGCAGATCTTTAAATAGAGAAAATGAATACAGTGAACTCGACAATTTCGGGTCATTGACAATTCAGGGTCACTTTTTCATAATAGTATGAATTAATCCTTAATAAAGTAAGATTTTGATTATATGATAGTTTTGTCATGTACACTAATGTTAACATTTCTCTACCCGAAGTCATAGTCATGCAAAACTAAACAGTGTCTTTTCCAACCAATGCAAAAGTATATGAACGTTTCTTCCACACGTTTGAAAAAACTGTGACTTATATCCACAATTTAGATAAAATAAGTACTTATTGCACATCATTTTGCTGGAAATTTATCGGTGAACACGATTTAACTCATAGATTTGTTTCATCTAATTACTGTTTGACAATTATGCAGACAATTTGACCAGGCAAGCACGTGACAATTTCGGGTAAAAAACTTAACCAGTATTATATACAATCATTTATTTTAATTAAAAAGTATTTTTTAACATTTAAAATTGATTTTATACATAATTTTATCCCACATGTAAGATATTTGTCAATAAAGTAAAATTATTGTTTGATATTTTGAGTTTAACTTTTTACATGCAACTAATTGTATTTATGGTACTTGTTTTTATATGCAATAGGTAATTGCAAGTGACATGATTAGATCTTTCATTTACGACCTTTATTTTTGTTTAACTTGGACGAAAATATGAGATAAAGTCTTTATGACAAAAAGCTGTTTTTATTGATTTTAACCCTGTTGTGACCCGGAATTGGCAAGTGCAACCCGTAACTATCAAGTTTGCAACATGCAATATTGAAAATTGTAGAAAATTATAAGCAAATAAACACTACTAATTTATTATAGCATGGTAAGGTGGAAGTATTTGTTTATCAATTTATGCAGGTTTGATTCCCACAACTTTTGTTTTGAAGAGACAGGCATCATTTGTTTAGTTACTGACTCGGAACTGTCGAGTTCACTGTATAAATGGTGTAACTAGTCATTCTTTTTTGATAACTTCCTTTTCTGGTTTTAAACATACATGTATTTATTGTCCTCAATAACAGTTTTAATACAAATGCATGAGGAAACAACAGCAAAGATAACAGAGGCAGACTAGATACAAGTTTCCAAATTTAGTTATATTCCTCCTCCCCAATACTTTCTATGACATTATAACAATATATATTATAACAAGATAAACTTGCCATAGGATGTATATATCGCAGTCCAAACAGTGATGGCCAAAACCTATACTCACTGCTTGAATTGATGAATGAAATCTATAGGTCAGGTTACACACATTTTTTAAACGTAGGAGATTACAATTTTCCAGATAAAAATTGGACAACTCAATCATCAAACAAAAGCATAAATCACATTAGTAATAAATTCTTGGAAGGAATTAAAGACCTCTATTTATTTCAACATGTAACAGAACCAACTAGACACAGAGAAAACCAGAGAGCTTCCATACTAGACCTTATTCTCACAAATGAAGAAAATATGATAGAAACCATTGAATACCTTCCGAGTCTGGATAAAAGTGACCATCTACTACTTAAATTTAATATTAACTGTTATATACCCATTAAGATCAATAACAGTGAATTTTTCCAATTCCACAAGGGTGACTACGTAAGCATGTCTAACGAGATAAATTCAATTGACTGAATAAAACTACTAGAAGGTAATGTGCAATTAAGTTGGTGTACCTTTGCTGAAAAAATTAAATACTTACAAAACAAATATATACCAAAGATTAAAGTAAAGCAAACTCGACTTAATAACAACAACTACCTAATAGACAAACAAGCAAGAGAAGCCCTCAACAACAAAAGAACACTGTGGAAGAAATACCAGATCTGTAAGAATCACCATACCTACAACAACTATAAAAAAGCAAGAAATACAGCAACATACGAACTCAGAAGATCAAAATATAAACAAGAAGAAAAGGTAGCCTTGAACTGTAAAAACAACCCCAAATCTTTCTGGAAGTTCGTCAGACAGAATACCAAAACAACTGTATCCACTTGTCACCTAGAAAAACACAACGGTGAACTTACAATGAATGACACAGAGATTGCTGAAACATTAAACAATCACTTTACCAAGGTTTTCACAATTGAAAACGACAGTTACATCCCGGAATTCAAGATCAACAAACAAATAAATAAAACTATGTCCACAACAATTTCAACAGATAAAATAAGAAAAATATTAAACAAGAGCTCCGCTGGGCGGGGCATTATACGCCCGTGTGCAGTCCATGCTGTGTTCTATCTCATATGAAGTCCCTGTGACCTTGACCAATGACCCCGGAATAGGTCCTTAACTGGAGGGCTATCCAAAGCAAAGATTTTGAGAACCTAGGTACAGCCATGGTTGAGTAATCACCGGCACAAAGTTTTCCCATATAAACTTCCAGTGACCAATTAAGTCCCAGTGACTTTGACTTTTGACCCTGGGGTCTCCGAATCAAAAGGGAACATCCTCTACAAAAGAGCTATCAGCACATTACTCCTTGACAAATGGGCTGATCCACATAAAATTTGTTAACCTAGGTACAATCATTGTTAAGTTATTGTCCGGACAGGTTTTTCATATGATGGCCCCTGTGACCTTCACCTTTGACCCAGGGGCCTCAACACCAATAGGGAACATCCTTGACACATGGGCTACCCTCACATAAAATTTTGTGAACTAATTTCATGTTACTTATTAAATATAGCATTATTTCCATTGTTTGCCATTTTGACTTTATTAACATATTGATTGAACATTTGAAGTCACTGCTTGGTAATTTGATACCTTCTGCTTGAAGGTTAAAACTTGACCTAGGGGCCCCAAAACCAATAGAGAACATCCTTGACACATGGGCTACTCTCACATGAAATTTGGTGAACCTAGGTACAGTCCTTGTTAAGTTATTGTCCGGACAAGGTTTTTCAATATGATGCCCCTGTGACCTTGACCTTTGACCCAGGAGCCCCAAAACCAATAGGGCATATCCTTGACACAAGGGCTACTCTCACCTAAAATTTGCTGAACCTAGGTACATTGGTAGTTCAGTTATTGTCCGGACAAGTTTTTCATTGCTTGCCATTTTGACTTTATTAACATATTAATTGAACATTTGAAGTCACTGCTTGGTAATTTGATATCTTCTGGTTGAAGGTTTAAACTTAACCCTGTTTCCCCAAAACTGATAAGTCACATCCTTGACACATGGGCTACTCTCACATGAAATTTGGTGAACCTAGGTACAGTCATTATTGAGTTATTGACCGGACAAGGTTTTTCAATATGATGCCCCTGTGACCTTGAACTTTGACCCAGGGGTCCCAAAACCTTTAGAGCATATCCTTGACACATGGGGTACTTTCACATAAAATTTGGTGAACCTAGGCACATTGGTGGTTCAGTTATTGTCTGAACAAAGTTTTTCCATATAATGCCTCTGTGACCTTGACCTTTGAACCTGGGGCCCAAAAACCTAGAGGGCGCATCCTTGACACAAGAGGTACCTTTACATAAAATTTTGTAAACCTAGGTGCAGTTGTTGTTGAGTTATTGTCCGGACAAGGTTTTTCAATATGATGCCCCTGTGACCTTGACCTTTGACCCAGGGGCCCCAAAACCAATAGGGCATATCCTTGACACAAGGGCTACTCTCACATAAAATTTGGTGAACCTAGGTACAATGGTGGTTCAGTTATTGTCCGGACAAGTTTTTTATCGCTTGCCATTTTGACTTTATTAACATACACTGAACAAAAGTTCTAACCGATCACTTTTCAAATTTTGATTATTTTATAACGGGCCGATGGATCCTTAGTAAATTTTGCAGAGGTGATTTTTGTGTCATTTTCTACGGATTTGTGGAAAAAATAATTTGATACGGTCCGATGCACTCAATCGGCACACAGGGAGTGGTTTACACATTTTGACACGCTGTGTTCGTGTAGAGATAGTAGTGAGTATTAAATTTCACTTTGCATGAATCCTTGTTAACTTTATAAGTGAAAAAACATAAAACATTGCATGAATGTCGATGCATGATCGCGGCGTAGCCAATGGAATGTTGAATGCTGGGGCCTTTTTCAAACAAATGAGTGGTTGTCCATGGACACATCTTTAAAAAATATCGATAAAGTATTGTTGAAATAGAAAAATGCTATAATTTTATTATTCTCAATGTGTTCATCCCTATTTCAAGTTGCATGACACTTTAATCGGGTCTTTTCGAAGATCGCGACTTTGAACCATGTAGCAAGGGATCGGAATCGTTTCTAACTGACGCCGAAAACCAAGAACAAAGGTTACAACTCGCCGACTTTTTCCTATATGTCAAAAGACATGTTTCTGACTCTATATAAATCTATTGTTAGACCTCATGTCGAATACATCACACCTGTCTGGTCACCCAGATTTAAAAAAGAACAAAAAATTATTGAAAATGTACAAAGGAGAGCTACCAGGCTTGTCAAAGGTTTGTCGGACAAAACCTATCCAGAAAGATTAAAAACACTTGGAATCCCTAGCTTAGAATACAGAAGACACCGTTCTGACATGTTACAGACATACAAAATCTTCCTAAATATTGACAAAATTGAAAAGAGTAAATTATTTCCCTTACCATCTGAAAATAGAATGAACACTAGAGGCAATTCATTCATAATTTTCAAAAACCGTTGTCAAAATGAAGTTAGGAAACACTCATATAGCCAGAGGGTTGTAGATCCTTGGAATAATCTCCCACAATCAATTGTCAATGCGCCTTAGAACTCTAAATTCATTCAAAAACAGCATTAACAAGGACTGGACTGGGGGACCAGACAAATCCCGACCTAAATGTTTAAGTTTTCAATAAATTCTCTACCCAATATGTAAGTCGTTAACAAGTGAACAGAAAGTACATTTATGAAAGACTTGTATATAATTTTAAAATATAGTGTTGCTGTTTTTTAACATGAACTGTGTACATAGTGTTTTTAATGTTAATAATTGTGACTTTATAAGTGATGCCACCATAACACCAACATGGCAACAACAACCAAGTGTTAAACTATATCAATAAATACAAATGAAAGTTTAAGTATATGAATTTTCTAACGAAGAACAAAAAAGAACTTAAAAATAATATCTCTCTTGAGAATTCAACATAGGAACAGCAAAATGAAACTGCCTATTAGAAACTGGATAGTTTATTTGGGTTGACCGACCCAAATCTGGCAGTCAAACATTGTGAACATTGTGAACAATATACCTGAACATTGTAAATACATATAGACTTCATGTTTGCAGGAAAATGATAAGTCTATAATGATTAGTTAATTGATGCAAATGACAGGTCATTTATTTTATAAATACATTCCATGCAATTAAGTTCAGAGATAAAGTTTGTTTAGTATTACATCAACACTGTTTTTGCTAGTAGGCCAGTATTACCGAGTAAAGCAGAATACAACAATAGATTAAAAAATCTGAAAAAAATTCTATTTCTAAACTAACGCCACAAAATTAATTTTTTGGCAATCTGAGTGCCAGACCAGGACTTTTTTAGCCTATCTCACGGGGCGGAATATGGGCCCCATTCCCAATGCCAATTAACAACCCTTTTTCCCAATTTCAAGAAAAAAATCCCAATCTTGTTAATTAATTCCCTTTGAACACAATGTCTTTTGCCTTTACATAAGAAACCACAAGATTTCATGCAACTTTTTCCCCAAACCCCCTGAAAAAGCCCTGCATACTATTCATTCCATCTATGAGCACCCCACTTATTACTCTGACCATTTAATTGTGTTGCCTTTCTGAATTATCACTATCACTGATAGTATCAGTATCAGATTGGACTATACATGTACATGTATCTGTTTATTTATTTTTACAATTTTGTTTTAACCACAACATACTTTTATGTGTAAGGAGTAAAGGGAGTAGACAACTTTGTCAGTTCGAAGTATAGATAAATATAAAACATCTTAAAACAAAGAAAATAAGTTAACTGACAACCAAACGACAGATCTAAATATTTATCTTAAAAAAGATAAAAGTTGCAACATAGTTTTACCGGTTTATCCGAATACTACTCCACTTGTTAAAACCACACCCTTGGTTAATATCCAGAATCCAGCAATTGTCAATAATTTGAAACTGTTGCATGCACAATACAACCACAATTCAAACAAATACTAGCATCTGTCAAGAGGTATTTAACGTTCTAGCCAATAATTTCACTGGCAGCTGTTGCTTACGATGAGTAGAGATTTCTTGGGGGTGGGGGTCTAATTCGCAAGACTTGAGAGGATACCACGCCCCCAATACTTGAGGGAGATACGCCTCCTACATAAGAGGCGGTGTTCGAAAAAACTGACATTTTAAGTGAAATTAAGTTACAGTACTTTGATTGTATACGTTATTTTTCGAGGCGTAGTGCCGAACTGGCCAGGGGTCAAATTTCGTAATAATAGAAACTTTGCAAAATAAATTGAATATTTGAGGTTTGGAATATTTACTGTTACAATATTTGAAGTCACAACTGCTAATGTTGCGTTTAATTATCAGGTTTAACTGATTTCAAGGATACTGCCCGAGGTATGACGAATCTAATTTCTCAGGAGCTAGGCCAGAATTGACGAGTTCGCACGCACTGCCACATCGCTCATTGTCAAATTTTGGGCCGAAACGGAGTGGTGAAGTTACAAAATTTCAATCTTATATTTGAGTGTATTTTTTATAATAATATGAAAATATAATATGTCTGCCTTTTTATTCGAAATATGGCCACACTGGATATGGTATATTTTTTGCTATTCATGTTGCTAATAATGACAGCTATATTTCACTTTGAATTTTACGTGACAGTAATTCATAATATTTTTTAGAGTGATAATGCTAATTAAAACAAAACAAGAGTAATAAAATTTGTGTTTACAGAACAGGAATTATAACCAGGCTTAAATGTTACATCAAAAGAACATCTAACTAGGAACAATAATCAACTGTTAACAAAGTAAGTCACTCACAAAGAATGAAAACGATTATAAACTTACATAAAAATAAATACAATATTTTCTTTTTCTCTCATATTGGTATTTAGAAAAATATAGCATTTTCTAATATGAGGTTACAACAATCAATATGTAGTTAAACGATAATAGTAGCATTGGTGATCAATAAAGAAAATACATATCCAACTATTTGTCCTTTCGTAACTTACTGATTTTACTTCTCGATAAAATCGATAATTTATCAGAGCCTCCGTCGTTGCACTCGGTATTGTTCGGAAATTTCCGATATGACACCCTGCTGTGATCATAGATTGATAAAACTGATCAACCCCATCAATATACATGTATCACGTGATTGACACTGCATGACGTCTATTACCAACATTTATATCTGTTATATTTTCATATAAACTTATAAATAACAAACCCTGCAGTGCGCGGTAAGAATAAAAATATATTTCAAGGAGTTTGATTTACGTTTCCTTTTATGAAAAGAATTAAAATGTATAAACTAAGTATCATACACATAATTTTCATTACACCTTGTGTGTATTTCCATTTGCAACTGCATAAGTAAACGTGCATATTAATACTTATAATAAACATAAATAATTATTTCAATGACAATTAAAAAAGCAATAAATTGACATATAAATTGTACTAAAATACTGAAAATATTTAATATAATTTCATATAAAGACAAACATCTGGAACATCAATTAATATCAATAGATGCTTTATCCTTTAAAAGTATTAACTCCGGCTTTTTTTAAACTTCAGCGCCAAAAACAGGCAGACAGCATTTCACAGATTTATTGTTTAAAAAATAAAAATTTATATCATCCTCGCTACTCTGTGTGTGTTTTACGACCTGAATGGTATAATGATGATAGTAGTATCCTGTCATAAAACAAGGACCCTGTTTATATAGGGTCCTTGTATAAAATGACACCCGCTTGGATGTAGATAAACGCACCAACAGGGGTCCAATAAGGAGTGTAATAAAGTTAATGAATGCATATTAGGTCGTATCTGAAAGAATAAAGAATTATAGAAAATGCAAACTAACAAGTCCAATTAGTACATTGAAAAAAAAACTGTGACGAAAAGACAAATGTTATAAGCTGAAAAAGCATTAAACTGTATGAGTAGGCAAATAAGACGAGAAAATACATGTACAGTTTTTCTTTTGTTGTTTTTCTCACCTATGCGTAAATTATTTATTTTTTATAAGTTTTATGAGCTAAAATTCATTTGATTTTTATTACTTATTTTATGAATTCTCTAGTAATGGAAACCTTGTAAATGTGAAAGTCTTCAATTAATCATTTAAACAGCATCGTTTTATAAAACCAAATGATGTATTTTCCTCTTCTTAAATAATTAGTTTATACGAAACAAATAACGAATTATACAATGCCATACGATTTTCAACTTTTGTGACAAGTAAACTTGAAATTAAAAAAAATACGTTTTAATCTTGTCTCATAGATTTATTTTCATAGAGTAAAAAATCATGTATCTGTAAAGCCCCATTATCAAAAGTAAGAGTATTTATACTGCAAAGAAAATAGACATTTATCATTACAAGCTTTTTAGACATATAAATGAATATATAGCGTGGTCTTATAATTTTAAGTATCCCACTTTTAAAAAAAAGCAGAATGGTTTGAACAGTTTATTTTGTTTCTTAAAATGCATGTTATATTTTAATAATTTCATGTCTGTAAAGCAGTTAGTGTTCAAGTTGACTGTTGATAAATATATCTTCATATTATGGCTTTGATTAAAATGCTCGATAACATATAATTTATTTGACCGTTGATAAGATCGGTAGCGATAAAGCGTCATATTCTATCGGTCGTTCGGCTATCTTCGCCAGTTTCCGTATAGCGATACGGAATCTCCCGAAAGAAAGAAAAAGACAATACTTAATAAACTAATTCGCTATTTCCCCCTACTAAATATTCTTCAAAAATTATAAAACCTATACCATTTATTAAAGAAAAGATCGTAGTAATTGAATCCGATTGGGATAGAAAAGATTTTTAAATAATAAAACAGAAATTGGACAAAACGTTGCCAATGTTGAGGTAAAAAAAATCATTTTTGTATTGAAATGCATAGGAAATAGGGTTAACATTTTTAACTCAAAATTCCCCCAACTATTTATTTTTCAATTTTTATAAGATATATACCATAAGAAAGAGGATGAATTGAATTATATGAAACTGAATGGGATGGAATAATAAATACTTTAAAATCCGAGATATATTAGATTAAGTACCTATGTACTTCTTATTTCTATATAGCGCGCACTAGCATATTAGGCTTATCGATAAAGGACAAATAGTTGGATATGATAAGCCATAATCAGTCTTAAATCAACTTTAAGTCATTGTCACGTAAAATTCAATCTCATCTTCTCATTCACAAGGAGAAAAATTATGTCAAGAAATTAAAAACTATCCTCAAATGTAATGTTAAAAAACTAGTTTTGAGTTCAAATAAGAACTCGAGCCTTGTTCATGCCATTCTACATTTTAGTATTGCATTTAATTCAGGATGTCACGTAAAATTCACCTTTACTAATCGAGGGTTTCAAAGGCCTTAATTCTGTAATTATCTGACATCTCAAACCTTTAGCTCATAGTTTATCGTTTAACCCACTGTATGTGATTCTAAAAGCGTCGTCTTTTTCTTATCTAAACTTTATGCTATCAAAACTATTTCACTAAATAAAATCATATTTTTTAGAAAATTTTGTGGATCAAACAAAGATGGCAATATGCCACTAGATGGTTAGCAACCTAACTGCAAAAAATCACATTCGCACACCGAGGTGCGCCATGGCAACAGAGCCGCAAAGTATACCGTGCAATACGGCTATATAGGGCTATAGAACAGCAAAAATAGGCGTCGCCTCCTGGTGTCGGGAGGTTTGCACGCGTTTTTCGCTACCTTAATGTAGTTACTTACTTGTTTAAACACATTTTCCCAATGCCCTACGTAGTTAGCAACCCATTTGCACAAAAATCATACCTGCGCAGTGAGATGCGCATTGGCTACAGAGCCCCAAAGTCGCGTCGCCTTGTAGTGTCGGGAGATTTGCACGGGGTTTCTCGGTACCTGAACGTGGTGGGTTTGGTGTTTAAACACGTTTTTTCAGGTGCCCTAGATGGTTAGCAACCTAACTGCAAAAAATCACATTCGCACACCGAGGTGCGCCATGGCAACAGAGCCGCAAAGTATACCGTGCAATACGGCTATATAGGGCTATAGAACAGCAAAAATAGGCGTCGCCTCCTGGTGTCGGGAGGTTTGCACGCGTTTTTCGCTACCTTAATGTAGTTACTTACTTGTTTAAACACATTTTTCCCAATGCCCTACGTAGTTAGCAACCCATTTGCACAAAAATCATACCTGCGCAGTGAGATGCGCATTGGCTACAGAGCCCCAAAGTCGCGTCGCCTTGTAGTGTCGGGAGATTTGCACGGGGTTTCTCGGTACCTGAACGTGGTGGGTTTGGTGTTTAAACACGTTTTTCAGGTGCCCTAGATGGTTAGCAACCTAACTGCAAAAAATCACATTCGCACACCGAGGTGCGCCATGGCAACAGAGCCGCAAAGTATACCGTGCAATACGGCTATATAGGGCTATAGAACAGCAAAAATAGGCGTCGCCTCCTGGTGTCGGGAGGTTTGCACGCGTTTTTCGCTACCTTAATGTAGTTACTTACTTGTTTAAACACATTTTCCCAATGCCCTACGTAGTTAGCAACCCATTTGCACAAAAATCATACCTGCGCAGTGAGATGCGCAGTGGCTACAGAGCCCCAAAGTCGCGTCGCCTTGTAGTGTCGGGAGATTTGCACGGGGTTTCTCGGTACCTGAACGTGGTGGGTTTGGTGTTTAAACACGTTTTTCAGATGCCCTAGATGGTTAGCAACCTAACTGC